>JAWWES010000081.1:90564679-90576018 GCA_035583135.1 Lophotriccus pileatus | reverse complement strand
ACCGACAAGGGAACCACAAATGAGCTATCAGAAAAATAATAGAAACCAAGATAAGAACAGAGCTCTCCAAAGAATATTTTATTTTGCTTTCAATCAACTTTATGTAGTGTCAGAGTCAAATTGTGTGCTAACTACACCTACATATACATACCTACATATGTTTCAAATTCCCTTCCATATTCAACAAAGATATTAATGTTTGTGGCTTAGTAAAAGAACACATGGAGCTAAGGATGCTTCTTAAGGATTTGAGTAGCTTCTCACGCCTAAGTGCATACACATTTTAGAGAAAATTTCAGACAGAATTGCATAAAATTGTTTCTGAGGCACATGAAAACTTTCAGCACTGCAATGTATTTACTACAATCCCATGAGAAGCATGACTTTAAAAGAGACTAACCCATGGGAGAATGTAACACAACTGTGATGCCTTTGCACAGAGGTCGGCACCAAGTGCAGTTGGCCTGCCAGTAAAATCCCATTTTATGAGTTAGAATCACTTGAGCAGGTATCACCTACCAGGTCCTCTGCCAAGCCAAACAGCAGCATCCGAAAGCTGTTGTTTACATTCTGCATGGGAAAGAAAGGAGATCACACAGAGGGAGGTTCCAAGAAGAATGGGAAGGAAATGAAATGGATTTGCAACGATGAGCTGAGAAGTTGGAAAGAGAGAATACTGCATAAATAGTTTAACATTTGTGATTACATTTGTGACAGTAAGGATGCTGTTTCACTTATCTTCCCTTGATTTCTTGTCTGATGTATTTAACATGGTATAAAAATACACAAGGATTAAGACAAATTAAATAGAACAGACATAGCAAGCAACTACCCCATGGGACATCATAGGTATAGTAAAAGAAATTACACCAAGCTTGCTCAGAGAGGTTCAGATGATCTGGGAGGAAATGGGGGTGGCTCAGGATTAGGAAGGTGACAGCTTCCTGATGCCTTCCATGTCCCGAGTTGTGACAGCTCTGCAACTCACGCTACACCAAAGCAGAATAAAAGCATTTCCAAGGATCCAGCCCAAAGCCATGGCTCCACCCAGAACTAAGAGGTTTTCTGAGATTCCAGACCCAGGGACATCTAACAAGGCTGGGAATGAGGAAAGCAGTTAAATGTCAGGGGATAAAGGAGTTGAGGCAGAAAGAGACAGATGTTTCCCTGGCACATGGCTGAACTGTCTGGTGGGAGACTTTGGCAAAAGCTTGTGGTCTGCCTGTTCCTATTGCTGTTGAGAGGAACTGGGATTTGTGTACAATTACGTAAACAAGCAAATGACCTCAAGACTCTCCCAAATTTGAACCCATTTTTCACGCAGATGCACCCTCTCTCCTACAAAGAGAGGTATTCAGCTTGCCATGAAACCAAAAGGGCAATGAGGCTATCATCCCCTGGTTTGCACAGTGAGGTAGCCCAGCAACAAGCAATGCAAAACCAAACTGCAGATTGCCCCGTCCATTATTCTGCACTCTTCCTTTTCCCTTTTAACAGTGATGAGCTGCAGGGAGAAGAAAGAGCTATTCTCATCAGATTTTGGACCAAGACATTTCAACTTTAATCACAAGAAAAACTGATCAGAATCCACAGGGTTTGTGTTCTCAGATGAATTTGGAAGATGCTTTAAATGATATTTCTTCCTGTGTTTTACCATTTTCAGGACACAGCACAGAAGAATGCAAAACGAAAATAACAACAATTGACTTAGATACAATTCATTGGGAACCTGAAGGAAGCTCAGGACTACTCTGACCTGACTGCAATCATGTTTTATTTTACACATACTAGAAAGGGTGGGAAATTCAAGCAGATTAAAAATCTTCTCCTAAATTCTGCAAAAAGCTGGCTTGCAGAGAAGGTTTACATTTTCTTGATTTACTTGCCATCCAACAGTGTTCTGAGGCTGGGGTTAATAGCAGCAAAATAGAGTGACTTGCAATAGAAATACTTAATTGCCCTATAGCATATGTGATAACTGTGCAGCAGGAGGTTTCAGGAGCTGGCTGACAAAATTGTAGTGCTCTGCTAGGTTAATCTAATTAGAGCTCTTCCTTGCAGCTTCGATTGACAGTTTGGAAACCTGTAAACTTCTCTAAACATAGACAGCCTTCCATTTGCTGCAGTGCAAGAGAGGACCCTCTTCCTGCACTCTTTCCTTGAACTGTTTCCATGGAATACTGTCCATATTCAGAAAAATGTACAGGTTGCCAAACTGTCAGCTAAAGCTGTAATGAATGGCTCTAATTACATTCAAGTAGCAGAGAGCATTGCCATTTTAATCAAATCTGAGCCTTGTGAGATATTTGGCAGAAATACAAGAGAAAGCCTGAGGAAAACACTGCCAAAATGTTAGCAACCTTTTATTCTAAATCCTGCCTGTCGGAGAACTGAATACCAACTGCTATGCAAAGGTTTTTGTTTTATGGGGGTTTTTTTATTGTAGCCTATATGGTCTCATCATGAATTATGATCCTGTTCTCTAACAACAAAATAAAACAAAACAAAAAACACAGCCCCGTAATTTCAAGACTAAAAGTGATGATCAGCAATTTTGCTAATCAGTCAGCTAGAGTCATGTTGCCAGTCACAGGGGCAAGGGGGACCTAATAACATCCTTTCACTCCAAGAGTTTCTTCCAGTGCTTGGCTTTGTGTTGTGTGCAGCAAGACACATAAAAGCAAACTGCTTTGTCAGATATCCTGTCAGATGCTGCCCCAACTCCTTTTCAAATGCCACAACTTTATGTTCTGCAGCTCTTTCTTATCCTAACAGTGTGAAAGGCCTATCTTTACTGTGTCCAGTGATCTTGATATTCCTTCCCTTTTTACAAATCACAAATTTGGAACTAACCCCAAAATTGTAGCTATTTATTTATTTGTTTATTTATCACACCTTCAAGACCTCACAATGATTAAATATAAAGTATCAAAACTAGTGAGTGACAGGAAAGAAAAAGATAATAAGTTGTCCAATTATTCTGTAAGTTTAATGGACAAGAAGAAAACCAAAATTTCCAGAATTTTACAAAATCTATTCTGGAGGATAAAGGAAGGCAACAAAGGAATTACTGCTTCTTCCAGAGGAATTCATCTGGTAACACAAGGTTTTAATTACATTTCAGTTCCTCTCACGAAATCACCTGCAGCAAGTGTTATAGGCGAAACAAGATGAAAGAAGGAGAATTTCATATCACAGATATTTCGGGTGCAGCACAATCAGTCTCAATCCACAATCTTCCTTCATTTCCAGGAGATGGATTTCATTTATTTCACTAGGCATTTTGCTAGTCTTGTCCTGCCAGCTGTCACACAGAAGTCCTGCTGCTTCATGTCCCAGCAGAGAGCCAAATGCCAACCAAGTCTTACTGCTTACTATTGCATTACTGGAGTGCACTTCCTCCAGCTCCATTCCCAGCAATAAAGACCACCAGAAGAATTCTTCTTCTGAAGTTCTGAAAACCTTCCTTATTAATTATTTTTACAATTACATGATCTATGTTTACTCGGTATGCTTTTAAAATGTACAAAACCTAAAAGAGGGTCAATCCAGGCCCTTTGCAACCATCTATCTATTAACTAATTCTGAAATATCCTTCAACACATCACTACTCAGCTTCCTGAATAGTGACAGGGGTTGCAAAGAGGCATTGCCTAGCTATAGACACCCCTACCATGGTCTCCCTCAGTGATGAAGCTCAGCAGCCCTCTCGAAACAGCCTCCTGATTTCCAGTCCGAATCTGTTTTGCGTGCAGAATTGAATGATTTATTTTATAATTAGCAGTTTAAATAATTATGTTTTCTTTACTTTTTAGTGAGGTTGTTTCTAAAGAAGTGTTCCCTATTTTTCTTGAAGCTTTTTTCTTTTTTTCATGTGGTAAGAACTTTTGGGGGTTTTTGTAAAAAAAATAATCTTACCGTTATCTTTTTCTGGAAAGTGCATGTTTTGAAGCTGCTTATGAATTATTTTTCCGGTATACTCATGAACAGCATGGGATATATCATTGGTGACTTTACTGCTGATGCAACTAAAATATCAGATTAGTTAATATAAGGAAAAAAGGTTTGTGGTTGGTTTTTTTTTTTAGTGCTGCTTGTGTTCTCCATTCTTTAAATATATTCATTAAATACATGCATAGGTCTTTCTGGCTTCAGCTAATAACAGATGTTTTAAACATGATGTAAAAGCTCCACACAGAAGGATATTTCTCTCCTATCAACTTCAGTTTGAAGCATGAAATATAATTATCCTTATATCATTATCTTAGCCTGCATAGTTCAAAGAAATAAGACACAATCTGGAAGTGTTTCTGTGCCAGAAAATGTGCTAGCCTTTTCTTCTAAAATCTGAGTAGTAGTTGGGAGGGAGAGGAGAGAATCCTTTTTTTCTGGGTAGTAAAAGTGGGAGGGTTTTCTTTATGTTCCAACACAAAGCCCAATATCACAACCAGCCTTCCTTCACAGCTGAAGCCTGGGACAAGAGCATTCAAACTGCATGAAAGACACTTAAGTTGAAGTAGTTTGCTTTTCAGGCATGCTGAGTGCTTTCTGCAAATGAAGCACCAGAACCAAGGTCTGTTTTACTGGGAGAAGTAATGTGCCCTGTTCTGTTCTGTATACCCTGATTCATATGTGCCATGCTACTCCAATGAAAAATAGTAATGGAAGCTGAGGAGCAAAATAGGTCAGAAGTAGGAGCACCAAATAAAATAATAGCTATTTTATATAAATCTTGGGATTCTCTAAGTTTCCTCTGTGACCTTGATCGTTTAAGGTGGGATCAGCTACTGATTCCTCCTGTATTAGGAACACCATTTGCCTGATGATTGAAAGATACAATACGGACATTTACACAGGAGTTAAGCACCGTAAATTGTTCTTAGAGTCAATGGGCATCCAGTCAATCTAATTACCACAAACTATGGAGCTACTTTTTTAATGCCTTGAGCAGATTTTTAAGATAGGTCAAGTGAATCCCATGCTAATGGTTCTCATTGCTTTCCATTGCCAGCATGGATTGCAAAGTCAGCTGTAATGAGGTAAGAGGAACCTGATTCCAGCTGCTAAAATGTAAGACATAATAGACAGATCTTGAACTTCACCTTAGTAAGTGAAACCTTGAGTCATTGCAACCTTGCCAATGGGACCTTGCTGCTTTACGTCAGGTAAGAAATCAACTTAGTTCTCTTTGCTTTGTTACTGATGAGACTCAGAAGACCTAGTAGGTTCTTTACTGGGCTGTGAAATTTTCATATACTAACCCAATTATTTCAGCTATAAAATAGGATATAGACTTCATGTCACCTGACTTCAGACAATTCGATATACTTTATAAGATCTGTAATGGCAGTCACCTTCATCTGTCTTGAAGTCACTGAAGAGAAACAGGACTCTCCAACTGATGGTTCACTTGTTTTAGGATTAGATGACTCATTTTCCAGGGGTGTCTCATTCTCCATATAAACAGTAAGAACACTAGATATCCAATGGGAACAGACTGATTTCACCCATTCTCTCATTGTCTCCAAGATTTGCTGTGACTGTTGCAGACCTGACTGCATAATATTTTTATAGAATCATAGAATAGTTTGAGTTGGAAGTGACCTTTAAAGGTCATCTAGTCCAACCGCTCTCCCTGCAATGAGCAGAGACATCTTCAGCTAGATCAGGTTTTACTTAAAGAAGTTCATACCAGACAGTATTTAGGTTATACTACTCTTCTTCTCACCTGTGCTCTCTCTTTCTTCTTTTTGTCATTGTTGAGAGTACGGATTTTAGAAATGGAAAAGACATCTGTTTACCTGGGAGATTACTATCCCAAGGACAGCAAGAATTACAGTGAAGCTGAGCTAAATTTCTGACTGTTGTGTAGATGAAAGAACTGTACATAAGAACTTTAAAACAAGGACATAATTTCTTGCAAAAAAATCCTTCTGCAAGGGAAACTAGTCACATTTGTGTATTTTTTTATCTTTTGAGAAGAAGGAGTATAGTTTTCAACAAAGATGAAATTCTGAGAAAGTGTAAGAAGTGGATTAGTAACCCTTTCTTTGGTTATGAAGAATTTCTGCAATGTTCATGCAAGACCTCTTAAGAAGATGTACAACTCCTTATGGAATAGAATCGCAGAATCATTTAGGTTGAAAATGACCCTTAAGATCATTGAGTCCAGCTGTTCAACCAGCACTGTCAAATCCACTATTAAACCACGTCTCTTGGTGCCACATTTACACGTGGGGATGGTGACTCCACCACTTCCCTGGGTGACCTGTTCCAATGTATGACAACCTTTCAGTGAAGAATTTTTTCCTAATATCCAATCTAAACCTTCCCTGTTGCAACCTGAAGCCATTTTCTCTTGGTTCTCTTGCTTGTTACTTGGGAGAAGAGACCACAGAAAACAACGGTCAGGAGGGAAAAGAGGAAGCCAAAAGTTTCTGCTAGAGCATAATGCAAAGATCCAAATCCTACAGAAGGTTATTTATTCCAGCACCCTGCTGTTTTCCCATAGTTTTGCTGCTACTATATCTGAACTGGCATATCTTAAAGGACATCATACGATCTGGTGATACCAGCCCACTTCATTACATAGTGTACACGTACCTTATGACAGCTCCAATTAGAACTGGTACAGTGCCTAGCCAAGATGATGGTCCATGGTGAAGCAACCCAAGTCCAGAGAACTGATGTGGAGATTTAGGGATCCAAAGGGTTTGCTGAAAGAATTGGTAGTAAATCAGCATTTCTCATTACCCTTCCCAGAAGTCATTGCAAATGACTACTACCAGTGTCAAAATCCAAGAAGGCATGAATGCTGGTCCATCTGAGGTCTTTTTTAAATTGAAGGTGGAGATGGAGCATGGGCAATGTGGTACCATTCTCAGCTCAGTGATATAGGTTTTTTATTTGTTTCATTTTGATTCATTGATGTTTGTAGACAATACAGCCTGCTTGTCCAGATTTTCCAACATATTTGGACACTCAAGATAGATAAAAATATATATAGCACTCACTGTAAAGCCTTTCAGATATGTATCTACGTATTTGGAACCTTAACATAATTGATTTTGTTACCTCATAGAAGAAGCATGACTCAGGTGGAGCAAGCTGCCCTGAACCAGCAGCAGGTCATATCTGACTCCTCTGTCAACAGATGATATCCAGTTTCATGTAGAACTTAACACCATATTACTGGCCACTACTTTATCAAGAGCATGGGTCAGTATTATACTTTGAATTCTAGAGGAGCAGACTGGGGTTCCCATCAGATTTCAAGCAGCAGATTTCACTTGAATGTTTCATGAGTGAGCTGTAACTTGTGGAGAATAAGCACAGCTTCCTCAGTCAACCACAAGTCTTGGTAAGTTTCATGAAGCACCTTCCCTTATCTTTCTCATAATATAACACACTGAATTATTATGACAATAAAGATATGGGATGTTTGATTACTTGATATGGGGTCTTAGGGTGTAGTTAATTGGTAAACAAAAGGACACAAATATCTTGGTTAAAATGAAATTCTTTAGTTAAACCATTCAAATGATGGCAAGCACACAATGATCACCCATCAATCATGTTAGACAAGAAATGAAATTCATGAAGTTGTGGCACCTTTATGTTATCACTGACATGAAAGTAGTAGCAAGATACCCACTATAGGCAAGTTTTTATATTATTTCATAGTGTGTTATATTGGAGGCTGACTGAGCAATCAGGACAAATGACTTTATGCTGCAACACTGTGAAAACATAAGTTGTAGACAAAACTAAGAATGACTGTGATGGTGATGAAAGATAGTCATGTCTTCGAATGTGTGCTCCCACATACACACACACATACACACACACACACACTTTCCTTCTCTGATGGGTAATGTGGTTTGTCCTAAGATGAGAACACCAGCTGAGTATTTCAGGATGAGCTGTCTGGACACTCACATTATTAATACATTCCAGAAATGGGGAGCTGAGATTTTAGTGATTGGCTTTGGTGCACATCAACCTGAGTAACAGCATAAAATGCTGCTGAAGATTGGGCCAGCTGTGCAAAGTGGTCTCCTGAGGTTGCAGGCAGTTTCTGGGTGGATCCCCACCTCTGGCAGGGACACCTGCAGGGTACGTCCAGCAGGAAGATGGGAAACACTCACTTTTGGAAAAAAGTGTAAAAAACTTCTAAGACCTGGTCAAACATGGAGATAAAATCCGAAATAGGTATATAGCTGTTTTGCTGCTTTGTAGTTGGGAATCTGCAAGGCAAAAAACTTTAAACTTCTTTGTTTCTAGCTGAATCTTTGTATATTATAACCCTTTAGACATAAAGTGTTGATCGGATCCGAGACTAAGTGGACCTAGCTGCACCTAGCCTGACCTCCGCCACAATGACAAGATCTTCTACATAAAGATTCTTCTGTTTTAAAAACTGCCATTTCTGGAGACGTTCAAAGTTCTGACTGAGAGATTTGCTTTTAAGAAATTATGGACCAGCCAGCCTAAGCTGCCTACAGATTAAGCCAGCAAAGAACTTTGGAGGCTGATACATGGAAAGAAGCCTGAGTCAGCAGGATTTGGACTACAGCTAGACCTACAAATGTTCTGTCCTGTTTGCATTAAGGTGTCCTTTGCAATCAGGTCTACTCTGGGATATTTTTTTTTTTCACCATATCTTAACATATGTTAACACATCTTACATAAATCAAAATAGAAGTAATTGCTTTCACATGAAGATTTATGGTCACTAAGTCCTGGGAACCAGAACCACAAGAAACAATGAGCAACTGAAAAAAATTCGAATGTTACAAAGGAGATGATTTGTTTCCCAATTGGATGATAACCAGAGATCCACTCATATTCATTCAAAGCCTTCTCAGAAGTCTTTGTTCCTTTTGACTGGCCCACACAGCTCATCAGAAACTGTACAAAATGGGCTTTTTATTGCTTGCCACTTCACTTCCTGAAGCTGAAAGATCTCCAGGAAAGAGACAGAGAAAGTGATTGCTGCATGCAGTGATAGACCTTAGCCCTAATTAAGATCTTCGTCATATGAATCAATGATCTGATGCAGAGGCCAGTCAAGTGATTAAATCAGCAATTCCCCCTTGAAGAAATCTAGGAAGACCAGTTTCAACAGCCGGAGATGTCCCTTATATCAAAGTTACTCTTCTGAAAGGCACCACACAAAGCTGGTTAGTTGCTGCAGGGAAGGCTCCCAGCCTCCCATTGCTCTCCACAATCATTATAGTTCTGACTTAAACACGTGCTTTACCACCAAGGCTACCATGTGAAGTGACAGCCTGATCTGGGCATGAACAGACCTCTCTGGTCACAACACTTTGAACACAAACCATCAGAGTGGACCTTCTTTCTCTTTGTTGTAGTCCAGACACAGCAAGCATGAGGCTGAACCAAAGGACAGGCCTGTGTGCCATACAACCAACAAGAAATAAGGAGATCTGGGCATATTTGGGGAGGGCTTCTTGATTTATCATAGTGATGACAAGGGATGATAACTCTGTCCGCAAAGCAGTACTGTGGGCATACTCACTATTGGTGCTGACACTCCTGCAGTCACTGCTGGGAGCAGGAACTTCTGGGTATATAAATAACAAAAATATGTGGGGCCTGATTCTCCTGCAGCTTTCACCAAAGGCACTGCCACTGCGGTCATGCATTATTTCAGATTGACAAAAAGCTTGGCAGGAGAATTAGACCTGAAAGTAAAAGTGTGATAAATGCATCAAAAATTTTCAGGCACTTAACCTTTTAGTAAATACTACTAAGCAAATACACAGCTCTTAGAAAATCAGAGTCAGAGAATAAACCAAAAGTTTGCAGCAGGAAAAGACACTTGGAAGTGACATGAAAGAGGTGTAACTAGTGTAAAACAGTGCACTCTCCAGAAATGGGACTCCACCCATTTGTACTAGAAGAGGACTTGGCACAGCATTTGGTCTGTGTTCAGCTCTGTTTCCTCTCACAAACTTTGAGCATCCCAGTTCTGCTGCTCAAGAGTGTCCCTTTTTTAGAAACCTGATACTTTCCAACATGAAGCATTAATTGAAGGTAGGAGGAGGGACAGGAAATTTGTCTTTTCTTTCATTTGCCTCCCCCAGTTGCACACTTTGGTACTTAGCCCTGGAAAGACAAATTTTATGGAAAATTTTACAGAGGCTCCTGCTGCTTAGAAGATCATACAATTCATTTTACTAGCAGCAACCATGAGCAACCAGCACAATTTCCTCCAAGAAGCTGACAACAGACAATTCCAAGAACTGCAGCCTTTCTCGGGGAGCAATACAGATAAAAGATCTGTCTTACTAGACATATTCTTTGCCTGATTGTAAAATGGACAAATAGAAGTGAACTGGGGGGGAGGGGAAGGGAAAAAAACCCCCAAAAACTAAGCCAGTTTTGACAAGTACTGTGCTCAAAATGGCAGTTTTCAGAGAGAAAGACACTGCTACTTCACAGAATTCTGACTGATGTGACAATTTGTAACTCCCATGACATATCAAGAGGCATTTTAGCCATTTGTAGATTTATACTCCTTTAGTCAGTTACAAATCACAAAGGAGCCTTTGCACATTAAAGAAAACATTAAAGCAATGGAGTTAAGTCACTGTAACACAGCTGTGGAATCAGTCATGAGCACAATTGTGGAATCAGAGTCATGAACACAGTTGTGGAATGAGGATCATGCTGAAGTGGGATTGACTTTAATAAGACTCTCAAATTTGTCTTATATGATAATCCACAAACAAGGTTGAAAAACATGCATACACAGCAACTAATTTGGCACAACAGGAGTATACACAACTAGATGCCTGTGTTCAAAGACACCAAAAGAAATAATCACTACTTTGGACTCCAGCAGTCTCTGGACAGATTTTCAGAGCTTTCTGTGTATACCTGGAGCCAAAATTCAGATTTCATTTCATCTCAAAAGAGTCTAGGTCACACATTCCGAATTCTCCCATAAAACTAAACTAGCACATTTAAATAGGCCACTGATAACTTTGTTTCTCTGAATCAGATCACAGATGTAGACATAGCCAGAGCAGTTTGCACACAGATTAGTTAATAAGGGTTCACTGTCAGTCTTTAATAGAGAAACATAAAAACTGTTCTGGATTGAAAGATATCTGATATTTTCATTAACAGCTTACATGAAGAAACAGAGAGGATGCTTACTTGAATTAGCCAATGACACAAAAGAGGAGGGCTCTACGAGTATGCCAGATGTCTACAAACTGAAGAACTGATCCAAAAAAATAGCCTGAAATTCATAAAGGACACCTAATTGAATTCATTTTCTACATCAGTATGGGACATGGACCTACTGG
>JAWWES010000081.1:90547139-90564579 GCA_035583135.1 Lophotriccus pileatus | reverse complement strand
AAAAAATAGCCTGAAATTCATAAAGGACACCTAATTGAATTCATTTTCTACATCAGTATGGGACATGGACCTACTGGTTTAGCATTAGTAGATTAACAAGAAGTGTAGAAACACAGTGTGGCAGAAGTTTGCCAATTTTGGTAGGAGAGAAAAACATAGAGCTTTCATAAGATCTGATACCATTTGTTTTCATTATTTTCATTGACCCTTATCTATGACAATCTATTTGAGGGGTTGTGTGGGGCCATAAAATGTGTGAAGAACTGAAAATGCCTTACATGTCTGAAAGAGAGCTATAAACTATAAAAATGCAAGGGAAATGCATTTATTAATATCTAGCAGACAAATTTGAGTTCTAATATGACAGTACAGAATCATAAGTTGTGTTCACATTTAAGGGAAAAGGTGCAAGAAGAAACTGGTTTTAAAAGTCAGTTACTTTCTATTTAAATGAGGCTTTCCTTTGTGAACACTTAAGAGTTTACATGGGAAATAATATAGAATTCAAGCTGCTTTTTAGCAGGACCTGTGAGTGAACTTTTATACAAACAATGCCAGATGCTTTGTACATAATAAACATAATTTTTTTTTCTCCATGTCTAGCAGCCACCTTTGGCCTGCTAGGACATGGAGAGAATGAATTCAGGTGAAATGAGAGCACTGAAGGTTTTAATTCACAGAATACAAGAAACTGTAAGGCAAAAAAACCTGAGTGCAAAATACTAAAATCAACATTTGTATATCTTGTTAAATTGGGTGATGCACATCACAAAAATGCCAAGATTCCTCATGGTAATTTACTCAAGAGATACACTTCAGCTTTTTGAAAAGTCTGATTTAGCCATGTGATTTTTAGATCCCTGAATTAGACCAGATTAATTCCACATAATGTTACTGCTTACCGAATGTACATTATGTTATAATTGCAACCATGCAAACTATAGTTAATATTGCAAACAAAATGCAACAGATCCTTTCCCCAGGCACTTTGAAAGCTCAGGATGCAGCAACCACTTTGGGGATCATCGTTTTCATGTCTCCCAAATGAGCACTGGTCCACAGACCACAGTTGAGCAATGTCCGTCTCACTGTGTTTAGAGGCAAACTGTGGTACAAGTACAGGTCTGTATGGAGCTCAGTGCTCACTGAAGCAAGCCCCTCTCTGCCCAGGGTGCTGTCAGTCTGGGATCAGGGACAATTTCAGCAGGTGTTGAGCCCAGATGAGAGCTCTTCAAGATCACTAGGATGCCTCAGCAGCCACTCTCCCTTTTTCTCTCCAGAGCAGCTTTAATCTTGGCTTTGGTCAGAGTGGCTGCATTGTATCTTGTCCAGTCCTCAACACTGTAACCTGGTGATTTGCACCTCTACCCTTACCCCTTGACTTGATTCCCTGGATTGACCATGGACCTGCATCATCACTATGACCAGCAGTCTGTGTCTGACCCTGGTAACCACATCCAAGTTCAGAGTGATCCTGCCACTGACTTTCTGACTTGCTTGCTTGACCTTGGACCTACCATGTCACTGTGGGCTTCTCCGGCAGTCTGGACTTTTTCTTGGCTGAAGATGGTATCATAAAATATGCTCTGCTTGCCATGTTCAGGTGCTGCAGGATGGCACCCTTGTTGACAAGGACATTGTCTCTGTCTGTTTACAACGCTCAGCTCCTGGCTCCTCTTCCTGCTGAAACCTGTGATACTGTGTTTGCATGTTACTGGGATTAAAACCACATCTATGGGCAGGCCCAGAGAAGCAGGATGAAGTCCTCGTGGTTAGGCTGGAGAACATGTACAATAAAGCATACTGACCATATGAAAAAATGCCAAACCTGGTAAAAATGGAGGGTAATTTTTGCATGTAAAGTTCAGGTCTTCAAAAAATCATCTTCAGATGAACAACTTTAAATGGTTTCTTCAGAAGCTATATTTAATGTGACACAGAATTATGATAACGTGACTATAGGCGAGTATCTCCTAATTATTCATGAAGCTTCACTTCTCTCACAAGCCCCTCTGGTGCAGGGTAGAAGGACTGCAGCGATGGAAAAAGATGACACTTTTGATAACTAAATTCCGTATGTAGTGTAAAATGCCACTTGTTCACAGTCCATTTCCCGGCCATGGTCTGGAAACCAGAGACCTCTCCTAACACTACACAGAATGGAAGACGTTCAGTCAAACATTGAAAGGGAGGGTTTTAAAGGGAAATTGTATACTGTATACTAATGCTGGGTAAGTATGCATTCAATATACCATAGCATGGTTTCTTCCTAGCTGGTATATTCTAGGCTTCTTTGAATTGAATCTTCTGTGAGCTTTCCTGTTGGAACGTGAATGAATGATAAGGTATGAATCACTTTTTGTTCCATTTTCTGACTTCTCAGACTATTCTCAACGAGCCTTAATAGTCTCTTACAAGTCTTACTCATTCAGGCACTTTAGCACATAGGGAATTACTAAGAAAACTCAGACAGGTTGATCTTTTATTTTGTATCTCCTGAGTTACAACTATCTTCAACCTACTGTAGCAAAGAGCAAAACCAGAATTTTATTGAACAATCTGATTTTAAAGGTAAGACAGAGAAATTCTGAAGTTGTGTTACCTTATATTTCAAGTAGCACAAGTAACTGACATATTCATTTTAATTTTTAAGATATTTTTTTCTGAACAATCTTTTTTTTCTTTTTTTTTTTCTTTGTTCTACTTTTAACTGTGGTAGTAGAGGATTAACTATTCATCCTTAATTTTGAGGCCCAGGCAGATTACCCCTTTCATGAAGGGACAATGAATGTACACTGTATGTGGCCCAGGACACCTTTAGTGACAGGTAACAACCAGTATTATTTGTTGCATAGTGAAAAGGATGTGAAGAGGAAAGCAAAATTATATTATCTAACAAAAAATGATAGAAAGGGCAATGGATTCTCTCAGCAAAGGTTAAAATATTTCATAGAAAGGAATCTTGTTTTTACATTGATGAAAATTTATGGCTCCAGTGTATATGATGTCTTAAAGTGAGACCACTGAACAGGGCTGATTTTAACCCTTTGATGAAAGAGGTCACACTTCCATTGCTGCCTGCCTCCATTAACTGCAGTCACATATTAGTCCCCATCTACACTGTGTATGTGCAAGAATACTCTCAAGGCCAGGCTAGCGTAGGCTGCTTAATATTCTTGAAAACAAACTTTTGCTGTGATTTTTGTTTTCAAGAAGGTTCCTAAAAGCAGGCTAATCTGGCTTTTTTTTACCATGTCTCTTTGTTTTACCCTTGCTCTGGTGGGCCACAATAAACAGGGGCCTGTGTTGAAGGTCCCAGTTGCCAACTAACATGAAGGGAACTGGAGATCAGGCTGAAGATGAGAGCAGGGATTGCTGTGCTCTTGAGGGAATGACTGCGCTGTGCAACACCACAGGGACTGCAGTATCAGTATAAATACATTTTCAGTGAACCTGGTGGCACACCTCTGAACTTGGGTAAAATTTGAGAAAAATCTCTGGTGCTGTCTTCCCTTACTGACTGGGAGCAATGGGAGGTTTAGTTTAACTGAACCTTCAAAGGAAAGGTATAGGTCAAGGAAGAAATAAACACAGATTTTTCATTCTTTATCAAAAATTCTAGTTTGTAGGGTAGATCATCCCTCTCCCTCTGTGGTCCTCTTCAGAAGGAATTGGCTGAAAAAGGACCTCATAAGATGATCTGTAAGAGAGGCACATATTTCAGATACCTAAAGAATGTCTAAAGACAAAAATAAGTCATACTGTGGAGTTCAGACCATACTATGAGTTGGTAGCAAGTAAGCAGTTGATTTTTGGATGGCAGTTTTAAATTTAAACACCTACGTCATTTTCTGGATTGAATTCCAAGGCACTAAAAGGAATCAAGGAGACAGACTCCTTCAAGACCTCCCAGTCTGAACAGAAGAATTGCACTGCAGGTGAGATGATATTTACTTAGATTTATTTAAATTCCATAAATTTTGGGCAGTCTTCAGTTCTCAAGTCAGGATCTTCCATTTGATGTTGGTGGGCAGCTACAGCCAACAAGGATAACCCAAGACAAATCCAAAGCAAAAGAAGACAAAGAGTCCTCCTGTGGAAATTAAAATCACAGGAGTTTTCTCTCTTCCCTGCCCCCTCAAAAGTTGTTGATTTATTGTCCTGAATTTCTAATCAAAGCATGTCATTCAAAATCAAGAAGTTAAATAGACATTGGAATTAATGATTTATATAGGAGACCTAGGATTTAGAAATTATGGCAAAAATGTAGAGTACACTGCAAAAGCAGAAACTTTCTAGGAGGAAAATATGTTAAACTTGAAAAGTTAGTAGAAAAAGTAGAATAAAACATGTCTATTCTGTCCTGGTACTATTTATTTCTCAGATTTTATTAATACGAAACCCATCATTCGTCTTATATCATAAAACACTACACTTTCAAAATGGACACTTCACTTATTGCTAGAAAACATGTTTAATTAGAACTCTGTCCTGAGATATGCCGGTGGAGTCTCCATGCATCAGTGTTTGCCCAGGCAAAACTCATATTTGTTCATGTAAATATCCAGCTAGAACACATAAATATTGATTTGTTTGCATAAGGAAGATATTTTTGCTGGCAAAAGTTTTTGAAAGTGTGGCCTGACATCTAGGCCCAGACTATTTAATATCCTTTAAAAACAGAGTGTTAGCGGGCAATTTTTTGGAAGTTTGTAATAATATAAGAAATTTGAAAAACATACATTCAGATACTCAGGTTCGACCATTATGAATTTTGAATACAGCATTTCAGACAGAATAAGGTTTCACAGAAGGAAAGACAGTCTCTATTTAAAGCAGGAGCCTGGGAAAATGAAGACATATGTTCAATTCCTGTTACTGCAATAAACTTTACTGACACTGGGCAAGTATCCTAATCACTCAGTCCCTTAGTGCCCAGCTGGAAAAAACAAGAACACTGGTGCTTATTTTTCCTGTCTTGCTTAATTTGCCTTGAAGGTCTTGGAAACAGGATTACCCCTGATTAGGTACAGTTAGTGCTTGCAGGAAGAAGACCCAACTGGAAGCTTCAGGAACTACAAGGAGCAGGACTGGGCAGTGTGCAACTAAAATGGTGGAAACTTTCAGCACGGCATTTCTGAACACATTTCTTTAAGTGCTGCTTAGAAAATGGGGAGGGAAAGTTCTAGCTTTCTTTTATTCAAGTTTCAATTAATGAAAATATTTACTGTGCCTTTTGAACACTAAAAAAGAAGTCAATACCTGTAAGTGTATTGCAAGTAAATGTCAAGTATTTTAAATTTTATCTAGTGCTTCAGCTATTTTATGTTTTTTGAGAAGTATGACAGTAAGACCAATTTCTGCTGCTACTCTTCGAACTGGTGGTATCAAAAATCGCTTCTTTCACATGAAGCTCTGTAAGGTTGTGCTCAATGGTAGAAGCAAGACACTTTTCTTGATTGCAAAGATTTTCTTATGAAACAGGAGAGCACAGCATGATGTAAGATAAAAATTGTCAGAGAATGTAGTTATTCCTTTGCAGACAGAACTGAGCATTAATCACTTTCTTGGGCGCACACAATCTTCCACAGCAAACCTGCTGTGTTGAGTCACAGCTAAAAAAAACGCTTTTCTTCACAGTTCCAACTTTTAATACTTGTAATTATGCATCTTTTCCGTAATTAAATAGGAAATAATAAAATAAAAAACACACTTTGAGATCATGCATAATATTTGGGTTTTCAGTAAAAATGTGCCATAAGAAAAGAAACATCAAACATGCAAATTATTTTGAATTGTCACAGAACTGAAAGGCAGTTGTAACTAGGGCAGCACAAAGAGTTGAACCATCAGCTATTTGTTATTTTTTTCCACAATGAAATAAATAAATAAATGAAGGCTTTTCCATTTCAGATCAAATGAAACTCTTAAGCTTGGGTGGTGTTTCTTCTGTTGTGGGGTTTTGATTTTTTTTTTTTTTTAATTTTTCGTACTATTAAATGTAACTAACTTCTAACATTAAGGTTTTTTGAATAAAAAATAAAATCTCTGTTTGGAAAACGTTGATATCAAGTTGATAACTTTTGAGTTAAAACAACCTGTATTCACAAATATTTTTATTTATTCTGTGTACAAAGAAAGCAATCAAAAATGTTTCAGTAAACTCCACTTGGCAACACTAGACATCTCTTGGTTTGTGTTACTGGCATAGAAAAGTTTTCCAGGCTTCAAAAGCTCCTGAGATTTACTTCACACCATCAATGTAAATATGTATGGCAAAATTACAGCTGTTTGACATCAAGTGAAGTCTGACCATACTGTTTTTGAGGGTTACATAATTTCAAGGTGACTGAGCCTTATTGAATTTGAGTATATACCTGGGCTAGCAGTAACCTGGACTCACCTACACGGAGCTCTGAAAAGACCAGCAACTAGAGGAGAGTGAAGACTACAATCTATTCAGATATCTTGCCTCCTCAGGAGCTGAAGAAGTGGTAACCAAGGAGCACACATGCATTGCTGTATGGGATAGCCAGCATTTCAATTTTGACCAATAAAGTATTCTGATGTACCTTTTGAGGTTTAAAAACTTCTAAGTACTGGCATTAATATGATCATTACTGAGAAATCACAGTGTTAATGTATCTTTGTCTTTACAACTCTGGTCTTTTGTGGCCTATTTTATTATTGTCATTATCAAAACGAGACCTAGATTTTGAGAAAACAAAAGGATGCAGTTTTATTTTTGCTATGCATACTAAGAAAACAAATCCCTCTTCCAAAAACTGACCAGCAGCTTCCATGGCTATTTCACTGCAGAACCAGAGCATTTATGAAACTACCATTCCACTTGCCACCCATACCTCTCCCCTAAATTCATCAGCCCTGTTTTTCTGTTTCTTTAGCAAATACTAAAGGAAGACCTGAATTAAGTGATTCTCAAGTCAGCAAAAGCTTTTGAAGTTTTGGAATTATAATTCATATATTCTTTTCCTTCCTTTCCATCTATTTCCTCCCAAAAGGGCCAGGCAACACCAGTGCCTGAAACATTAGGCAAACGTTGGAAGCTGTATAGACCATAGGCCAGAAAAGAAAATCTGTATGATAATGCTCATCCCTTATTTCAAAAGGGCCATATTTAACCTCTTATGGAAAGATCTGCGTCATTTCCAGCCAAAAGTTACAGAAAGTTATACAAACCTCATGGTTTCATGTGTTTTCAGGAGGATTTTACATGACTAGGTTATACTCATAATTTATTTGTTATTTTATAGGGGTTTTTTTCTCTTAAAGCAATTCCTATCATGCTACCCAGCACTTGCTATTGATTCCAGCCAAGCTCAGACATCCCTTGGGTGCAAATACAGAACTGATATATCCGTTTAACAGCACCCACATATCCTTCATGTCATGAGGATCTCTGTGTAACCTATTAGGAGCAGCTCCCTGTCCCACTTTTGCTACAAAGCTGTACAGAATGTCAGAGAAAGAGTGAGCAGGATGTGTCCTGAAAGGTCATTTTCCGATCTTAATTATTCTGATGTAATTCCTTTGAATTATAGGTATCACTTTTGCCTGTGAAAAGATGAGCTAAAGCCTGCCCTAAACCCTGACTTTATAAACATGGCTTTCTTATTCCCCTTTTCCATTTGTCTAACAGATGGCTTTATAGAACTTCAAATACCAAGGAAACTTAGTGTGCTGTGAAGAGTGGAACAGAATAGAATTTGCTTTTTTATTTTCTTTTTACTGAGTACTGAGGAAGCAATGCCAGGCCTAGTGCTAGCTAGCAGTGTTCAAATAGTAAGATGCACTCCAAGTCCCGTGAATTTCAGTTACTTAGTGTGTCTGGTGAATGATGCTGCATTATCCACATGCTTATGATGCTTATTTTATCCACCCTATAAGGGCTAACCACAGACAATAGGATTTTTAGATACTTCAAGAAAATGATCGCACAAGTGTAGTAATAACATTTGCATAAAAATATATCAACAGGGAAAATAAAAATTAATAATATTAGTTAAATGTAATAGTGCATCTATTGTAAATAAAACAATATATATAACCAGCTAAACATACTTTTAAGAATTTGAATTTTTTTTTCTTTTTACTGAAAAATAAGTGGATTATTAATTTCAGGTGATATTATCTGATATCAAAATAAATCAAGAAATGCCAAAAAAAATAGCTCTTTTAAAAAAATATAAATCCATATATTGCTTGTTACAGCATTAAACCAGGTAAAGCAGAGACAGTATGAAGGATTCTTTCATATAGAGGTTACTGGTTCCTTCTTTGTTTCATGTGCAAAATCATTGGCTTCAAATGCTCTCATATAGCTTAACTCTAAGAAGAACTGCATCCATGTTCCACTGTCCTCTACAAGTAGATGTCCTTTTAGACTAAAGAAAACATTCTTGACCACTTGTCATCCCTTATCTCAAGCAATATGAGTCCTTTTTTTCCATAGTCTCCTCTCTCAGATTAATCTGGAATCATACAACAAAAAGTATTGTGAGTTTACAGTCAATTAACTAGCCTGATGATTTGCTTGGCTCAGATAGACATCTGGAATTGGTACAAATCCATTGGAGATTTTTTAATTTATAATAAGGAGATAATGGAAACATAATTCTAATAGACCTTGTTTTTGTTTGTGCGCAGTGGTCCAATCAAAAAAAACATATTCCAACACTGTCATTACATATGCAACAACAACAGCTATTTCATAAGAGCCTTTATGTAAAAATTTAGTGTGTGTTCCTCACAATTTAGTTGGATTTATCAAGAAGTTCTGAATGAGAAAGAAAATCAAATAATTAATAAATTAGAGTGAGAGAAGTACAATAGCACAAATACCTAAGACAGAAAACTCCATGCACTTACCTTGTGTGACCTTTTTGGGTCTCTTCACATCTATTTGTGATAAGTGAGCTGTAGGAATTTGCCTTGCAAAATAGCAAATTCAGTGAAAACCAAAGGGCAAGTTTAGTGTGCAGGTACTAGTCAGACACAGAGCAATTCACACTGGTAGAATGGTTCGCAGATTTTTCCTTAGCTGGACATAACCACTGTCATCTTCTTCCATTAAATAGGCCTACATAATTCTTCCTATCCCATACTTGAATAACAATCAGGACTGACACTATGCCAGGAGGGGTGCTAGAGGTCCTGGGCTGCTCTAACAACTTACCACAGTCACACTGTTCCTGTTACAGGTGTTTTACATGAGACTTCTCAGACTTAGTTCACTCAGTGCTGTTCTTTCTCACTGTGGTCAGCTACATGTTTAGCTCCAAAGAGCCCACCATGATATGTTCAATCAGGTTTTATTCTAACACCACAGCACTTCAGCCCACAGAAATGATTGGGAATCACTACTTTTACCGTTATTAATCTTTATTGACCTCCATGAAATCTTTATCAGAGTCTTCATTGTATATATCAGCTGCCCTTCCTAACCAAAAAGTGTGTCTCAATGCCAGGCATTTCTCATCTTTATTGTATGTGCTCATCATACGTCCACATAAAAAAAATGCCTAGACCAAGTTATAGAGGTGCAGTATTGCTTCTCCTCAGTGGTTGTTGGTGGCTAAATATGCCAATGTTCCCAAGTATTACATTGTCTGATTTGTTGGTGGTATCAGATTATTACTAAGCAAGCTTGCTCAGCATCTCCTCATAGTTTTAGATACATTTGTGGTTTTTCACCACTTCAAGCACGGTTTTTACATTCATTTATATCCTGGTTTTTGTTTATTTCATGGTAAATTGATCATTAGCATGTATCAACACAAAATAGAATTCAATAAAGGCCACCAACACCAAAGACAGAATTTTGCAATTATCACAGCCCTTTTTCCATTGCCATTTTAAAAATTACTTCCTACCTTATCATGGAGTAGAATCATCAACCTAATCATTGCTTAGGTTGGAAAAAAACCGTTAAGATCATGGAGGCCAACTTTTCATCTAGCACTGCCAAGTCCACGACTAAACCACGTGCCTCAATGCCACATCTACACGCCTTTTCACCACTTCTAGGAATGGTGAATCCATTACTTCCCTGGACAGCCTGTTCCAATGCTCGACAACCCTTTCAGTGAAGAATTTTTTCTTAATATCCATTCCAAACCTCCCCTGCTGTAACTTGAGGTCATTTCCACTTGTCCTATGACTTGTTACTTCAGAGGAGAGACCAGCACCCACCTCGTTACCACCTCCTTTTGGTCCATTGTAGATTCTGAGTAACATCACTTCATACCAAATTAGGCAGAGATCTCACTCTCTTGTTAGACCCTGCAAAGACAAAGTTTAACACTTTTCCTGGGAATCCATGGTGTCCACAGTATTGTCTTCAGCTATATCATTCCATACCTTCTTGTAAAATCATATATTCTTATTGTGTGTCCATCTTTTCTCAAGCAGCTGACAAACTGAAAATATTTGAGCCACAACATACCTGTTTTTCTGTAATGCCCTCATAATTTTCTTACTAAATCCTCTGTCTAACTCTTAAGCATATATAAAACTGTAAAAAGTAGATGGGAACTTGTGAGTTAAGAAGGTCCTGTCCTTAGGAAAATCCTACTTTGCATTCATTGTAATTTTTTTTTTTCAAAATTCCTGACATAAGAAAGAAATTAGTAGATCTTTCACTTAACTTACACCTCCCTATAATTTAATAGTTCATCACAAATTTTGGTGTTCCTTTACGATCTACCTGCTTTCTTATTCTCTTTTAAAAAATATTACTTTTGCAAGTGGTTCAGCTGCCAAGAAGATGTCTCCAAATCTTTGTCTTCATCCTCTTCACCACAATGATACTCATTAAAACAGTCCATCTATTCTTAATATGACTGCATATCTTATATCACAGCTACAGCATTGATACTCTCTGTACACGTTAATCAATGCTTTTTTAAAGCCAGCGCTTGATGACCACTATCACTGTGTGATTCTTGCCTATTCTTTGGATTCTCTGTTTTAGCTGTGCCTCATCTCATATTTTCATTCATTTAAAGGAGAATTTTTCTCTCTTGCACAGTAGTGGCCTGAAGCACAAGTAGGGTCCCTTAGGCTGAATGTTAGTCTGTTGTCTTAAGTCAGTTTGTGGTTGATCTAGTAGATAAGAATTTAATTTCTGAATATTAATATGTTCTTGCAAATGCCACTGTGAGTGCAATGAAATGATATTTAGAACTGCAAAGCTGAGTAATCTGATCCCATTGTGAGCCCCTGTGTTACAGGTATAGTTCCTTCTTATTTTCCTACTTTAATACCTTAATGCAAGGAACATTTGAATGTCAACATTGGGACCTGGTATAGGCTCCTTCAAGTTCTCTCTAGACTTGATTTACTGTTCCTTCAGTGAGAGTACACATGCTGATACCAAGTTTTCTCGCAGCTTGTTTCGAAGACAGTAACTGCACTGGCAGATTTTCATACTCAAGGGTTCAATTTCTATTCTGCTGAGATTAGGATGTACTTTCAAGATAGTTACTCCATCTTTGGCTAGGATTTTTGCCTTTTATGAGATCCAGATGTTCTATGTTCTCAGCTTTTAGTCTGTTTTCCGTACCTGTGTAATTTGTCTGTATTATCATTTATCTGTAATATTTATTTGGCTTTATATCAAAAGGACATGAGTGTTCAGGCTTTGTCCAAAGGCCAAATTAAGAAGACCAGTTCCTGACTCTGGCCCATCCCCTTCAGCCTGCCCTGTTCAGAAGGCTCTGCTTGCAGCAGAGCATGTTTGGCATAGCTCCCAGGGCCGTGGGAACACACAAGAGCTGCCACCATGACTGGAGACTAATTTAGAGTAACAAATATATTCAAGAAAGACCAAAGCAGCTCACAAACAAGCGGCAGTCAGAGGCAGAGCTAAATTTTTCAAGCAACACATTCTGTCCACTCATTGCTCATTCATCTCTAACAACCCTGTTTGTGTTTTGTTTATTTTTCTGCAGTGGTTGTTTGAGAACATTTTCTGACTATATCATGAAGCAGCATTCTAACTCCCCCCAAATAAAGCTTATTTGTTTGTTTGTTTGTTTGAATAATTAAATTCCAGATGAAACATTTGGTTTCTCCAAGGAGGGCATAGAAGATACTTTCCAATATTCATGAAAAAATATTTTAAATCAGATTTGTTCCTAAGTCACAACATGCACAAAAATCATTACTAATATAATTTTCTGGAATTTTTAATAATAAAATAAACTTCAAAACAAACTTAAGGTATTTTTGAATGATAACTTACTGCAGCAGGAAGTAAGCAGAACACTTGACTCCTTTGAAAAGCAGAACCATATTCATTTACCATTTTTATTTATGTCTATTAAATTATTCTTAAGCCAGCCATTATTCCAAACCCAAGGATAATACTTTACCAGGTCTGCTGCGAACAATTTTTAAAAATATTAAATCATAATATTAGAATTGAATTTATATGGAAGGTAGTAAGTATAGTTCAGAAAGCCTAACAAACATAATTGTCACTTAAAAAAAAGGGAAATTGGATACATCTGAATGAAGGCTGAAGTTTCAAGTGGCCAGCAAAGTATTCTAAGTAGCAAATGAGTGATGTGCAAATTAGTTTATCTTGGCTGTAGAAAAACCCACACAACATCTTCTATAGTCACATTAATTTAAAAAACAAACAAACACAAATTACTCATAAATAACAGAGAAATATTTTTGACTGGATCTCTGATCACACTGTTAGAATTTGATGCACAACTAGAACTTTTTGTTCCAGACTATACTTAAAAAAAAACTTGTGTTCCTACTGAAGTTGCGGGGGGGTGGTGGGCTATGGATGTCCACAGGCTCAGAATACTGTGCTCCCTATCACGTCACAATAACTTGAAATGTGAGAATCAACTCCAGAATGTTTATTAGGGAATAAAATTTAAAGAAAATTAATCAGCAGGGTATACATCCAACTATTATCTTTTACTCTGCACTTGAAGGATTAGATTTACTTAAGATACTGTCATGTTTGGTTGTGCAAGGCATTATGTACCAAGCTCCTTCTGAAAACTGATGTATATTTTGAAAACCAGGGCTTTCATGAATCTCTTCTAGGCTTTAACTGATGTCATCCTTGGATATCTAAGAGAACGTTTTTCCCTCCAGGGCCTCAGCCACCCTTGGGTGTCTTTGCTGCTCACTACCACCAAAACTATCAACTCATGATCTTAAATAAATGGGAATTTACAGAGAACCAGCCAAACACTAAAAACTTGCACTTGGCTCACAACAAACTGAATTTGTAGAACACGCAGTTCTACAAACTGCAAATTTTCATGTTCTGCAGAACATGAAATTAATACATTTAGGGCCTGGTTTTTGATTGTGGGTATTTGACACAATAAGAAAACATACATACTGAATCTTAGTGTTCTGACTTGAAGGTGTACTCATGCTGCAATGATGAGAGAGGAATATTACCCTCGAGACACTGTTCACACCATCCCAGAAGCAAATGGCAACAGTCCAGCAGTCATAAGAGGGGCCAAGATGTGTCAAGAATAGTTTTCCAGCTACATAATGACCTTTCCTCTTTCTTTTATGTACTTCTCATTACAAAGCAATTAACAGAAAAAAGGGGACATCATAAAGTGGTTGGAAAAGAACTTAAGAATTAAACGGCCATTAAATATACAACAAGAAACTATCAATTCATGAAGAAAACAACAGACAGGATTAAATAGCAGTGACACCTTTAAATCACAGCCCTCATAAAGTATTAAAAATAAAAACATGGTTCATAAATACTTGTTTGAATTTGGAAGTAAAACTGTATCTGCAAAGAGACAATTACTGGATGAGCAGTCTCCCCCAGAATATAGACGTTCAGTCATGTATTTTGCATGCTATGGCAGATTTTAAGTTTCTGGTTGCTTGTGCGTCCATTCACTCCCTGCTGTTTAGGCTTGCAGACTCTGGTAAAACAGATGCCTAACTCAAGAAAAAAATCTTTGAAGGCCAGTAGAAAGCTAACAGGCAAGACATACAAGTGGCAAATTCAAATTTGCCCCGAGAATAGTGTTTAAGTACTAAAATTTAGGTCCACTAAAAAATATTATTTCTGTATCATGAACTTTCTTCATGTGGCAACAGCACAAAGCCTGACAGAATATTATCTGGTTTTGATACAAGCCATATAGAGATCTGGGTAAGCAAGAATAAGCGGAATGACGGGAAAGAAGGAACGAAAGAAAGAAAGAAAGAAAACAAAATAAAAATCACTTTCTCCAAAACCCCTCTGGAAAGTCCAAGAATGGACAAAAATCCTTTATGTAATGAAGAACAGAGAACAGTGAAAAGCAGCAGAAGAAAAGACAAAAGGAAGAATGTATATAGTACTTTTAAGCATGTTGAAGGGGGTACTGATGGAGAAATAGTAAAATTTTATCAGCTAATAAGATCTCAGCAGGCAAGTTTAGAAACATTCTAGAATGAGCAAGGAAGGATTTCTCAAATAAAAAAGAAATAAATCAAGCAATAGGTAAATGGTTTCAAGAGCTGCTAAACAAACTCACACCATAAAAAAAGATTTAAGAAATACTATCTCAGAAAAAGAAATGCAAAGAAGCAATGGAAAGGAGTCAGTAAAAAAGATTACATCTAAAAATCTTACATCTGAAGAAAGTTTTAACTGAAGACCAAGATGCTGATGGTATGTCAGAAGCTGCAGTGTTGGGACACTGGAAAAAATGTGGAAATCCACCACAGGTACACATTCCTTGAAAGAAAATACTTTGGAAAAATGCTGGTATTGAATGGGATATATTTCTAATAAGCGCTAAGACTTGCCAGAGTTCAACTATTTGTTGCTTTAAATGTTATCCATTAGAAAAAAAAAAAAAAAGAAAAGGTCCAATTTTAAAGAAAATCCTCAAATGGAAGCCAGTTAGTGGGACACAAAAACAGAGCTAAGCTTAAGCATATCTCTGTAAAACAGCACTGAAGTGAAGTTTACGGACTTTAAAGCAAAGGACATGCCAGAAGCAACACTGGACACAGAGGTGTGACAGAGCTACCTTTGTGCCCCTGGCAATGTCATGGCAAAACAGAAAATTTCAATTCCATTTTCTGCATGCTACAACATTCACCTGCTGTGAAAATGAGGCCCATGTGATTTTTTGTGTCGCGATAATATTTCTCCAGGGGGAAAACCAAAAATAAAGAGCCTTCCTAACTTCTGCATCTGTTTCGGTGTGTATAAGATAATGGTACAAAAGATGAATCACTGAAAAAAAAATAACCTTATTGGATTTGAAGTGTTCTGTATTCCTGGAGATTGAAATAAAACTTTTGAGAACAGATGGGAGTGGAATCAACATTTTTCTTCAAAAGTAGATTCAGCTTTAGCTCAGGGTATCATTCTTACTTCTCTGCAGATGCAAAGGTCCAATAGTATGTCATCCTCAGGGATGGGATTTGTTACAAAGAGAAGACTCATTTAGTTATCTACCTGTATTGTGTACTTTACTTATGACATTTTTCAGTTTTAGCTCTTATCAGAATGCACATGTGTAAAAGATCTTTTGCTTTATATTTGAATTAAATTTTGTATTATAACGAAATACTGTGTGTGTGTGTTAGGTAATGTCCAGAGCACAGTGCTTAGGCACATACTTGATTTCTACATCCTTGAGTGACATTACTAAATTTGACTGTCTCCTTAGTTAATAAACATTACTGAGTCCCAAGTACACTGTTGAACTGAGGTCACAAAGAGGGCTCTGCTTGATGAACAAAAATGGTACAAGATATGTAGGTAGAATTCTCATTTTCTGTGGAATGTGTGATTCTGTCTGTCAGGTGAGCAAAAGAGAATTGAAGGAAAATTTTCTGTGGTATTTCCAGGAAATCATTTCAGCTTTCTTTTCTATGTTTGCTTTAACACATTAGATCTTTAAATCATAAATTGTTTTATATGTTTTCTTCAAAGAAAAATCACTTGTAAACTTCTGTTCATGCTAAAGTTTATGGAAACAACTTTTTGCATACACATTGACAAAACTTCATGCAACAGTATTTTATACGTGCATTGCAGAAGTTGAGGTGATCCACAGTAAACACATTTTTCTAGGAGGGAAATGGCTGCATGGCATTCCAGGATACGACCTAAAGAACATGGCAGTATTAGTTGTTCATTTTTAACGAGTGTAATTGAGGTGAGAAAAAAGAGCCAGTTACTACACATAATATAGTAAAAATTCCTGCATATAAAACTTTATGAAAAATGCTTATGTTGTGCTATAAACCACCAAAAATCTCTATTAGGAGAATACTAAATTTGCAAAGTACAATTTTTAGAAGTTGTAAAATGTCAGAATAAAAATTTCCTTATACCTTTAACTGAGTTCAATTGTACTTTCATACAGCACTGAATAAGCAAACTAATTAATTTCGTACCAGCTTTTCTTCAGGATTTCTACCTCAGTTCAAAAATGAGTCAGTCAGTCAGTGATGAAATCTGTAACATTTTAAAATTAATTTTCCACAGGCTTGCTAATGGCATTCACCACTGAAGCTTCTGTATGAAAGTTATTTGAAAATGTCAACTAATTTATCTTTACAGCATTCCTGTGAAGAGACAGGGTTAACTATCCCCAATTTACAGTGTCTCAACAGAAACAAAGGGTAATTGAAGACAAAAACATTCAGTAAATATCGATGTCCATTTTGGGATGCCTCCTACTTGGATTTTTAAGAGCACTCAATGATATATATGCGACGTTTTATGTGTACAACATTAGGATACTATTGATTCCAGCCCATCCACAGGCAAGAGTGTAAAGTGGTAGCAGAACAGCTTTCAAGTGATCATGCACAAAACACTTGATTTAGGGAATTCCAGCACGTCTACAACAAATAGAATTCAATTATCTGAACGGCATCCAGTTCTCTTAGAGGAACCTTTGTTTTCCACATTCCCCTCCCCCGGTAGCCTTGTGTATCTTCCAATTCCTGCAGCTAATGAAGGAGGCCTGCAGAGAGCAGACTCCATGGCCCTGCTAGCCTTCTCCACCGTGAGAGCGCAGGCTGTCCTGAGTAAAAAGAGAGAGGGGAGCAAGGAATGGGCACAACATATAATTGGAGACTCCTTCATAATTCACGATGAGGAGGGAATTATGTTCTTTTTTTTCCTTTTTCTTTTCTTTTTTTTTTTTTTTAATAATTGCAGGATTTGGATTGGAATTTTGGATTGTTCAAAAATCCTACAACTTCTTATATAAAATATGTGATCTAGGATGATAAATAGTGATTTCATAAGCATCTCCCCTTTTCCCTTCCCTCCCCTTTTCCCTTCTTTTGCCTTCCCTCTCCTTTTCCCTTCTTTTCCCTCCCCTTTTCCCTTCCTTTCCCTCCCCTTTTCCCTTCTTTTCCCTCCCCTTTTCCCTCCCCTTGTCCCTTCCCT
>JAWWES010000081.1:90479660-90541361 GCA_035583135.1 Lophotriccus pileatus | reverse complement strand
CCCCCCCCCCCCCCCCCCCCCCCGGAAGGGTGCATTTTTAATGCATAATATAATAAACGTAAGCACAAACATTTTCTTGTCTTCATATGTACCCTCATCTTCTTTCTATTATGTTTCACAATTTCATCTGTGGGAAGGCCTGAAGTTTGAAAATGCACGAATCTTGCACCTGTTGCTCCATTTACACATGTGGAAGATGACTGCAAAGTGCAAGCAAAACACAATATTGTCAGTATGAAAATGTTTCACAGCCACATTGCATGAGCAGAGGCAAGTGTAGGAAATGACAGTAAATGAACTACTGTCTTCTGTTCTGCATCATTCACATATTGGGCACTATAAGTCATTATGAACTCATCAAGGCTGCCATGTCTATGAAAGCCTCTGCCAAATCTGCAGCTCTTTTACACAACCAGACACTTAGAAAGGAACAAAAATATAAATGAGAGTCAGCCCGTAATATTTTAGTGCTAAATAATAGGATTGGATGCAAAATTGCATATCCAAGACCAGTAAAGACACAAAATGTCTCCCAGTTATATGAGATGTAGCTTTATTATGATTGTATGTCAGGAATATTGTTCTGAAACATAAGAACATAGGCTACCAGATGCTGAAACACATGTGACTTTTTAATGCTTTTCTTTAATGCTAGTAAAATAAAAACTGAGGAATTGGATGTTTATATTTGCAATGATTGGTATCAGTTTAGTTTAGAAAACTCAGTTCTACATCGTTGTCCTCCATTTGCTCACATTTTCCTACCTAGAAAGTTTCAAAATCACAAATTAAAATCCATTTTATTGATCTTTGCTCAGGAGGTAGAAGATAATAATTTCAGTCTCAAAGCCCATACACATAATTTGCACACACAAGACTTGGAAGAAATTGATTTTAGACACCAAAATAATCTCTGATTTCCCATTCTTCAAACAGTTCCTGAGTGAATCATTCAAAATTCTCAGGGATCACAACATACAGTGAAACCATCTATTAAAATTAAAAAGCAGCTTTAAATGTCTCCTAGGTGGTGTGGATCTCAACAGAATCCTTTGCAGTGGGGGCACAGGGGTGTGCACACAAATGATGTTTAGCAGACCAATTTGATACAGAGCATGAATAGGACAGGTTATGAAGTATCAAGATAATATGATATACCTGAATGCATAAGAAACCTGAAACATTTAAATTAAAAGGCTAATTTAAGTATGTTACAAAAGTAAGCATTTACAGAAAGTCTTTTACAACCTGGAACAAGTTACAACACAAAGTGATTGCTACAAGGTGCAGCCTTTGGTGAGGTTTTTGCTGCCCCTCCTCAGCCTCATGGAGTCAGACATGTGGCGATTCTGCTGAGGAAAATAATGCATGCATCTGGAAAATTATACACATTTGTATATTAAAAGTTACAAAGTCCTGCCAAAGAGCATGACCTGCTTTTTCCTCTTTTTTAAAGTATAGGAGCTAAATAATTTCAGCTTTTTCGTGGTCTTTACAATGAACAACTTATAGTGTTCTTGTTTTGTCCAACATTGTCTCTTAAACCTCTGTTCTACGTTGTCACTGCCCCATACCAGTATTAGAAAAATCAAGAAGAAGTTTGAAATTACAATATCAGAATCTTCTACAGTTTTAGCAATATTTTCCCTTTCTGGAAAAGAAATTTTCTAATCACCATCTACAGCTTATATATCATGTCCATATAGACAATATAAGGTCCATACAGACAGGGACTGCAGACTCATTTCCTTAAGTCACTATTTCTTATTTTGAATTTTCCTTACTCAGTTAATATTTCCAGAATAAAAGGAAAAAAATGAGAAAATATTTCACTAGGGCTTCATTATTTGACCAACTAATAATAAATAAATGACTGCTGACAGAATTGGGTGAGTGTAGTTTTCAGCTGATGTCTTCTTTATGATTCCTACTTTATCTTTTTAAATTTGCCCTACACATGTGAAACAAGCATGCAACCAGTACTCTCAGAGTATTTTTCGGTACCCTGTTGGTCCCATTAGGCTGTATCTTGGCATGATTTTTTAAGGAGTCCCTTATAATCTTAAATCCTACCCCTCCCATTTAACTTAACAGTTAATATTTTCATGCATGTTTCTCATAAACATTCACTTCCTTGCTTTCAACTCAGGGCTTCTGGGATCTTTAGAAATTATTTCTTCCTCATGTCTGCTGTTATTCTGCAAGCTGTTAAGAGCTTTCTTCTGTGGGTAGAAAGAAATATCATCTTTGTACAGGGTGCACTGTCTTTCCTGGCACAGTTCCATTCAACAGCTCCTTTGGCACACACAGTGCTCTGCCTCTTTACACTAGAGCTTGACCTACACTTCAACTGCCCTTCCTCTCCTACCAGATGCATCCATTTTATTTTCCTGGTATTTTTGATATGTAATTTCTTAATACTTTAAAAAATAGACAGTAACTGAAAGAAGCAATGATAATTTCAAGCATGCATCCTGGGAGAGTGTATTGACATGAACATTTCCACAAAAATCAAAACAGACTTATGCACATTTGCACTTAGGGCTGCTCTACAGGCTGTTGAGCTGCTGAAATACCTTAGATAAACAAAACTGAATGAACTCACAACATCTTTGACCTCCCTTCCTTACGACTCTCAGTTCTGGACTGCTGTCTTGATGGTTAGAGAGTCTTCACCTTGTTCTTTATGTTTAATCTTTTGAGTCTTTATATCTACAAACAAGCTACTTCCCTGCCTTTCTACTGCCTTTTTATTGGCATTAACTTCTCACCTTCAGCAAGAAAAACATTATGCAGTTTCTTTAAATGTATTTGATGCTGATCACTTCCCCTAGGCATGCAAGTTTGCCACTGCTAGTGTCCCCCTGAGCCTTTTCCTGTGCCAGTGCTTTAGCATTTTCAGAAAGGTACCTGTGACAAAATATTCCTTGACACAATTCCTCTTTCCTTTAAAAACCCCTCAGTTTTCCTTGTCAACAGCTCCTACACTTCAGATACTCAATCCTCCTCCCATTCTTGCTGTAGGTTGCAGTATTTCCTCAGTGACCTCTTTTCCTTGTTACCCTAGGGATGGTTGCCCAGGCTTTTCCAAACAGGGATATAATCATGTTCAGCTGGTTTTTGGTTTTATTTGTTTAAGACATGTTCTCCCTCAAGTTAAAAAGTATCCATGAACAGTAAACCAGCTCAGGCCTGACATATCCAGCAGACATCAGCAAAGTACAAAGATTTTAAGATGGCAAAAAGGCACCATCATACAGGTTTGAAGACATAGGTGCAGGCAAAGAGGCAAAGGGAGTAAGCTCCTCTAGTGCTGCACTACATGTGACTGCTTAGTGACTCTGCAGTCCAGCAGATAGTGGGGTCAGCTGGACAATGCAGTCAGGTCATGATGGGGAGAGGTGCTAGCACAGGACCCTAAGTTCACAGTAGTTCCAAAGCAAAAGACAGGTAATGAGGAGCAGGGAAGAAACGTGAAGTCCTATCAGTCCATACAGCACATATGGCATGTGATGAACTACATGGTAAACAAGGTAGGAATCTACAGCCAACAGCATACAACACAGACAGCAGAACAGTACTGTCTCTGGGCTGGCCTCTTCTAAATACCTCCTACCAACCCCGGTATGACACATTTCCCTTTGGAAAAGAGACGTTATCTAATGTTTTATTGCTTAGAAAGGATGGGCAGCAGGCTAGGACATTCTTGCTTTTCCCTACTTTACTGTCTTTCTGCTTTACTTTGAAAGTGATAGGTGCTTCCTTCTCCTGCTATGCTGGATCCAATACAATCCACATTTCTCCTTTTCTCCTCTACTCTCATCTGAGTCTTCCTACTGCCTCCCCCCCACTTAAAGTAGAGTTAGTTACAGCAGGTTGCTCACAACTCTGTCCAGTTAGATATCTCCCAAGGTAGAGACTCACAATCTTTCTGGGCAAGTACTCAGTGTTTGACCATACTCACAGTAAAAAAATAATAACGAAAAAGATTTAAGTGGAATTTCTTGTATTATGGTTTGTGCCCATTGTCTCTTGTCCTTCTACTTGGGTCCACTGAGAAAAAGCTGCCCTGAACTTTACATCCTCAACAAGTTCTTTCTTATTTGTAAATACAAAGTATAGAGGAGCATCTCCCCTTGTCAACTTCTTAATCACCTGAGTTAGAAAGTTATCATTAATGCACTCCAGAAACTTCCTGGATCACTGGATCATTTGTATCCTTCTCTGTTGTCCCTCCTGCAGATACTGTGGTAGACAAAGTTCCCCTGTGAGCACCAGGACCCGTGAACATGAGGCTTCTTTCTCCCTGTTATCTGAAGTCATCGTCTCCTTCTTCCTCAGAGGCGATCTACAGCAGACATACCCTGCAACACTGCCCCCATATCTCTGCCCTCTAATCCTAACCCCTATGTTCTTCACTGGCTCACAATCCATCCCATGGCAGAGACCATGCATTCCCACTGCTTTCTCACATGAAGGGTAAACTTCCCACCCTCGCTTTCACAGGCTGTCCTTACAAACAGCCAGTATCAAAGCACGGCACCACTCCCTTACTTCATCCCTTAGTCTGAGCAGAACAGACAGCAACAGAAGCCAAAAAGACTCCAGTTCATTTGCATTCCCTTTACTTCTAATACCTAGGTTAGGTGATTCCACTGGTCTAGCTTTACAGCAAACACTTCTGTGTATGTAAGCATGTTTATATGTTCCTGGGAATGGCCAGAGAGAGAAGTGGTTCTCCAGATTAGAAAGACAAAGATAATGCAATGTGATGCATACATATACCCATAATCATGAGGGAGCAAGGTCCACAGAAGAAAACATCTGCTGCAAAAAAACCCAACTAGCACACCAGGGAATGAACTACAGAAGGATGCATGTTCCAACCATTTGTAAGGCCTCTTGCAGACCCTTTGGCTCTGTGGGATAAAACAGTAAGCATAAGATGTGGAAGAAAAAAAGGAGTGGGAATACAAGTGGAACCAAGGGCAAATAGACACAGACAGCAACAGAAATGCTCTGCCCTATTTCTTGTCCACTGAGAAAGACAGTGTATCTGTCAGCAGATAGTCTACAAGTGGAGTTTAGAGTGAGCTCCCCATATGATAAAACTGCCAAATATCCTCACTCTACTCCACCCTTTTAGCACCTTCAGTAATGGAGCAGATGTGGTACATGCCCTGCAGGCCAAGCAAATTGTTAACATCGTGTTTTGCGCAAGGATACAATTTGATCGTCAGTGATTTCTTACGCAAATGTAAAAACACACAAAACATAATGGCTATTTTGTTGGGAGGCTGCAGTGAGAGCAGCAGTTTCTTCACAACCTGACACACTTGTGAAAAATTGCAACCACACTATCTCAGAACATGAATCACAAAATTGGTGGATTTCTCACCTGCAAAAAGCTTCAGTGATGGTTTCTGCAACATGAACCGTAGAATGATTTGGGTTGGAAAGGGCCTTAAAGACCATCTCATCCACCCCACCCCTGCCATGGGCAGGGACACCTTCCACTAGACCAGGTTGCTCAGTGCCCCATCCAACCTGGCCTTGAACATTTCCAGACATGGGGCATCCGTAATTTCTCTGGGCAAGCCAGTAAGGACTTCTTCTCAGGGGCAAAGAACAGGGCAAATGGGCTCTTTATATACTGAGTGCACTTCTTACAGAAAACCTGCAGGTAGAGTCATTTTTACAGTACCTTTTAGGGGATGTGTAATAATAATGAGTTAAGAATGTCATCTGGGCCACATCATCCTCTTTGTTCTCATGGTCAAAGAACAGAATGACTGAAATTACACCTGCAATGTTCCATTTGGTGGACACATAACTAGTTGAACCATCATACAATGAATTAGTCATGACTTTATTTTTAGACCTTCATTTCAGGTAGTCCTACAACTGTCTGCTCTGGCGAGACAATGCATGGCTAGGGAAGTCAGACCTCCAAAAATAGCAAGCATTCTACATTTTTAGTGGGAGAGCACATTGGAGAGCACTCATCCTGTCATACTCTATATAATCCTGCCTCTTTTACTGCTCTAGATATCATCTTTGAGACTTCTGTCAGCTCCTAAAATGGAACCAAAACTGTGGGATCAACTTCTGTGTAAGAGTAACTCATAACTGGCAGAGGACAGTTAAAGCAGTCTTTAAATTATCAGTGCACGGAAGAATCCCTTATTAACTCCTCTACAAATCTTCTCTTTTTTTTTTTTCTCATCCCACTTCCCAGTAAATAGATCTCTATCTCAGTGATTGCTTCTGGATGACTGTTATCCTCAGATTTTCACTGCCTACATTTGGACAACTAGAGGGATCATGTTTGGGCTAGCATGTCCCAAAATGTCCTTAATAGTGGCACCTCAGTTACTTGTGAAATCAAATAGCATTTCTGGTTTCATTCATACTTTCCTAGAAAAATATATTGCCTTTTCACCAGCTCTGGAATGGAGTAATATAAGATGTATGCCTTGCCATACCATCTGTGCAAACTTACCACAATATATAGCTGTTTTCACATCTGTAGTTCCAATTATCCATTTTAAAACAAATACATTTTTGGTTAATTCCAAAACCATTGTTTTTTCCAATCAGAATTCTTTTTCTGGTAAGGCAAGGAAGCAAATGCCTAACCAAAGCATGTGAGCAGCCCCACTGCTTTTCAGTGATCTTTACGTATGTGGAAGCTGGTGTCTTGGTAACTGGAACTCAAGGGCCAAATTCTCCGCTAGTGTTGTCCTGTAAGAACCATGTCCTTCAATTCAGCTCCACTGATTTATATGCCTAAACTGCATAATGAAATTTAGCCAACTGGAAAGTGGAATATAAAAGCATTATGATGTTGTCAGGCTTTACAGTAGAAAGCCTTGTAGCTAGCGTTTGTTTGGAAAAATAACAAGCCCTGAAGATGTTGGCTAGATTTCCTTAACAAGTCGTCTTATTAATGTCAATCATCTGTATGGAGAACACTGTGTTAGTCCCAGGAGTTTAAACAGAACCAAAATTATATTAATTTTTTTTTGTTTTTAAAGGTCTTCTGAATTAAAATTAAGCTTACAATGACAAGACCGGCAAATAGGTGCATGGTTCCCTCACAGCCTGCAATTCCCCACCATGCTTCCCTGTTCTTACAAAGCCTCAGGATCAAGGATGTAAAACTGCAGTTTCTGATTAGTTATCCAAGCAAGTACTACTACTGCACAGGTAATGGTTTCAAGGAACACTAGGAGTTCAAAACAACAACTGTCTTGAAAGACTTAGAAAGCTGAAGTCACTCTCTGACTTGCTCTCTGGTAGTTTCATTCAGCTGGGTGTTCTGTTTGTTTCCCTTGGCTTAATTTCTTGCTTGTTTGTTTACTGTTGTATAACTTTTGCCCAGCAAAGCTTCAGACTGACTAAAGCTCTGCAGTGTCCACAGGAAGGTGGAAGGACTATGCCAGAAGTGCAATATTTTTGCTTGCAGCTCCCTGCAGGTTAGGTGCAAACGTATATGTCTTGTCTTGCTCCTAAAATCATTTGGCCCTCACACATTTTCCTCTACCACAGGTGACTCCAATGTTTAATATAATTTTAACGTGAAGAGTAGCATAGCTAGTTAAACAAAGATGAGTACCACTCCAAAACAAAATCTGTTTGTATTTATATTTGAAAACAGGAGGTGTATCCTCCAGCAGATATTCCAGTCTGCCTGGAAAGCGTATATGCGCTATTAAGGGAGGCTTACAAAGGCTTTGACGATTCCTATGGTAACCCAGTAGAAAGGCTGTTTCCATGGGGACTAGCCAAGCCTATATAAACCTTCTGTCTTCATTAGAGTATCTCTGAGACTGAATGCTTTAACAGTCACTGTTCTGGAATAGTTAACAACAATCTCTGCTTTAGGGAAAGAAATAATTCTTCCTTTCCAGTGGAAGTCCACTTATTTTGTCAGCTTTCAATAGTGCTGAGCAGCCTGCACACCTGTCATGTATCAATACAGCGAACGGACTAAACAGTGGCACCCACTATAAAAAGCACTCTGATTTACCACCCCCAGCATTACAGTATACCTACATTATGCATTTGAAAATGCAGTTAATTTAAACATAAGGAGAGAATAAATCATACTTCCTAAGTTTCAGTTAAGGAACTCACATGCATCAAATATATCTGGGTGTATGTGTAGTTGCTTATCTGTAAATGTGACATTCTGATTCCCATTCAGATTCCCCTTTGAAGTTACTCCTTCCAATATACTTTACTAAAACAAAACAGAGGTATTTCTTTTGAATCCCTTCCCTTCCCTTCCCTTCCCTTCCCTTCCCTTCCCTTCCCTTCCCTTCCCTTCCCTTCCCTTCCCTTCCCCTTCCCCTTCCCCTTCTCTTCCCCGTCCATTCCCCTTCTCGTTCCTCTTCCCCCTCCCCTTTCTCTTCCTCTTCCCCTTCCCTTCCCTATAAACTCAAGCAGAAATAAAGCTTTGTTTCTTCCATATGTTCTACACAAAATGTTTATACATTCACAAGTCAAAAATGCCTAAAGGAAGAAACTTCAAACTTCATCTCAGCAATTTCCGAGTCATCATTAATTTTCCCACCTCTTTTCTATACATTAATGAGACTAATTTCTCTTTTGTATTACATTTTCTTTTTATATAAGAGCCTTTTTTAGCACTCTTCCTCCCATATCCTTGGGATATTATTCCGCATGTAAAGACATGCTGTCTAAGCTATAATATACAGACCTCAGCGTAAATAAATCAAAGCAACAAACAAATTAAATCACTGAGTAATTCTTAGAGAGTTTAAAAATGTGCCTCAAATTGCCTTTGTCTCCAGTTGCATGTGCCAACGTGAATATGAGTTCTTGACTGGAGTCTTAGTATCAGCTTAAAAGGGACTAAAACGATTTCTCTCTACCTTAAGAAAAATACATGTCCAGTTGTCCTTTGTGATAATACTTGAGACCTTTCCTAAAATTAATGTAAATAGCTCTGGTTCCCTTGAAGTTCATAAGGAACCTAATTTCTGCTTTATTTAATAATGGAAAGTTCTTTTTAGAGCAGGAATTCAACATTTTCAGAAAAGGAAAAAAAATCAGTACTTGTTTGTGGTATAACTTTGTCCCACACTTGTAGATTTAACATCAGCAAAGAATATCACAGCACCCCTTCATTTCAGCTGGATAATGGCAAAGATGATGACTGATGCACCCAGCCAGGACCACTGTATCTCTGTTCACTTCATGAGTTGTTGCTAAGAAGCATCCTGCAGTATGGAATGTTTAGAGAACTCAAATCTTTCATGCATCTATCTAGAAGGCCAGGTCTTGCTCAGCCTCAGCGGTTGTGCAGGCTTAGGTTCTTCAAATAAGACACTTCTTGGACTAATCTGTCACTTATGCAGCACATGTGACAAAGACAAAAAGTACCATCACATTTCACAGCTTCGCTTTCTGTAAAGATGCTTCGCTTTCCTCCTTGAAGTTCAGCATATGATGAAGAGATAAATTAAAAATTGTTATGCTGTCTTTCACATATAATGCCACTTTTCCATGCACTAGCATGCTCAGAACAGCACCACATACACTCCACCTGAAAAACACATATCTTGTCATTTGATCTTAACTGCTTGTTTTCCAGTATGTGTTTAGACACATGGCCAAAGACAGTATCTGAATGATACACTTGATTCCAAGTAGCACTTGATTACAGATTACAGGGTGCAAATGCATCTTCTGGCATGGTATAATCTGACAGAACTCCTGGATCAGTCAGACCACAATTCTTCAGATTAGTGCTGAGGTCCAAACTCGTCATTAGCTACCCAAACTGAGAGCAAAGTTTCATGTGCTCAATTCAAGTCAGTGCAGCAAAAAGGAGGATAAAGAAGGCTTACTATTTAATGACTTTCTGACTGTGGATATACAGTGCCTTTTTGAAAATAAATGTCATCCTGATTAGGAAAAATTAAAAGTAAAAGGAGAAGAAGAGAGAATAATATGTAGCGTACACAGTAATGCTAGGTTATGCCACAGTGCATGTGAGGATCCAAGTTTTCAGGCTAGATTGGTTTTCAGAACTGCAATGTGATTAAAATCCAATTTTGGGTGAGTGCACTACTAGCTGATTCACTTTAGGCATGCAGGCCAATAGATATATATTCTGTCCCTTACGTTTACATTTTACCGCAGTTATGCACTCACTCACGGCAACTGCATGTGCCAGCTGGACACACAAATGCTTACACCATTCTGAAAAATCTGGGTCTTAACATGTTGTGAAACAAGACAGAATACTAACCAGTATTCTGTGAGCCCACAGTGCACTGCTGGGCAAGAAGTCTCTGTATTGCGTTGAAGCATTGTCTACCCCTATCTCCCTGTCACCATACTCTACAACTTCACAAGCATTTGGAGTAAAATGAAATGATACCCAGAAGGCATTGTAACGGAACCCCTGTGAATCTGAACAATTAAAGCAATTCTTTTGAGGATGAGCTCTACCGAGGAGATGCCACAATTGACAGAGCTCTTAAAATTCCAGTGTTTGCATGATGGCATGGCATTTTTTGTACTGGACAAAGACTATGCACTGAAATTTGCAAGGTGCATGAGCATTACTTCCCAAATTCTCATTGTATTTGCACAATCTCTGTGAACTTAGTTTAAAGCATATTTTTAGCTTTTCAGTTCACCTTTTCTATTTAGGTTGCTACTAAGCACTGAAGTCATGCTATCTCCGCTAACTCAGAGGGTAACATTTAGACACCGACAATACTACCAGCACCCCTTTAAGCAGAGCCTAGTGAATGCTCCTGAATCAGCAGTGTATGTGCCAGCTGGACAGAATAAGGTCATTTCTCTCCCTTACATCTCTTTCACAGCAAGTAATTGCTCAAAGGAGCAAGCCTCATTCGATGTTCTTGTAGTCAAGAAATCGCTGCCAATTATTGCAGCTGTGAATGATCCCAGACCAGACTGGAGAAGGCTCCTGAAGCCAGTCCCACAGCCACGTATTGGGTGCAGCGTGTAGAGGTTATAACACCAATGGCCTAACAGTGTCATAAAGGGAGAAGGCTGGGTGATGAGTGATACGCTCGTTCCTTCTGCGTGGTGAGACTTACAGTTCGAGATGATTCAGTTAGGGAGTATGTCAGCAGAGAGTTTTTCATCTTGTTAAAGAAAGCAGTCTTTCTTCCTATTGGATACCTACAGGCAGTCTCTAGAGAGATGACTTCTTCCCAGTGCTGCACAGGATCCCACTGCTTGCTGTGCTGGGAGGAATGTGTCAGAACTAATCTTACAATAACAAGTTGCACTAACTGCTGACATGAATCTTGGCACTGACGTAAGCCTGAGTTGTTTAATTAGTATTTATGAAAAATGAAGCGATACCGTTCTTCAAAAAATTGTAACATTCTGTTATCATAATCTGTTATCATAAACTGATACAAGATTTCAACCAAACTAAGATTACTTGGCAAGGGGAACAGTTACCTACAATTCAATAAAGCAAAGAAGGGATTTTGGGAGCACAGCATTATGAAGAAGTAAATACATAAGCTTCAGCTTCATGGTATTTATTTCATATTTAGCTTTTCATTAAAAAAAAATAATTTTGAGATAAAAACTCAGCTCCTTATTTTGAATGTGTTCTGAAAAATAGGTGGCCGCCATTAATCTTATAATTTGTGACATTCCAGGAGTGGTGTATTCATTGATCACATTGGCAAAATAAGGATCAGTATTTAGTAACTCCCTAATTAAAAAAGAAACACTTCTGTGATTCAAAATGTAGAACTTCATAGGCAGCCTAAACTAATAAAAATACGCCCAATTAGTCTTTGGTAGATGTAATTAAATTGTTAATTAATGCTAAATTCTTATAGATGGATAATAACATATGCACACAGACACAATATATTCTTTCATCTTCAAAAAAAATGTCACTTAAGGAATTGTTATTGAGAAACTCTTGTGGACATTTTCAGGGGGTTTTCTGCTATGATAGCATTAGTTCATGGTAAATTCTGTTTATGGCTTCAAAAATGCTTAATTTCCCATAGTCAGATTGCTTTCTTTCATTGAAAATCTGATGGCAAGTAGTTTGAATAAAGTGATACTCAGCAATATTCCTCCACTGCTGTATTTTTCGAGCCAATTTGTGCATATCTCTAGGGAATGGCCAAGGACACAGGGCTATCAACAAGAGTGGGAAAACATCTGAGCATGAGTATTTAGCACAGTGCTATTCCATGTTAGCTCTTCTGTGAATGTACATTGGCAATGAAGAAGACAGCTCCCAAATGTTGGACTTGCTCTTCCTTCAAACCCCTTTCCCACACACCTATTTATGTACAACAGAGGGGCTGCTGGAGGCCTCGCAGAAGGAAGTCTGATGTTATCAAGGTAAGTAAGTGTCTTTCTTTTCATGCCTCTCCTTCTTCTTCCATACAGAAAGGGGAAAATCTGTGTTTGTCAAGTTTTTAAGTCTTTTTCAGGAGACTTTCCTCATGTCTTTGCTACCTAGATCAGTTTAGGTTCTTCACATTCAAGCTCCTGCACAATTTGTAAGATATCTGTCTCCCTCATTACTGTATTCCTTCCCAGTAGTCACCATTCTCCACACATTTGGTGCAATTTAATCAGGTGTTGAATTTCGTATCCAGGTTAAGACTTTATATTCACTAAGAGATTGGTTTTGCTTTAATATGTGTCCACAATAAATGGTATATAAACAGCACCGCTTGGATCTTCCTTTATCCTAACTACATATCTCAGTGTAAGGATCATAGAATCATAGATTGTTTTGAGCTGGAAGGGACCTTTAAAGGCCACCCACTCTACCCTCACTGACATCGGCATGGACACCTTCCGCTAGACCAGGTTCCTCATCGTCCCATCCAACTGGGCCTTGAACATCACATCTTACTTTCCTCTGAAAGCCCACCTGCCTTACCAAGTCTCTTTTATCCCACTACTGTGTAGCTGGTTTCTCAGTTAAAGTCACTGTCTGCTCTCCAGCTTCCCTCAGTGGACTGGGAACCGCAGTGGTCTCATGATTCATCCGTTCTCCATCTTTTATTCAAGATCCTTCCCTTTCATAAAATGCCTCACACTTACATCCATACTGTCCACATCATACATTTCGCCTCTTCATGCTGATCCATAGCCTGTTCAACCAGTCCGGCACAGTCCATTTCCATTTCTATCAGTGACTTTAAAATGCCTCAGAGCCACATACAGACATACAAACACGTCCTAGATGTGATGGAAAGGAGAAGACTTCATGCATGAGAGCACAATACAACACGGAGTTGAATATGGCCTCTTTATCTCTTTATTGAGGTCTGCTGGCACCTGAGGGGATGTTCAGGTATGAAAAACAGTCGTTTGGTCAAGAACACCAAAGGGCCTACATCTAGATAGTGAAGTGACACTCTTCCCTCCCGCTTACTATTAGACTAATACCGAGGGAAGCAGGGCCAGCACTGAACATACCCCATCTAGATTTTTATAACCAAATGGTAGGAAATGTTTAAGATGAATGCACAGAGGGAAAGTTTAGCTTTCACTGATCACTGAAATAAACTATTGAGTGCTGCAGCATCAGTAGGCCTAGGAACAAAACTATCTGTTATATGTATTTCTACCCTGCACTATTTCTTCAAACTCTCTCCCACCTCTGATTCACAGAGGGTAAGAATCCTGGAATTTAAGTCACTTTCTTGCATCTCAGGGGTTAAGCAGCAAGATATTGTTCAATCCCAAATGATGTGGAAAAGCCTGTACAGAGACAAGGCAATGGATCAGTCCCCTCTAGCTGTGGGGTTAGGAGCCCGTTTCACTTATCTGACAGGCTTCTACACCAAGACTCAGAGAATCAAGAGCCTCTCAAAGTCCTCCTGGGTTGGTACAGCTTTCTGCCACCCCCAAACAGGCGGGTGGTTGTCAGGCACAATCTGGCCTGGACTGTTTTTCATTGTATAAAGTTGCTATGGTATCACCAATTAAAAATTCTAAAAAATAATCTGCATCTGTACAGCATGCTAAAATAACCTACCAAATGACACGTCCTTTCGTAGAAAGCGAGTCTACTAATTGCTGAGGGGCAGATTCCTCCACCCTTCCTCTCGCTGAACAGTGCCTTCAAGCTGCAAATACTCCCACTGCTTTCAGCATTTGCCAAGCCTAAGTTTTCCACAGAAACCATGAGTCAGGCTCCAAAAATCAGGAGACAGGCTTAAAAAATCATGAGATTTATCTACAGCAGGTGAAGTATTTTGCCCTGACGATGGATTTGGCAGAGCAGGCATTCAGCATAAGAGTCAACCTCACAGCTAAAAGCCAGTGATCAGCAGCTTCAGCAGAGGGATCCCAGGCAAATCTGAAAAGATGTGGTCTAACACTTCAAAAGCTTTTTGTTACTATCTAGCAGAAAGAAACTGAGATCCTCGTTTCCCTGATCATTTTCTTCCCTTCCCTTTTTTATATTTCCCCCTTAATCTTTTTTTTTTTTTCCCTTTTCTGTCTCTCCACTTTATTTCCAAATGTGTTTTAGTAGATTGGTCACTGCAGGAAGAAGATGAAAGCCAAGTCTCAGACAGCAAGGTGGTTATGGGAGCCAGGGGTTTGACAAAGCCATGGATGACTGAGGCAGCCTGTGAAGGCAGCACCAGCCCCCCCGGGAGAGGAGGATTTGCTGACCAGAAGGCAGAGCCTGATATGCACCAGTAACCTGGTGGGCCTGAGCAAGGGGAAGGCGTCTGGTTTTACAAAGGTTTGGTTTCCCCTCGCTGACCCATTGCCTTATCAAGGGCTTGAGATCAAATGACCCAAAAAATAAACTTCAGTCAACAGTATGTGAGATCACAAACTCAGAACCTGCTTTGCTTCTTCCATCTCACAAGCTCCTCCTTCACAGTCAAGGACTCTAAGTCACGTCCTGACTGAGCACTGCTCACAGATGCTGGGGCCCTGGCCACACCTACAGTCCATACGGGCCCTGACTGACCTCCTCTGGCCCTTCCTTCACGGCTGAGGGGCTCCATGTACCCTTTGCTGCAGCCCGAGTGATGACACTCGATAGGCTTGCCCTTATCTGTCCTTCTGACCCTGGCCTACTGACTGCTCCTCCTCGGTGCGAAGGTCGGTGTCTGTCCTCAGTGATGTCACTGTTCCTGACTTTATGCTGCCCACTTCCAGGTCAGCTGGGGGACAGAAAGGCTCATGTCATACCATAGAGCCATCTAAAATTAACCCTGTCCCAACCCTGTGTCAGGAATCCAAAGGAGGCTGTGGCAACTGTGAACAGCAGAGCTGAGGGCCATTACTCCTTCTCTGATGACAGTCACAAACATGAGTGCAAGTACTATATGCTGAACATGCAGACAAATGAGAGGACTGATTTAGACCTGGTCAGATCTGATGCAGTGAGAGCCTCCCACTTCACTTCCTTCCTCCCACTGCCGTGAGCCTTTTCACACCCGTATGTATTCCCAGCCATCTTTTATGCCTTCCACCAGAATAGTGAGCTAGAAAATCGTAGTGCCCAGAAAACAAGACCTTGGCACATTTCCTCTTCAACTCAAAAATTTCAACTTCCCCGCAGAGAAAAAGCCTGAAAGCTCTGCAGCATCAGCTTGTCATTGGGGAACAATTTAGCTTCAAGAAATTATCAGCACTGATTAATTTCATGAAGTTTGAAAGCAAAGCCCAGAAACAAGTTTGATCACGTAAGTTTTACAGCGTGAAAATATACATTTGTGCATGTTCCTGTTATAAGGTTTCTACCTATTAATTTGACTACTTAAATGCATATTTTATTATATAGGCGTTTGTTACATTCTGGTCACAAACGTCAGTTGTAGCCTTTACACAAGGGAACAAACAAGTCCCAAAAGGCACCTGGAATTTGCCAAGAAAAACAGAGGTTTGTAATGTCATAAGATTAGAAAGCTGTTGCTAAGTGTGATGAAAAAGAAAGAACTTAGGTCACTTTCAAAAAGAAAATATTAGTTCTTTTTTTTTTCAAAATGGGTGCTCAGAGGAGCTAAGTGAATAACTGTCTGTCTGGGTGCTGTAAGTGGGAACATGTCTAGATGCTATAAATTTAGAGATGAATAATCTTTCTTTATAACATGTATAAGAAAAGTACAGAAAAGATGTTCCATCTCAAGAAAAGTCCATATAAGCGGAATCAGTTTCCCTATGAGGAAATAATTACTGCAAGCTGCAAAAATAGAAATAAAATCTCTGACGAATGGCTGGTGTATGAATTCCTGTTACAGTTTATTTATGCAGACAATATAGTGTCTGGGATGAAACAGCTCTGTTGGCAGAACAAGCATGAGCCAGTGTATGTGGGCTCTCAGAGCACTGCATGGGAGTGTTTACTTCAGCTCTCCTGGAACCATGGAGAAGTGACGTTACCATGCTAGAGCCTGAAATAAGCAGCACCAAGAGAAAGCGGAGTGTGTGGCTGAGATCTTCGTCATCTGACAAAAAAAACCCCAACCCTAAACAAGCCAAGAGGAAAAAAAGTGTTTGAAACCTCTTCCTAAACAGATCTCACTGAACTCACAGAGGGGCTGCTAGACTCAGTCACTCCCATTTTGCCCCTGTAATCATTTACCTGTACTGTTCTCTGCAGGACAGAACAAACCATAAATATCTGCCTCTTCATGTTTGTATGTTTATATTGCCTTATTCTTCTAAATAACAGTTCAAATTGTACTGGATGTTGTCTAAAACCAGAGTAATCTTTTTCTAAGCTAAAGGATGAGTCTGAAATTAAAAAATAGTTATTAAATATGATCGCTTTTACATCTGGAAGACACCCTAATCTATTCTGTTAGAAGATACCATCAGTAGGCCTTTTCACAGTCCTATTGCTCAGAACAGCCACAAGTTAAAAGGAGGAGGAAATGCATGTATGCAGGAGCTAGTGAAGCTGTGGCACATGACCGTGAAAGAGCAGACCATGGAGAGGCTGTCAGCACACTCTGCTTGCTGTGCATCGCCCATCCACAGCAGCATCACACTGCTCTTGCGTTATCCCACGGAGCTCCACGTGTTCTCACTGCACCTGTGGGCTTGTGGACAGGTATTGGTTAAGACCAACCTTGAAAGAAAACTGTGAACACCCACTACAGGGAGACTACAGAGCAGCCGGAAAGAGAGAGAGCAAAGAGGGACAGACAGACAAAGGGGTGCTGAGAGAGCACAAATGAGCAATGGTGCACTGTCCCCCTATGAGACGAATTGCCCATAAGTCACAATATCATTCTTAGAAACCAGTGGATCAGGACAAATCATAGCCCACCTTTTTGGCCCTGCACCTCTTGAAGTAAATGACAAGAAAATCTGTTTTGGCTTCAGGGAAAGTACATCAATAGGAATTGCATGCAGGTTTTTCCTCGGACACTCAGTTTCTGCAAAACCACCATTTTCTTTTTCCTTAGTGTTCAGCTGTTGGGAGATTTTTCTGTGCCCCAGTAACACATTCCTGAAGTGTCTCATGCAAAACCTGAGCATGGCCAAAGAACAACCACTTGTGGGCCTGCAAGGCTTCCTGGTATATCAGCACACAACTGAAGGAAAAGAACTGTTTAAATCTTAGAAGTTTGCTGAAGTGATATTTCATTCCCTTCCACTGGAGACGTCTGGAGCCTTTCCATTGATTGTGCAACAATAGGACTGGCATTTGCGGTTTGCTTAGACTATATATTTGTCCCCACGAAAGATATTGATACACCTCAAAATAGATGATTATTTAAACTGTGTTCTACGGGGCAGGTGACTGAAACAGACACACCTGAGAAGAGCAAATTTCATGTGCTCATTATTACAAGAAAATCACCAGTGTTGGGCAGTACAGTGGAAAACTATCAAAAATTCATGTGTCATGTTGAGGAGGAAGAAGGAGAGAAGAAGGCATGGAAATAAATATCCTGATGCAGAATATGTTCTTTCTGCCTCCAGATTCTTCCAGTGAGGAAAAAAAAAAAAAAAAGGAATGCAAGTAGAGGTGTCTAATTTTTCTGAAAAAAAAAAAAAGAAAAAGAAAACAGACAAAAAACAAGCACTATGAGGAGGAATCATTTCATACATTTTTAAATTCAGATACTTTATGATCCTGTTTTAACATCTCTGTGAGTTCTCCGAGCACTGCTTTTGCCTTATATGAATTTCTGGGTTTGTCAATATGTGCGCTGAATATTATTGTTTTTTAAATACTCTGATTTGGCTTTGTTCAAAACGGGAAGGAATCTTTCTTGGGGTAAAAAATGGGAATTATATTAATCTTCAATTTATCAGGCTTTATAAAAACATGAAAGCATGCAGAACATTTACTCTGTGGCAGGAAAATGTGAGTTGATGCATTCTCATCAAATTTATCTATATTTTTAAACAGTGTCTTTACTTATAAAGGAGAAAATTCTAAACCAGTGTCTTTCCTGGTAAAAGAAGAAATTCTATGAGGCTAGATATTATGTACATGTTGGAACAGATGTCAGTAACTGTTGTAAAAGCCTTTTTTTGCCTCTTAGAGATCCAAAACACAGCTATTTTTTGGAGAGTGAAAAATCTTTATAGTATCTACAACAGGCATAAAAGCAACGGTAGATGATAGCATCAGCCAAAACAGATAGAGTAGATGAATTGGTAGTGTCAGTGAATGTTAAATAATAATTCAGAGTAATTTACAATAAATTCAATGCAACTGCACTCTAAAACCTGTAAGAGGGAAAGTAAAGGATCACTTCTTAATCATATAGGTACCTATTCTTTTAGTTCTATGTACAGACATCTAATTACATGCATACAAATAGATGTCAGTTGTAAAATATTGCGCTCAGATGTGATGTAGAGATCCTTTTCATGCATTTGACTCTCAATTTGTTTGCTTATTTTTAACAACTTCCAGTAACAGAACAATGTATCATAATGAGCACATGCAGTGTTGTATCTAGCGTAAGCTCTAGCTTTTCACAGTATGAGTACAATGTTCTTTAAGGCATCCCTTGGTAAATGACATCAGTGTTAATACCAAAACCTTTAGACAGGAAGGCTGGGTTGATCCCTTCTTTTTACTCTTATGTTTACCATAAGAACCTCATTCATTTCCGAGGGTCTTAACCTATCCACTGAGTAGTTTTACGTTTTTCCAAGACTATTGTTACAAATATGTAACATCTGACAGGGCCAGTAATTGAATTACTGAGGTGAGTCTCAATTGTCAAGAGATATAATGGCAAGAGCAAGGTAGGCTATTCCACAAAAGCTCTTTGGAAGCCCATCCAGAGAGAACTTTAATTGCTTTAGATCACTTTAGGGTACTATAAGAAGAAACCATAGAGTAGGAGGAATGTCAGCATGCTCTTTGCTAACAAAAGAGCACCCATGGGAGCAGCTAACACCACTCCCATCACCTGTCCCAGCCCAAAACAGATCGCGTATGTACTAGGATTGTACATTCAATTACCTGAGTAGCACCTAGTCTCTGAGATAACAGGTTTGAAACTGGCAGTAGTGCTAAAACAGTGTATATCTCCCTACTTATGGTGGATCCCGAGTACACTCCAAGTCACTTGCCTAGGTCAGCAGGGCTTGGATGTTTAGTGGTGCTACAAAGGCATTGCAATGATGCGTTAAAAGCATCTGGAAACGGGAGAAATACGAAAGTCTTCAAGACTTACGGGGACTGACAGGCTTCTGTGCTTTGGAGACAGCTCCAGATGACTTAAAAATTACCTGGGAAATCCCAAAATTATAGAGAATCTGTAATACTTGAGATAATGGACAGCTGATATAACATTATATGCATTTTTACACATTCCTTTAGAATTACGCTCATGCAGCAAAATCATAAGGGCAAGAAAACACTGTTTCATCACTGCTGAACTTTTCAGTGCTTTCAAAACACAGACATTTTACTTCTTGGAAGCATAGGATTATTGTGCTTGTTCCTAAAAGCTGAGACTGTGTCGCTGTGAGCTGCCTTGTGGGCTGGGTAGGAAGCAAGTCAATACCTGGAGATAACAGTAAAGGAGTCATAATCCAGAGGTTGTTTCATGTTTTATTTTCAGACAACAGTATATTAAGAGAGACAAATGGTGAAATGCTGTAGGATGCAGCCAGCAGCTGCAGCCACACAGGCTGGAACAGTGTGGGGTTGTACAAACCAGATGAGAAACTAAAGTATCTGTTGGAGAGGTAATTTTAAGCACTGATCTTACACAGTAGATAGAATGAGAGTAGGTGTTGTAGTCATCTAAGAGAGGAATCAAGTCAAGTCCAAAACAAACAAAAAAAAAGCCTTTTTTTTTTTTTTCTTGAAAGACTTTTTATGTTTTAGGCATAACAATCTAGACCAGATCAGAGCAATTTGTAGATGATGCTAGTTACGCACTGTGAAAGGAGTAGAATATTCTTTCAACGGGTATAAAGAAAATTTAGAGGGATCTGAGAGTTTGTCTGTCCTTATGCATACGCCCAAGCCACTGCAGGGCTATAGCATGAGTTAGAACAGAGATGAGCTTTTATGCTCTTTGTGTATGGTTAATGCTTTCCTGTTAGCTGCACATTATTCAGTGAGATGCCTTTCCATCAGAGCCTTGTTCCTTGCTTTCATTTGGAGTCTCACAAAGTCCAGTCCAGTTGGTTGAAATAGGAGGTGTCCTCATAAAGGGGTATAAAGCCTAAAGGCTTAGATACGAGCATAGATTAGCTACGGGCAACAATTCTGAGAATTAAAAAAGGGAACACTGCATCACAGGATGAGCTCTGAATGGAACAAAAGGATTAGCCTAAACACATGCTCAAAATAGAAAATAATTTTAGCAATGTTGTTCAACTAGGAGGCTATTTTTTTTTCTCAGAACTTATCTGCAAAGAAAAAACTACAGCAAAGCAACTTCTCTTCCATTGAGCTTTCAGGGCTAAATTCTCTTTCAGTACAAGTTCTACAAACTAATTTAAGAATCTCAGACAATGGACTGGATGATTTGGTACAGTCACATTATCACAGGCATTGTGAATGTTGCCCTTTTGTTTGTCGGAGATCTTGCCAACTTACCTGCCACTGGCTTGCTGCCCAGAGGCCTGGCTGGTCTCTCAAGCAATGACTAAGTCTTTGGGGAAAGTTTAGAATTTGCAGAAGTAAAAGCATAATTTAACTGTGTGTATGTATCATTCCTTTTCAGAAGGCATGTTGCAATCAAGGCTGTAAGTCACATCCACTCCCTCCTTTCTTGCTAATGCTGATTTGGGCAATAAGACAGTCGTGTTTATGGAGCAAATTACAGTCTGATGTGATACACACAGCAGTCCAGAGCCCTGGATCAAAGAGGCTGCCCACTAGAATATTGGGCATTCTCCTACAGAATTCTGCTTCACAGCTCTTCTGCTTTAGAAAAAGTCGCAGGCACATGCAATTAGGCAAGGATTACTAGAGCTACTGTATTTATCCAAAGCAGTTACAGGACACTGATCACTGGCTGCCAAAAGTATGTACTGAACTCAGCATCTGCTCATAGCTCCTATAACAGACGGAAGTTAGGGAGTAAGTTTGACATATTTAATAAATACATAAAAATAATAATAAAATATAATTTTCCCTCACACCCAATTCTACCTTATTGTCTGTCTCCAGGAGACTGGCACATCTTCACAGCCTAATACCTAGCTTCATTTAGTCCACTTAGAAACTCATCTTCCCTTTCTGGACTCTCAGTAGCTGTTGTAATATGGTTAAAAACTCTTTAATCAAGCCGAACAAATTCCATAGGAGTATGCCTAGCAGCAAATATGCATGTTTGTTACCACACTTTACCCAAACACCTGTGTTACTCAAGTACCTGGAAGTTTGATCAGCCTTTATAAAGAAGAGATCATTAGCTTTTTCAGCTCCTAAACACAACTGTCATGGTAGTTTTTAAGATGACAGCAACTTTTAATGGTCAAATGTGGGAATGCAGTTTTCCTGCAAAAGCCCAGAGTGCAGAGGACCAATACTAAATGATTAGAGGCTAGACTTCACAGATATTGAGCGCCAATCAGATTTTTAAAAATCTCACTGATTTTGAGTTTTGTTGAAGCTTTTGTTTGCAATAACTTGACTTAGTTCAGTTTGAAAGGATGTCTGAAAAGTGGACCGTTCAAATATTTTAGTTCAGAGAACTCTCTGAACAGGGAATTGAATTCATCCCTTACATTTTTTTCAAGTAAAACTCAGTCCACCATCACTTCTGGTTTAGATAGTTTCCTCTTCTGACTTTATTCTTTGCAGCAGCAGGAAGGATTTTAAAGCTGAGACATTTATAGCCTTAACCCATTGAATTACTTTCTGGGGAAGTGGTTAAGAACATTTTCCTTTGGAAGAACTAGTGACAGTGTAAGTATTCCAAATCATAATGCATGTAAGAAATGAAACTAAGACAGTAAGTATTCCAAATCATAACGCATGTACCAATAAGATGCTGGGTTTAAAAATGCCTCCATTTACTTGTGTTGCACAAATGAAGTCAGTGGGGTTTCAAATTAAATAGAACTTGGCAATTCTTCTCAGAAAGCCATATTTTGTTTTGCTAGATCTGCATAACTCAGAACTGCTTAAGTGAAAGTTTCTTGCACATAAGAGAGATGAATTTAGCACAAGAAAGAAATTCTGTCTTAATTTAAATCTCTAAGGCAAACAGGTGTTAGTCTGTGCAGAATTTGGCCCTTTTATTCTACCTCTACATTTATGTTCTCCCTAAAACGATTGTGCAGTTTCACCATCCACTCCAAGATAAAATATGACCTGTCACTCTGAGACCAAGGCATGGATCTCCCAGCTCTGAACATTATCAGTCCTGCTAAATGAAAAGAACATGCAATGTAATGTCAAAATCACACTCGAGAAAGCTATATTCTCTTATTTTGATTTTTAAATTTTGTCTAAGATATGAAGAAAACCATGGAAGTATTGCATAATTTTTTTTTTTAATCACTGCTCAATTATGTCTAGGAAAAAAGCAATAAGCATTAAACACACTCTTATCATGCCTTTTTTCATCCTCAGGTTGTTATTTTGTGATCTCGAAGGTCTCAAACAAGAGCCACCAATGTTTGCAATTACCTCATCTATTCTACAAGTTGCAAATAAAAGGTTTTATTTGCATTTGCCTTAATATGATGAGTTAAGCGTATTTTCAAGCTAAGTAAGTAATGACAGTACATTTATCATTCAAGTGCATAGAATTCAAGCTAAGTTGTAGTACACAGGCACCCCAGTTCTCCAGCAGTTCTGCTACAGTATTTAAAGCATAGCACTTTGGGCAATTTTGAAGGCTTTCTTTTGAAGGAAACAAGCAGGAGTCTTAGTTCCGGACCCCATGAGTCTGGAGATGCATAGGTGTCTTCCGGCAGACAGCAGAAACCAAGGAGACTCCCCGGGTGTCTCTGTGAAAAGATCATGGGGAGCAGACACTCATACTCGAGGCTCCCCAGGGAGTTCGTCACAGGCACCAATTATCGTATTTGAAAAAGTGGGATAAAAATAAATCTTGTTTCTTTCCTGTCCTCTACTTCAACATGAAAGGAAAGATGGTCTAAACGAACAGCCAAAAACCCCCAAAATGGAAACAACAAAAACCATTTACCTCCTTTTCACTGCTACATCATTAAAGCACCATGTAGATACGAAGGAAGAGAGGGTGTTTCTTGGGGAATATTCTTTGTGAATTCAAGGGAATACATCCCTAGTGTGTTCTTGAAATACAGAGGAATTGGGCAGGATCTGGTGGCATCTGACATGTCAAAGAATTGACTCTGTTTCTGCCAGTGGCCAGCAGGAGAAAATGTTGCAGTGTTAATAAGTCATTATTAATTGCAATTCCCGAATAACAGTGAGCTCTGATAACTACCTAGCTATTCTCTAATGGTCATTAAAGAAATACAAACAATATTTTTAAGTCTTTAGAAAGGACCAAAGCATAAACAGCATTAAGGTGGGCTTTCTGCTGAGCTCTGCTAGTTTACCTTTTCTACTGCAGATCTAAGCAAATTCCTTTAGCCTGCAAATTCCTTGCAGGAATTTTTAATAATTATACTGCAAATCTGGTTTCTGTGAGTGGTCCTGTGTGCCTGATATCATAAGGTTGCATCATCCTAAAGGAAGGATTTATTAGATATTTTCAGAGTAATTTTTTGGAAGAAACTGGTTTACAAATGGCTTCATGGAGAATTTTATCAGTTTGAACACAGAAAGAATTCTGATATTCTGTTAATGTGCAGGGATGTGACAGATACACCCACACAGTCTGTGTACAGAGAGACAGAGGGACAAACACATGGGCACTTTGTTCTTGTGGTGACTCTGTAGCTGCTGTGTTATCCATGACATTCCAAGTTCAGGAGAAGGCAGTCCAGTGGTGATGCCAGCCATTGATTAGGAAACCAGGGATTCCAAAGACAAAACAGTCATTCCCTCATCTTCCAAGAACTTCAGGAGAAGGATCTAACTTCTCTCTACTTTTGGGTTTCATAACCCACAACCCTTTGTGAACAAGGCTAGGATTTGATCCAATGTCTTCATTTTTACGAGTCCAATATTTTCCCATTTACTGATCTATACATGAGACCATAGAGAGCAGTTAACACATCATCTTTATCTTTAGCTATTACCCTTTATCTGGTACTATAATGCTGAGACTACATCTAGAGTGTAGGAGAGATGAATGAAAAAACTCATTGAGCAGCTTCAAAACATTTATTTTACACATTTTGTTGTTATAAATCAAAAGAAAAGGTAAGAGGAGGAAAAAAAAATCTGGGACAAGTTTACAGGTGGAAAAACAAGTGTCTGGAGTGGTGAATTATGCCTAGATATACCTGGAGTCAGTGGTCACCCCAATCCGCGTTAAACATCTTGTAGATTCTGGCCACAAAGCCAGTGTGGTGTGTGTAGGGCAATAGGAAGGAAAGGGGTGGTGAGAGAATCTACTTAAATCTCTTCTAAACTGCTAGGTAGTAGTATCTCCCCCAATGCATGAGAGGTCAGAGCAATAGCTCCGTGTGCTGCTCCTTAACTCTTACTGAGAAGCTGAACAGCCAGCAAAGCTGTGGTGGCTGGCTTAAAGTAGTATCAGAGCAAGGAGAATGGAAATGGTGAGTAGCTCTGACTGAAAGATCACTGGGAGCTTCAACTAAGCCAGCTTACCCATCTACATGTGGCACTTATCCATCCCACACTGAAAATGAAGTAGTAGCAGTGGGAGTGGGAAGACATGAGGTGACCTATCAAATGCTCCAAGTAAAAAAGCAGAGGAACAGTGCAAACAGCTAGACTGCAGGAAAAACATTATTTGACACTGCACATTACTCTGTCAGTCTGCCTTCCTGATTATTTCCTTCATTCTTTTGATAAACTGGTCTTTGTTATGCCAATTGAATCATAACTCAAGAGGAAACTAGCACGTTTCAAGAGGAAACTAGCACGTTGAACAACAGAAAGTTTAATTTTATTTTCTCAGGGTATTTTTTTGGTTGGGGGGATGGGGACAGAGGTTCAAGCTGTGGCCAATCAAGACTTGTCAGAAGGATTATAACTAATGTAGAAAAGCTGCAAGGTGGACAAAATTGCCTGCACACACTTTTCCTCCCTTTTTCCTCCCATGAAAATCAGCACAGTCACATTCTTACTCATCTCTCTCTAAAGTTCAGGTAAGAATACCCGATAAACTCAGAATACCACATTTCAGAGTTTGGCAGAGAACAACCATTAAATCAAAAATATGATTAGAGAATAGGACCTGTCAAGGGAAATGCTATCATCCACCCTTCAGAAAGACTCATCTTTCCTGTGATTGAGCATGTCTTTAATAAGAGTCTGTCTGCGGAAGAGGGACACTGCTGCAGCTATTCTTAGAGCTCTGCCAATAGGACCAACAGGCTTGTGTGTCATTCCTTATGGCTCAGGAGGAGTTTGGATGCTGAGCTTATCAGTTCTGACAGAGACTCTATGATCTGTGTCAATGTGAGGAGCATGCTGCTTGTATCTGAAGTCAAAGCAAAAGGAAAATGCAATGATAGTTAGCTGCTGTTCACAGACAAGCTGAAGTCACAGACACTAAGCTTTACCTTCAACCAGAAGAGCCCAGTTATGGTAGGAAACAGCTAAGCTGTGGCTGCAGAAAGGTATTTAAATTCCAAGTAACATTGCTTTCTTAGCTATGGTACACTGTGGTTTATGGAAAAGCAGGCCATAAGCAACTCAGAAATTGCATTAAACACACATAATTGTTACTATGGCTATCCCAATACTAACCTTGAGAGTCCTCTGCTGCCTTGCACTATAACAATTACATAATCCCTATCAGAAGCAGTTAGAGATCCTTTGGCTAAGTAGTGAGCAGTCAGTATTTCTGAATAACTATTTGCTACCTAATAAAAATGTCAGCACACTGGATATTTATTTGCAGAGCAAATCACTGTCATGAAGGGTTATTGATCCAGTTATAAGTTAACGTTTCTAGCACAGAATGAAAACCAGCATCACTGTTGACATCCAGGTGATCGTAGTTACGTTGCAGCTACTCAGTTTTTTTGTCCTGAATCATCAGTGACAGCCAATTTTGGAAAAGGATTCATACTCAGGGGGTAAAAACTGACCACGCTTGATAGCCAGCACAATCCAAATACCTTTGCAAACTCTACAGTAAAAACAAACTTCAGTCTTCAGTAGCTGCACTTTTCAATTTAATAGGTCAACTTACCTCTAAAATGGAAAGTGAGAATATTTATCCATATTAAGCTGTGCAGTGCTTTACTGAACAGTAGGACATCCTCCATTAAAAGCAAATTGTAGAACATTTGCATGGGCAACCATGAGTAAGGTTGTGTAGAAACTGCTAATATTTGGCCGTGCACTTCATGTGTGGTTGCACAGGCTGTTGAGCAAAGCCAAGACTGCCTCAAGTACTTCTTTGATGACTTAAAATCAAGATCTCTTTTTTTACATTGAGACAATTAGGGCTTTCTTCACAGATACTGACTTGCTAAGCTCATCTGTGCTAAGTGCTGTAAGGAGCAGTATTGTCTTCTAGATTGCATCTTCACCATGCCTCAGGCTCTATTTACAATTCTTTCTTGCATGTTGACTGGCTTATTCTTTATGGTCTCTTCCTCTTTTGCCTTGTACCTAATTTTCCAAGTTACATTATGCACAATCCTTTCTTGGTACCTTAGTGAGCGATACTTCACTTTCTCACTTTGTGCTGAGTGATACTAAATTCTGAATCAAATATATCCTCGCTTGACTTTGCCATAGCCAAGTCCTCAAGATCAGAATATGTCGTGCTCCACAGCTGAGGGCCTTTACTTGTGTGGATTGTCCAGACGCAATATAGAGGACTCTGCCCTCTGTTCATTCAGATTCAAGTGCCTAAGGACACAACCAGCTCATTGGTTAAACAACTTCCTACATCACAGCGGTACATGCCTCAAACCACTTCAAGGGATGAGGAGTAATTTGAAGTTGATGATTCAAGGAATGAAGAGTTATTGGAATAATCTTGCACAGTGATGGAAATATCACAGGATTTTTTATGTATGCTATCAAGTGTTTTCCAGTTGGCAACACAGATGATAAGCACAGTCGAGTTTTATAATACTTGGTAGTTCTTTTGTAAAAGTAGTAACAGACTTAATGTGACTGAAAAGCAGCCAACTTAAAATAGTCTGGTTCCTATAAGATACTCAATAGCTGTCACTATCTGGCCAATGCTTGGATACCTAACCATGTCACCAAAACAGGGAAGCTCCTAGGGAGTCAGGTCTGTATTAGAGCAGCAAGTTTAAGAGATGAAGAGCATTTCTTACCTGTCTGTGCAGATAATTCCGTAAGATACAGGAAGATCCTGAAGCAGCTATTACAGTTGCCCAGTTCAGTATCTGAATTCCGAACCACATTCCTCATCCGCTTCTGATCCCAAATGTGACACTACCTAGCAATAAATGTACTCTGCTATTTTATTTATTATAAATTCTACAACCTTAACAGAAAATTAAAGGATTCGTCTCAGACAGGTAAAGCTGCTTTGTGTTTTATCTCAATTTGTTGCTCTCCTTAAATATACAGTAAACAGAAAAGCATTGTTTACTGACACAAGTTGAAAATTACTTTGCTGATATCCATGGCCGCATGTTAATCCATCGTAGATAAAATCTGTCCCTTTTTTCCCTGTTCCATGCTCTACAGGTGAAGGCCAGCCATAAAAATTTCCTTGCTTTTCAAGATCACAACTTGGCTATTTGTATCTGATCATCAGTTATTAGCTTCTGCATAAACTCTTTCTTTGATGCATTTTATTGCACTAGAGATGAGACAAAGGTCACAGTAGTAGTCCTGCGGGGACAGACAGTAAATCTTGGTGTTGCAGGAAGTGGTGTTTGTGGTGAGAAGACAACTGTACAAATGATTCTCATAGTCTGTGTTAAGGAGACAGGAGAATTATACCTGTAAGTCTTTCTTTAGAAGAGACACCATTCACTAGCATAGGCAGAAAGGCAGGATGACCGAACTCTGAGGGAATTTTTTTTTAACTCCCTTGAGCTTTTTAGTTGTTAGAACCACAGAAAGACCACAGAAAGAATTATGGCGTTAGAAACTAAATAAAGAGCAAACAAGAGTAACATAAGAAGCATACAGAATTGATCTGTAGGCTAGACATGGGCAATAGAAGTCACTTACAAGACTAAGGAAAGAATGAAGAGAGAAGAATGACAGGAGAAAGAAAGAGAAAGAGACACTGTAGTTTGAGAAGAAGCCCTGAGATGCAAAACAAGAGGATTCCAGTTGTCCAGGACTCACTAAGATGTTACAATCTGATGAGGAAGCTGAGAAATATATGCAGGACATTATTTCTTTTCCCAGTTCTATAAATCTTTTATACTTATTACACTGAAAAATAATTGGATTCAGAATGCTTTTACAGTTCTTATCGCTTGTCTGCTTCTTCCATAACACATATTAAGACACAAATGTAACTCTCAAATACCCAAATGGGTTAGAGAGATGGAAAAAAGTGAGAATAAGAAAAATGAGAATTTTATCTTTAAGTTCTAAAAAATCTTTGGTTATTACTTTCACATGGAACTGATAATTCATAGACAGAGAGAAGTTTTACCACAATGGCTGAGGTAAGAGATTGAATGGTTGCCTTTTCCAAACACATGCAGTTCAATCAAGCATGTCCAGCATGATGGCACTCAACCACAGTTATTTATTTGTCACTGTCAGATGGAGAGATTCTCCCAGAACTGTATGACAGAATAATCTGCACTAGGAACAACATTGTCAGCACTGTCAGCAGGTCAAGGAAGATGATCCTTCCTCTCTGCTCAGCATTGGTGAGGACACGTTTGGACTGTTGTGTCCAGCTCTTGTCTTCACAATACAAAAAAGATACAGACTTACAATAGCAATTCCAGGTGAAGGAGCCAGGCAGTTCTCAGTATTGCCCAGGGACAAGACAAGGGGTAATGGACACACACTGAAACACATAATTTTCCATCCGAACACCAGGAAACACTTTTGACCTTGTGGCTTGTACATATTATTTGCTACAGATAATATATAAAACTTAATTCCCAGACATATGAAGATTTTGTAGGGCAATGGCACATGCCAGAAGCCTTCCTGCAGCACTGACGGCCTAGAAATACTAAGGTTTGCAAATCTAGCATGATAAACTGGGGGAGCAATGCATCCAGCTCTCACCAGCTGGCTGTGCCTGTGGAGAGAGAATAGAAGGAACATCTTGGAACAGTTGCTCTCAGTTTTGCTGCGTTTTGGTGCTTGGGGCTTGATCTAAGTGATTTACTGCCCGGTGATAACTATTGCCCAGGAGTTAGACACCCAAAAATTAACAAACCCTCACAACAAATTACAATATTATTTATTTCCTGTCATGAATGCCTAGCTTTACTACCCAAAACAATCAATTCCACAAGATGAGTATGTTCCTGAGTTATAGCTCTTTCACACAAGTGTATCTTGAGAGAAACACATAAAAAAAATATTTGATTCAGAGCCTTCAATATTGAAGACATTAAATGAGTGGGACAACAGTGTTGATTGTTGCTGTTAATTATGAATTAATTATGAGTGGATAATTAGAACTGAACCCAGTATTCTTTGTATTGGTTTTGTACCGAGCAGTATGACTAATCTAAGGCCATTGGGATGCCTGTGCTGTCTTGCAAACACATTTTGACATCATGAATGTGGAACCACGTGCTACCCTCAGCTGCTGTACATATGCTGTTCCCACTAGTGAGGATGGTGATTCTGTCTATGTCTTGTCCAAGGGCAAGAGCCCACCCTTGTACAGAGACCAATGCATAGATAAAAAGGAAAGAAGTCTGATAACAGACCTCATCATCAGAGGGAGAGAGAGCACACTGGCTACCTTTCTGAAAAAGAAAATATTGTGGCAATGATTTCCCTCACACCTGTGCATGAATTTCCCAGACTAGAGTTACTCCTCCGTTGGATTATTACAATTCTGTAACTATTAAACAGAACAATGACAGTGATCTGCTGCTAGAACACTAATGCACTTCATAAGGCATAAGGCATCAATACCATTCTTTTCATTTAGCAGGGTGGAAACAGGGGCAGATGAACTTGCCCAGCATCCTCCAATATGCCAGGTGGTGGAGAAAGAAATAGAAGGCTGAATCCCAGCGTTATGTTCCCTCTTCTGCATCTCAGCCAGGATCCCTCCACATTTAGGAGAGATGTGCAAGTGGGAAATTCAAAAACATGAAAATAGTTCTTAAAAAAAAATTATTATCAGCAGGCGAAGAAGCTTTTCTCCAAAGTCGATAACCAAACTGTTATTTCAGGTGAGGGAGACAGTAGATGGCAGTGTCCCCCAATACTTCCTAAGGAGACACAGCTCTCATACTCAACATCCCTGCTACCGAGCACGGACTCCATACCCCAGCTAGTGACAGATGCTAGACAGGACGGACTTCACTCCCCACTGCCAGTTAAAACCAGGCAGTGTCTGGAAGAGTAGTGCCATGCAGGCTCCTAGCTCATTTCTCCTTAGGAAAGCCTTGTAGCTCACTTTTCCTGTCTTGTGACTTAACCTACTATAACTGACATATGTCAGATGACAGTAGAAGCTGATGACCATTTCTGGACTGAAGGGAACACTGGTCAGTCAGCTAACCAAATATGTTCTGTAGTAATAAATCATGACAGCTTTCTATTTTCTAAAGTCCTGACATCTGGCCTTCAGACACAAGGTATTAAAAAGCCAGGGAAAAGGTCCTAGGGGAGAACAGAGATCTGGCTTCAAATTATGTGCTTCCACTGGCTTCCTGTGTCACGATGAACAAGACACTATGCCTCTCTGCATTCTGGTTCCTGTTGCAATGCAGAAATCTCTGCTTTGGGATATATACTAAACATTAAAAAAATTCTGTTCTCTCCATCAGTGACAGAATTCAGAATAACTCAAATGACTCGAGTCAGATTTCTGTGGCAGATATTGGAATAGCTGCTGAAATCTTCTCACAGGAAATTGTCAAGATTATTCCATTAATGTTTGTAAGACAACCGCCTTATAGAAGCCCTAATAAAAACCTGGAAGAGAGATAAAGAAAATAAGTAATGGAAAGAAGGTTTTCTCAAAAACAAATCGAAACTGAGAACAGTTGTGGGGCAGATACCTTTCAGATTCCTCTGAAAGAAGAGGAGCACAACAAATTTAATCGACAGAAAGGTCAAGAATTAGAACACCTACTACTTCCAGTGCTGCTGGATATTCTGTTCCCTTGTAAAAATCAACCTAACTCTGTCAACCACAATATTGGTGTGTACAAGCTGGTCATCAGACCTCTTCCTGAGTTTCAGTATTATCTTGGACTCTGAAGACTTTTATTAGAGCACTTTGCAGCAAAACAACTCATGCAGAGCACAGCGATGTGAATTTTTAACATGAACAACGAGACTAGAACAGGACATAGACCTTACAACTGGCCTTGGGATCAGGGATAAAGAATAATGGCAAACTAAGCCAACCTGACAGGTTTGCCACCAGCATTTAAAATTAGCCATAATGAGTCATTTAGTGATGTGCTAGAAGAGCAGATCTCAAACCATTCACATTCTTAGCCTTCTTCCTCTAAAGCTCCAGAGTGATACAAAACTTTTAACTACAGCATGCTAGTGATGCAGTTTAAATCTACAAAAAGAGATGCAAAACAATAGGTTTAAATATACTCAGAACACACTGTGATGCATCCCATGGTAGTGAATGACAATACATACAAGGCTGAAGAAGGACAGGAACAGATTTATAAATCAATTTTGACCACTAACTATTTGCAATACTTTTTGTTTTTCCAGCATTTTGAGGGAAAATTTCCCTGCAATTACAACAGCACAAGATGAGGACTTTCAAGACTTCCATAGGGAGGATGGGGGAAAATTCTCCTGCAGAAACTGCCAATCTCCTGAATTTGCAGCTGTTGTCAGTTGGAGGACCACCTCATGTGGTGCATGTTGCTGTTTTGTTTTCAATGGCCCAGTTGGTGGTGTTATCATTGTTGGGGGGAGACGGGAGGAAAAAGAAAATAAGGGCCAGGCAGCTGCCCCTGAAGCTCCCTCACAAGCTGATTTTAGAGTTCTTGCATGGTCTGAATTGATTCTTCAGCTCTTTCAAAGACTGAGGAAGATAGACTTCCTTTTGTGCTCGCAGAGATTGGTTTCTATGATCTTTGCCAATTATATTCACTTGGTCATATACAGAGATCTCACATTCTGTGGAATTAGAAGTTGGCCTGGTTTGTGCGTGCAGAGCTAGAAGTTCCATGGACTGAGCAACGACTTGGTAATAATCACTGAAGGACATAAAAAGAAGAAATTGTTCTGCTATTTAGGAAGAAAAGGAAGTATACTTGTACATTAACCCCTAATTTTAGGAGTTTTCATGGTACACAGATATCATTTACAAATGCACTTTGCCACAGACTGAACAAGGTATGAATGGCAGAAGCAAGCTGTGTCATCAGAGAAACTTGGGAAAAGGTGCTTATTTATTGAATTACCTTTGCTTAAAGCTTTTAGACCTTTAAAGGCGTCAAATTATAGCTATCCTATCTCTCAAGGCATTCTTCTTTCCTACAATCCCAGTACTATAAACAAAGCCAAGAAGGCCTGTACATGCTTTATTTAGTAAAAAGTTGCCCAGGCTTCTACTGTTTCTTTGTACTAGCTGGGCACATTTTCTGTACACCACTCCTCCTAGATACCTCCTGATACCTCCACCCTGAAATGTCCTGAACATACATTCTGTTGCTGTGGGTTTAGCACCAACTTAATAGAAGAATAAGCTTTTCTCAATGGCATCAGCAGCAGTATCCCAGGAACGTGCTGGCAGGTGTTCAGCACCACAGATATTGTGTAACTTATCAAGATGAATTGCCAAGTAATGGCTTGGGCAGAGGTTCAAAAGTTTTGTTGGCTGGCAATTTCAGCTGTGCCACTGGTGACACTAAAGACAGGGAAAGGATCCAAATTTAAATACCTGACAGGTGTTGGCCAGGAATTTGAACAACAGGATTTATAAACTTCTCAGACTCCTCAGTTTTCTTTTTAAAAAAGCAAGCCTCAGGTTCATCTTGATGCTACAGAGGCCAGTGACTTTGAAGATTATGAAATTGATGGGCAGTCTCTGAACACAGGCCATACATAGCATGGAGCTTTGAAACAAACCACTGCTACAAATCCTTGCCTTCTAGATGTGTTCATGTTTTCTTTTGCTCTCTGAGCTATCAGGAGAACACCTCATCACTGTCCACTCTTCTAACCAGTGTCCTTCCAAGTCACCCTTCAGCCCGTGTCAAGCCCCGGCAGAGTAAGAGCAGCACATACAACGTGATCGAGCAAGGCTCAGCTCTGCCCTCAGGCTTTGGTGTTTGCATCCAGCATCCACCTTGCCATCAGACTCGGTGTCACATTTTGTCCCAGTCTGTGTGCAGGCATGCTTGTGTTTCATGTCACATGTAATAAAGAATAATTTTAAGAAGGATTGTCCTGTTCTATAAACAGTTGCCACATACATGCAGGTAACAGAAGCTCTTGCTGCCTGCTTTTACAGAAGTCTGTATTGAACAGGGCTATACCAACAATTGATTATTTTTTTAGTTCAGCAATCTAAGCAACAAAAAGAATGATTAAATTATAATCTTATTAACCAGGATATAATTTTTTCTTCTTCAGTTCCCCTGCTCCCTGCAATAACAAAAAGTATCACAGAATTACAGAATCACAGAATATTCTGAGTTGGAAGGGACCTACAAGAATCATCAAGTGCAGCTTTTAAGTATCTATCACACTAAGTAGCAATCGCAATCCTTTCCCCAAAAAGATAACGCCTGAAAGAACAGATTCCTACAGATGTTTCATTTCCCAGGTATCCTTTAAAGAGTGACTATATTCTTTGTTTTACTACATGATGTGCCAAAAGGTCTTGAAGAGTGTAAATCACTATTTCAAAGCAACATTCCTCAAAATCCATTAAAGAAAAATTAATTAATAATTTGCTGATCTAATGTATAGTATCTTTCATCTCACCTTTTGGTTCAAACAGCATCCAATGTTTGCTCTGCTCTTTTACCAGTCTTTTAAGAATCTAGTTCAAACACATGTTGAGAAAAATAATTTGGAGTTTTTTCCATGCTTTTATCTGTTTTCCAAACAAAACATCAGGATTTACCTTAATTGTTTTGCTTTACACTTGCAGCCCTAATTAGCAAACTAAGCTATTTTAGTTAGGAAACAGTAATTAATACCTGCAGTGCATAAGGTTCCAGAGGCCCTCCTAAAAAAAAAAAAAATCACAATTTCACTTCCCATATGTTATAGTAAAGCTACTGGGAGAGGCTGCCATCCTAGCTAAGGAGCCCTTACCTGCAGGAAAGAGCAGGACTGCAGAATGAGAACAGTACGAGAAGGATAGAAGATTTTCTGCTAGCTCCTATTCTGAGTGCATTCCACTAAGAGTGAAATGCATATGAAAACATTTATAATGTATTTTTACTGAACAACCCCCTGCCTGCAGCAGCAGCGTGCATTACTTCAGCAACAGCTGTGGCACTGTGCAGTGCAAAAGGGCTTAAGAGACCTCACTGCCATCCCTAGCTGACCTCTGACTACCAACAGTTTACAGACTGCTCCTTGCAAAAGCATGTACCGTACCCCACAAGTCACAGCAGTACAAAACCCCGGCAGGTGTAACCTCCCGCAAGACTTTCCTAGTCCTTTAGAAATCCCAAGAAAAGTGAATCTCAAAGTGCTCTGTTTCAGGGAACCTACTAAAACCAACTTAAGGTAAAGTTACAGACAGGATCCTCATGGCAGAAAATACCCACCTCTCCCCCATCTTTAAGATGATGAGCTTCTTTAAACCCTGGCAATGCCCTGGCTTTGGTGTTTCAGAACACAAATTTTAACTTGATGGCTCGCCTACTAATCTATGTTAAATAAAATCAAAGCTAAAGCTCACAAAAAAAAATCTCAACTTTGTGAAGAAGCTAATCTTTTCCATTTTTTCCTTTTTGTTTGATAATCATTATATTTTGTTGAATAACCATGTATTTCCTAATATAGCTGCGAGGGGTTTCACAATAGCATTCATTCATTTGAAAAAAGAGAGAGTCAAAGCTCTTCTGTCTTACATCACTTTCAATGAATGCTTTAGAGTGAAATGGCAATCATGAGACCTCCAGCCTACACAAGGAGGAAGTGGTTTTGCAGGCTTGCCAGATAAAAGAGTGACATCACATTATCTTCGTCAATGCTGATTCCAGCTCTTCGATAATCAGGCAAACATGGAAAGTGCTGTTCTCGTATCACATGGTCAGACATCACTTTCCATTCATTAGTGGAGCTAGCACTGCTCGTCTCAGCAGAAGCCCTGCCTTCTCTACTGTAGGAAACTTGCAAAAGCTAAGAAAATGTCGCAGAAAGAGCGAGTATCTCTATTCCCTGGTTGATCTATTCAAGATGCACATTTGAAAGCCACTTGCTATTTGTTTATGTCACAAATCAGAGAAAACTGAAACCCTACCTTGCACAGAAGTGACTCTTACGTGACATCACTTTCAAACAAGTTTTTCAATTTTTGTGTATAAAGGTGAAACCCTCAGAGAGCTCCAGGTTTTCAAATTGCTTATGGAATATGAAGCTAAACCATGACATGAAATGTTATTGTGTCTCCTTTCTAAAAATTTACTAGCACAAACTGCAAATTATGGACATGGTCCCAAACAACAAGAATTCAAGCAGTGCACCATGGGTTTTTTGGTGACTTGTTTGTTGGGTTTTTTTTAGCAGAGTGCCAGTAACTCCCAGCTTTTACTTTGCTATAGGGGTTCTGCACTGAAACTGCTCTGAAATAGAAGATAGCTTGCATGCATAGCAAACATTTCAGAGAGCTTTCCAAGGTTATAAACGTATTTTTTCTGTTAACAGAAATTTGGGCTTAACCTGCAACCTTTTTGAAGTGAAGAGGCAGGAATGTCTTTCTATAGACCCCTATATATAGGTTCTAGCATATTACACAGAACAGCTGATACACGCTGCTGATCTGCCTGGAGAAGAAATTATCTGACTGTCACATATGGTTTCAAAATTACATTCATTACTGTCCCTTAGCTGAGATTTAATGCTTCTTTCCCACATAGGACACTGTGTAGAGATGCATTTATTAAACACTTTTCAATTAATTTTTGACATAATTCCAAAACCCATGCAAGATCTTTTAGAGAAGAACAGATGTGGTTTGTGTCCCAGGGACACTCTGTGGTCCAAGGCATCCCCATCTCAGAGCTCTTACACCTCTCATGAAAGTAAATGTTCCACAACAGAAACACGGGGAGCACCAGCAGCACAGATGCAAGCACAAGGCTTTCTACAGAAGCCCAAGGTATTGGTTCAGAACACAGCCAAGGTCATGAGGCAACAGGTTTCTCTTTTCAGCTCCCTTGTGGACTTTATTCATTTCTACTCTTTGAGCTGGAAGGTTGGAAATGGAATTCCTCACTGGGCATCTGGATTTAGAGAAGGGGACAGGCACGGAGATAGCGAAGGGAAAGTCTTCAGCTAAGACTGGGTGTTGAGGGAGCATTAGGCTATGATGCCATTCCATCAGCCCAGAATTAAGGACTCACATTGTCTTCAGATTTATACTTGTCTGATTTTATACTTGGAATCCAATTAAGCAAGAAATTCAGATGAGGCTTTTCTCATGGCTGAGGCTTTTATAACATTCCTCTCTTTGGCTTTCTGGTGTCCAGAAGGAAACCAGTTCACCAAAGTCAGCCTCTCGATAAAGGCAGAGGTAAGTTTGTTCTGTTTTATTCAGCTTCATGATTTCTGTAGGGAACACTTCTCTTTAGGACCTCAGTCTTTTGGTTGTCTGAGAATCTATTCAAGGAGGAAAATGGATGGAGAAAGGGGGCAAGCACCCTGTATGACTGCACAACCAGAATTCCTGTAAAAGAACCCAAACAAACTAAAGCACCAGTGAAGTAGAAACCCTGTAGAAATTAATATAGAGGGTACAACATGCCTTCAAGTGAGCACAGAACACACCTCCAAATCTATAAATGCAGCACCAGCAGAGGTTGCAGTGTTGTACAACTAACACTTAGTCAGAACATGACTCCCAGCTATGAACCACTGGCTATTGAACAAATGAGAAACAGCAGGATTCCAGAATGGTTAATTTTCTTAACCTCACAGGTTTCACACCCCAAGTCTTTAAGTGACCGAGACATTTACTATATACAGTGAAAAGCTCCAGTGGGAAGGAAGGAATTGTGGGGGGCACTGCATGATTAATCAGAAGTGGAAACTGCTCCCTGAAGGTCTCAGTTGTATTCTGTTATGGGCTGAGGTTGGAAGTAGTTACATCTCAGGCCAACTCACCCAATGCCATCTCAGCAGAAGCTCCTGTTCTGCTTCCTCCTACAGCAGTCTTCTTACATGAGCACATCGTTTGCCAGCACAAGGTTGCTGTTGGCCTGATGGGAGCCTACCATGCTCCCTCGTGGAAATTGTTCAAAAAACACCTGCAATTGCTCACCCATGTGTAGCTTCCAGGCCTGAAATATTTCCACTTTGTATCAAAAGTTTCCTTGATTGCTAAATGACTTGTAAAAAAAAAAAAAAAAAGCAAGTGTTCAGTATTACTTTATGCTCACTGTTTAATCTCTGGGAACTCTGGGTAAGCTTAGAGGTGAAAGACAGCAAATCTTATCAGAGTAGAAGCAAGTTGTTCCCTGAAGTAAACTAAGTTCCCCTTTTCATTTGCACAGCTACGTCATAGGTGGTAGAGGAGGAAATCTCCCGAGCTTGTCAGACCCAAAAGTGGTATCACACGACAACGCCCACAAGGTTAAATAAGCACCATTCTGATAAACCCCAGTCAAACAAAGGAAAGAATTACAGCTCCCTTTTAAAACTGGAAGTCCCAATCAAGATTATAATCCCCAGACACTATGCCCCAAAAATAAAAATTTAAAAAGAAAAAAAATACACAAGTGTACATTGGGAAAAAAAAATCAACTAAGGAAGTTTGTCATTGCTATTATTATGCTCACACTCATATAGTTCACCTGAACTGAAGCACTCTACAAATAAATGCATCTCCCCAGGAGTTTTCATTATAAGAATGAAATTTCTCAGCTCTCAGGAGGCAACGAACAGTAAACCATTTAGATCATGAAACCTGGATAGCAAGCAGCAAGTTCAGAGTGCATCTTGTAGCAGAAATTCACTTCCCCAAAATAGTGGCATTTGCAATGCATTTATAAAAATCCATTTTAGCCACTTCTCTTAATCTAGAATCTTGAGTTCATGATAGATGAAAATGCTCTCACCACAGACATTTCCTAACTAAAAAGGAATCAGGAAGTGATGCCAGTTTCTTCTGTCATTCAAAGGTTTTGGTTAATAAATGTCACTTCAGGTCTATTTGAAAAAATTCACTTGTTATCACAGGGTGTTTATGTGTTGCTTTTGTTAATATTCTTTATTTAACATCTAATGGTCTAAGATGAGAACTAGGCCGTCAAGCTACACAGTATACACACTACTGTCATAAGGTACATTCTTTTATGGAAAACTTATATTCAATCTGACATTCAGGCTGAGTATTGGTCGGGGAAAGACTAGGCTGTGGACCTTAGAAGAGGTGATAAGAACATGCATTTACATTAACTAGCTTTGCACAGACTAGGTCTGAGTGTAACTTATTGTGTAGGAGAATGGTCCAGAGATTATACCCTGTGCCAGCACATTGTGGGCAGCTCAGATGTCAGGTATGTGGTCTTTCTGATCTAACAGATGAAAAGTGTGTCATTCCTCTCTGGTGTCTCTTAAAATCCCAATATCTAGAGGACATGTAAGTTGTGAGATAGCCTCAGGGAAAAAGTTAATCTTGTTCTTTTAAGACTATGTGAGCGTTACTCTAGATAGGCACCTTCTGGGACAGGTATAGTACACAACGGCAAATGGTTTCTTGAGGGAGTCTTCTCTTTGTCTGTACTGATCGCCTTGTCCCTGACTCTGACAATGTCAGAGCCTCTCAGACTCTACAGCTGACATATCAAAGAGAAACGAACCTACCTAGCCAGACCCAGCCTGAGGCAAAGGCAGAGAATTTAGTTGTCTGTGAGGGCAGCCAAGCACTCATCCAGGATGATGAGGCATTCTGGACAACCTGGTTTTCCAGAGAAACATTTGGGATAGAGTTAAAACCAAAACAGTAAAATCTAGTCTACTGTGCCAAAAAAAACAACCAAAAAAAAATCCACGTGGTCAGAGTGCATGCTCCATGGGAAGCAATAAGGAAAAAGCTCCTGCCTAAAGGAAGTCAACCAGGCCTAGCCCCATAGCTTCCTCTATAAAACATGGGTACCAATTGTATGAGCCAAGCATACCATCAGCACAGATAGTTTCCGCCTCTCGCCTTCATAATTTTTTTTACAATGCAGTGATAAGGATAAGTTGATCTTTGAGCTGGTTCAGTTCATCCTTGAACCTTTTCCTCTTTGAAGATTAGTATGTAGGCTTACGCTATGAGACAAAAAAGTAGAGCCTTATATTGGCTATATTTGATCGGGAGTAAGGTTAGAGCTTGCCTTTGGCTTCCAAAACCAGAAAGCTCTGTCAACAAAGACTAATATGAGGCACTGTTAAGTATAGAAAATAAATCAAAGCGTTCTAGTCAACAGACTACCCTCTGTCCAAGTGGGAGAGATGACACAGTAAGATGTCATGATTTGTCACTGCCTACTTATAACCTTTAATGCACTGATTTCTCTTCTAATGTGCACTCCCTACGCTCAGCAAAAGACAGATGCAAAGCTGCACTGCTCAGCAACCTCTGTCTTTCTTCCCAATAAGCACATGCCGCTGAGGGAACAGCCCTGTAAACACAGTTCCAAATTTCATGAGAATAAGGTTTCTCACAAAGATTTTTAGCACTTCACTGCTTCAGTGAATCAGCAATACTCTAGAAAAAGTAATTCTTGTGGCAGGGCAGTATTTTCAGTAATGGCCAAACCCAGAAGGTAGATAGATGACCAGAAATTAAGGATAAAAGGATTAAAAAGCTGAACCTTCAGAAAGATCACTTTTCCAGAGAGAAATGAAGGCTCTTACCAGATCTTTCCTCTGTGGTCAACAAGTAGAAAATTCTCATAAAACCCTCCTCGTAAAATTCTCTTAGCTCACTGCTCTCCCACAAAAAGACATGTGCCCCTAATTTTTGCCTGGCAGAAGACGTATTACTGCTCTGACAACAGAAGTGATAAACAAGAGATTCTGCAACTGTAAGTATCCATCAGGATCACAGAGCTGGAAGAAAACAAAACATAGCTAAGAACAGTAAACAGAGCTTAACTAGAGCTCTGTGTTTTTAATCACAAAAATAGTTAGCAACCCATCTCTTGTATATGGACAGCAATGCCACTTGCTCTTAATATTGGAGCTACATGCAGAAGCAAGTAGCAGACTACAGTAGGACTTTTCTTTTTCCACATTCCAGAAGAAGAATCGCAGTACACACCAAGTTTATCATTTGCACAGGACTAGGAAAGTGAATGGAGAAAGATCACTTTTTGACATGCTGACTTCTGGTCATAGCAACACCAAGACAGCAACCCTACAGCACAGCCAAGAGATTAGCAGTTTGTGGTGACTTTCCTTCAGGCACTGGAATAACTTTCTTGCTGGGTTGAAAATATTCCCATTAAAAAACCAAAAGGAAACCTCTGAGTTGTAATAGGAGGAGAATTATAAAAACATTTGCACATTGAGCACAACTTATTAAGAAATAAAGATCAAAGTTGCCAGCTAGAGTCAACTGCTTTCCAAAATAATCTTTGGAGCTGCCAGGGAAACCACAGTAACCAATGGCCAAAGGCTCATCTCTTCTGCATGACATAGAAGTCCACAAACACAGGTGGAAGAGGGTGCAAATGAAAGGCAGTCCCTCTATACCAGTAGGATTTTCACACCAGGCTGCTGCCTGCTTCCTTACAAAACAGAAACTCTTTTGAGAATTGGGAATTGACAGATGCTATGAAAGGTTGAGTGCACATCTTTTACACAGTCCAGGTCCTTGATGTGCAAGGACCTGTTGTCCCTACACTGAAAACTGATACAGGAAGTGCTACCATTTACATCAAGACCAACTCCATCCTTGCTTCTACATTTTTGAAAGGGAAATGTAGACAATGCTAAACAGTCTATCCATCCATTAGTTACACATACAACAAATTATGAAGGACTGTAGGACTATATATTTGACCAAACAAGCTGTGATGTGACTAGAGGACACAAAAGTAACATCTGAAAATGACCATGGATGTTTGTCAACCAAATGAAGAGCCCAAGATGCTCACACCCACGGAGAGAGAGCAAAATAGGATTCGTGATTGAAGAGAGTCACTGATATTTGGATGTGTTTGTAAGAGAAAGAGAGGGTGACGGAAGAGGTAACGGAATCGGGTTGAGCTCTGTGTCTGTATTATGTCCCATTATTTTCAGGGTTCAATGTTCCTAGACTGTTTATTCAGTTTAGGTTCCTTCCATAGCTGAGGTCTTTTGAGTTTTCAGTGACAGAAGTCACTAGATCTTTTTAATGCCACGTTAGCTCAATTGCTGATCAGTTCCTTTCCTTGCTTGTGTATTCTAGGAGGTCATACCAGATACACCAAAATGGGGTCATTATGCCATATGCTTATTTACTATATGTATGTTAGGCCTTTTGTGTGCTATTTTTCACTTGTTATCCATCATTATATGTATTTATCTTCAAGTACCATATGGAGCAGTAGGATGGGGTATATATATGGAGTCAACAGATGGTAAGACTGTGTGTGATTAATATGTTCTCATAACTTTTTATTGTCTCTTTTTCTTATATGTTCTACTTTCAAAGTATCATTACTTCTGTCATCCCTGTTCTCATTTCTTTATTCCTGTATACTATTAAACAAAGAAAGAAAAGTTTAATGTCTGGTTTTCAGATTTTTTTTACTGTACCAGGTGCTACTTTTATTGAGGTGATTCATAGGTTTTTCAGGCCAAAAGGGCCCATGTGTTTGGATCTCTTTGTATAAAACCAGACACAGAACTTCACCCTGCAGCTTCTTGAGTTAAAGGAGTGTTGCTCCCAGCACGAACACCGTCAATATTTTATTGTCTGTATTTCACATGGCGGTCATTCTGCAAAATGATAAAAAATCCTTTAGATTATCCTTAAACTATAATTCATGCTATTACATTGCAACTTTAATGCAGACAGAAGGATGTACATTAGTTAGAACCAGTTTATCATCCACTGGAGGCACTGCAGAAACCTAGCTGAGATGTCCACATGTGCACTGGGACACATGACAGAGAAGCAGCTGTGCACATGCTCTGGCCCAACCCTACATATCACACCTCCCAGACAGTGAACAGCTTCACCCTGTTTCATTTTGATTGTCCTTACTCAGTAGTACAGTGGTTTCACTTTCCAGCTGTGGCAAAGAAAGCACAAGCTTGTTTCCCCAATGAATTAATAGTTTCCAAGAAGTCTTTTACATCTCCCTTATCTGAATGGGTGAGCATATTATCAGAGGTCTCAGTTTAGCTGTATTGCCTTTCCTGCCAAGTATATTGCTTCCATTATTTGGAAGGTGTGTGTCCAACACTTGCTAAAATGAGCAACTGGTCCTCGTGTCTACTGATTTTTATTGCCAGGTTAAAATGCTGCTTGAACTGCCTCCTCTCCTTTTAAGACTCATGCATTCTGAAAACAAGGATAACTCTTTATAAAATTCTTTAGGGAAAGGCCTTTTCTCTTACAGCAGCATGATCAGTTCAGGAAGTCTGCATGGCAATGAGTGCAAGCAAAATCTTTCATCTTTATCTCTAAGTATACAAAGCTTTGTGTCTTTATTTACCTTTAATTTCATTATTAGATGACATGTAAACTGTGACTTTCAGACACTGATGCTGCAGGTGAGACAACAGTGAAAGGTCTAAGCACATGATGGTGAGAACAGCATATTTCCAGATTGTATAGGAGAGGTGCTGTAACTCTGTGGACCTATGATTTCCCTTAAATATTATTACTAGAAAGTTTTTATCTTACAGCTTTCTCTAGATGCACCATCCTTGACACAATATTGTTCAATAGTAAGCCACCAATTAGTAAAAAAAGGAGACATACAATGCATGACATACAAGTTGAAGTATATCATCAATAGCCTGTTATTCTCTAATCCAGAAAATTGATACCAAAGTCAAGGGAGATTTGAAGATATTGATAGTGTAGATTAGTATAAAAACAAGATTTATTTTAATGAAATGTTCTGAGTATTACCATTATTTTGTAACCACACAGATCACAGAGAACACTAGTGATCCAAAAGCTGTTTTGAACACTAACGTAATTTCAAAGTCAGACAGTACAGACATCTCAATTACACCCTCTTCAGATCATACAAGGAAGAAACATATGAGTTTCTTAATTGGCTGTATTACCTGGACAGGGTGAACACAGACAGCAATCTTAGATGACTATCACTGATTTTTAATATTGTCAATTACTATCAAGAGTTAGACTCTAGGTGGTAACCAGAATTTGTGGAGGGAAGCAATCACCTGAGGCATCAGCAATCGGTCACAGATCATTAAATGCTGGAGCTTTCATTTTGGAATGAAACTGTTAAAACTATGTTATTTGATCATGAATTCTTGATATCTTTGACTGGTGAAGGAAGATATGTGGACATAGGACCTACCTAGCTAGATGTGCAGGTGTGACCCCATGTGTTGCATAGAGACTGATGTTACATAGCACTAGTAAGCTAAAGCTCAAATAATTGGTTAATCAGACTGCCAGGCTTGGAGTGAAAACCAAACACCCACAAGCTGAATGAGAGAAAGTGAAAAAGGAGAACAGAGATATGTCATCAGAGTTGGCTCTCTCCATCTGTAACAGCCTGATGACAAACAGTTGCTATGTCATCATCTTTTTGCTAGACAAGGCCCTACTAAAATAAGAGGTAAATTTCACAGTAGATTTATAAATACAGAGGACAGTGAGAGAGGAGTGAAATTTGAGTGTATCAGTTACCTATTAGCTGACTGATTACTGTTCCTTCCCAACAAGTACCAAAATAAACCACCAAACCAACCAACCAACAAAAATTAAGAATTGAGTGTGATTCAAGCTTTTAAATTTCTTGTTTGATTCAACTGCTTTAAGAAGAAGAAAATATGCTTCTAGAAATCCAGAAGATAGGTTACTGTCTTTGCTGACAAACCAGAAATATTAACATTTTGAATACAGGGAACTTCCTTGGTGAATCAGACAAACTGAAGTGAAGAAAAGTACTAATATTCAAGACCCCTCAATGCCTTAACTGCTGAGGATTTCCCAGCCAGAGTCTTCTCTATGTTCCCAGTCAAGAAGGATTTGGCAATTCATCCATATATATCATGAATATCTTTGTACTTCTGGAGGCTCAGGTTATATAAGCACTGCATGTTTATACTGAAGGAGGGGTAGTTATCTCAGAAGAAGAGGTGAGGAGAAGAGAAAGACAGTATATATGGCATAAATGTATGTTACTGCTGTTCTGAAAATATGCTGCAATGATAACAGATGTTACAGCTGTTATTTTTCATGAACATAATGTATAGGCAGCAGCAGGAGTGTGAGCTAGTATGGCAGTATGCTGGATTAAACTTTCTCAGAAATAAATTGCTTTTACACAGTTGTTTTTAAAATATTTGAGAGTACATGTTTTCATTTCTTATATGCTCACTATAAATATTTTCACTGTGAATAATTATGTGGTATCTTTTTGTTAAATAGCATCTGGTTACCTATACAAAAGACCTGAACTCAGTATTTGAATTTCATGTCTGGAATTTTAGTTTGTCAGGTATCTAACATATGCTTCAGTTGACACATCTCTTTCTTGTGCTGAAGCAAACATCTAAATGGAAGTAGAAAGAGAAACAATGACTGTACATGCTACATGTTGGTATTCTACATACACTAAATAACTTTGAAGGCAAAATGTGTTCTACTGATCATTGTGTTCCAATTTTAAAGGCTTCTTTACTGTCCATGAACACACACTTCATTTTTTCGGACTGCATTTTCAAGACTGTTTTCTATAAAGAGCTTTGGCTATTCAGCTACATAAGAGCAGGTACTGAAAAAAACCCATCATTTGAATTTCTCTGTTGTTGATTTTAATTTGAAAAAAAAAAAAAAAAGGAAAAAACAAACAGAATCTGAGATTAGAAGACTTCTGTGTTGCTTGTCAGTTTGATCAGGAACATGATATCAACAGAAAGAGAGGAAGGCACAGTTTGAGTAGGTTAATAGAAAGAAAAAAGAAAAAAAATGTAGGGTTTTGATACAGAAACCAAACTTGATTTTGCACCAGCTATATTGATGAAGCAGTACATACACTGCCCAATATATGTTAATGAGACCTCCTGACTGACCTTTAATCAAATCCCAGCTAAGCCCTTCTCTACATTTTTCTTTGATATCTGGGGTTTATTACCATGTTACTAACCTTCAATCTTGCAAATAATTTTGCGTTTTGTCACTCCATATATGCCCAGGTTGATTATTTCTCCTTTAAGTTTCTTGTTGTTCAGTTTTAAATAGCCTTCTCTAAATACTTATTCATAAATCTTTCCAAATACAATTGATTTCTGTCTCATGAATGCTTGATTTTGGCAGAGAAGCACAAATCTTTCTCACTGAAGGTAGCTGACAAGAAAGAAGTCCTGTCAACCAGTTCCATGCTCAAGGCCAGGTAGGAAATTTCAGGTTCCACTACAGTACCATGCACATAACTAGAATATAGACTAATCTGATTTTTCCTTAGACAAAGCACTGAGAAATTATTGCTTTTAATTGCTGGAAAAAATTGCAGTCTTGCTTACACTGACGTAACACAAAAACAAAGAAGCCCTCTTAGAGATCACACGGTCCAGACCATGTTGCTTATGATCAGCTTATGACCTGTTATCATTTCATGTCCTGACTTTGGCTTTCTTCTGAAGAAAGGAATGAGTCTTGTGGTTACAGCTACAGAGAGGTTTTGGTTTGCAGTTTGTCTTGTCAAGGAAGGTCACCACCCCGCACAGAGAGGGTACTTGAAGCCACAGGGTGAGGAGATCCACTTGCTGCCTCTCCTCAGTCTCATAAGCACTCCTGTCATTTCCTCTTCAGACAGAGCTTGAGCAGATTCTTTTCACCCTGAACAGCACTTTTCTCCACTGAATGTGTCCCAGTGTATTTGGAAGCATATGTCCCACTGAGTTGCCTGGGAGTTTTGTAGGAATGAAGCACTGCTCACCATCAGTAAGTGGGACAGACACCTACAAAGATGCTAGAATTAACAGGTATGAATTATGACAATGCATATTTGAAATAAAACCAAAATGGTTGCACAGTACAAGCGGCTTCAAATGGAAATACAAACGCTGAATTGCAGAGGATGTCTTGATTCCACTTGGAAAGACAGAAGTGTGGTGTTAAACCAGAAAATTAAAACATTTCCTCCTTTTATTTTAGTTTTGTACTGGCATGAGAACAGAGGCTTGAATTTTCTAGACAGTACTAGGAAACACATCCATAATGATACTCAAATATAGCTATTACCATATTTAAATATTTCCTCCCTGTTTATTACTTACACGGTCAGCTATAGCTGTTTCCAATTCAAGATGATTACGACATGCAGACGAAAAAGCTCAAGGGGAGGAGGTAACAATTTTTGTTCCTAAACAGCTTACCTCTTCAAAAAAGAACAATGTTTACTGAGATAAATGAAGAGAGGGTGGTTGTTTTAGATCACTATGACTAATGTTAAGAAACAGCTGGTAAGGAATATTAGGTAATCACATACACAGGCTGCACATTGGGAACATTACGCTAACATACCTACTATAATTTTATTCCTTTCCCCACGCATTTATTCAAAGCTGCAGCTGTGATACTGGCTTTTGAACATTAGAAACTATCAGGAAAAGCAGCATGAATCATCATCTTTTGCTTGTGTTATTTAACTTAGTCACTCAAGAGCAGTTCTTCTAAGAGAACAATAATAGAAGGAAAATGATAGTTTCTTTGAGAGATTTATGAAGGCTGCCTTTCCCTTTCCCTTTTCCTTTTCCTTTTTCATTTTCTTTTTCCTTTCCTTTCTTCCTCCCCTCCAATCCTCTCCCTTCCCCTCCCCTCCTCTTCCTTCCCCTTCCCTTTCCCCTTCCCTTTCCCCTTCCCTCTCCCCTTCCCCTTCCCCTTCCCAAACCTTCCCAAACCTTCCCTTCTTTTTGTTGTTTACTGGAGATAATCCTTAGATTCTTCAATTAATTCAGAGTTCCAGCCACCACACAGTAACTCAGATATATTTTGAAAATCTCACCCAGGACCTCAGACATGAAGTTAGATTCTGCAATGAAATATTTTTGGTGTTCCCCATTTCTCTACTGTGGGACTGACCTAAATTTTCAAGGCAGGTTGTGCCTTTCAGATGGCAACACTGTTGTTCCACTTGTTCAGCACAAACCTGCTGAGGAAGGAGAGAGACAGCAAGGTTTATTCTGTACTGACAGCACGTTGTACCCTCGCTGCTTCTGTTCCCAATCCTTTAAGAACAAATTCCCACAAAGCAATTCCATCTCATGTCAAGATGTTTCTAGTGGCTTTGTGATTAAACACGCTATTGCTCATGCGGTCATCCATTTAACTGAGGCCAGATGACAATTAACTTTATTTCTTACACAACTGAAGGCAGCCCTGCAGCCCTCAGCAAGCTCCTGTTTGCTCAGTGCTCACCAGCCCGCTGCTTTTGTATCACAACTGCCATTTCCTTGCACTTTTACGCTTCTGTGAGCAAGAGTAGGCCATGGAAGTCAATTCCCTCAGGAAAGGGTCTCTACTGCTCCTGGGAAACGCAACTACACTTCAAGAAGCCACCCTAAAGACTGGAAGGCTCCTGGAAAACTGCAGTTCAGACATCAGGGGTAAGTGGACATACTACCAGACACCAGCAGGAGCAGTCCTAAGGACCAGTGAGTATTGTTAGAGAGGGATAGGGAACTTACAGGAGCATTCAATGCCTCAGGTTATTTTGGATGCTCTGTGACAGTGAAACCACAGTTCAAGCTGTCCTTACCTTCATTGTATGGCTACTAGAGGACTCCTGTCCCAGGTTTTCCCAGTACCTTACACACACACACGTGCGCACACACACAGAGTAGAGCAGATCTTACCAGATGTGGCACCGTGTATCACACTTTAATCTCCAACCAGGGAATATTTGAATAATTAATAAACACAGAGTGTGACACCATTTCTACTTTCAATTTGCCCAAGACCACATCACAGGAACTCAGGCATGCAATATCTGGTCATGCTTTGACAGGTTTTCAGTAGCCTTTCAAGCCTCCCCCTCCAATATCTCATTTCTCTAGCTAAAACTTTTCTTCTGGATCACAGGTCTGTTAGTGCAAACTTTGTGAGATCCTGGGAACAGCTCTGTGTCCTTGCCACAAGAGGTGGGAAAGGAAGCCTTAAGGAATAAACATGCAATGTCTTACACACAATAATTATGAGTTGATGGAAATGGGCCTACTTTGCATATTCAAGACACTGAACAGAGCAAGACTTTATTGCTACAGAGCTCTGCACAGCCAAATATGCCAAGTGACCTCTCTCCAACCTGAAACCTCTGGGATCTGGGAAGGATCAGCTCACTTACTCACCTGATGTCTCTGGTTTTCAGATTCTAGATACTCACTTTGGCATCCAAAAGGTAGAATCAATTTTTGTTCCCACAGGACTTAAAGCTGGTCCCTCGGCGTTGAAATATATTATATTCCAGAACTTACTACTGAAGTAGCACTCTACAAGTACTTGGAAGAGCTAACTAAATCAAAACCAAGTCAGACTTATGGACAGAAGTCATTAAGATTCCGCCACTCCTTACTTCATGCCACAATAAATACATGGATCTATAAAAAACACAAGGCTTTTCTCCTTTGCACCATCCTATCAAAGCCTTCCTTTAAGCTCAGTTCTTTTGGATCTATACAAGGAATTTCCAATCAGATCACACACTTCTCCTGGAACATGAAATATTCCCAAACCACCCTATTTTTCCTATCCCAACATGCCCATTAGAGCATCTTACCTGACTCCAATCTTGTTTCTTCATGAAGACTTCCTGTGCTTCCCCATTTCTATGTGACATTTTTGTCTCTCTGACATAATTTTCTTTTAACCCATATATCTGCTTCAAAGACAAGACAGACAGAACGGTTTGTTCTAAGTTTCACACAATCAGATGTTTTCCATTTCAATCCCTAACCATTGTAATTCAGGAACTAACTAATGTCCTTCATCTGAAGGGATGTTACAGAGTCTCACCTACCTAAATGGATGCACATAGGCAAAAAAGCATTTATGATACAAAAGTATTCATAGTCAGAGCTAAAAAAGAACCTCATAATACCAACCAAACTCAGACAGAAGTTTCTAAGTCAGTGGGGTAGGGATGTTTAAGAACACCCTGTATCTATTTTAGGAAGTTGATACTCTAAAGTATGCCGATTGTATAGGAGAAGCAGAAGTGGTCTCCAGCAGGCCACTCCTCACTGCCAGGCTCTTCCTTGATTCTATCTCCTCCAAGATGAGTGTCAGAAAAACTCTGGAAAATTTATTTAGCAGAGCTGAAAATATTGCTGTGGCCTGTTGAACATCTCTTTTTTGCACCTCCCTGCCAGGGATGGCCACTTCAATGGTGCTGGCAGTGGTCTGCCAGTCAGTCCCCTAACTAACTCAATTGGTAGTTGTATAAATTGTTTTAGAGGTGGGTTTATGCTGAAATACTGGATAGTGACCTGGGGCAGCTGAGGAACAGATATGAATCCTGCTTTGCTTCCTTTGCAGCAGAGGCAAAAACCTCTGGGAAATGACACAGTCTGGAGACCAGCCATCCCCTTAGAACCCCACAGTTAAATCCACCAGAGTCAGCCCCCAAAGACCAAGCTGGAAACTCAGATACTCTCTGGCACAGCTCCCATCTGTTGATCTGTGGACTCTTCTCAGATGGCAATGTGTAAGCCAGCTTATAGCTCTCCCTTCTTGCCCACAAAACCTGCTCCTGCACAGAATCACCATGGAGCCTTACAGATCCCCTAAACTCCAAAAGAGAAAATGTTTGCTCTCAAGAAGCAGTATTCCATCAGTCTGCTGGGACATCATTTGAGAGCTCACAGAGGATAAGCACAATACTCCTGAGTTCACTGCTCCTCCGAGTTGCCTCCCACCATCCTACAAGCCATTAAATTCTGTCACAACAATGACAGAACAAGATAGGAGGAGGGAGAATTCCTTTCCACAACTGTCAAGTTCTTTTAACTTAATGAAATTTTGAGAAGTTCTATAACTGATTTTAAAATGTTGCAGAGAGGGAAAACTACGAACTTTGTTAAAATTAAAGACAAATCAAAAGTCACATTAAACATCTAAAAAAAATTTAATTTCAACAAGTTTTTACCAGAAGTTGCATAATTTTGAGTGGTGAAAATTTAGAAAACTTTCATGCATCTAGGCATATCAGCTAGCATATTCAGTGTGGGTGTGGGCAAGTAGTAGTACCTTCCATGTCTTGACAATGTTTCCATTAGCCAACGAGGCTGTAAATACCTGGTCCTTAAATAACACTTAAGAATCCACAGGTGAGTGCAGACAGGGCTGTCTCGTAACTGCAAACTAGATTATTTGGAGAGGGGAAAAATTATTCTGTTCCATCTACAGAAGAAAATGTTAATTTTCTAATGATCTCAAATTCTAAAATCCTGTTATGCTGCCTAGTTTTGAGTAAACTGGAGCAGAGTTATCTTTGGCAATATAAACTATTTGAGATCCCAAAGGCAGTTTCTGCCTCACTTTGTCTCACTGCCACCACAATCTCCCACTTTCTTCCCAAAAGTTTAGCGGGGTTCAGAGTGTTTCCACATGACAAACAGGAGTCTCACCGAGCTGTGCCCACTCTTTACCATCATTTTCAGAGAGGTGAAAAAAGGCCCTGTTAGCAGTGAGATTTTCAAAGGGCAAGTTAATATACAGCTGGTAGTTATACAACATACACAGAGTTTGCTATGAGATTAAAAAAGAAGACACCTTGCTATTCAAAAATACCATCCGGGCAGGCGCATAGGTCATCAGGAGGTGTCAAGTGCACGCTTATGGACACTGGCTAATGTTATACACACTTCCCCATCCAAAAGACACAGCCATTCACATAGCAAAAATCAAAACAATGCAGGAAAAGAAATCTCTTACAGTCATCAGTGGTAATCTAGAGTCTGCCAAAGTGATAATCTAGAGTCCCCCATCAGACCAGCTCTGTTTGTTGGGGCCACTGGCTCTCAAACCATGCCTTTTGGCTTGTTGGCAGGACAACACAGGGATGCCTAAATTTGCCCAGGTTGCAGACTACAAAAGGTTTTATTTGCATCTACTCTATCCATTCTTGCAATGGCTTCTGGGATCCCTCTTAACACTAAACTAGATGAAAGAAAAAAAGCAATAGATTCAGTCCAGCATTGCAAAGCTGATTCTTCTGCTCATATTTTTCTAAGTCTCACTCCTATCATATACAAAAAGTATTTGCAGGTTCTTTTGATGAACCAGTGCTTCCAAACATGGTACATTAATGACCCTTCCTTGTGTTAAGGGAATTATGTTTAGGCAAACTGAGGAAGAGATAGTGATCAGAGGTCCTCCCCACTACCTCATACAGTTCCTGAGGTTCAACTCAAAAGCTGATAATGGATTTCACTGCACAAGGTTTACACTGGCACCTTTTGACACTGGCAGGAAGTTAAAAGGAGGATGCCAGTGCCCTCAGGCCTGGGACAGGCATAGTCACAGTTATACCAGGATGTCTGATCTGGCTCAGGTGTTCCCTGGCAGGCTAAGGAAAGAATGCTGCTCCCCATGGTCCTCTTTACCAGAGAAGAAGGTTTGATGCATGTGCAATGGTCAGAATAAGAAGTTTGGTTTATTGCCCTAGTTTAGTCCACAGTGATAAAATACAAGACTTCCCAAGAGGTATCCCCACACAGCACTAATCACAACTTCCTACCTCTTATATTCCCTCTGCTCCTTCTCTCCTCTGTCTCATCATTCTCTCCCAAATAAACATCTGTTTATACAGGTCCCAGTGTTGTTATATAAATAGCTTGATACTCTAATCCAGGTGATTCTACCATTCCTGATGGTACCAGCTGCAGCTTTTGCCAGCTTCTTGCTTTTTCGTATCATGTTCAGGAAGTTTTAATTTGAAGCCCAGTAAGCTCTCTTCTGTTAGCCCAGGTTTAGTCCAGGACCTAGTCAGTGATCTAGTCATTTGCCTGCAGCCCTCACAGTTGTCATGCTCAGGACTAGCCATAACAGGGGTCTTACTGTTGTGGGTTAAATTCAGTATGGACACAGGTAGAAGGAACACATCTATAGGAGTCAATTTCATATACTTTAATATATAGATGCATGTTATTAATGTTGGCATTACACAATTTGTTTATCTTATGTAAAATTGAGCCTTGAGGTTTTGTTCTCCTCTCTTCAGTCTTTATTATTTATTTATTTGGTTATTTATTTCAGAATGTCTCTTCTCCCTCACACTTCTCCTCACACTCAAATCTTTGGAGTTTCTTAACAACACAGATAAAGACAATTTCTCTCCCTTGAGCAGTACCAGTTTTACAAAAAAAAAAATACACTCTTATATTTGCTCAAATATCATCAATAAGAATAGATTTAAATAGTATTGTCTTCTATTTTCAGTGATCCCTTAATAGCAAAAAAATGATGTTACAAAAAATACTACTAGAAATAAAATTACATTGTGCACCTGACTGAATGCATCTTAATGGAAGCCACTCAGTCCTGTTTTGCTTTAAAATTGAACAGTTAGAATCCATGACTGACCACTGTGGGAAGGCCCAGCACAAAGGAAATGGAGGGCTTAGAGGCAAGGAACCTCTTTTATGCAACAAACTCATGGTAATTTCCATGGTAACATCACAAGCACAAACCTTACTGTTACAGTGAGCTTCCTGGCTCTTCTAGGTGAAACCTTTCCTCAGGATATTATCCCTTGTTTGAAGCAACAGGGAAAGATAAAGCGATTTGCCAGGAAACACCAGAAAATCCTTGGCAGAATCAGGAAGAGTGTACTGGTCTCCTATCACCCTGCCTGATGTGCCCACCAGCCAGCTGAGGTCAATTCAAGATGATAGTCTATGTGCTTATGTTCAATCTCTCATGACAGTCCCATTCCCTTGGCCTGGTATCTCCTTTGTAGGACGGTGTTTGTAGGATTACTGTCCCAAATTCCCTGGGAGGTCTGAAACAAATTCAGCCTTCTAGCGGATCTTACAGCACAATTTCCTGAATGCCAGTCGAGCAGAGCACCTTATGTGAAGCTAATACGGTCACCAACAGAGCACTTGATCTAGCTGCTCATCAATTGCACATATTTGTGGGTTTCTGTTGTATGGGAAGCACACATTCAAAGCAGGTCATGTCTCTTTCTTCCTTTCATGTGATTTTGTGTGGATTCCTTGTCTGTAACAAGTACTGCAAAACAAAATAAATATTTATTGTTGCCTTTTGCTTTATTACCTCATGAATACTAACGGAGGAAAAAACCGCCAACAACAGGTAAACACAAGATTAGTCTCTCTCCCAGCCAGAGATGCACCTGCAAAAGATTTTTGTGCAGTTGACACAGTGGCTGTCATTACAGATAGTGCAGAGTCACATCATTCTTTGGGGAAATTCAGAGCTTGTTGTTCCTACAGGACAGGAGTCTGGCTGGCTGGCATTGCCCTGACTGCAGCAGGTAGTATAAGGCCAGTATTCATCCAAGCATCTAGCACAAAGGTCCTCTTCTTCCTTTATTCCAGTACAAAACTGCCCTCATTGCTGCTACTGTTTGATGAAAACTTTGTGGATGTGCATATTCTACTTGGGGGACTAAGAGAAGAGGAGCCATCATTCCCTAGAACAACACAATCCTGATATGAATGACAGTTTCCCCAAACAGGACTGAAAAACGTCTTTACCTCTAAAGCCTTTGCTTTACTTTCAAGATTATTTTTGTCTTTAATGCAGTTTCCCATTATGACAAAAAGCAGACTACATGCAATGGATGATAGTCCGCTATTTGTACAGTCAGCAAACATCAGCTATTTGAAAAAAAGGCCCAGTGCTATTTTGGGGAGTATCAGTAGGGTTATTACAGAAAAACAACCAACACAATTACTGCAGTCCAGACAGCAGTGACTAGGCCTTAATTGGAATAAAGAAGTTGGATTTGAGTACCACAGCTCTAGAAGCTGATTACAAAAAAAAAAAAAATAATCCCCCCCAGATAAACCAAAGAGCAAACAATTAGAAAATATAACCTATAAAGTTTATTAAGTGACCTAGATATTTTCCGTTGTTCTCCCCACCCAGCAAATTAAGCCTTTGCATATTATTACTTGTCAATACAACAAAGACAGGACCTGAACAAATAAATGCAATTTGTTTATGAGTAGAAGCTCTATAAAGAGCAAAAATGTAATATAACAAGCTTCAGGGCTGAAAGCTGTGCAAGTTGAAACTACCGTCACTTAATATGGGCACCTATTTATTAGCTGCAGCTTAAAAAGATGAGTTTTGTTGTGATTAAAGGGCGGACCTGCAGTACAGTTACCAGAGATCCATATGGGATGCCATATTCTTGACAACGCAGCTTTTAATTGCCTCGGAAGTTGGCTCATCATCTTTCATGAATGAAAACATAATAGAAAAGGGAAATACTATTTCTCATACAATTTTCTCTCATTCAGCATTCCTGTTGCCTTCACTGTTACCCTATCATATTAAATTTATTGAGATAAATCCAATAATGAATATCTTTTTAAAATATCAGTTCTTAAGGTGTTTTATAAAATCAATTTGCATGTTTTTTCACATGTTCAACTGAAATTAACATTAATATGTAGCTTGGGTTTAACAGAACCTATATTGAAAAATTTCCATACCATCTGTTTTCAAAAGAAAAATACTCCCAGAGTGTGCACCAAGTTAGCAGAGGGTATATTAAAGTCAATGAATTTAGAAAAATAGAGAGAATGAGAGCTTAAGGATAGACCCACAGACAATTTCCTTACACAAGGCTAGTGCTGCAGGTGTATTATTGACGTGCTCACCTTCCACAAAATTCCCCAGGAAAAGGTTCCTCATCCAGACTTGGAAGTTCAGCCTGCCTCAAACATCTGTGATTTCCTGAAAGGCCAACACTTTTTCCAGAGGAAGCAACTCACTCAGTTTAAATTTCATTTTGTTTGTTGTGGCTTTAATAAAAATTCAGGTATTTGAAAGATGAATGAAATGCTTGGTGTTTTTTCTGTTTTGATATGAAGTGGTTTTAAGAATTAGACTGTGATGCATGAATCAGTTGTCAATTATTTTACTAGCTTACCTTTCAGAGAAACCATGACATCATTAATTCCAGCATACAGAAGAGCAAATTGTTAAGATTTTTAAGTGTGTCATTAAAAAAACCTTTTTAAGTAGTTACTCAGTCATTAAAATTATCACTCCTATCCTCATCATCTTAAAAGAAGTTAGAAAATGCAGTTAAGCAATCTTCACCTCCTATAGAAAGCTAATAGTAGGAAATTCTAATAGTGAGGAAATTTTTCAAGATCCCTTCAACTGCACAGTTAACACATTTATCTTAAATTAACAGTGGAGATAATATTTTTGTGGAGTTATGCTTCAATAGTTCCAAATACTCGAGGCTGATCAAATGAAATATCTCCTGCATCTCTGGAACTCTTCTGATCATTGAAGAAAGGTGACTATAAACACCATTGCACCTTTTTTTTTTAATCTGAGTAATTAGTTATGTACAGCACACCTTGTTATGTTAGGGAATCAGGAACCTACCAGCTTTTCTGGAAAATCAGTGTTAGCTTTATGAGTATAAATGATTATATGTTTTCAGAAGACAAATTATTTGAATGCACTGTGTTTTTCCCATTTGCAACTACTCCTAAGGTAGTTTTATTCCTTCTTTTTTAATTAATCTATAAACAGAGGCTTTTTGCCATTTCAAAGTTGTGCTAATGTACAGTTGCCAGAAACACTGATATTTTCACAATTTGAGATTGTGGCCAGAGAGACAATATATACTTTTTCCAACCTAATTGTTTAATTTTTTTTTTCCTCACATGAAAGAAGAAATAGTTTTAGCATGTACATAAAGTTCTAATTTTACCAAAAAGTACTACTTTACTTGTGCATAAATCTTGGAAGAGAGCACATTTCAGATTTTTTGTCATATATGAATGGCTCTATATAGTACCCGTATTTCTTCAGAATGAGTTCCACACTGAGAATAAGGTTTGATCAAAAGTATATGTTTTACCATCGCTCGGCAAATGTTTGATTCATGTGACAACCTAATGAAATAAGAAATCTCCTTTAAAAGACAGAAAAAATGGTCATCTTCCCAAAAGTAGAACTATTCTCAGGAGGTTTGACATCTGGTTTCTATTAACCTGCATACCTAATACCACACCAAAAAAAAACCAAACCAAAACAAACACCAAAAAAACCAAACCAACAAAACCAACAAAACCTCAAACAACAAAAAAAACCACAAAAACAATAAACAAAACAAAACACCGCACAAAACAAATTTAACAGATCTTGTATTCTCTTATTAAGCCTCAAAATGAAACCTGTACTATGATGATGCACTCTATATGTCATTACAAAAATAAAAGTCACAAGAAGTTTCTGAAAATCACTTTTTCAGGTGAGCCAAGGACTAAACTTCAAATTGAATAGGAACTGTGAGGCACATTTGCTTAAAGCTGCAGAATGAACTTCCCTTTCCCCCCGAAAATCGAAGGACTTTTCAAGTGGAAAGTCAGGTTCTATTAAAGTGCAAACAAGGAGAGTTAACTTTTTATAATAGATATAAATCAAGTGATTAGGTAAGACAGAAATGAAATTTTAAAGTGGTTTGCAACAGAAGGTCCTCCGCTTATCTTATTCTCCTGAAGTACATCCGTTCCTTCAGCAATTTAACAACCTATTTTCTTGAGGTTGCAGCTCAACTCTATGCAGTGCCTCCTGATACTGAGAATCACTCTGGCTCACTGCTCTTCTTAGCCATTTCCTAGCTCCTCAGAGAGCTTTCAGTCTCAGACATCCCTCCTCTGCCTGACCAGTGTATATCAAAGCTTTTTTCTCTTCTTACACACTCAGATGATCTCCAGGAGTGATTTGGCCCTTCCTCCAGAGATCTCTGCTTGACTCTATCACTCTCTTTTTATAAAGGAGCTAAACATCACAGCAGCAGAGTAAAAATAAAGCACCATCCATCACTGAGCTTCAGCCTAACTGATTATTCAGCCTAACTTCCACTTGTAACTCAAAAGCATAAAACGGATAGGTTTCAAGCATAAACCTCACTTTTCTTTTAATCAGTGCACATCCTGTCACAGATCCATTGCCAAGAGAGCGAACAACACAGTCTATGTGAGACCTTTCAAACCCTTGTGTTCAAGGAAATACACAAACAGACCTAAGTAGAGCCACCAACCACCCGTATGGATTAGGCACTACTTAAACAATAGCATAGTGATTTTGAAGCAGCTGTTTGAATACATGAGACAGAAAAATCAAAAAGAGCTTGACATTTGGGCATTTCTTAAAGGAAGGGAAATTTTGATATGGAGGAGAGACAATTTCACACTGCAAATACAGATTTGAATATTCTAAGCAGGAATATGAGAAGTGTTCAGCATTGATTTCACTCTGCTTCCACTGGATTCTAGTAATCTGAGTATATTTCACCACCATGATAAGGATTTCATCCTCAGGACTCCTGTGATCTCTTTCCAGATAAAGAAATAGCACCTCAAGGCAGAGATTTTGCCATCCTTTGGAAATTCTGTACTAGTTCTGTCATACATGTGATATAATCCCAGGTTATCAGTAATTATAAACATACAATAGCTCTTTTTCACTAAATAACTGGCATGTGGCCAGCACACATGTCTTGCAAGGTTTTGACTCTGCATCTCAGCGTAACTGATGCTTTCCCAGGAGGATATGATTCTTCAGAAATATGGCAGCAGCCCTTGGAGCCTTGTGCTAACTGGCGAGGGATTTTTGAAAATGCAAATGCATACCACTTAAAATGTTCATGTACACGGAGCACAGGTAAAGATGCCAGACAGAGGTCTTTACCTGCTTTTTAGCTGTTCACACACAAACTGCAAGAGGAGGATGGCTAACTGCAATGTACTTACTCATATATACTCCTGCATTCTGGTATTTTACCAAATTTCTGCTACTAGAACATTACAGATAAATGAATGAAATGCTGGGCTTAAAGGGTTGTCATCTGCTGATTTTTATGAGGTCCAGTGGGATGCCAGTCACCATCAGTGACTGGCAGATTGATACAGGGTCCAGTACAGTGTAGCATCTTCAGTAATGGCCTAGGCAATGAGGCAGAGTGCACTCTCATCATGTTTGCTGTTATAAAATGATATAAAACTGTAGGAATGCATGATAGGTCCAGTGAGAGCGCTGCCAATCAGAGAGACCTTAACAGGCTGGAGGAATGTGCCAACAGAAAATTTAGGAAATACAACAAAGTGAAATGCAAAGCTCTGCACCTATCAGTACATACCGTGAGCTGACTGGCTTGAAAAGCTTTGCAAAAAAGAACCTGGATGTCCTGGCTGACAAGTGGAAAATGAGCCAGCAGGTCACACTTGCAGAAAAGGCAGCCAGCACCACCCTGCTGCATTAGGAAGAGCATCTCCAGCAGGCTGATGAAGGTGATTATTCTGCACTGCTCAGCTCTGATGAGACCACATCTGGAGTGCTGTGTAAGACAGGCATGGAGATACTTGATTAAGTCCAACAAAGGACCATGAACATGGATAAGGATTTGGAACATCTCACATAAGAAGTCAGGCTGGGAGAGCAGTGATTGGCTTCACCTGTGGAATAAAAGGCTGGGGGGGATAGGGAGCACATCTTAGCAATGTGTATAAATGCCTGATGGGAGGCAGTAAAGAAGACAGAGCCATACACCCATCAGTGATGTCAAAAGGAAACGAACACAGCCTGAAATTCAGGAAATTTATTTTAAACACATGAAAAGGATGATAGAACTCTGGAACAGATTGCCCAGGCCAGGTGGGGAGACTAAATCCTTGGAAATATTCAAAACCTGACTAGACATAGGTCTGAGCAACCTGCTATGCGTGACCATGCTTTGAGCAGAGTGGTTGAACCTGACAGTCTCCACTGGCTCTTTCCAACATCAGCTATTCTGCTACTGTGAAAGCTGTCTCCTGCATTTTAAGGCTGCTGCTCCTGCCAGTCAGGCAGTTTCAGAGCAACAGCTCAAGACAATCAGCAACAAACGCTCTCATGTCCAGTCCCTTACATTCCCTCCTGTTAGCTGACACAGTAGAATCCATAGTGTTGACTGCCCCTTAGTACAGTACAGAAAGTATGAGAGGAAAAGGGCTTTGCAAGAGAAAACCTTCTAAAGTAGGGTTTTGGTCTACAAGCTTCAGGCTATTTGCCTTATTGTTACAGTACCCTTGGTTTTGAAGATTTACAAATGCCTACAAGTGAGTATATTTTGATTTTCCATGGTTGACATCATATTATTCACTCCACATGGCAGGACAAGGCAATACAAACTTGCTGATTAGAAAGAAGGAAACATGTTACTACATATCAAGGACTAACATGTCTTGTCCATTAAATATACAACAAAACACTTATTATTTCTTTAAGTTTAACACAAATTTCTCCAAGGGGAAGAAAGTGTCATAAAACTAGAAAATAATACCATGAAATGTAACTAAGCCTTCAAGTTTTGCATTCTTCTGAGCATGGATACAATCTTAACTTTGCAGAAAAAGGAAGAAAGTTGTGGAATTTTTTCACAGATCCAATTTCAGCTTTCTTTATGAAGTTCAAAAATGCATTGAGAATAAAGACACATTGCTAATAAAAAGGGAAAGAAAAAAAAAGGGACTGTTGTTTCATTCTTCTCCTCCCTTTAGCGTTGTCTCTGGCTGCAGAAGCATTTGATCACACAGAAAAGACAGTGATCCTATTCTTTCACAAACATCGTCAGCAACTAACAGGAGATTAAAACAGTAGAAAACTTTGATAATCCTCTTCTATCTATCAGATAAATCAAAGTTCCCAAACTTATCTGGAGCACTGAACCACTCCTGGAATCTTGTGGATCATCCATGTGGGACTTGTCACATGCTGGAGAGTTAGTGGTCATGTGAGGTCACACAGCAAGAAACATTGCAGGAGAAGGTGCTGATGGTAGACTACAACATCTACCATACAGCACTGGTTAGTTCATAAACATTGTATTTCCATGCAGTTCAGCAAATCTGCTCCAGAAAACTTAACATGGACTTCCAAACCACCAGTGATCAAGTATTAAACACCACTAAATTTCTATCCACTACACTTCGTAAGTAACTGTTGTGGGTTTGCTTAGGGACAATTTTTACCACACCCCCCCAACACAATTGTTCTAAGTTGAGAGAAGGTTTATGTAGACAAAAGAGATCTGACTGGGGAGAAATAATATTAGGATTTATTATTAACATAATAAAAACTAAAGGACTACATATACAACAACTTTAATTAAGTAAAAGCACTATGTATTTACAGAAATACCCCTCCCTCCTTTGTATTAGTCCAGCAGGAGAAGCAGTGTCCTTTCCACTTTCAAAAATACAGGTCTTCCAAACAATTCTGCAGTATTTGAAAGTTCCTCTCTGTTATCTCTGGGACAACTCCTCTGACTTGTTGCAGCTGGAACAGTTTCTCTCTGGTTCTTTTCTCCTCTATGTTGACCACAGGGCCAGGGCTGGGCCTACCTCCCTCCTGGGCTAAGTCCCAAGGCTGGAGGTTACCCAGGGTCCTGTAGGTCTCCCATGGACACTTGCAAGGGGACTCTTGCTTTTCCATGGATCTG
>JAWWES010000081.1:90451387-90471600 GCA_035583135.1 Lophotriccus pileatus | reverse complement strand
GTCATTAATAAAAGGTAGTAAGAGACAGGTTCAAAGAAATAAAAGATGATTCTTCGCATAATAGGTGAGTGCTCTTCTGCTGTCAGCACTTAATTACCAGAATAACATAGACAAATTGGATTAAGTTCAAAGAAAAGCTACAAAAAACAGTACAGGGAGACTCAACTAAAAGAAACATGAAAAGAGAAATACATGTATAGTGCCAGTTAAATGACATCGAGTTACAATTACAACTACAGCAAATATATAAAATGTGAAAACTCTATACTGGTTCATTAGCAGAAACATTTAGAGAAATTATAAACAAGAGATTATTACAAAAATATCAAGGAAAAATTAAGTTAGGAACACTGAAATTCAATAGCAGGGAAAATTTTAATTGGCCTCTGAAATTCAATTAATAAGCATAATAGTAGATTTCGGAAACACTAGCATTGACAATAATTTGGGAGTGATCCCGCACTGCTGTAGGCAAAACCAGGGAATATAGTAAGATGATTCAAGGTTTCTTTGATCAGCAATTTTGGAAAAAGAATTCAAATCAAGTTGACCGTTTTTCAAGGAAGTTGTTATTTTTTTTTTATTTATTTTTCATTTTTATTGATATTTCACACTGCATTATTTTAAGAATTTGGGGCGGTTGTAAAGTATAGTGAGGGGTGTATGTATAGAAAACTGTATAAATGATTGCTTCAATCCTTCCAAATGTTATCTTGGAAAATAATAAATACTCCCTCACCTCTACCCTTTCATGTTAAAATTCTGTCACTGTGATTTGCACTTACAACTTTATTTCTAGCTCTCTCCTTCCAGATGTGCTCCTTCCCTGCCCCCTGCCTTTCTCTAGTCACTTACCTTTCTGTTGTTGCCCATTCCCTCCCAGCAGCAGCTGAGGGGCATTCTTTGACCCCTCTACCACAATCCACTGCAGCAGCAATCCCAACAGGCACTCCGCAAAGGAATAGTATCTACAGTCAGAAAGGTCTTCTTACCTCTCCCTCCTCAGTATTCTGTCAGCAGGAGGCAATGAAACAGCTCTTCAGAGACAGGACCTCACCCACAATTCTCATAATTTGGCATTTCTCCGTGTTTATCTGTCAAAAACATGGAGACTGTGCCATCTTAGTGTCAGGCCTTAAGTCTTTGCAGCTTAATTATGGTTTTTTGAAGGATAGATGGGGAAGCGGAGAATTCTCCAAGTCTTCAAAATCCCACCACAATTTGAAAAGGGAGTCTTTCACAAGAGGGTATAGAGAAGGTAAAAAGACTCAATGAAGTAAGCTCCTCTGCCAATCACACTCCAGCTTCCTCAGGACTTTAAAAGGCTCCTTCAATGAAACTTCCAGCAGCTGTATCCCTACACACTTTAAGTTAAATAGCGCTATCCCGGCCATGCTCCTTCCAGGCTTCTTGTTCACCTCCTTGTTGGCAGAGCATGGGAAACTGAAAAGTCCTTGACTTAGGGTAAACACTTCTTAGAAACAACTAAAGCATCAGCATGTTATCAACATTATACTCATACTAAATGCAAAACACAGCACTGTACCACATAATAGTAAGAAAACTAACCCTGTCCCAGCTGACACCAGGACAGTATTCACCCCTTATTCTGTAGCTTTTACATCATGCCCAGGTCCTACACTTTCGAACACACCATCACTTTTCCTGTCTTTTGCTATATACACACAGATTCCGCCACATGGGACATGTGAACTGGACTTTGTCTGCATCTGTGGGTGACTGTGCATTGTTCGGGTCATAATAAATCATCTCTAGCATGGCTAATTCCCTCAGGTACTGCATACCTCTCTCCGTGGTAGTCCATTTTCCTGGGAGACATATAACAACTTCCTTGAAGGGATACGGTTTCTTCACTCTTGAGAGAAGTCGACTCTAGAGGCTGAGAACTTGCATCCCTTTTCCAATTGCCTTGCCAGTCACTTCCCTAGCAAGTGATCCCAGCTGCTTGGCTTCCCTACTCTCTAATTGCAGACTACTAGCCACATCATCCTATCAACAGAGCAGCCAGTAATAATGCGCTCACCTGATTGACAGCTAAAATATTTTGCATATCCTGCCTGTCACTGAGGAATAGGGATCAAGTTGTTCTGCTTCTTGTGGTGGCTCTGCTTAGTCCACCTTCACTAAAAGAGAGGGCTTCCGTGTCTATTTCTTCTTGTGTATAGGGGCACAGGTTTATTTTCTTGTTCAGTTGCACGGCCTGTCACAGACGTTGGAGTAGCCTGTTGTTTTGTTGTCAGATCCAAAGACCTTTTCCCCTTGTGGGTAACGAATATTGTTGAACAGGGCTTGGAAGGCTTGGGCCAGGCCCCTGCACTAAGCAGTGATTTTTTTTCTCTCTGAAATTGCCAGGGTGACAACACAGCTTTTCCAAAAATTTTGCTAGTTTTTCTGGATTTTGCACTTGTTCAGGGGTAAAGTTCCAAAACACTGGAAGTGCCCACTCTCATAGGAACTTGCCTACAAACTCTGCCACTCAGTTATCTGACCTCAAGGCAGATCACTGGTTGGTATTCTTAAATAGTTGTTTAATCTTAAACAAGACCTGGAGCACATTCAGGAGACATAGTAATACAAACATGCTGGTTTCAGTATCCCAAGGCTATTAAAAATTCTCAAGACCCATTGCAATTAGCCCGGAGAAGAAGACGAAGATGAGGAGAGGTGTCTCCACCATGGATTGGGTCTCTAAGAAGAAAAGGTAAAAGGTGTAATTATTAATAGTTTCTGATCAATGGCTCACAAATATGGGAGATGGTGGTGAGACTGAGGTATCACATAATGCAACTGTAAGAACAAGCACAAGAACAACGCTGGGACCAGTGACTACTAAACTAACATATTGAATGCTCATAACAAACTTGCTCTAGTGCATTCTACTCAGATTTGTTGTTACCTCAACTGATCATGCTTACCCTAAGTCAAGGACTTTTCAGTGTCCCATGCTTTGCCAGTGAGCTGGTGCACAAGAAGCTGGAGGGGAACCAAGACTTCTGACCCAAACTCACCAAAGGAATATAAACCAGTGGAAGTTGGCTGGGAGGCACCAGTCACTGGAAGAGACAGATAGGGCATCAGTTAGTGGGTAGTGAGCAGTTGTGTTGTGCACCATCCCTTGTTTTCTCTTGGGTTTTATTTCTCTCCCTCTTCTTATTATTTCCCTTTTCTTCACTCTCATCATCACTATTAGTAGTAGTAGCTTTCAATTATTAAACTGTTCTTGCCTCTTCTAACTCTCCTGCCCATCCCACTGTGGTATGAGCAAGTAGCTACATGCTATTAGTTGCTAGCTGAGATTAAACCACGACAAGCACCCAGTATAATCTGAATGTGAAAATGCAAAGAACACCAAAAACTATTGCAAGTGTTGCTATTCAGTGTCATCACAGGTTTTGGCAATCTAATGAAATAAAAAGAACGCTGAAGAATTATCTGTTGTGAAAAAATTAGTTAATGGACTACAAACACAGAACATAAAAAATGAAATAGAAATCCCAGGGCAAGAAATCCAGCAGCCTCTTTCCCTTATTGCAGGTGGGAACAGCAAGATCTGGGCCAGAGTTTCAGATCTGCCACTGTACTGTCATGCTGATTGTGCCACCTTGGTCTCCTTCTTCACCTTCTTAATACATCACGGGGAGTAATAGAGCAACTTTGCTGGGCACTTGGCATCTAGCCAGGGCCATACCACTATAAGCAGCAAAAAGAAATATGTTGTTGCAAGACATGCTTAAAAATGGAAGCACTTATTGTAATCCATGAACTGAACATAAACAAATTAAATAGGCAATGGTGCAACTTCCAATATTTAAACCTGAGGAGATTCCACAGGAAACCTTACTCACAGTTTACAAAGAAGCTTTCTCCTGTTGTATATCATAAGAATAATTTTGTCTATCTATTTCCGAAACATGATAAGGAACATTTGCAGACCATACAATCATTTAATGAATACACAAAGTATCAGCTTTTTCCAAAGTACCCAAGTGCCAAAGTTGTGTGATAGAAAAATAAGACCATAATGGCAATAGTTCATCCATGGGTCTGGGTTTATAGCAGTATTGTCTGCATACAGTGTCTAATGTGTTTAGCTTCTATGAAGAATTTGATAACAGCAAATGAACTTTGTCATTATTTAATAATACGGCTACATTCTATCCTGCCGGGTGGAAATAGTCAATTCTGACTTTCAAACATCTTCATTTGAGAGGTCGTTTTATTGAATGGGCAGCATTAAATAAAAAACATCCAAATCAGAGCAAACCTAAAAGTCTATCATGATTTTGTTTGGCAAGAGAAACACACAGGAATATGTCTTTTGTCACGCAAATGCATCTGGAGTACACAGCGTGAGAGAGAGTTGTGTTGTATCATGTTTACCATGGATTACGTGGGTTCCCATTATAGGCCTGTTACTGAGGCAGAGCTATGGTGTGGAAGGGTGGTGTCCTGAAAGGTGGGTAACAGCTTCCCCACAGAGGCATCCCAGTGCTGCAGGGACAACAGTGGCAAAGGGGCTATAGGTATTAGCCAGCACTACAGGACAGAAGAAAGACCACAGCTACATTGAGGCATGTTCTTTCTTGGGCAGGTGACAACCTCTATCACTGCCATCTGCCTGGGTCCTGACTCAAGCACGGGGCACTTCTGAAACACAGCATGCTTAATATTCTGTAATTTGTCCCATTAACACATCAGAAAAAGTGTTAGCCCACAAAAATGCAAAAAAGATGATCCAAAACACCCTATTTAGGTACTCAAAACAGTGTTAAACAGGAATCTATATATACGAGATATTTGGTTGTGCACACAACTACTTTTCAGTACCTCACAAGAAAATGAAACTGAGAATATGCAGATCTCCTGTAGATACCTTGGCATGGCAGCAGGGGGGTTCTTTCTTTTGCCCGCCCTTGACCACAGAAATAAAACGAGTCGTATATCTGTACCAAAACCTCTCTAGGTGTGGTCTAGATGTAGCTACTGCTTCACTCATCACTTCACTCATCACACGTCACACAGGAACACTCATCACACAGGAAAGGAGCCTGTTGACACTTCTGCCTGCCAAGAAAAGATGGAGAGGATGATGCTGCTTCAGAGGGGCAATATGGTTTCCTGGGAGATGCTGGAGCACAGATACCTTCAGCACCAATGACAAGAGCTCAGTAGTCACTTCTCACCCCAGTCAATCAGGGGCAACTTCTGCCTTTCCATCTCTCAACGCTCCCAGGCTTAACAGCATTATGCAGCTTTGCTGGATAAGGCTCAGATGCTCTGCCCTTTGCAGGATCAAATCCACAGTGACTTAAAATGGAAATCAGGGTTACCAATAACTAAATGGAAAGAGTGTTGTTTCCCAGACACAGCAGATCTTTCACAATGTACTGGGGTGCATGTTTTTCGTCTCCACTGAGTTATGAACAATAGGCAACTCTCTGCTTTTATTAAAAACTTTGAGGGATTATTATTTTAGTTAAGCCTTTAAGAATTCATACCTATCTGGAAAGGGCAGCTTGTGTAATGTACTTCCTGTTTTCATCATAGCTGGATACTGCTTTTTGCTGTTGCCTGTTATTACCCAGTTAATATGAACAGCTCAAAGTTTATTTTTAGTTCACTTGAGCCTATTGTAAGGTCCGTTCAAGAACCTAACTTTACAACCAGAAAATGTAACTCCTGCATCTAATGCTGAGTTTAGGAATATATTCTTAAATCCTTTTAAACAGCCAAGACACAAAGTGAAAATAGATAATGAATAGTTGTTGAATATCAGCAATCTGTTCAACTCAAAGATTACATTTTATTTTCAAATTATACCCTTAATTTCTAAAGTAAGTATTTATTTGATAAAGAAGTCATGCTCTGTTCACTTAATTGCCAATTAAAACAGGGGTGATGAATAAATATTTGCCAAAATGAGCAGAGGAGTATTTTTATTTGAGGAAAAATACGTAATTATCTAAACGTCTTGAGATTATAGAGTCAAAAGCTTTGAAGTCTTCTGTGTCAGACACAATTTGTTTCATCTATATCAAATCACATTTAGCACAAGTGAAAAGTACTTAAGACTGAAATGAGACTGAATGTAAACTGAATGTAAAGGACGTTTTTTACAACTGTCTTTCAACCTCTTACAGAAAATGATACAAAATAATCATCATCATCGAATATGCCAAGTTGGAAAAGGGACCCATCAGGATCATCGAGTCCAGCTCCTGGCCCTATGCAGGACACTACAAGAATCACACCATGTGCCTGAAGGCATTGTCCAAACACTTCTTGAACTCTGTCAGGCTTGGTTCTGTGACCACTTCCCTGGGAGCCTGTTCCAGTGCTCAACCACCCTCTGCGTGAAAAGCATTTTCCTGATATCCAACCTAAGCCTCCCCTGACTTAGCTTTTGTCCTGTCACTGGTCATAAGAGTGAAGAGATTAGTGCCTGCCCCTCCTCTTCCCTCACAAGGAAGTTGTAACTGCAGTGAGGTCTTCCCTTGGTCTGCTCTTCTCCAGGCTGAATAGACCAAGTGACCTCAGCTGCTCCTCATACAGCTTCCCTTCAAGGCCCTTCACCGTCTTTGTTGCTCACCTTTGGATGTTCTTTAATAGCCTCATGTCTTTCTTATATTGTAGCACCCAAAACTGCACACAATATTCAAGGTGAGGCTGCCCCAGTGCAGAGCAGAGCAGGAAAATCACCTCCCTTGACCTGCTGGTGATGCTCTGCCTGATGCCCCCCAAGACATGGTTGGCCCTCCTGGCTGCCAGGGCACTGCTGACTCAGATTCAACTTGCCATCAACCAGGACCCCCAGGTACCTTTCCATGGCACTGCTTTCCAGCATCTCATTCCCCAGTCTGTACCTACATCTGTACCTACTGTTGCCCAATCCCAGGTGTAAAATCCCACACTTGCCTTTGTTGAACTTCATACAGTTGGTGATTGCCAAACTTTCTAATTTGTCAAGGTCTCTCTCTGTTACAAGAATAATCATCACATAGAATCACAGGATAGATTCAAGAATCAAGTTAGAGGAGATCTCAAGTCCAGTGTCATGTTTAAAGCTGGATGAGCCCTGTGGCTCCATTCAATCTGGCCTCAAAATCCTCCAAGGATGGTGAGCACACAGTCTCCTCTGGATAACATGTTCCAGTATCTTATGTCTCCTTATGGTGAAAAGGTTTCTTCTCGCACATATTGCGAACCTCTCTTGTTTAAACTTCTGCTTGTTGACTGTTGTCCTCCCACATTGCACCACTGAGGAAGTGCCAGGCTCCATCTTCTTCATGACCTGTCCCAGGTATGGGAATGCTGCTATTAGGGCCCACCAACACAGTGTTATCCTTCTTAGGCTGAACAAACCCTGCTGTCCCGGATTCCCCTGGGCAAGTGCTCCAGAGGATTGTGGTCCTCTGCCAAACTCCCACCAGTTTACCACTGTCTTTCTTGTTTGCAAGGGCTCAGAACCCACCACAATATCCAGGTCTAACAGGTGCTGAGTAAATGGGAATAATCACATCCCTCCACCTACTACTCACTGCACTCCTGTTGCTAAGTCCAGGATGCTGGTGGCCTCCCTTGCTGCCAGGACAGATTGCTGGATCCTGCTCAACCCAATGTCCATGAGCCCTCCAGGTCCCTTCCACAGAGCTGCTCACTCTGTCTTCAGCCTGTGGTCCTCCTGGGGTCCTGCCTTACCTGATGCAGGGTTTGGCATCTGCCCTTGATGAATTTCTATTAAATTCATTATGATGGATAATTCCATCAATGATTCTTAGACAGGAGCTTAATATTTTCCTCCTTTCTGTTTTACTCCACTATTGCAGACCCATTTTACTACAACATAGTTTAAAGAGGAGGATTACATAATTCAGAGTAAATTTAAAATCTTATTGGATTAAAAAAAGAGATGAAGTCTGTCCTGTTTTTCATGCAGAATTTCTTTTTCACTGTCTTCCACTTGACGTGTGTATTTTTACATTTGCTGTTGTAACCACCTTGGCTTTGACAGACCCAGAAGAATTACAGAAGCTCTATACTAAAAAAAAAACCCAACTATTTGTCTCTTGAGCTAGTCTGATAAACCATGAGTCACAGTACTTTCTATGTGTATACATTTTCAAAAATTTCAATATTAAACCTTAACTATGATAATCCTTAAATTATTTATTTCAAGCCAATTTTATATTAATAGTAATAAGCATTCTGCAGGAAAAGTGAACACTAGTTGGAAATAGATATGTTAAAAAGGATTTACAGGTGAGGAATGCAATTTTGACAGGTTAATTAAAAGTAGTTTCTTTAAGTTTCAATTAATTGTATGTATCAGTGAACCTTAAACAATTTTTTTGTTTGTTGTAAAAATATTTTAACTTAACCTTCTAAAGCAGTTTAACCCAGTGAGATCATTTAGGGCAGAGGATAACCTGCCATGAGAGGTCATATCACTGAAGTGCTGTATTTACAGGATGAGGGGACAAGAAATCAAGAACTGTGTGGAGGCTGATGGAAGTTCTCTTCCAGCAGTGCAGAGCGAATGCTGGGGCACTAAAAAACAATTTTTCTATTATATTCTGATGTGCAAACTATTATGCCCATGTTTCATTAGCCAAAGAAAATACATCCCACACTGTAATCGAATACAATAATCGAACAGCTTTGGATGTTCAGTAAATTGACAACTGTGCACCACAATCCGGGTGCGTCAAACCCCAAACTCCATAAAACTGCAATATTTATCTCCAAAACCATAACTGTCTAAACATTTACATCAAGTTTCTTCCATAAAACACACATTGAAAGTTTAGAAATGTAGACTGAATCATTTCCTGTGACTCAGTGATTTGCTATTGCATCTGTGCAGAACACCAGGAGAGCTGTTTTTAGCTTGACAATTTTACAATTCAGTGGAATGTTAATGGTCTCTTAAATTTTATATAAAACAGCTTCTTATCATGCCCTTAATCTCGTACCAGATATTATCTAGAGTAAAGTAACTCAAGGGCAGATTATAACCATGGAGAGAAGAAGCAAGAAAATTCTCCCATGCAGCTGACGTTAGATTAAAGATTAGCAAGACTGTGTGCCAGCTATTTCCTGTGATTGATCAGATACCTAGAGAATCTTACTCTGTTCCTCCATTGTATGCTACCCAGCATACATGAGGGGGGGGGGGGGGGCGGGTGGTGTGCTGCTGGAATTAAAAGTTGTAAACCTGCTCCTAGTAGCAGCCAAAAGTACTTTATCAAGGCCTGGAGTCACACTTAGAGCAGTTCATAGGTGTACAGTCTGTGGCAACCATCTCTTCAAAGGGACTACATCACATTGAAATCTCACCAACCTAAAGTTGATTTGAAATGGGGCAAATCCCACATCTTTCCTTAAATCACTTGGGATATTTTCTGTGGCTTTACAGTGTGAATCCTCTGCTTTTTTAACAGGTTTCACATTCCCCACTAACATAGGCAATAATCATATAAATAAAAGAGAAAATCAGTGGATGTCTGTATAAAACTCTTATGAAAAGAGTGAAACTGAATACCCGCACTGTGCTGGCACATGGACAGGGTAAACAAGCTGGAAAGAGAGAAAGAAAGAAAGAAAGGAAAAGAGATCCTTTTTCTAATCCTCCCTTTCCAATCCTTCTACTTACTTGAAGTATACGTTTAAACTAAGTTTTAAAAGTAAGTTAAAAAATATCAGCAACTTGATTTCATTTACACTTCTTCATCAACACCTTTATATAAAGATATTCGGGTTTTAGAATGCACTGTTTGTTTGTTTTAGAAGAAGCTCTTGCTGTGCGATTGCTTGAAGCAGATAGGATCGTGCAAACTGCACGGCTTTTGTTGAGCCTGCATTTTAGAGCAAGTATCTTTGAAGCACAGCCTACTGAGAAGAACAGCTTTTCACAGGAAACAGAAGAAACTACTGTGTGCTTGAGACAAATGGGATTTTCCCCAGGCAAGAAAGATGTAATAAACATCTCAATACAAAATTAGTGAAGAAATATATGAAAGGTTATGGGTTGATCTTTGCTTTTACAAAGACGAAGGATGAAAACTTCTATGCTAAAGGACCTACAAATTCCTCTAGAGCAGATTTCAGATATAAATAAAGAATTTAAATGAATGCTCTAATATATGCTTGCAAACCAGCCAATATGACAAGAATGTGTAAGGAACGGCAGAAATGTGGATCCCATTCATCCTCTGTCACACCACACTGACAGATTAAAGCAGTACAACTGCTGTAACACGTTGCATTCCCATTCCCCCCTTTTTCTCACACTCCTCATTTTCCACGTGAACCTTATACCTGCATTTCCCCTTCTTCTCCTGTTATTGTTCTATGTCACCCCATCTTTGTTCCCCTGCTCCTGATATGAGGGTCTTTGGCTCTGCAGGTCACACCTTCACTGACCCCAAGTCACAGTGTTCTATGCCCTTCCCTGACAGTGGGTTTGCCTGCCCCTCGCCCCTTCTTGCTGACAGCTATTTCAATGTACACTTGTAACTACAACTAACAACAATTTAAAGATAAAAAGCCCAGAGTCTAGTCCCACCCAGAGAGCAAATGTGGTCTTGAGTTGGCATGTGGGAGGAAAAGGAACCCTGAAATACCTGCATCAAAGTTGGATGCAAAACACACCTAAGGCCACCAGTGAAGGTACACAGCCAAAGGTCTGAGCCGGCTGCAAAGATATGTTATTCTGAACATTTTTTTTTCAATCTCTCCTCTTTTGCTTAATGCCATGGTAAAGGGATACCCTGACAGATATTCTAAATATAAGATCCCTGCTCTAATAATGCTTATACCACTTAAAAGGGTATTGCTAAAAAGGGGTCTCATTGTTGTTTTATTTTATTATAATTTGACAAATACAATTTTTAAAACAATAGGACTCTAATAGGCCAAAATACAAAACCTAGGTTTTCCAAGTTTCTATTACAGAGAGAAGGATCAGGGGTGAAGAATTGTCCACAGTCACCACTGAAATGAACAGGTTTTTGTTCTGGTCAACAGAGTGTTGAAGTTATCAGTCATTCAAGTGAGTTTGTTCACTGAAAACAAGAACTTAGACTTATGAAATGATATGAGTTTTGACTTTGCTTTTCCTAGTGGGCTGTGAACCACATAAAACCCTTTCTGTTCTTAATTATTTTGTCTAAATTTAGGAGAAGCTCCTATATTTAGCTGTTTGTGTATAGTCCTCATGAGTCTGAGGCTAAAATTGTTGGTTGATATTTGACCTGCCTTTCCCTATTAGTCATTGCCTCTAAAGAAAATTGTATTTATGGCCCATCTCTTCTTGCTCTAATCTGAATGTCCACAGGAACAAAGCATGCAGAAAAGCAGTGAAGCTTACTCCGCATTTTAAATCTGAGTTCCATATGGCTGACACTCAGCATTCTGTTGCTATTTGACTTCTAGTTATCTATTTTTCCTTTAGTTGAAGATTTTATTAGATATTAAATGATTCATGTGAACAAAAAAAATTACAGAAGACATGGAACATGCCTCACAAAACAAGAGAAGACCAACATCTAGGTCACGGAATTCAGCAAAGTTCAGAAAAAATCAGGCATGTGAAGAGCTAAAAATGCAGTTTAACTATCAGTTCCTCATGAAAGCAAAAAAAAAGAAAAAAAAAAGGCATTTACAAAAATTAGTAAGGAAAACCTCAATTTTAACTGGAAAAATTGTTTTAAGTGGCATAAAGACACGGCATAAGATAGGCAGATAAACCCAATAAATTTTTCCCTGCAGATGAAAATATGAAGTCTGTCTTCCCCTTTCTTCTCCTGCTTCTCTCTGTCAGTCAGTTCCTATCTTCCTCCTTCCCTTCTCAAATCCACCATAGTCTACTATAACATTTTATGGCTGAAATTTCAGAAAACTACTCACAATATAAATGGTACAAAAGGTCTGCCATTCCAGTGAACTAAATCAGCTCCTGGAGAAATATAAGTGTCAGAGAAAACACTAAGTATATGATGGGAAAAGAAAGGGAGAAAAAGGTCTGCTCATTCTGTCTCATGAGACTGTTCCATAAAAAGGTACTACTTGAGAGAATGTGTCTTTATCCTACACACTGCACACCTGGTGTAGACCCACAATTAATCACAGTGATGCAGTAGCTATCCTGGAATTCCATCAAAAGTATCTGAAGCCATTCTCCAATGGCTTCAGATCACTCCGCTCTGCTTTTCTAGGTATTTCAGCTTTTTCTCCACAATTGAGTGGAGCTGCTTTTAATAACAAGGATGGGAAACCTTCTGTCTAGGGTTCAGAAGCTCTTTTTCTGGTTTGAAGCTCTTTTTCTGGTTTTAGAGTAACAAGAACCACCTGCACTTAGAAGGCCACAAAACATCACCTTCCAAAGAAGCTTCTGCCCAATATTCATTCTGGCTTCTTGCTAGAACAGATGCACAAAATTCTTTAGCTACCCCTTGGCTTAGAAAGGGTTCTACACTCAGCTCCATGTTTGCAAAAGAGATCTGGAAAAAATGTTCTTTGTCTGAACATTATTGTTCCTTGGGGGTGGCAGAGCATGCTCCTTCTGCAAGACAGAATAGACTCCAAGGCCCCCCATGGTACACAGCAGCTTCCAGGGAATCTGTGATAGGCCAATACCCCCCATAAGCCTCTAAACCATCCGCAATCCCTGACAGTCACCATGTCAAATGACAATAGTGCAGAATCCCCAAAAGAGTTTCAGTCTTCTGAAATGAATTGAGAACTTTATTACAATAAGGAGACTAGAATTCCCCTTAAGAAGGCACTCCCAATGTATGGTGCACCAGGCCAGGGTAAATCCTCTAAGGCTGGCCTGCAAAAGTCTACGAAAACACTATTTTCAACAGTGTCTCTTTTAAAAGGTTTGACGACACAGCCCAGTGGTGGTAACAGAGAAAGAATGAGGCTAACAAGCATCCATCACTCAGAAACTTTGGCAACTACCACCCTAAACTGTTTTTCTCCCTTATCCTCCTACTCCTGGCAGAGTTTTTCGGCCCCCTTCTGCCAGTCATCCCTTGACAGAATTAAAGCTACAGCATGTGTGCACCCTCACCAGAGTTCCCCTGCTCCGTCAAGGCTCTGGCTCTTCTGAGGAGCAGCAGGTTCCAGAGCCACTCAGCTTGATGACAACCCTGCTGACATGGACATCCCCGCCTAGAGAAACTGCCTTCTCAGTTCTTTTGGATATCAAACGTCACAGAGGTGGACCTCCTTCTAGAGGCCTTTTGCTGGAGTTCCAGCATGACTAACCTTAACCTTGGCAACACACCACAGCTTAGTAAAGTTTACATACTTAGACGAAGGCAGTCACATAGTCTGTCTAGCGGTAGTGATGTCAAAAGGTATTGCCCAACATTTTCCCTACTTAGTTTTATTTCCTCTAGATTGACTGATTTCATCTTGTGTAAGATTTCTGTGGTTAAAAAAGAGAATGATGGATTTTTGACACCTACAAGTCTCCTGTTATTTACAAGAGAGCACTTGAAACGAAAGTGGTGGTGTTCCCCGCTGCTGACTATGCAGCATGACTGACTATGTGATTGTCCTTTAACCAAGAGGAGGTCACACCAAACAATGTTGCCACAGATGTCTGTCTTGCTCTCTCTTACCAGTCTGCTCCCTCATGGAAGGAGTGACTAGGATGTTCTATGCTTGAAACCACACTGTGGTTTCTGTAATGCCTGGATCATTACCTAAGAAACTGCTCTTAATGATGGTTATTCCTTCCAAGCACCAAAAGAGAAAAGATGCCTTTCCAAGATACATTCATTGTGGTTCCAAGATAGAAGTGTTTCTACAAATTTAGACCAGCTGGTAGTTCCAACACAGGTAGGTCACAGAAATGTAGTGCCATTCAGCATACAGTGCTCAAACCTGAGGGTACATCTCACAGCTGGTATGATTCTAACCTCTGCTCTCAACCTAGCCTTCACTTATAGACAAGCCCAAAAACTACTTCCATAGAGATCATATTTCTTCCTGGCATTTGCTGCAGTATTTTTTACCCATTTCTTGTACTGAAACCAATATGGGGACTCTTCACTTAGTTGATTCATTCATTAAATAAAAAAGTGTGATTATGGAACTACATATACTGTATGAGTTGTCTGACAGGATATACGTAGGATCTTTCATGTTCATTTTGGGTATTTTTTGAGATGGAGATACTACAGGTTATATTTTTTGCGCAACAGTTAGCATCAAATTTGGATGCAAGTTTGATGCCTATGTCACGGTTTTGCAAATTCCATAATACATGTCATTAACATCTCTAAAAAAACTAACTTCCTCAAACTCTTTCCTGGATGCACAGATGGAGAACATACCACCTTCTAATGTCTTCTTGGTCAATACAACACTTAAATCTGACCTTGACCATGTCTCCAAGTATCTCCTCTTTTAGAACGAAAACAAAGCAAAGGTGTTCCTGAAGTTAGTATTAGAATTTGTTTTGCTACTTCCCTGAGAATTATCATCATACCCTAGATTAGACTTGCTGTCTACTACATTTCCTCACTCACTAGAAATTTTACCATAGGATTCATAAAATATGATAAGGGATACATTAAAAACATGCCAATATGAGAAAACCAGGGACAAATCACGTATTGAGAAGCCAAATCACTGAATGTGGTTTGAAACATCAAAAAGTATTAGCTTTTCTTAACAGATTCAGTTTCCTATCTTTTTCCTGTCCTTGGCACTGCTCTATATTCACTACTACTGCCTTTCTGCCTTTTCCTGTACTTACCAGGATGACTGACATTTCTTTGCAGACAGGGGTAGGAAAACTGTCTGCAAGAAGCAAGAACAATGTGAAGTACTTGCCCTATATCCTGTCAATTGGCAACACTTTCAAAGAATGTCACTGCTGAAAACCACTCCATCAGAGGTCCTGAACACCCTTATAACAGCCTCTTTCCCTAGCACAGCATAAGAGTCCTGTAAATGCTGTTTTAGGGATATTGGTCACATCAGCTGTAAATGGTGTTGTAAAAACTGTGGACAAATGTGTACATGGTTTGTTTTCTCCAGACGGTATGAGCACTGTAACCAAAAGTGCAGGACAATCTCTAGTTGTAAGCAAGAACAGTACTGTTAATATCAGAGAAACTATGCCAGGTATGTTTGGTTTTGGGGGGTTTTTTGGTTGTTTTTATTTACTTATCAGATCCATTATCACAAATAAAAACGAGACCTGCTGGTATCTTCTCATTGCTTCAAAATCCCCTTCATCTTGCACAGTTTCTCCCATACTGATGTAAATTAAAGCAGTAGCACTCTAAGTAAGAACTCTTTGACATGCATTGCATGTATCCTCTTTTTGGATCCATTTGCATAGGACGAAGTTGCTACCACTCCTGGTTGGTCCTCATTGCCCATTAGCTGCAGGTTACTGCTTGCAGAGCCCTGCTAACCAAAGAGACCCTATGAGCCCTTCCTCATTTACATTAGTCCAGTCTGCAAGGTTATCAGCTGTTTTGATCAAACCTTCTAGATGGGCCTGTAGTGGATATTTTATTTTCACTACAAGATTTATCAGGGTGATACCAGGGTGATACATTTCAGCAGCACAACTGGCAACAAGAAATGATATTTTAACATTCCCAATCAGCCCAGCTATTTGCAAAGTCAGCCAACACAGCACAAAGTGACTGTGACTCAGGAGAAAGCAATGCCTGGCAGGATCCAGTATTTACCCTGCTCAGCCTGCAAGGCATCCCCTCCAGGGTGAACCATTAAGGTCTGAAGATAGTGACTGATAACCTCATACCTACATACTTCCTCAAGGATAGGTGGTATTCTCAACTATAAATATACAGATACTTACAAATCCCTATTTGCATCACTGATGGTTTCTGACTCCAAGAGGGGCATGCTGTTACTCTGTCTTCTTAGGAGGACTGAAATACACCCTCATGTTCTGTGGTAAAGGCCTAAAAAATAAGAGGGTGTCAGTGAAAGCTTGACTATTCCATTATTCTGCAATCACATTATGGCACCCCAGTAGACAAGTGATGTCATATGCAAACAGTTAAGAAATCACTCAGTTACATCAGTGATGAGCCTAAAGGCAAAACTACCATCGTGTTTAGTTTTCAAGGTACCTGTAAACTACTTAGTTAAACTTCTCCAGTCAAATATATGTCCCTGTTGTTTGGTTTGAAACATTAGTAGCTTATATGATGTCATTTAAATTCTCTGCTTGTGTGTACAGAAATACAAAATCACTAACTACAGTGTTAGCTTCAGAGGTAGAGAAGTTCATTAAGTGAAACTTATTTTTTATAAGTTGCTCTTAAAAGAGAGCATGCACTTTTGCCATTGTGTTTTTTAAACCAATTATTCTCCCCTAGGCACATAATATCATGGCACTCATTACTACTGATGGTCAATCTTAGGTAGAGCTCCTGAGAGTATTTTAGAGTATAATGAGGCATTATACTGCAAGGCCTAATACTTTGACTTAAAAGACAGATATTTTACCAAATCCTGCAATAACAATGCAAGTGGCTGAAGGAAGGTAAATGTCCACTGGAAATAAGGAAGAATTTCCTTTATGATGCGGTTTGTGAGGGACTAGAAGAGATTGCCCACAGAAGTTGTGGATGGCCCATCCCTGGGAGTGTCCAAGGCCAGGTGGGATGGGGCTTTAAGCAACCTGATCCAGTGGAGGACGTCCCTGCCTATGCCAGAAAGGAGTTGGACTAGATAGTCTTTAGAGGTCCCTTACAGCTCAAACCATTCTATGGCTCTGTGATGCCACGATTCTATGAAAAGTAGAACATTTGTGTTGACACATTCTGGTGACTTTGTCCAGAACATGAATACTTTTTTGCAAAGCTCTGCTCAGGAAAAAGTAATTTTTTTTTTAAGTGGTAATCCTTACAGTGCATGCACTATTGTAACCAAAATTTATAGTAATGACATAGATCTTGAGTCACTAATGCAGATCATGCTTTGAATATTTGCCTTGTACAGTCAATGGGGCTCAGTGAACACCAGGTCACTCCTTGGCTCAAAATCATTAGCCGGAAAACTGCAGTTAGGTTGCAGAGAAGACTGAATCTGTTGCTTGAGACCAAGGCCCCAAACTCTCATCTTCCTCCAAAATTTAGATGTACTCATTGAAACAAGAAAAAGTCATGATTGCACGGCTTAGTTCTACAGCGTCATGAGAATGCACGTAATGCATAACACACAGAATTAATGAGATTGTCATATTAAAAAATATTCAATTAATAAGCGAACAGAATTACAATTGTAAATAAATACAGAGTCCGCTAAGCTCTAACAATTGTATACATTTTAGGGTCAACAATTTTCCAATGTTATTGAAATAACAAACATATAAAAATAGATTTTGGGTTCATGGTACAATTCTGTATTTATAAAATTAAATTAGCATTGCATCGAAATATCCTTTTTTCCTACAACATCATAAGTGTAGTTACCACTTCAGTCAGGCATGTGAAAATGACTTTCTGATGTTTTCTCAAAATTCCTGCCTTCTCCTTCTGGTGTCTCATCCTCTGTGTTATACCAAAATTGTGACAAAATGTGTTAATGTGCCACTATTAGTTATTAAAACACGAGACAGTAACTGAAGAAGGTTGCTACTCCTCAGAGCACTGTTTTTCAGAAATCAGTCAGCAGGCATCTCAGAGATTGCCTTAATGGGAACTAAAGGGATTCTTCAAACTCTTTAAACTTTTCACACACAGTTGAGAGTGAAATTAGACTAATTTTGATGTTAGACTAATGTATGTACATCCTCAGGGGGAAAAAAAAAAAGGACTTGCCATTATTAATGCTATGACACGATACTGTTTTTCTCCTTTTAATCAGTTATTTGGTGAATTGAAACAATGATTGCTAGTGGTTCAATATATTTCATACATAATCACACAGAAGGCTACAGTGTATTGTCATATTACAGTAGAAACACATATACTTACATTTCTATTGGAGAAATTTGGTTTCAAACAAATGTCTTTGATTACTGGCATAGAGAGTTATTTTTTCACTATTTCATTTTTTTTCCCAAAAAAGCTTTACTTAATTATACTTCAATATGGTCCTTAAAACTTCACAAAAAGTAGTTCTGTGGAAAAAGAAAGTAGCTTCTTACTAGTTCTATTTCATTACGTTTCAAATCCAGAACCCTAACTTTTTATCCCACCATATAAATATCACAACAAACAATAAACAGTTCAGAAGCTGAGCAACGGTAACTGACCTCATGTGTGCTTTTAACAAAATCAGATCCACTATTTTGAACACTGATGAGGATATACATTAGGCTCTTCTCACAGCCTCAACAAAGCAGTCATGTTTTTCCAAAATAAAAATTTGCTGTAAGACAGCAATCTAGATTTGGTATTTCTTCCTGAATTATCAGGAAAACCAGGTACTAAGCTTCACTTCATATATCTACTGAAAACTACCAAAGGCTAAGTGTGTTCAGCATTACTAAAGGCCTATAGAAAAATGATGGGGTTGCATCAATGCCTAAAACATTCTGTGAATTCTTTACTGTGGAGACAGAAAAAAAATGCTTGATGAATCTCATCAGATCCTCACATCTCAGGCTGCATTGGGAAGTCTCATCCTTACCATTCCTAGACAGAAATCACCTGATTTGGTGTTCTCTAGAGTCCCAACAGGTATGGAAACAAAGGATGCCCAGCTTAGAGAATCACTATTTGATTGTAGGGGGAAGAGTAAGTTTTGCCATGAACAGGTGTTTATTACAGCTAAGTGGTAAGTTTATCTTACAGCAATGGGCTATGTTTTAGTAATCAAAAAGAATTTTTAAAATTCTATTATCTGGGAAGAAAACTAATTAGAGTGTTACCAGCATTTCCAGGATTGCACTGAATAAAAACACCACAGAGAGATATAGGCTCAACAACAGCGTGGATCCATAAAATCCTGGATTACTGTGTGCTCATCTCTGCCTGTGGCACAGTCCATGGAGGAGAGAGCTTCTGCCACATTTTGATTTTCTTTGTAAACTGGCCATCTTTTAAATGAACTTACACATTCAGTGATAATGATTAAGGCTTTACAAAAACAAGACAGGAAGAAACTTAGTGGGGGAGTCCACCTAGCTGGCAAAATTTCTCTATTTGGCCCAGTTTAGTTTCACACATGGTGACACTAATTCACTGAGCAAGTTGTTTCCATACAAGAGCTCCCTGCAGAAATCACAAAGCCAAATGGGTATCCTTCAAATGCAGAGGCAGGACATCACACTATTAATGCATGAGAGTCCTGAAGTAGAAGGTTCCTTTTCCTGAGAGCCTGTTTATGAGAGTATTGAGGGAAACCAATTCTGCTGAACACACTCCTCTCCCACTTTCCTGCCCTCTTGATTCCCACTCAGAATGGAGAAAAAACATAAAGGATCAAGCAGACCAAAGAGAAAGAAAGCATTAGAAACATGGATGCTAAGTGAAGCTTTGCCCCTGTAAAAAGGACACAGCAACTTCATAGTCCTTTGTGCTTCAGATTAAAACAAAAAAAAACAAGAATGGCAGAGTTGCATGTGAAAGACCAGCAAAGACAAGGTTTACTAAAGAAATCCATTTTACAGATAAGTTCAAAATGCCATGAGGTTAATAAGCATTCTTCTTCAACAGGCTGACTATCAAAATGAGCTCTAGGAAAAGAGACCTAGGTCTTTTCTCACAAACCCTCTACCTTTGGGATTTTGGTTTAAGTTGTAAAGTTTTTACACTATATTAATTATAATGTAAAGCAGCTATTGCCAGAACTCACTGCTATCAGGGACAAAGCTCTTTTTAAGGCCAGTGGAATTTGAACACCAGGACAGAAACCTGGAGTCAGCTGAATCCTATAACAGGTTAGGACAAAACCAAATACGTAGATACTTTTCCCCAAATCATAAAACTATCATGTCTGTCACGTAACTTATCATTTCAGTCTGTTTCAGCCTCTGGAAATGACAGAACATGAAAGAATGGCTTCAAGAGGAATCCTAGGAGCCAAAAACCAGTACATTTGATCTGCTGACCAAACCAGTAAAAGCCTGTAAGTAGAAGATAAATGACTAAATATGACAAAGAAGGAAAGGGAAAGGGAAAGGGAAAGGGAAAGGGAAAGGAAAAGGAAAAGGAAAAGGAAAAGGAAAAGGAAAAGGAAAA
>JAWWES010000081.1:90437640-90451287 GCA_035583135.1 Lophotriccus pileatus | reverse complement strand
AAAGGAAAAGGAAAAGGAAAAGGAAAAGGAAAAGGAAAAGGAAAAGGAAAAGGAAAAGGAAAAGGAAAAGGAAAAGGTTAGCATATAGGGAGAGTTCATCTGTTTTAATAATGAAGCATTCAAGGAATAATTTTTGAACAGAAAGCAGTTTTCTTAGCAGCTCATAACTTCCTCAGCACTGCAGAAAGGAAAACTTAAACAGATTCTATTAGTCCAGAATAATTAAATCTGATCAAATCTATAGTAGCAGAGTAGTTGAAAGAAGACTTTCAGTCAGGCATGGGAAATTTGACACTGATTACATGGATAATTATGATTAGATTTACTGCTAATACACTATCTAAATATTACCAATGCCATATAGAATATAAACAGGTCTAAAAGGTTATAACACAAGCAGGTTCAGCTAGAAATATACAGTTTTACAGTCTCTGGCCTTGAAGAACACACAATTAAAAAGTCCCTATGGAGCTACTTTAGGATTTTGTCTCCATATGTGACCGTATCTTGGCACTTTTACTCACCCATCCAAAACCAAATGTATTCCTTATGAGAGCATCCAGAGAGTTTCTCCTGCAATTTCCATCTGGTGTCTTATCTTAGGACAAATCATATCGCCCATCAGAGACAACCACAAAGGAGAAGGGGTGTGTGCATGTGGGGAGGACTCACACGAAGACCAGACTGTCTTTCATCGTCTGTCACACATATACCAGCAAGTTTCTTGAAAGAAAATCTCTAGTCAACACATGAATAAATGTGCGGAGCAAGCTATTGGCAACGTCAGCAATGCTCTTGGGATAAATTGTTAGTGTCCATGCAGAGAAGGGGTTTGGGCTTTTTATTTATTTATTTTATAAGCATTACGAGTCTAAATAAGTTGTTTCAAATTCTAGAGACCCTCAAAGCACTGGTGGATTCAAGGACCACAAAATACGAGAGGTTTAAATTTGCACTTCCTTCCAGCACTGCACATTTTCCTGGGCCTTCCAATGGAAAGGCTGAAAATCATTTGTCTAGCAATAAAATGAACATGTAAAGGGTTCAGCAAAGACCTGCTTGCAGAAGATAAGTGTTCCTTGTATGGACTATTCCCCTAGTTATCTAATTATTGTGCTTTTCTCAAAGTTGGCAGTTGGAACACCAATACTCAGAACTTGGTCATAGGCAGAAGTTTTAATCCTAGAATCTCTCTTATTGCTTTCGGTCTGATTCAAGAGACAATTTTAATGGGGTAACTTCCTGATACTTTCGAACAGGTGCTGAGTAGACTGGCACTAGAAAACATGTATTTCAGCATTATCTCACTTGCTTCATACAGGGTGTTAGTAAAAAAATCAAAGTAACAAAAACAAATAATAAAAAACCAACAAAAGCATCCAAGCAAAGAACACATTGGTAAGAGTAGAGTTACTGGCAGTGTGAGGGATTAAGTATTGAATAGGCAATAAACAATAACTTTATAAGTTTCATTTTCTCTTTTTATTATTAGACCATGTTCCAGCAAATGCATCTGACATGTTGTATGTACGTGTATTCGTAAGACTTTCTTTGTTGCTACATTTTCCCCTGAGTCCATAAAGTTAACAAATCCAAATAGTTCAGTAAAAACAACTTTTTCATTCATGTCTTGCTTTTTAAAGGCTTTAAGAAAAATTGCGTTGGCATTACTAAGATACAGCTGAAAAATTAAGCCATGGTCTTCTGTATGATTTTACATTGAATTTCAATAATTTCCATCTTTTTATATACAGGAACAAAGCATTCCTTTTCTCAGCTGTTCCATGAACCCACCACATTCTGTGAACAAGATGCTTCCTCCACTCACTACAGGCCACACTGCAGAGCATCACGCTAGCTGCCCCTGATGTCAGGGCTCAGAACATACGGCACATTCCCCTTAACAGGCTGCAATTTCACTGACTGCTATCCCTGACAGTGGCCAATACTGACTACTTTGGGAACAGCATAGCACCATCTCCGTTTAGTCAGAGTCAATCCAAGGTCTTTCTGAACCAGAAGTGACATGACTACCTTTGTTTGTGGTTTTGTTTTTTTTTTTTCCTTTAGAAGCACCTTTTCTTGCTTGTTTTTAAGCTTGCAGTCTAAAGATTTCATTTTCCTTTCTGATTTATTATTAAGAAATTAATTATTTGCTCTGTATCCTCCCATCCACCATTTATCTCTCTGCAAAGAGCTATCATATGCAATCCCTCTTCCTTGACACCTATTATTTAAGGGGAAAAACTTTTCTGTCCTTATATGAAAACTCTTCCAATGAACCTTGTTCCTTTGCTGAGCTTTTTTCCAAATTCTACTCTACCTTCCTTTTGACGAGGTGGCCCAAAATGCATGCAGTTTTCAAGATCTCCATTAATCCATATACCCATACGATGGGGTTTTCTTTTTTTTTTCTTTTTTTTAACCTTTTGCTCTTTCTACCTCTTTCTAACATTGTTCTGCTTGCCTTTTTGACCCCTGTTGAGTATTGAGCTGACATTTTCACAAGACTATTCACAATGAGTTCAGGATCCTTCCTGAGTGATAACAGGTAATATGGAGCACATTGCCGTGCATGTATGATTAGCGCATGTGCATTATTTTGCATTTATCAACTCTGAATTTCCTCTGACGTTTTCTCACTCAGTCACGCTGAACTGTAAGATCTTCTGCATTGGTTTACAGCCAGCTTTAGATTTGATGTCTCCATAAGCTTTGTCATTCCTCTCATTCTCCTCAGACTGCTTTTAAACATAAAAATACAGACAGCTGCACTGTGCCAGGTCAGTGATCCCCCTAACCAAGCATTCCGTGCAATAACGACCAAAACAAACGATGCTCAGGCAACAGCATCAGAACACAACCCTGGAATACCTTCCACTCTCAACCACTCCCGAGTTTGCATGCTGTGTCTTTATAGCTTTGGCTTGCTTTTCTGCCCTGCTGCCTCCTTGGACACAGGCAAATCCCTAGTATTTGTCATGTCCTCGAGTGTGGAATTTCAGAGCTTAGTGACACAATGTGCGAAGAACCACCTCCTCTTGTTCTGAACCTGACACCCACCAGCTTCCTTTGGCACCACAGACACTTGGGCTCTAGTCACCCTCTAATGACACCCATGATTCGGTGGACTTCTGTTTTTGAAGACTGAGCCATTTGTTAGCTATTTCAGAACAGATTCACAGTTTCTTTAGGCTCAGGCTCAAAACTGAACTATTGAGCAAAAGGACAACATCAATACTGTCCAATGCTTTTCTGGAAGAAAACTGTTGTGGGTACTTTCTCTCTGCTATTTGATCTCCTTACTCTCATTCAAATGCAACTTACAACAGATCAGTGACTTTCTTGTCCCAACTGCAGTTGCAACACTCCTGTAACAATTAATAAATTTGACTCTTGCATTTCAACAATCAGTAACACGTCTGTAAATAAAAAGTATACTAAGAATAACTGTGCAGAGGAAAGAGGGAAACTCAAAAAGTTAAAATTTTTAGGAAAAGCCTTCCATATTGCTTTTCCACTTTATTTTCTATTGTCTTCTCTTTAATTGGGATTTTTCCTCACCCAAGAAAACAAGCCTAAGTAGCATTTTACTGCTAGCCAGCAAAGTGAAAGTATTGGGAGCAGGAGTCATGAGGCAGGCTACCAAAAAGTGCACAGGAAGAGTGGATAAAATTAACACTATTTGTTCTATACTTTTGTATACGTTGTTATTTGGGTCTTTTAAAAAGAAACCGAGATCATCCTTGTCTACACCCTAGAGATTATTTTTTTCCTGGTCACTGTGGAAAGTCGTGGTTGAAGCAAGTGAATTTTACGCTTAATTCTGAGGACAGAGAGGTTTATAGTCCCTCTGATGTGTTCCAGGAATCAATCCCTCAGTTGTGGGCTAGCTGCAGAAGCAGTTTGTCTCTCCCATTCATTGCCCATTTCGCCAACAATGCCATTGTTCCAGTGGAATGCAGCTGTCAAGAGCGGCCGTGACTGCAGAAGGTGCTCCCTCAGGCAGCCTGGGCCATCGCCATCAAGCATTGTAAAGTCTAAGACCAAAACCAAAACCTTGAACTTGCCTTGCTACTCAGCAGGGATACAGTGAAATGAGCAGAGCTTCAGGGAGATATGCTTTCAGCAGCCTGTATTAGGGAGGAGATGAATTGCTCCATTTTGCGTCAGCTTTATAAATCTATACCATATGACTGGCTACTAAAAGTCAGTAGCCAACCGGAGCACAAGGATTTGTAGCTTCAAAAGTTATTGTGAAATTATGGGTGGAGGGAGTGGTTCAGTATTTATACAAGTGAGAGGCACAATCTGAATTCAGGAAATTGTTTAAATATAAATAAATCTGTACAATTATGTATCCATGACTCTACTAAATCCCACACGCTGTTCAGCCAAGAATTTACTTTAGCTTAGTGCTTAACTCCTTTCTTCAGTTTTAAAAAACAATTAGGACAGTTTTCAAAAGGAAAACATCTACTGTTCATGTGAAAGTGTACATCCAAGCACAAATCCCTACATCTATACAATTATTATACCAGCATGCACAAACTGATTTTATGAGGGCAATTCAAGAATCATTCAGAAGTAATGATAAACCATCAGGTTTTGTAAAATTTCACAAAAAAAACAAGCTCTAAATAAAAAAAAAAGTCTTTATTCAAGTTGTAGAACTTCAGCATGATGTTTCCCATATTTTTGTCCTAGTTCTTAGGAAAAAAAATAATCTCCCAATGCACTTACTCCAGCCTTTATAACCTGTAAGAGATCTTATCCAATATTAACAAGATTTCTTACCTGCTATTCCTCCTGTTTTATCACTCCTACCAATTTCTACCAACAATGACTTCCAATCATTTCTCTTGTTCATCCACCCTTCCCCTACCCAATCATCTCCACCAATAATCAGCAGAATGTCTGAATGATCACGGCCAAGAACAATCACTTAAATCGTCAATCACCCATTTTCTAGCTTTTCCGCCACCACTGACTGAAGAAATTCAAGTGAAATTAAAACATACTGCAGATGGCTGCACTGGTTATTTCTACCTTCCTTTATTTTTGTAGAACTTCTTCCACAACTAAGAGTAAGCAGCTAATTAAGCACATCATGCACTTTTCACATATCAAATTAACTGTAAGAGACCAACAAACTTATCCAAGAACATTTCTGTAAACAAATTACTGAGAATGCATGCAATATCAAATCACTTTGACACACAGAAGTGAAAAGACCAGTGCCCCTCACAAAAAGAAAGACCGCATTGCCTCTCCTCACATAAAGGGGATTAGTCTTTCTCCAAATCAGCTTGTGGGAATGAGAAATGGAACAGAGTCACCAGTCCCCTGTGACTACCTGCTGCTCTATGGCTCTAAAAGCCTGAAGAATATTGAAGAGAAGAAACAAAAAAGAAAAGAAATATTAAAGAGGAAATCACATCTCAGACTTGCATCTTCTTCCCAGTGCCAAAGTCTTTGCTTTGCTATGGAAGACTGAGCAAGTTACAGACCAAATAAGTGGAGGAGGGAAAATGTAGTCAGTAGTAGAAAAGGCCATCATAAGTAAAGGCACATGCAAATCTCACCATATATAAGTAGCTCTGTCTCCATTACGTGCCAGATCCCAGAGCAGAACTCCTTTAGTTTTGATTCATGACTGAAGTCAGTTCTCAACGACCAAGTCAGTAGAAGAGTACATAATGAAAGCCAAATGTAAAAAAAATGTTTAGAAAAAGGCTGAAAGTAGAAAATAAAAAGTCACACATGATTCAGACATTAACAGGTTTTGATAGCACTTCTCCCACAAGGAGACCAGCTTTGAAAAAAAAAGGTAAATATCATTGTTATTAAACCCCTAGAAAGCTAACATGAAACCACTTCTTAATTTTAATACATAAATGAACAACATTAGTCAGTTAGGGATATGGGAGCAGGAAAGTCCAGAATTGGCCTACTGTGGAAGGAAGGAGACCCAAAACAGAGACTGGAAACTCTAGAGGTAGAAGGCAGAAGAGAGATTGGACTGAAAAGAAGAACAGAAAGCAGAGAAACTGAGAAGGGCATTTTAAAGTGTGACCACAGACGTAAGCTGAAGGCTGACATTAACAAACCACATTATCTTGTGCTCGTCTGCTTACAACGTCCCACTCTATCCCGTTTTTGCTTCTCATTAAAAACAAGGGAACAAGGAAACCAATGCCAATTAAAACTTTTTTAGAACATGGAACCCTTGCACACAGTATTGTTACAATCATACTCAAGAACCGTACCAAGCCACGCTTTTTAGTAATTCAAATACCAAACTGCATTTTAACACAATCATGCACATTGTTTTATTCCGTCCAAACATGTTTTTCTAACTTAATTTTCTTCACTTCATCAAATGAAACATTTCTGGAAAGGAAGAAACAAGAATTTGCTCAAGATAAAAGTCAGCAAATCTGCTTCTAGACATACATCACAGAAGGACTAGAATGCTTTTCTTTCATGTTTTAAAAAAATGTATCTGACACACTGAATTCTGCAAAACAGACTGGAGTGACTTCACTGACAGAAGTATCCCAGTCTACCTGAAGTTAGAGAGAAAGCCTTTGGAAAGAACAGAAATTTTAAAAAGAAAACAACAAACCATACTTCTTTTGAAGAACTCAAAGAATGTACAATGTTATCACACTAATATCCATTTTCTTGTGACCAAATGTTGCTGCAAATATATTTTTACTCTTTGCCACTTGCAATGACAAAAACACTATCAATTAGCCTGATCACAGACAGCATCACTGTAGAGGACATTTGCTCCCAGTACTGAAAATTAAGAGGAATACAAGCCAGACAGCTATGGAGCAGACTAGCTTTTTGCTTTACCACCATACCCCTACAAAGCCATTATGGCTTTGTGTCATACTAATTTTCTCTGCTTTCCCTAAGCTCTGCCTTTGTTATGGTTTAATTTGTCTTCTATTCAAATAAGTCATTACTCTGCTGGAATTACTGTCTATGAACGTGAACTGAAAGAGTCACTACTTTTATGGTTCGTGTTGAGCCCCATCAAGATCACCTCTAACTTTCCACCTTTCTCACCCTCCTTAATTTAAGGCCTTAGGACCCAGCATCAAGAAGTGACATGGTGTTAGAACCAGCTTCTCTCAGCCCACTTTTGTCAAGTGTGCCAACTCTACACTTTCTGCAGGAAGAGAGTTCACTACACACCAAGTGCTTTTGCTATCAAGAACTTTAAAAATGGCTAACCAGTAAAACACTTGAACCTTGCAGGAGACCTTTAAGCAGCAAAAGGCCCAAAGCCCATTAACAAAAAGCTTAAGATGAATTTAATGGAAGCTTGCTAACAGTGTTTTTGGTCAAATACATCTAAAAATCTCATTTCGCCCACCAGTGGCACTGTACAGTAGTTTTCACCAAAGTTCTCCTTGAAGTATCACAGAGCAGAGATACCAAGTCAGCTGCTCTTGGAAAGACGGTGCTGCGACTCAACTCCACCATTTTCAGAAAGGTAGGTTAGTTTGTGGGCTTGTTCATAACTAGATCCTTTCATCCTTTCACTTGCATCTAGATAGGTGCCAATGTCTTGGAATTCACACCCTGGGGATGACCAGGTAGAGGCAAAGACACCATCTATCCCGCTGATGGTGTCACAGGGGACATCTATTGCAACCAGAGGAAATCTGTCACAGATAACTGAGCTGTTCCTAGTTCCAGCTCACCTGTGCAGCCATGTGTCCAGTCTAAGCAAATTCTCCTCCTTACAAATAAAGCAACTGCAGAACCACTGAGTTTCTCTCCATGAATGCAATTACTCAAGTAAACCATTTTCCTTGAGAACTGAAGCTGACATTACCATCAAAGATGATAGCAGAAGGCTGACATAGTCTCTGCACGATGCTCCAACAGCCCATGTACCTCAGGGAAGGGTATACATCTAAAAAAACCACGAGATTCAAAAATGCTCCAACTTGTCTAAGAAACGGCTATGTCCAATGTGCCCTAGAAAGAAGACTAGCAATTAGGAATTACAAGTAGCACTATTCAACACATTGCTAGTTGTAAAATTTTCACTTTATCTACAGATAGAAATTAATTTGTTTACTCTACCAGGGCTAGAAAACACATACAAAACTCCCCAGGTGAACAGAACTCAGTGGCCGAAGCAGCTAATCACTGAAGTGGCTAATTCTCCTAGTAGGAGAAGCTGCTTTTCTAAACTCTATTGATATAAAAGCACAAGACACAAAAAATGTAACATCAAGTACTTTGCAGCATATAATTTCAGCAAACCAATCTTTAGATGTTGACCTACGAAATGAAGAACAAAAAGACTATGCGCTAGAAAACTATTAAAATGGCTTGATTTCCTGAAACCCCAAGCAGCAGAAGAGTTATATTAAGCAGATCTGCTATTTACATTTTTTTTGTTAGCGCTTTGCAAAGACTCTCTGGAAGAAACACACATCATGGTGCAAGCAATAAGGGGCGTGAGATAATCACTGTGATGCTCCTGTACCCAGAAAACTTACAGTCAAAACTAGGTAATGATTTAATTATCGTGCTATTTAGTAACAGTTTGAGTATTAGAATTGGATTTTTTTTTCCAGAATTGTTTTTCAATGGGTTGCTCAGCCATGCCTGTCTTTGAACCTAGCCCTACACCCTTAAGATGTAAGTGAGATGCCCAGATAGGAAAGCTAAACATGCTGCCCACGCCCACACTCTCACCCAGAGAGGTTCCCTGGCATCTAGTCCTGCTGTGAACAGACACGGAGGTGCTACCAATCAAACTGACCTCAGGATTTGTCTGCCCACCCTGAATCCCAGGCATCCCACATACTCACAGGTAAGTTGTCCCAATACCTAAAGCAATAGGCAGGTATCTTCTTTCAAATATCACTGCAGTAGGTGACTGTATCATTGCCATATAATGCTGCCATCACAGACAGCCATAGACAACCAAGTCCAAACCTCTGTCAGCAAGAGAGAGTGCAGAAATCTTCCCTAGGGCGCCTCAGGCAATATTAATACAGTTCATCCAGCTGCTTGCTTATCCAACATCAGCTCAAGAGCTGTGGGGGCGGTAACTCTGGCAGACGAAAGGCCGCAAATTGCTGAGGAAAAGTTGCATCTTCAGCCAGCACAGCTGGTTGCAAAATGAGCTATCTTGCTACACTCCTAGCCTCCAGGGGCCCAGTGCATGCTGACACACACAGACCAGCCACCACAGCCACTTCTACACAGCAGACCACCGGCTAGAGCACTTGCCTAGGCTGTGAGAAGGCAACATCCAGTTCCCTCATGGACCTAAAGGGATCCAGAAAAACCATTGCCTACCTCCTGGGAGATGGCTGGAGCTAAGCCTATGAGACATCCATTGTATGGCATGGAATACATTATCTACTTTTATAACAATTAGCTAAAATACACATGGATTTCTTGTAACCCTACCCGGGATCTGAGACTAGAGGGAGTGCAGCAACATCACTGAAGTTACCACTTCTGCTACGCACTCCCATCTCCACTGCACATGGACTTGGGCCGACTGCAGAGGAACTGCTGAATTCCTAACTCACAGCCAACACTTGAACACACAATGATTTGTGTGTCTACAAAGACAGCTTGAGAAAGTTGGGGTTGTTCAGCCTGGAGAAGAAAATATGATGTGGAGACCTCATAGCAGCCTTCCAGGACCCAAAGGGAGGCCTACAGAGAAGCTGGAGATGAACTCATGAAGAGCTGTAGCAATAGGACAAGGAGTAGTGGGTACAAACTGAAAGAGAGGAAATCTAGGTCAGATATTAGGAAGACATTCTTCACTGTGAGGGGGATGAGGCACTGGAGCAGGTGGCCCAGAGAAGCTGCGGATGCCCCATCCCTGGCAGTGTTCAAAGCCAGGTTGGATGGGGCTTTGAGAATCCTGGTCTGATGGGAGGTGTCCCTGGCCCATGGCAGGGGTTTTGGGCCTAGATGATCTTTACGGTCCCTTCCAACACTTTAACGTTCCATGATTCTGTGATTCAGAACTGACAGCTGCAAGCTGCCGCCGCTCAGGACCCGCTGTGCTGCCGGGCGAAGGCAGGGACAGCATCACCTCCTAAGAGGGGTGAGCTGCCTTCGGCGGGCAGCAGGCACCCAGCCCGGAGTGCCCTGAGGGAACGAGGTCGCTAGTGCCGGTTGTTCCCGGGAAACACGGCCCCTTGGTCGCGAGCGTCCGCTCGCGCCCGCCGCTGGCACAGGCCTCCGGAAGGTTATTTATAGCTTGGCCCGGATACGTGCTGACGTCACGGAGCGCACCGCCCCCGTGCGTCAGCGTAAGGCGGACGTAATGGGAACGTGACACACGCACGGCGCGCGGGAGCTATTTATAACCGGGAGAGGGCGGAGAGGGGAAAGGGAAAAAAACTTTAAGAAGAAAAAACTTAACAAAAAAACAAAAAAAAAAAGAAAAAGGAAAAGGAAAGGGCCGGTTGTTCGCTGTCCGCACGCGCTGAGGGAGGCGGGAGGGCGCGGGGGGAGCCGCGCGTGACGGGGGCGGGGAGGCGGCGGTCGCTGGCTGGCGGCGCGCGCGGGGGGATTCCCCCTCCTCCTCCTCCTTCTATCCCGACCCCACCGGGAAACCCCCAACCCTCCCTGCGGAAAATAAACGGCGTAAAAGAGTCGGTCCCCGGGTTTCCGGGAAGCGGAGCTGCTCCCGCCCGGCTCTGGCGGGCCTGCTCCGCCGCCGGAGCCGCCGCTGCTCCCGCCGCCTGCGTGGGACGAGTGGTGGGGCCCCGCAGCCCCAGAACGCCTCCCATCGCCACATCCCGGCGTGGGGGGAGCGGGACTCCGCCGTTGGACCAGTAAGCCTCCCGTGGGAACGGTACCGAGGAGGTGCCGTGCCGGGGGTGCGCCGTGCGCCGGAGCGGCGGCTTCTCCAGCCCCGTCTCCTTCCCAGCTTCCCAAAGTTGCCAAGAGGTTTCTGGAAGTTTTTCCCCGCTCCGAGAAGAGACACGAGGGCTCTGGAGCATCTCTCTTACGAGGAGAAATTGAGGGAGCTGGGCCTTTTTAGTCTGGAGGAAACTTAGAGGGGATCTCATCAATGCGTTTAAGTATCTCCGAGGCGGGTGCCAAGAGGACGGTGCCAGGCTCTTTCCGGTGGTGGCCTGCGACAGGACGAGAAGCAGTGGCCATAAACTAAAACACAAAAAGTTCCACCTCAACATGAGAAAGAACCTCTTTATGCTAAGGGGGGTAGAGCACTCGAACAGGCTGCCCAGGGAGGTCACGGAGTCTCCAAGCTCTCCGGGGATATTCCAAACCCACCCGGACGCGTCCCTGTGCGACCTCCTCTAGGCGATCCAGCCTTGGCAGGGATCTCCAGCGGTCCCTTCCAAGCCGGGATCGCCCCGGGTGTCCCGGGAAGCCGCGCGGGGACACCTGTTGGCGCCGCCGCCGCCGTCACGCGGCGCTCAGCCGGGCGCGCGCGTCACGGGACCGGGCGCGCGTGCCGCCGCCACCGCCGTCACCTGCCCGCGCGCGGCGGGGGACACGGGGCAGGCAGGGGGGAGAGCCCCGGAGAAAGCGGGGAACGCAGGCTGCCTCCCCGAGGCGGCCTCCGGTGAACGGTGGGGAAAAAGGGGTGAAAGCAAACAGTCCCAGCTGGCGCGTCCCTGCGGCTGCTCCGCTTGGGAACCACCGCTTAACTTCGTCCTGACGGGGCTCCGCCGCCCGCCACGCACGGCACGGCAAAGGGGAGAGCGTGGGTTTCGCCGGGTAGGTGGGGAAGCGGCGGCGGCTCCGCCGGTGAAGTTCAAAAACAGAAAATAAAAAAAAAGAAAATCCGAAAGCAGGGCGTGAGCAGAAATGAGAGATTAACGGAGCTTCATGGAGTGTTCCGGGGCCACACAGACCCTGCAGGTAACGCGGAGCCCTCGAGGAAAGTTCGTAACACGGCGAAGCGATTAAAGAGCCAATCGGACAGCTAAAAAGGAACGAGTTGTGAAATGTCACAATTTTTAATAAAAGCCTATTTATGCTAGTGTTTCATGTTGTTGGCATTATTAAATACCATGCTAGGACAGGTATAATGAATGATAAGAAGGAGAAGCTCGGTGGTGTTACCTGTCTGTTGAAAACACAGTACTATGGCTTAAATTAAGAGCAGCAGCATGGAAAATAAAGGGAATTGCCTAAACTCTTAAGGGTAGAAATAATGAAAGTTTAGCTTTTACTACTTCATCAGCAACAAAAAACAATAAAGCGGGGAAATATAATATGAAAATATATCTAATTTAGAACAGATGGCAGGAAGCTTTTTTCCCCCTTGCATGGAACCACAACTGTGCAGAACGATTAGCGGGGAATTTTGGTAGGGTGAAAACACTAGAGTTATTCTAGCACTCAGCACATGAAAGATTTGGTGAAGGAAAGAGAAAATTGGAATAAAATTTGCTTTTTAAAGTGCCCAGAACTTCTAAATAGTTTCTCTTGCCAATTTTAACTGCAACATGACAAAGCTTTTGCCTCGTCATCCCCAACAAATTTATTATAAAAATAAAAAACATGTTCTAGTAAAAAAAAGGAGGCTGTTCAAACATTAATTCTCTTGCTGTGTGACGTTCCATTCCCTTCATGTAAGGCAGAGAATTGAGACTGGCCAAAACTATACAGGATGATGCTGAGTTTAAGTAGTCTTTGCAAAGACCTTTGCTGGTCTTCTCAGTCAGAATCACAGGAATTAAAGAGAATCCATTACAACTTTGCTCCTTTGAAAATAGGGAGGCCCTTTTACTAGAGAAACACATAGCCTTGTAAAACCATAGAGTAGTTTGGGATGAAAGGGACCTTAAAGATTATCCAGTTCCAACCCCCTTGCCATGTGCAAGGACACCTTCCACTAGACCAGGTTGCTCAGAGCCCCTCCAAGCTGGCTTTGGACACTGCCAGTGTTGGGACATATGTGCAGTGGTGAGCAGCTCCACTGATTTTCAGTTCCACTGCAGTGCTTCCTGTTCACCTTAGCAAAACTCAAGCACTCAGGATAATTTCAGCAAGCGGAAGAGGAAGCATGGAATTTCTCTTCTCTGCCATTCTCCCCCTCATCTCCATCACTGAGACACATATCCTTTCTGTAATTTTGGATCTCTACTCTAGGTGCCCCAGAAGCAGTGATGGTTATTTTCTAAAACTGTATTTAGATGGGTTTGACTTTCACTTCTTGTGTTTCAAATTTTTTGCTATTTGAACCACATCGCAGTCTCCACCGTAAGTTTTTGCTTAGCTTGCAATATAATGTGAGACTGTCAAGTTCCTTGCCTCCTTGCAATGGGAGGAAACAGTCAACTTTCAAGATTGACTTCCCAAGACAATTGCAAGCTCAAATGATTTCCTGAAGAGTCGGAGGCAATAGCACCCCCCTATGCCTTCCTCACAGCTTTTTCTGCAGAAATGGCAGCAGGCTCCTGCTCTTTGGTAGAAGAGTTAAGCTTCCCGAATGACCTGAGTTTGGCTGGGAAGAAGTTAATTTTCTTCCCAGTAGCTGCCATAGTGCTGTGTTTTGGATTTAGGATGAGAATAATGTTGATAACTGTCCTAGTTAGAACAGCTGGGACCAATTCATCACTGGATGGGTGTAACCCAAGCCTGTGTATTCTATAGCCTTCC
>JAWWES010000081.1:90339417-90437540 GCA_035583135.1 Lophotriccus pileatus | reverse complement strand
AATTGTTATTCTGACTTATAATCTCTCTTTTGAGTTGAGCTCATTTCCCCTGCTGGGTAACTTTTAAACCAGCACAATAACACACTGGTGTTTTGGTTGCTGCTGAGCAGTGCATACACTAAGTTAGGGACTTTTTCAGTTTCTCGCACCAACCCACCAGTGAGTGAACTGGGAGTGCACAAGAAGGTGGGAGGGCACACAGCCAGTACAGCTGACCCCAACTGACCAAAGAGACATTCCATACCATATGGCATCATGCTCAGCATATAGAGCTGGGGGAAAGCTGGCTGGGATATGCTGCTTGGGAGCGGGCTGAGCATCGGTCAGCAGGTGGTGAGCAATTGTACTGTGCATTGCTTGTTTTGTATTTTCTACTTAGTGGTGGTGGTAGTAGTAGTACTACTTTTCCTTCAATTTCTCTCATATTAAACTGTCTTTATCTCAACCCATTAATTTTACTTTTTTCCCCCAATTCTCTCCCCCATCCTGCTGGGGAAGGGGGGTAGGGGGGATGGGAAGTGTGAGCCAGTGGCTGTGTGGTGTTTAGCTACCTGCCAGGTTAAACCACAACACCTAAGCAGCACACCTGTGCTCAGCGCACTTTGCTCCTTTTGTTTGTAAGTTTGTTTTGGCACTCCTCACTCCCACCATCTCCAGAGGGCTGCACAGAGGAGCGTGTGTAACACAGCTCCAGGGATGACATTTCCAGGCCACAAATGGTCTGTGGCAGCCATGACTTGCCAGTTTCATTCAAGTTTGGATTTCAAGATGATTTTCACAACCCCAAAGAAACTCTGAGCTCATCACCCTATTCCTGGAGCCAGGGCTGTAAGTTCAGGCCTAGAGTGCATACACCACGATTTGTTCTTTTGTATAAGGGCAAGGGGAAGGAAATGGAACTGATTTCATCAGCTCACTCTAACAGCGTATCTCAGCTGATTCAGAGACGCCAGAAGGTTTAGACATGATTGAAGAAAGCTGATGCTTAAACTCTCTTAACCTGTGACGTGATACTAGTGCCCACTTCTGATCTTTAAGATATGATAAGCCTGAAAGAAATAGTCCAGATCCTCTCAGGTAAATGATTCAGTTCTTAATCTAAGAGGGAAAAAAAGGAATCATTGCTATTGAGGGGTCTGAGGCCTGTGAATTAGCAAGACATAAACAATAATAACAATTAGCTTTCATTTCTGTGCCTTTATTTCCTAAACCCCCTGTTGTAATTTTACAGATGGGGAAACAGCGCAGGCAGAGGTAAACGGAGATGTACAAAGGCACAAGCCAGGACAGAGATGAAGCAAAAACCAAACCTGGACAGTCAGTTGCCTTGGCAGCTAGGATTTCCCATTCCTCTTCTCAAAGCCCTCATCCTACTGGAGCTGAAGAAGTAGTACCCCCTGGTTCTTGGAAATGGGCAGTTCAGATAGCCCAGTAATGAGAAGGCAAAGAGATGAAGAGGGAAATGGTAAAAAAGAGAGCAAATGCAGTCCAAGAAGAGGTGAGAAAGACAGTAAATGAAACACAGTGCTCCATGACATAGGTAAATAGTTTGAAGCAAAACAAACAGGGTAACCAGAAAGACAATGTAATAAAAAGCAGATGAAATTGAAAAGGTTCTGCTCACAGAAAGATATTAGAAAAAGTAAATAAATGACAAGTTGATGTTTCTGAGGAGCTATCCTTTGTCAACACAAACAGAAGGTCTGCCAAAAAGGCAGTGCCTGCAGAACAAGCCTAAATTATTATCTGATACAAGTTATTACTTTCTTTACAGTTGTGTTTGTGTAGTACTCCATCTGGTAAGTAAAGAAACTCCTTAGGAATAAAGATTCACAATCCAGTCAAGAATTAAATTTAGAAATGAAGGGCTCAAAAGGAAGCCATAAAAATAACTTACAAAATAATAATGATAGTTGCTATTATTTTATTAATTGCCATTATTTTATTACTTACAAGATGGAGGGGGAAATATTAGCTTTTTATTAAAAATATTAACTAATTATTAACTTATATAATTTTATTATATTTATAAAATATTATAAACCAGCCCCATGGCCTTGATCCTTTATTAAAATCCATCTCTCTGTAATAAACGTTACAGTCTTTGAGATATTTGCCTAGGGTAAGAGGAGCTTGAGCTTTTTTTATTTTCTTCCCCTCTCATTTTTCTTTAAGTGAGCACAATCAAGTAAGATTGTCCCTTTGAAAGTAACAAGGCCAATGCAAAATGCAGTTCTTTTGTATCCATTATAAATCCAGTTTAAAGCTGCTTCATTTTTACATAATTAATGTACTTAATTTAAGATCCCTCTGAATGCTCCTTCATCTCCTTATTTAATAATCTGCTATGCTTGCATGTCTGAACCTTGTCTGGTCCTGGCTTCTCCCATTCCTAATCAGCTCTTACGTGGGCAGCAGGAATTATGCTCTCAACAGCCTCTGCTTAATATGATCACAGTTCAGTCTGTGGGTTTGTCTAAAAGGCAGTCATTCCATTTGTTAATATGTGACCTCCTTTACTTTTAATTTTGGATCTCCACGAGCAAGAAGGAATCATCTATTGTCTTACAAGCCAGGCAAAGTGAACAGGCTGAGTCAGTCCAGGAATATTCAAGCCTCCCCATCTGTGGTATTGCAGAATTCCAGGGCAATTCCACCAGTTGGTGGAGCTTCTGTCTGGGAAAACAGAGCTATTGTGAACAAAGCATACTGTGCATATTTCTGACATTCATAAAAGACTGGGTTTGAATCATTTGAATCTTTCTCAAAATTTCTTCCTTTGGGGCAAAAATTTCCAATGCATGGCCTCTATCCAGTTATAGTCATTTGGAAAATCTGAGCGTAAACCACACAACCATTTCTTCAAGTAGTTGTGAAAAGAAAAGATACTTTTTGACTGTAAAAGTGTGACAGCAGGCTAGATTAGATTGAGACTTAATTTAGTCAAGACTATGAGTCAGTTTTGGCAAGGAGTAGGCTAAGATATGCCGTCTCCTCTTCCCCATCATGACCTCTATATGACAAGGACACCTTTCAAGCAAAGGAGGTGGAATGAGTTCCTCTTTCAGTTTGGAAACACAGCAGTGATAAACTGGGTGTCCTGACAACCTATTGTAGCATGCTACCTTGCATCTAGAAACTTGCTGGCCTAACCATGTAAGGCAGCTGAGGCAGAGCTGCTGTTTTGGGCTATCAAACTTAGCTAAGTGTCACTTTGACCAGGATCACATCCTGTTTCTAAGACTTTAATTGCCTTGATCAGCGCCACGAACTGTTACATTTATTTTCTGAATTTTCCCCTGAAAGGTAGGATCCTGACTCAGACCTAAATCCAACGATGTTTTAGAATGACCAGATTCAAAACTGGTGTCCCATCCAGTTTTTATGGTCCCATCCCCACAAATTCAGAAATCCAGATTAATCAACTAACTCTTCACATGCTTGCAGGGTGAGAAAAGGGTATGAAGCAGACTAACTGCAACAAGTTGATAGCGGCCATATCCCAAATCCCAGCCCTTTGGAGCAAGGATACGTAGCTTAGGACTGCAGGAAGTCTCAGTGTATTAAAACCCTACACTGAAGATGCTTACCTATGAGCTTTTTCAAAGATGGAGCTGGAAGGAGGTGGGTACTGTCTTCTCTTGACTGTAACTTTTTCAGTTACAGCACTTCCTAGAAAACAGAAGAACTGTGATTCAGCTCCTTTCTCCCCTTTAGGAGACTCATATCCACACTGACCTTTATGTGAGAGAATGGCCTCATCACCAGGTTATTGGTTGCCTAGGAAGGTATGGAGGGGAAAAGGAGCTTTTACATAGAAATTGTGCTCAGTCAGGCAAGAAAGTTCACTTAAGGCCATGATAGTATTTTTATACTATAGGTGTATAATATGAAATAACACAAGCCATACTTGGAGCAGGAATGGATAGGCAGACCTCCTTCATCCCAGCAGATAAGCCTGAAGCACTAGACTACAGTGCTTGCACACAAACCTGAAAGTGGCTTCACCACTTCAAACAGGTAGGTAAGATACCACCCAGAATGATGCAGGGATTACAGCAATCTTCTGGGATGTAGGGAATGTAGGTTGAGTTTCCCCATCCCCACCCTTGCCCCCCTGCCCCAGACAAACTATGTGAATAGATGTTCTATTTTCTGTGCAAGTGCTGAAACCACTGAGCTATTGTGTAATATGAATGCACCAAGTGACTCCCCTTTTCGGGTTTTCCTAGAAGATGGCATTTAGGCAGAGGAACAGTTGGTTTCTACATCCTGGAAGAAAATAGGAAATTTTATACAGAAAACCCCAGAGGTTAGACTAGGTGCCATTTCTGTGGCACTACTGCATCTATCATAGAATGGTTTGGGTTGGAAGGGACCCTAAAGTTTATCTAGTTCCAACCCCTGTGTCATGGGCAGGAAACCTTCCACTAGACCAGGTTGCTCAAAGCCCCATCCAGCCTACTCTCAAATATCTTCAGGGATGGGGATTGACAGGGATTGACAACTTCTTTGGGCAACCTATTCCAGTGCCTCAGCATCCTCACAGTAAAAAATTTCTTCTAATCTGAACCTGTCCTCCTGCAGCTTAAGGTCATTCCTTCCCCCTTGTCCTTTCACTGTCCAATATAGGTGCCTCCAGATAGATGGCAGCTGATCAGATTTCTGGATGGTGTTTTTTGACTTGAGTATCCTGCGGTAAAAGCCCCAAAAAACAGTGACATTTTCATTGCCTTGGCCCCAGAAATTTGCAGCCTAAAGATTGGCCTGGACTGTAGAATTTCTGGTCTTGGAGAAGCCAACTGCAAATTCTGAGAAGGAGCTGTCATCAAGTTAGTTGTCCATAAATGCAAATGAATGGGTGGGCACTGGAACCCCTCAGCCTCTCCACACTGTCTGCTTTCAGTGCCCCTGCATAACCTTCAGTTTCCCCAACTCTGGCAGGACCCAGCAAATATCCCTTGACAATCTTCCCCACTTCCTGAAGCTTTATTGCTCCCAAGGCCTCCTTCACATCACAGCAGGCTTCCTCCCCTTGTTGCGGTCCTTGGTTTTATTATCCTGAGTTATCCAGTAAGCCCCGGGAGCGACATCCTCTGGCCCTCACTCCTGCACTGCCGCCTCCAGCGAATCAAGCTGTGTACACACCAGTTAGACAATTTGCCTTGTGTTGTTCCTGGCCCCTTATCTCTCCCTTCGCCCCGATGTTTATGCTTAATAACTGGGAGTTCCTTGCGTGAAGAACTTCCTTTTCGCCGCTTGGGAAGCACACGGCATATAGCGAGTGACCTCTCGCGTCACAAATAACTGCAGGACAGCAGACCGTGCTCTCCCCAGAGGGAACTGCTGCCGTGGGTCGGGCGCTGAGCGAGCGCCCGGCTCCCTGCGAAACACCCGCATCTCCCCGAAGCGCGTAGTGCTCTCAACGCCACTTTCTAATCATTTTCTCCAAATATCCCGTTTCCTGTGTAGCAGTTCTTTAAATAGCGCCTCGAAGATTATTTTAAAGGCTTTCAAAACACTCTTGCCACCGGTTTTGGGTTTGGAGTGGGTTTTGTTGGCTGGGTTTTTTTTTTATCCTTATCGCATGACGATATTTTAACGTCGTGGGAGACAGGAACAGCTCGAGGAACCTGCGAACTTGAACGGAGTACTCGGGGGAGGAAAAGCAGGGGGGGGGAGCAATACTGTTTCTAGGACCGTCCACCTGGCACCGACGTTTTGTTCTCGCACGGGCTCTCAAGTGCGGAGCTGCGAGTTTCTGGACGACGCTGGGGCTTTAATCCCCCTGGGGGTAGCCCGCCTGGAGGGGGGTGAGTGGCCCCGGAGGGCAGAGGCGCTCCGCGGAGTCCCTTTCCCAGCAGAGAGGCCGAGATGCAAAGGAGAAATGACAGCATGGAAAGCGGAGTATTTTTATCGGGGCCGGTGCCCGGGGTTAGCGGTGGGCGGAAAGTGCCACCCTCTCTCTCTCTCCCCTCCCTTGCCCTCAGCCGCCCACGCCGGCAGCGGCATCAAAGGGAATCTCCCTTGTCGCGGCATGTCAGCACCGAGGATGAGCGCACCGGCCCGTCATGGCATTTTCGCTTCTCCCGGCGCTTACTCAACAAGCAGGAGGGGAGGGAGGGCTGGTTTGGAGGGGGGGGCGGGGGAAGGACTCCCAACCAGCGCCGCTCCTGCCATGAGGTCACCGCGGCGCTATGCGCCGTGCCCGCCGCCGCCCCTGCTCCGCTCCGTTGCGTCAGGCAGGGGGTATCCCCGCCGCGGCCGGCCGAGCGGGGCATCCCCGCCGCGGAAACACCCCGCGCGTCCCTCACCGCCGGGACGGGGGGGGTTGATCCTGCCTCCAGCTCCTCCGACACCCTCCATCCCTCACCCTCCACCCCCCGCTCCTCCACCTCAGCGGGCGCTTGGCCGCGGCCCGGGAAAGTCAACAGTGGTTCGCCGGGTGGGGCGGGCAGGGAGGGTATGGGGATGGGATGCGATGGGACGGGATAACAGCACGCTGCACCGAGGTAATCGCCCCGAGCCGGCCATACTGAGGGGAAACCCAGCCACCAAGCGGCCCGACACGCCTTTTTTTTTTTTGGAGAGGCGGGGGAGGACTGGGAGAAGAGAGTCGAATCAGACAGTCCCCACCAGTGTCCGACTGCGGCTTTCCCTCTCCAAAGGGGCTGCCGGAGGGAGAGGGGGGGGGGGTGTTCGGGTGCGCGTCGGGATGCCCCCGTACTCTGCCTGCACTCCACCCCCTGCGCAGAGGAAGCCGGGCGGGGGCGTGGCCCCACGACAATGGGACTCGCCGGCGCTATAAATACACGCCCGCATCTATATTTGGTTTGGCCGGATCACAACCCGGGACGGGAGGGGGGGGGGGTGGCGGGGGTGTGCCAAAAATAGCCCCGTGCGCCCGCCCGCCGCCGCCGCCGCTCAATGGGCCGCGGCCCCGCCCCCTCCCCCGCGCGCGATCCCGAGCGCCCCGCGCGGGGCCCGGCGGCGCTAAATTTAGCAGCGCCGCTGGCGTCAATGACGCGGCCGCCGTGCGTCAGCCCCGCCGCGCCCCGCCCCGCCGCGCGGGGCCCGCCGCGTCCTGTGCGTGGATTGGCCGCGGCGGCGGCACGAGGGCGGTGACGTGGGCGCGCGGGCCGGGCCCCGCCGGGGGCCGGCGGCGGGCGCAGGGGGAGCGCGGCCGCGCGGGGAGCCCGGCGGGATCCCCCGCGGGGGGAGCGGGCCTGGCAGCGCCGCCGGCACCGCCGGCAGGCAGGCAGGGAGGGAGGGAGGGAGGGAGGGAGGGAGGGAGGGGGGACTCCCCGGCGCCCGCGGGGGGACGGCGCGCACCGCCTCGGGAAGGGGATCCCGGGCTCGGACGCAGCCGCGAGTCCGCGGCGTCCGCCGAGTGCTGTGCCAGCCCCGGCTTCGCCTCCCGGGCTCCGCGGCGGTGCCGGTAGCGGGCTGGTGCATCGAGAGGCAAAGCGAAAGTGCCGCCGCCGGTCGCTCCTCCTCGGGGCGGCGGGTGCCTCGCCCGCCCCCGACCCCCGTCCGTCGAGACAGCTCGCCTGGCGGAGCCCGTCCGCGTGAGGCACAGCCGCGGCACCGGCCGGCACGGCCGCGGTGACAGCCGCGGACATCCCGGCTGCCGGCAGCGCATGTAAACACGGCACCGGGCAAGGCGGCGGAGGGCCCATCCGCCCCAAGCCCGGTGCCCTGGATAGACACACGGACACAGGCAGACGCTCACAGACACAGACAGACACATGGACACAGACTGACAGACACAGGCACACACGGGAGGGAGCCCGGACGCTCTCAGTGCCGCTCGCACGAGTGCCTGCTCTCTGAGCAGCACCTCCCCGCAACCTGCTGCTTGCTCCTGCGCACTGAAAAGTTTCGAAAGAAAAGAAAAAGAGGGGAGAGGGAAAGGAAAAAAAGTGGTAGAAGAGGGAAAAATAGGGGAAAAGAAAGTTAAAAAAAAATAGAAAAAAGAAAAAAGGTAAAAAGTGAAAAAAGTGAAAGAAATCTTTAATAATTCATACTGAAACTACAACTAAGTAACTAAGCAAAGCTCTTCTCATTTGAGCCACTTCAGTAAAGATATATTAACGTTGTTATTGTCATAATAATAATATTATTATAAATAATAATAATAATATATGACTTGGGAGCGACTCCCCAGACTGTGGCAGGCAAGCGGTCCCGAGGCGGCCGGCCGGCCAACCCCCTCCCGCTGCCGGCACCTCTGCCGGCAGCTCCGCACGGCTCCGCACCTCTCGTCGCGGCTGTGCGCGGCTGTGCAGGGCTCGGCGCGGCGCGGTGCGGCGGGAGCGCGGCGCACACACTGGGGCGGGGGGGGGGGGTCAGTAGCGTCAGGCTCCCATGGCGTCACTATTGACGTTTCGCATTCCAGCCGCTCTATGGAGAGGCCGCTAGGGCTCCTCTCACATAAATGACGTTCAGAGAGAGGGAGCGGGAGAGCAGCGCAGAGAGGCGCCTCCGTCCCCTCTCTCCGGCGCAGGCACACGCGCACCCCGGGGCACTCGCACCGGGACACGGGCACAGGTCCCGGCCCGGCTCCCGCCGCACACACACACAAAGGCACATCGCGGCGGCGGCCGCTCGGCATCCCTCGCCCGCCCGCCTGTTCACTCCCTCCCTCCGCCCGGGGACGGGCTCCTGGCTCCTCAGGCTTTTGCAATCCTTTTCCATGCCTCGGGATAACGCACCCTCCGGACCTGCAGCTACCGGGAGTCTGAGGGATTTTGTGTCTCGGGAACTGCCGCTGGACAGCGCCTACACACGCCTTTAAGGAAGCGGGCACCTACAAACTAGATGTAAAGACGGAACCTCCACAGCAACCGAGTACGTATGCGAGTGAGCGGGAGCGGCTGCGGGAGAGGGACAACGCGGCGTGTCCCTACTCTGTGAAAGTTGTGCCGCCGGGGTAGATAGATGCTGGGGAGATGCCGGCGGCGGGCGATGCGGCTTAAGCCGACGCGCTGCCGTGCCGGGCTCTCGCTGAAACTTTTCCCTCACCTTCCCCCCCGCCTCCCCCATCCTCCCGGTGGATGCTCATTTGTCGCTCGACTTCCGAGACTCCCTGCCGGCTCGGCAACTCCCGCCGTGCCCGGGGCACCGCTGCCCCTCGCAAACGGGAGGGCTGTGGTTGAGAGGAGCGGGAGCCGGAGCCGGTGGTACTAAGGTATTTCTGCTAGTTGTTGTCATGGAAATGATGCTGCCGGCGGCGGCGGGGAGTTTACAGCGCCGGTGATGAATGGCAGCAATTTGTCTCCTTCCTTTAGCCGCGCTTGGGAAATAGGTGGTTCTGTTTGCACAAGTTCAGCTGTCTAATGGGGACAGCGGAGCAGGTTGAGCTCATCTCACTTTGGGAGTCAGCAGCCCCCCTCGGCAGCCCAAAGAGCTCGCCCAAGAGGTAATTGCTGGAATGTGACATATTCTATTGAAATGAGTTGGGATGTTTGCTCGGCACGTCTGCCGGGCATCTGCTCCTAGGAAATGTACACTTTTCCCTTCGGAGGTCAGGAGCGGTAACGAGGGGCCGCGGTGCCCCGGCACGGGCGGTACCGTGCGGGGAGGCTGGGCTCCGCCGCCGCTGCCCCGCTCACTGCCCCCGCGGCGCCTCTCGCCTTTGCCTCCTCGCCTTAATAGCTGCGAAAGAAGTTTCAGTCTTGGAAAGAGGCGACAAAGCGCCGGCGCTCGGTTGTGATACTATGTCGGGGGACGGTTATTAGGGCAGCATTATCGCGATACTCTGTCCCGGGCGGAGATGCAGCTCACCTTAGCATGGCTAGTTAAAAACGCTGTTACTTAACTCTCAATTTTTGGATACGATGGATTCCGTGCGAGGATATTTCCCAGGGAAAGGGCAGAAAACGCTGTTTTATGTAGGGGAGCTGGTGTGTTGGGATAGGATTTTTTTCTCCAGGAAAAAAAAAAAAAGTTTGGGAATGAATCGCTAACTTTTATCCAAGCCGCTTCACTCGATTACATTCTTCGCCCTATTTTTCTCTCCTCCGTGGAGACCGTTGTATGCTGGAGTCAAGCCCCGATAAAAAAAACAATGGACTAAACCAGACCAGACGGTTTCTTCGGAGGTGAATCTCACCCGATCTCGTGGATATTTGCTGGAGTGACCGTGCGGCTCGGGGCGATCCCTCCCCTCTCCAAAAAAAAAAAAAAAAAAATCGCCAGCTAACCGGCGGTGGAAATCGAGCTCGAAACTTTTTAATTGAATGGAGCTTCCCCCTCCGCAGTCCCTCCCGGGTAAATGAAGGTTTCGAAACTCGCCTGAAGAAGTCACAATCACAATGGAGTATTTCACGGTTTCCTCCTCATATTACAGGGTGGGGAGGGGTGTCACTCGGGGCTGAATGTAAAGTGCACGGAGGAAGAAAAGAGCTTTGACAAGGGTAGTTATTTCCTCCTAATTTACAGCCCTTACGGCCCTGCGCTCCTGGCTCGGGCGGCGGCAGCCCGGAGGGGTGCTGCGTGGTTAAAAGCGCAGCGAGTGTCTCTAGGTAACCGGTGGCTCAGGGGGGGCAGAGGAGCCCTAGGGCGCTCAGCGCCGAGCGGGAAGCCGCCTTGCAGGAGCTCGGGAGGGAACAAAACCCTCGGGAAAGAAAGGGACGAGCTGACAGACATTTAACATCCCGTGATCTGGGCGGGTGTTCAAAGGCGAGGGGCGCGGGAAAGGCAAGAGAAAGACAAGGAGAGGGAGAAAGAGTCGCCGGGGAGCGGCTCCTGTAGGCAGGGGCCGGCGTGGCCGCGCATCCCCCGCGTTGCCGCGGAGCCCCGGCCGAGCTCGCAGTGTCCGGAGGGTCGTGGGGAGGCGGCGGGGCTGCGCTCCCGCCCCCGCAATGGAGGAGCGGAGTCCGGAGACACCACGGGCTAGCCGGGATGGCAGGATACCCACGTCTGGCCGATACTTTGAATAGAAACTTCCAGCCTGCTTCCACACCCGGCCCCTGCTCCCCAACAAGAGAAAGTTCTCGCGGGGAAGTGGACGCTCGGGGATGATGCCCCGCTTGTTGTAGTCACCCCGCCCCGGGTTGTCCTCTTGCCTTCCCCAGGCTCCTCGCTCGGAGAACAAACCGTCGACTCCGTTGTCCCAGCCCGGTGCTCTCTGCCTTTTGTGTGATGAGGCAGCGGGAGCCGGCAGGAACGCGCTCCCCGTCCGGCTCCCCCTTCCCACCCCCGGGGCGAGGCGGGCTGTTGCCGTGCGAGCGCGGGGGAAGGTCCCCCGATGTCGCCCCGGGGCACCTCGCCGGGGAGGGAGGCGGGGGGGCGCCCCTCTAACCCGCTGGGCTCCGCCACCCCCTGACTGTGCCTTGTCTCCCCGCCGCCGGCGGACAGAGCCCGGGTCGGAAGAGCGACCCCCGCCCAGGCCAGGCCCCGGGCCCGCCCCCGCAGAGAGGTCCCAGACGGCACCCACCCCGCCGCCGCCGCCGCCCGCCGCCGTCCGCACCTCCAGCCCCACCATTCAGCGCGCAAGATACCCGCCAGGTAAGCTGCCGCCCTGGGGAAGGGGAGGGAGGATGGGGAGGAGGGAGGGGGCGCGAGAGGTCCTGCCGCGGCCCCTACCCTTCCCAAGTCCCTTTGGCATCATAGGACCTTGACGTTTAAATCCCTAAAGGGTGAAGGAAGAGCCTGCCTTTTGGCACAGCGCTTTTGGCGATGCCGTGCCTGGGCACACGGGGGTTGCCAGCCCCCCGCCAAAGACGTTCCAGATTTAAGGGGAAGATGGGTGGGAGTGCTTGTATCCCTTTGAGGAGCCCAGCTTGCCTGGCGTTAAACTGGGCACCCCTTACCTCGAGTTCTCGCAAAGATAGCAGAATAGTATTTTAATAGCTCCCAGTGTCCCTACCCCGATTCTTTTACCCATTCATTTGGGCTTTGTTGACAGGTTGCTGTTCAGTGCACCTCCCGTGGGGCTTTTTTTCTCTTTTTTTTAATATTGTTGGATAAAGAAGAAAAAAAATCCCAGGTTATTTGCTTTGCAGGGGAATTAATACTGCTGCCCTAAGTGGAAAAGTAGGGGTTAGAATTAGTCAAGTGTGCTGACAAACAGCAAGGTAGGAGGAGTCCCACAGAGGCAGGACAGACCAGACCTTTAGGTTAGGGATATTTTTTCAGTCCTCAGATCAGAGTTATTTTAGACTTCTGGGGGTTTTTTTACTCCACTTTGCACAGAATTCAGTGACATAACCCTGTTATACTCAGAAAAATGAAAAAATAAAAGGCAGAATGATCTGTTTCCTGAAGTCCTGCTCATTTTGTGAGCTAGCAAAAAAGTCGTATTCCCTCATAAAGCTGTGTATCCGCATGCCCACTTGTCACATTATCTCTCCACTCACTCAGTTGTGTTTCTCAATCAGTTTTTAGTGGAGGGGTGTGGAAAGAATTTCTTTCCCTTTTTATTTGACTAAGCACTGATCACTATGTTTTAACAGACGGTCCTTAAACTAACAAATGATAGTGATAGGATTTGCCAGGAAATGTGTGTGCATGGAATGGCATGGATAGAAATTCACAGGGGAAAAAAAGAGAATGGTAGAATAATATATAAATAACATTGGGAGGCAAGGCTTGGGAAAGGGTTGTCCTGAATATTTTCTCCAAGCTTTTGGGTTTATGAGCAGAAAGGTCTTAATTCAGGAAACAGCAACATTTTTTTTCTCAGTTTTTAATGTTTTCTCGAGAAGAAGAAAGATCTGAATGGTTTTTGACAGCATGATAATTGAAATCTGGTGCTTAGTTTAAATATGTTTATCTGCAAAGCGGGCAGGAAAGAATTAAAAGTTGATTTAACACAAATTATTTGGATTCCTGCATGCCAGACTCAAGTGAATATTTTCAAATTGTAAGTGAAAGGAGTTCTTAAAATAATGAGGAAAACCTCATTATTTTCAAGGCAGGTTTGTTTTGTTTTGGTTTTTTTTAGCATGAATTACTTCTCAAGTGCTTTTGGAATATAAATTGCCATCATTAAAAAGAGATGAACTGCACTTAATTTTGATATACATTTTATCCATATTTACTTTTCTCTTTGTGAAAAGATTTATACTAATTGATGCATTTTATTCCTCTGCTTTGGAACCAAAATACACCATGCACTTTTAGTTTGGGTTGAAAATATTGGGCTAGAATCTCAACAGTGTTTAGCCAAACCTCAATGAATTGCAGAACTGGGTCCATTATCTCCTGTGACCTGCAAATGAAAGAGCATTTTCCTACATTAGCAGTAGGAAATGTAAAAGAAAAAAAAATCAGATCTTTATAGCCAGGCACTGTGTTGCTTCACCCATCCCAGCTATCAGTGAACCTCATTAACTTTTATGACTAATGGATAAAAACAACTCTATTAGTGGCCTCAACCTTGCTTTCCAATAAAAACAGAAATGCCATATACTTTTTATCTTACGTTTTTGCAAATTTAAGGATACATTGTACCTCCCGCTTTTTTAAGGAGAACATTCTACTACAGATAAGCCTTAAAACTACTAATTAGACAGCAACCTTGAATTATTAGCTGATCAGAAATATTTTTCAAAGGCCCGGAGTTGAGTAAGCAAAATCGATCCTTGCAAGTCCTGAGTAGCAAGTCCTGTGATTTCAGTAATTCCTCTGACAGGCACTACAGATGCTTCTTCTTTTAAAGTAAATATAATTTTTAATATTATGCATTTGATAATCTCGTTTACCCTTCATGAAAATTTTACAGCATGATTGCACACATACTGAGATAGATTTAGAGTCATAAACTCTTCTCATTCTGCTTATCTAATTCCCATTGACACCTATGTATATGAAGCAGCAGATGTAGGGCAGCTTGAGATGGATTCTTCTTTCACTGACACTGGTATAAATTTGAGTTTCTCCTGTGACTGGATGAGAGCAGGCTCCCTAATACCTAATGCTTAGTCAATCCCTGATACATATTTCTTGTTGAAACGCTAAAGGTCTAGGCTAATTTAAATGCCCTCTGTCCAGGTGAGAATGGGAGCTGGGTACTTTAACTGAGCCCTGAATTGTGGGAGAGCTTCTAGGAAAGAAGTTTGTGAGGGCCCAGGCCGGGGCCTCGGTGCACTGGGCTTGTTGTTAACATCCCCTTTGCCCTTGCAGATATGCCCTGTGTGCAAGCGCAGTATAGTCCTTCACCACCCGGTTCAAATTATGCATCTCAGACCTACGCGTATGGCTCGGAGTACAGCTCAGACATCATGAACCCTGACTATGCCAAGCTGACCATGGACCTGAGCAGTACCGAAATCACTGCCACTGCCACCACCTCCCTTCCCAGCTTCAGCACCTTTATGGAGGGTTATTCTGGCAGCTATGAGCTCAAGCCTTCCTGCCTCTACCAAATGCAATCTGCCTCCTCTGGCCAGAGGCCCCTCATAAAGATGGAAGACACCCGGCTGTCCCCATATCAGCCCTCACTGCCCCCATCCACAGATGAGGGGATGCCCAGCACTTCCATGTACTTCAAGCAATCTCCACCCTCCACACCCACCACACCCGGCTTCCCCGCTCACCAGAGCCTGTGGGACGAGCCTCCGCTGCAGCCCACGCAGACCTGCCTGCCTCCCGGCCACTTGATGGATGCCACCCCCATGAAGACCGTGCCTCCACGCTTCCCTCTCTTCCCCTTCAAGCACTCGCCTCCGCACACTCCGTCTGCAGCCGCCCACATGTGCTATGACCCTGCCTCCCTGAGCCTGCCCCTGGGCTCCGACAGACCCGCTGCCAGCCAGGCTCCCATGGAGGGCCATTCCTACGGGCTCCACCTGGCCAAAAGACCAGCCTCCTTAGCCTTCTCACCACTTGGCCTCAACGCAGCCACCTCCAGCCTGATGGGTGAGAGCAGCGGAAGTGGCAGCAGTGGCCTCCCGTCTCCACCCAGCAGGAGCTCTTCATCTGGGGAAGGCACCTGCGCTGTCTGTGGAGATAATGCTGCCTGCCAGCACTACGGGGTGCGGACCTGCGAGGGCTGCAAGGGCTTTTTCAAGGTGAGAGCTCTGCGGTTTGCTCCCCTCCCCACTTCCCCCCAGCTCACTTCCCTCCCCACCTGCCCCTGCATGCTCCTGGTCCTGACCTGGGGGTTCAGGGGCATCGTGTGTTAAAACTCAGGCCCCCCAGCAGGGTGGAATGGTCTCCCACCCAAATTTTTTGAAAAAGGCCAAAGCAAGCCCTCTGTAGGTTAAAAAGATCAGCCAATTTTGTGCAAGAAAAGGCCATGGCAGTGAGCTGGGCAAACCACATCTTTGGTCTGCCAGAACCTCTCAACAGAGCATGGGTCACCCCTGTCTGAGCTATAAACTGCATTTATTCTGTATTGAAACTATCTGGAATACATTCAGCCTGGGTTTTACTCAATCACCCAGTCCAATTGAATGTTGTTTGTCACTGAGAAAAAAAAACCCTGAAGTGTCCACCTGATGTTTTAGGTGATGGCAGCGGTGCTGATCGTTGCCCTGGGGCAGTTGGGGTGAGGGGGGCTGCAGGGTGTTCAGCACCAGGAAGAAACTGGTTTCACACATGGGACAAACCCAAGCACTTCTAGTTGCATTTGGTTGCTGCCTCGTTGTTGCCCTTCAGTTCAGGAGCCCAGTGAGCCCTCACCAGTGGAAAGCTGATTGCAGAGCAGTGACTAAGCACCACACTGAGTCCTGCTGCCTGCTCTGCAACGAAGGCTGCTTTGCAGCTGAATAGCAACACAAATAACTTACAGCAGTTTCTCAGTGGAAACTTTGTGCTTATATTTTTAAGAGCTGAATACACTCTTTTGCTCCTAGATTTGGGTGGTTTGTAATTTCCATTCAGCAGGCTGAGTTCAGATTCCAGTATTATTTACAAAAATAGCTTAAGTAAAGAGCTTGGGATAGACTTTTGGTAGAATGGTTCTGGGCAGCAGGTTTAAGATTTGATACATTTGGGTTTGATTTGGTGTATTCCTTCCTGCTAAGATAGCAGCCATGCCCCTGTTGTGGTAAAAGGTACAATGGGAACAAAAACAGTCCCAAAATATTTGTGGGGAGGGCTTACAACATTTTTTTTATTATTGTAGGTGGAGCTGGCAATGTTGCTTAATAATAATCCTTTGACAACATGGTAACATATACATGTCCTATAAAACTAATTTGTTATTTAAATATAACCAGAAGAAGGAACACAAATAACCTGGAAATAGCAGCTCTTATGAGCCCAAACCTGCCCCTGTGGAAATTAATAGCATATCCTTGATTTGTAACAGTATCTAGAGCTTATTCTGCAAAATTAAACTATTTTTAGCTCCAAATCACAATGAACAATATTTGCTGTGTCTGTTATATTTAGTGCATTGGGGCTGTTATTCGATAACAAACACAAATTATGAAATAACATTTATGCATTAATTTAAGTGGAGTGAAAATTTAATGTTGAATGTTGAGCTGATAAATTTGTTCCTGATGTCTTCCCTATTAATTTCTTTTTTTTAAATTATTTATTGATACATCTTTGATTTTAAGTATGGAAACACAATACATTTTTGCATCAACATTTGTTGTATTCTTCCAAAGCTTACCAGGTTTTTACAAATTTTAAATTCTATGTTTTTCAAGATCATTTTGGAGTTAATTAAATGTACATAACTACACTATAATTCTGCCTGGTTTTTCCCCCCCCCAGGTCATGTTAGCTTTTCCAGAATATTTAGCTAAACATATTTTGTAGGGGTTTCTGGTATTTTTCTTTTTCTCCCTGATGATTTTAATGGCTAACCAAACCAGTTATTGTGGTATTTGACTAACAATAGTGATAGCAAGAGAAGTACATTGCAGATCATTTTGATTTTATTTTAATAAGGTCAGCAATAATCAAGGGAATGAACCAAGTAGAAAATTGTTCCCAAAGGGATATTAAAAGCGGAGATAATCTAATCCCCAAAGGTAGATGTGATGACCTGGTAATTTCAGATATGATTTTATCATTCAAAGTTGCCTGTCTCCAGAGACTTGCTTCAGAACAATCCTAGATGATTTTCATTGTCAGCAGCTAACACTAATAAAATTGTTTTTCCTGCAGGCTAGTGTGTTAGGAAATTAATTTTATCTAATTATATGAATTGCACTGTCACTTTTCATGTTGTAATTAAAACGCATTTTGTCAGGTTCTAAGTTGCTCAAGAAACAATCAGTTTACTATATTTGTGTTGCATTTTCACAGAGAACAGTTCAGAAAAATGCAAAATATGTTTGTCTGGCAAATAAAAACTGTCCAGTGGACAAGAGACGTCGTAACAGATGCCAATACTGCCGGTTTCAGAAGTGTCTCAGTGTCGGCATGGTTAAAGAAGGTAAGGACTATGGCTAGTATCTTCCCAGAAACTGAAATATTATGTATGATGAATTTCTGTGTGTGTGTGTGCATGTCAACATGAATGACTTTACAGTGAATTCAACAGTACTGGGATTCATAACTTACCCCAAATATGCATATATGTAAAAAGGTATTGATTTTCTGGATTTCACCCTTATTATCATATTTAGACTATAGACCCCAGAGTTCAAGAACAGCAAGGTCACAAGAGGATAATTTGACACTGGCCAAAATGTCTCCTTTATTAACTTTGAATGTCGCTCGATAATGCTGTTGGCTTCCCCCTGTTATCTCATGGGGGGCTGCACTGGATTGTGTGCATTTTGACACAGGCTCTTTTTTCATTCCCATAAGCTGATTGTAAATTTGCAATTAATTTAAATGGAAACAGGATCAATTCATTAGTCCCAATTCTGCAAATATTTAAGTATGTGAGTAATATTGTGTGAGCAGTCCCATTGCAAATACTGACATGGATAATGTAAGCTCTATAGCGTGACCATATTCAAATGCTTCAAGGAAACTAAAATTACTCTGAAAGAACGACTCTGCCATTTAAGAGACACTGGTAGTAGGAACAGTAAAATTTATGTTTCACATTCAGGTTTCTTTCCACAGTGGAATGTCACAGGCATGCATACACGGGCACACAGACGTGCTGCAAGCAAAGCACGGACACCGGGAACACAGCTGGGCTTTTAGTGAGCAGCTACACTGCTACTTGTGGTCATAGGTTTGACACAGTTTTGGTGTCATTTTTGTTCCTTTGCAATCAAAGGCATCAAGAGTATGTGCTGAAACTGGAGAACCACCCTTATTTTTGCTGTGCTGGCTACCATAAAAAAAGCAGGGTGTTCATTCTGATCCATTGTTTGCTGGTATCTTCACAACTAATTCCCTTGGGTTTTTCTCCCCCTAGTTGTCCGTACCGACAGCCTGAAAGGGAGAAGAGGTCGGCTGCCTTCCAAACCAAAGAGCCCCTTACAGCAAGAACCCTCCCAGCCCTCCCCACCTTCTCCTCCCATCAGCATGATGAATGCCCTCGTACGAGCTTTAACCGACTCCACACCCAGGGAGCTTGACTATTCAAGAGTATGTCTCACTTTTCCTTCACTGTTTGCTTTCCGCTTAGAAATGATTTGTGAACTGCATTTCTATGTGCTGGATGGTTTTGCTAAAATTAAATTAAGTGTGAAATTTGGATGAGGGTAGAAATTGGTCCAGCCGGTCATTGTCTTTTCGTGACAGGTGGGCAGGAAAGGAGGGGAAAGGAAGTGCAGTAGAAATTAGTGTTAGTTACTGTTCACTGTGAGGATCTCAATCACAAAATCATCTGCAGTATATTCCATGGGTGAGTGAAAGCAAAAATATGTGGATAAGCAGAGCATTCTTGTTGCAAAAAGGCTGTGCCAAAAGACTAGTGATGAGATTGATTAACCTACCAAACTCAGGAGCAGTACTCATATGTCCAATATCCTAACTTCCAGGTTCTGAAGGCTAAAATTTAATAGTACTTCCCTAATATTCAGGTATAAGGGCTGCACAATGGATAGGACCTAGGTGGATAGGACCATTTCTACTGAAATTGATATGAAGCTTGCCATTATTTAAATCAGACCAGGATTGGCTTTGGATATCCCAGCATGAATATTTCTTCAGTTAAATTCACATTTTTTAAAAAAACCTTTTAAAATCAAAATTCTGAAAAAATATCTTAGCAAAATTTTACCAGAGTTTATATATTTATGTACCCTTGTTCTTTAATGTATCATAGTCACCATTTAAATATTCGTGGAATATTTTGAAAGCTGAAAAAAACATTCTATGGTTATTAACATACAGGGCATTGAAATGGCTTGTTAAATACATTTTTTAGGCACGTTGATATAAGAAAAGAAAAAAACAGAGCTAAGGAAAAACTTAATGAAATATGATTACATATGAGACTGTGAAAAATAGCAGCTATACTCAGACAATATATACATTGACCATTTATCACTTGTTGCTAAGTAATATTTAATCCTAAAACATATTTGATTGCAATGATATAAAAATTTCATTATTCTATTTTAGACTAAAATATATAATTTAGTAATTTTAAGCATGCTGTAATGTATTTCCATCAAGCTAATATGTAAGTAATAAATTATATAATTTTACAAGTTATTATTAAGAATCTAGCTGTTCAGCATCTGACAGCCTTCTAGGGGTAGAATGCATTAGCCAAATTTCCATGTACCTTAACTGACCCAGAATGTCTCAGGGGTCATACTGCTAATACTAAGGTGTGTGACAAGCTGTGCTCTTTGACAGAAATCTGCTGGGTTCCACAGAATTTCAGACATATATAAGCCCAGGCCAAGAAAGCAATATCTAACCTTAGGTTTTTATTTAGTTATTGATATAAAGTTCTTTTGCATTTACAAAACAATGAATGAAAACTATGTATTTCTATGTGACTTTTTTCTTTGTCCTCAAGTAATTATTTGTCTTTTAATGAAAACTGCCCATAGATTTAATTGTCAAACAATTCTGTTGGACATTACAGGAAGCATATGATTGACAGTATATTAATTTAGTCTTGGTAGCTAAAAAATTAAGTATGACTGTCTGTTAGAACATATTAATATCTAAGTTCTTCTTTACGATAAAATATATAATAGTCTGTTATGCCCAGAGGTACTGAAAACACCAAAATATTCTACAAGAATTAATAGATTCTTACATTTTTCATAAACCCTTATACTTATTTTGAAAAGTTAGGGGAGATCATAAATGCTGCGTAAAAAACAAGATTAACTAAACAAGACATGCTATAAACATACTGCAATGTTAAAAAATTCCTTTGAAGGGTAATCGTGTACCTGTAAAGACTAACTTACGGCATGTTCAGTTAGGCTGTGACCCTGCTGAGCACTGCAAATGGCAGATCTGGAAACCTGGCTTCGGAATCAGTCCTGACACTTCTGCAGATATGACCTTAATGTTTAGCATGGTCTTCATGTTTGCAAGCTGTAGTGTCTTGACTGTCTTAAAAATATTGATAACAGTTTCAGAGAGAAATGTGTACCCTTTCCTCCCAAAAAAAACCCCACACAGACACAGACACACAAAAAACCAAAAAAAAAACCCAAACCAAAAAATAAATTACATAAGCTACAAAATTTCATCAAAACATATTGGAAGCAATTCTGTGCAGAACATGGCTGCTTTTCATCTCAGCACTGGTTTTAACTTACGAGTCCAGGGCAGTGGTATATTTAGGTACTTGGTTTCAAAAGGCCATTGCCAAGGGCCATAGTCCGGTCTCACGCCTGTTTACTAGTACAGTTCCCTGAGTTTACACTTTTAAGTAAGTGAGATGAGAAACAGACCCTATATCTTGCCACCCTTATTCATGCAGAATAGACACCAGCTTAAATAGAAATGTTGCCTTTTCAGAGGGGGAGTGCAGCATTTAGGAAAGAGGTAAAAATCCCTCTTTCCCCGGTCATAAAATTAAGCACATATCTTGGCTTTTGGAAAAAAGAGCATGGCTTTCCTCTTGGCACAGAAGTTATTGTTGGGCTTTTGCAGCTGTAGCCATTGATGAAGGACTGATGAAAGCAGGCAAAGGGTAGAGCTAGGTTGTACTACCAGGCTTCCCAACATCGGGCTTTTCAAATTTCTTTTGATATAAATACAAGTTAATGTTGCCTGCTACACATGCAAGCCCCTCCTTAAGAAACAGTTGGATTTCATTTAATTCCCAAAGGAGCTCTGAGGAAGCGAGTGAGGCTTTTTCTTCTGGCTTTCTCCCAGTTTGCCTCCAATTTGCACAGGGCAGGTTTAGAAATGCAGATAGTAGCCCTTCCGTACTGTGGCCTCCTGACCGAGGGCAGGCTTACCAGCTGTCTTGGACACGAGTTAGGTCAAATATCACCTCTTCTCAGTGAAATAATCACAGAAAAAACCCACAGATTTTGGTGCGTAAAACTGAACCATATATATTGTTCATGGTCTGTTACAAGTAAATAATATTTTAACCATTCTTTGTAAGTGCTAACTCTTTGTAGTGAGTGGTGATGTATTGCAGCAGCTAAAAATTATACAACTCCATATAATTTTTTACCTTTCTTCTAAAATTGCTCTCATGGGCTAGACTATAATAACAAATACAGGTTATAATTTTATTAGGTGAATTTCATTTAATTCAGTGTCCTACATGGGGCATACCACACTGCAGCATTCACAGTTACGTGACATAATGCAGCATTCAGCTTCATTAGAAAATGTGAAAACTTTGCCTTACTTTTGCTAGAGGAAAGTTTTATAAATATTAGGAACAAATTAACACCTGGCATAATTACGCTGAGTTGTGATGAGTTATATTTGGAATAAACCCATTCAGAATGGGTAGTATCTTTTTTCTTTTCCTTTTCCTTCCTCTTTACTGCTCAAAGGATCAAGAATGTGTCTTGCCTTAGCGGTATCTGTGGTGAGGCAGGAGTTTCCATCAGCCTGTTTAGTTTCCCTGTGTAGAAAGAAGGAATCATAGGTCAGTCCTGCACAGCAAAGCATGTCTCCCAGAGTCAAAATGAACACCATCGAGGCTTGCTCTGCAGCTTCACTTTAAGAGGGCCCAGAGCATGCATAGTCTCTGAAAAATCAAATTATCTTTTTCTACCCACTAATTATCTCAGGGCATCTTGCTGCAGTCCAGTGCCAACAGTAGTTGGTTCATGCTGCTTGAGCACCCTCAACTGCTCCGGTTAGGTGGGGCACTGAACATATAAAATATGCAGCATATATAGATTTTTCTACCACTGCTCCCCATATTCTCTGTATTGTGCCCTCTACCTGCCTCACTGTCACAGGATCCTTTGGAATAGCTGGGGCAGAATTTGTCTCCGCATGTACTTTAGGAGAAGGATCACACGTGTTTCACTAGCTGGCTAGGCCTGCGAGCTGGAGCTTACCATGAGAAACTTGTGCTGTTAGTGCTGGATAAGCAAAACAGAGTCACTAAGGACTTGTACTCGTGCCCCCGATACAGCGAGACGTCTCTAGGATTGCTGTGCTTCTCCCATCAGTCAGCAACTCTGACATTATGTCCTTCATCCCTCACCTGCCAACAGCAACCAGCTCCAGCTTGGAGAGGCAGAGAACAGGACAGCTACTCAAGACATGCTGTTCTCTGCCCCCACTCTCTGTCCTGCACAGAGGCGACTTTTGGGTTGCAGTTAGCAGCGTGGGTGATATCTGTAGCCCAAGTGACATGGCTGTAATAAGGTCCTCCCGGGCTGCCAGCCCGCTGTTACTGATTGGGAAAGGGTCGTGCGTCTTTCTGCTTCCACTCTGGCTTGGGGATTTGCTAGAGTGACCTTAAAGCTGATGGATTCAAGCCCTAACTGCATGTGGGAAGTTGTTTCCAAAGGGTGTGCACACTTTTAGCCATAGAGACTACCCTAACCTTTCTTTGGCTGCGTCCCTGTGAGAGAGTGGGTATGAAGTCTCTCCCAGAAATAACCCACTGGATGTCTGATGGGGAGGATGTTGTTAGAATAAATGCCACGCTATTCCGCACCTGCTCAGAAAACCAGCAGTGCTTTCCAAGCACAGAATCAGACTAAGCCACGGAAGCTCCCATTGTTTTTTCTGCCAAGAAAGAGGAGAGCAGTGTCACAGGAGTGACAGGGATTCACTGGTGATGAAGTAGGAGATAGTGGGGAAGGAACTGTCAGGGGGTCACAGGGAAGTTGAACAAGCTGAGACTGTCAAATGGTAGCCTGGAAGAGTTATGGCCACATAAGCAGGATAATAGGTTCTGCTGAGCCTGAAATGCTTCAATTTGAAGGAAAAGAGGTGATATGGGGCAGCTGGTTTACTTTGAACCAATTCTGTATTCAAATGAAGCAATGCTGCATGTGTCAGATAAAACATGATTTATCCTATGTGTCTCTATCACTGTCAGATAAAATGCACTTTGAGAGGTTTTGGAAGAAATCTGCATTTTTGACATACTGGGAAAAATTCATCAACGGGAAAAGTGTTTAATTGTAGTAAGCCAAGTAGTGTTCCTCTTCTACTGTGATGCAAATTATCCTACCCACCAGGTTTTTATTTCTGTTTACTAATAGCATGTAGGTACTTGTAAAACGTGATCTCATATTTTAGTTATAAATTTGAAAATACTTCTATACACATGGAAATATTTTTGCAATATATATCTGAATAGCAAAATGCCTGAAGGTAGCAAAATAAGTAGATAGATGTAGACCTACTTTTTGTGTCTTTGTTAATAATACCAGCTTTGCCACAGAGGGAAATGTTGTCGGGCAAATAACGCTGTATGTTTCACAGAATGCCCTTAAATGCATATAACGTTGCTTTCTGTGGCTTTCATTTTAGTACTGTTCCACTGATCAGGCTGCTGCAGGCACAGATGCAGAACATGTACAACAATTCTATAATCTTCTGACTGCCTCCATTGACATAACTAGAGGCTGGGCAGAAAAAATCCCAGGATTTACTGACCTCCCAAAAGAAGATCAGACATTACTCATAGAATCAGCTTTTTTGGAGCTGTTTGTACTAAGACTCTCCATCAGGTAACTATTTATTTCATTTCCTCTTAAGATGATGTGAAAAATCATCCATCTAAATATTTTTAAGGAATAAATATGGCGCTATCTTTGAATATTATTAATTGTACCAAAAAAGCACAAAAAAAATCATCAGTGTTGCCTCCAAAGTGTGTTCCATTTCTTTTACACTGCAGAAAAAAATAAGAAGGTGATTTTAAAAGGCAGCATAGGTCTCACTAATGTGCTTCTTTTTATTTGATCTCCCTCATATTCTTCTTACATAGTAATCAAAATTGATTACTCTTTGAGCAAGTCTGCTTTATACTCATATGCATGAACTATAGAAAAGCACCTTCAGTGTGAAAGCTTTTTTCTTTTCCCCATTCTTTTACACATGCACATCTCTATCCCTTTTGAAAGGGTTGAAGATGATTTAAAATCTTGTTCAGATTGTTTTAATTCTTAATGCCAAGTCATTTAGTAGAGTGAGAAGCTATTTGTCAGTCTAGCACTAGTTAAGACACTGTGCCCAGAAACACTCTCAGGGACTGGCAAAATTGCAGACTAGTGATTTAAATCATGCCTTTGTTTCTTTAGGTTGAAAATGACCTTTGCATGTGTTCTTTAACGGGAATATTGGGAATGGGGAGGAGAAGGAGAGGAGAGCTTGGCTGTAATTTCTCTCTTACACACAGCTTTTCATATAAAAGAGTTTAAGCTGCTATGCATATTGTGGTGCATTATTGCATGCATTTTCCATTGTTTTTTCCTTATCAGTTTTTACAATCTGAAAAATGCAGATGATACTAAGTAAATGCTGAGAGTTGCAGAATCTCTCTTTTTATTAGTTTTGTATTTCAAAATGCACTCACTTAGTATTCCTTTGGTTCAAACATACAATATTTAATGTAAAATGTCTTCTCTGTTTGTGCCTTTGGGCAGGACCAAAATCTTAACTAATTAGACAGTCTACACCACATGCTACAGCTAACCTCAGGCTTATAACTCTACGAAGTAAGCAATCATAGAAGCTTGTTTGGTGTACTTTGGCCCCAAGGGAGAAGCACATTGTCAAACGTGAATGCCCACATATGTCTCAGGATAATATGCCTTGGATTTTAAATGACAGACGCTTCAATACTGGTTATGCACTTCGCTGTAAAGTAGAAGACGCATTTATAATTTTTTCAATTGTTTTTATTTGAGGTCTGATACTGCTGAGGACAAGTTTGTATTCTGCAATGGACTCGTGCTTCATAGACTTCAGTGCCTTCGTGGATTTGGGGAGTGGCTCGACTCTATTAAAGACTTTTCCTTAAACTTAAAGAGCCTTAACCTTGATATCCCAGCCTTAGCAAGTCTATCAGCTCTAACTATGATTACAGGTAAGTGTTCCTTTGTTAATAGAAAGTTTCAGACTCTAGTGCTTTGCTTTAATGGACATTCAAGCAATTTCAGTTAATTTAGCTATATTCAGGGTAAAGTAAGTATGATTTTTAAGTATTGGAATGACCACACTGAAATTGTGGATTAACATTAGGCTATCGGACACCCCTATTAAAATGCAATCTAACTATTTCTTTGCAGTTTCATCATTATCTTGGAATAGCCTCTAAAAGACAAACTGCTTCTAAGCAAATCGTGTAGCTTGTACAAAAATATTCAAAATACTTGCTGAATTCCCAGAAAAGCCTAATGAAATGCCCAGAACTAGGTCTTCTGTGTAGGAATACTTGTATCAAGGCAGCTCGAGAGCTAGAAGCCATACAGCTAGTATAGCTCATCCCTCAGCAAGGTAGCTAGACCAGAGAAACTGCTTCGTGTGGCAGGCAGGCTCCGTTTGGTAGTTGGGCTACCCTAGGTATTCCACACACTGCTTTTCTGAGAGACTAAAATCAGAGAATAGTGAGAAAAAAGTCATATTCTGCAGCTGTACTAAAGCTTTTTGGTTGTACGTGTGACCATATCACCCCTTCTGCCTCCTCGGGTGAACGGCAGGAAGCCAATGTCAGAATCTGCCAAATCTGGCCAGTGAGTACAAAACAGGGGAGCATAACCTTTTAAAGTGTAATTTTCTCATTCCTGAAACAACAAAGCCTCTTGAAGTACACACTGCATACCTTAGGCTTCTTGCAGTTGAAGAGGCATAGCTGGTGGCAGTAGGAGTAGCTGGGAGGTAAGGGTGTCTGACAACCACACAGGGAAAGTTGGAGCAGCAGTTGTCTCTACACAGAGCCTCACACTCATTTCAGAAAAGCTGGTAGTATAACGGTGCAACTGTGTGATCACTGTGAGACAGGGCTTCAGTGTGCCCTGAGCTGGATCTTCCCAGGGATTCTATAAGCTACACTGGGATAGATATCGATTTCCTTCTGCATTTCAGGCATCCACCACTTTTCAGGCAGTGGGCTCAACAATACCAAGTGCAGTCTTCATTTTACGCAGGACGAGATGATGTTGGGGAAGCACTGAGATAAAATGCTCAGTGACAAATATAAAACCTAAAATTGACCAATTCCTGATGACATTTGTAGGGCCAAGATTTTGGCTTCAGAGTTTGCACTGTATGCTTCCTTCCTGCATCTTGGTGAAGGGTTAGTGTATGTGTGTAACTCTTTGTTTCTTAAGAAAAGCATTTTCAATTTTTTGATTAATTTCTGTTCATTTCTCCTGCAGTTGGAAAGGGTACTTTAAGGTCCAGATTCTAGTTTCTTTGATAACACATATAAGATCAGAATAACTCATTGGAGTTGGCTTTACTCTGTATAAAAAATTTCTGAAATGAGTAGTACGTTAAAGTGAAAAAGAACATTCCCAATTAATATTTTTACTCCTGTATGTAAACGTCCACTGACATATGTTCACACCTATTTACATGTATGTATTATAAATACATACGTGTGTGTATACGCACTTATATACATATATAATGTATTTATGTATGTGTATGCATTTAGGTATCTCTAAATCAAGGGCAGGTCCTGTCTCTCTCCATGTATATTTGCATACATGCATATGCTCATACAGGCATATATGCTCACATATATATAGCACATATCAATGATTTAGATCATTTACTATGTATTAGATATGTCTGTTTTAGATAGACATAGGCAGCGTGTTCTTGGTCATCTTCCTGGAGACGAAGAGAATGCAGGTCGATGAACAGAATTCCAGCAAGCCAAGTGAATGTAGAAAAAATGAACGTGTAGGACAAAAACTTACTCTCTTTACAGAATCATGCCCTGTTCTAACATGGTAATTTGTTCAGTTAGACACTGCTTGTTTGCCAAAAGTTTTCCAGTGGTTGGCTCAGGTCACCCTAAGATAATTAGAAATAGGTTTTAATTGGTAACAGCCCAGATTTTTTCCTTTCCTTGATCATAAGCCTTCCAGGAGTTTGGGATATTGTGCTGGTCTTCCCAAAGTTTCTAAACAAATGGATGTTACCTCTAAAAGGAGACTGTTTCTGTACATAAAAGTTTTAGAATTTTCTGTATTTGTCAGTCTTCTCTTGATTTTCTCACCTGTTTGAGATGGTGTTTAAAATGAATGTACTTTTCTGCTTTTTCTGTTATTTCATGAGGCTGGTATATCTCTACTGATTTGCTCTTAAGGAGAGCATATACTTTCATGTGATCTAAATTAGACTAAAGCTCTAGTGACATATTCAGAGGTTTCAGATGTCCAAGGGCAGTTAGCTAACTTAGGGACTCAGCCAGAAATTTGGTCACCTGAAAACGGATGGTACTGTATAATGATGAAAGGTATTAAAAAAAAACAAACTGTAAGAGGAAATGAGGTGATTATGGCTAAGAGAACACTACACCACAAAGTGCTGCTGGGCAGGCTTCTTTTGAAACTTTCTCATTAATAGTGTACTGAAATTTCTTATTCAGGAAAGCCTTGAGGTTTGCCTCTGGTGTGGCATCCCAGAATGAGAAATGGCTTCTTGCCTCCTCCCTGCAATTTGAGTATGACAAGCCATGTACTGGTTTTCAGCTAGTCCCACCAAAAGAGAAAAAATAATAAAGAGAAAATTTGGAAATCTGAAACCAGAAAAAAATCTAAAATGCTGAACACTTTTAAGCATCATTTTGAGGTTTGGCTTAGATTTATATGGATGTTTCAGGTGCCATTCTTTAACTCTGGGGAAGGTACTCTTTTCTCTTGTAGTGAACTGTTGAAGGCAACAGGTAGTTCGTAAACCCTAGGTCGTGTCCTTTTTGTGAGTCAGACCTTTTCGAGGACCATGAGATATCTGACTATTGATTATCACTGTCTTTTGCCTTAAGACAACTTGATATGTCTCACGGGCTGCAGAATGGCTGTTGTGCCTGATGTGGGGACAAGCTGGTGCTCAGAGGGACACTCAAGACCCAGTCTCTGATCTGATTCCAACAGGAAGGGAATCAGACCATGGATCTCCCATGTTCTATGTGGATATCCATGTAACTAGGCTGCAAGATAGGAAGGAATAGGAAAGTTCTGTTTTGTGAATCTAGTTGTTTGCCTTTAGTAACAACATGGCAAAACAAAAATCCTGGCTTGAGCAAAATTTTCTTGATTATTACACAGATTGCTCCAGTTCTTATTTTGCATTAGGAAACTGTTCATGACTTGATGGTTTAACCGAAAATAGGAACAGACAATAACCCTGTGATCTATAATAATCATAGCCTATTTTAATACTGTGCAGTATCTTAGATGGCATCAAATTCAAGAATTGTCTCTCCAGATAAAGAGAAATTGCTTCTGGGAATAATGACCTGTTTGTTCTTCTTGATTTCGTGGGTGCTATCCATAGCCCAAACAAAGAAAACAAACCCTCTTGTATACTAGTCATTGGCGGTTTTGCTGAGGGAGAAAAGTGAGAGGAGTCACCACTCTCTTTGGCATATTCTCTCTCTATTCTGCAAGAATGGCAGGGAGAACTAACATCTGTTTCCCAGTGAAGGAAGAGGGAATAAATGTGAAATTCAATTTTGGAGACTGAAAGACATTACACTGTTCCCAGTGTCCCAAGATATACTGAAGGCTGTTCTCTCATTTTGGGATGTCAAATCGTCTCCCCAGTAACAGCCCCAGTAGTTCCAGGAACCTTTAATTAACCTTGCTGACTTGTTTGGAGCTGCAAAGCTCCACGTCCTATCTCAACCACAGCTGCAGATGACAGCATAGGATGCATGGTTATAGGCATATATGGTAATTTGTTCTGTTCAATGATTTTGAAGAGAACGACAAGAGACTTAGTGAGTATCACAGGACTCACTAGTTCACCATAGTGCTTCAACTAAAGGAATGCATATTATTTTACATTATATAATCCATTAGAGACTCTGTGTATTTGTGCTTTTTCTATTTACTTTATATTTTCTGGAAATTTGTAGTATTTTGCCTAAAAGGAAAAGCATTACGTCAGATTGCTACTGAATTTTCGAGTCCTTTCAGATAAGAAACCATCTTGAAAGAGCACCCAGAATGAAAGAAGTGACATCTGGTTTATTGTGTCTTGTAAACAGTTAAAAGTCTGTAGTGCCAAAACTCATCTTTTTACTTTAAGGTACTCCTCTAGGATCTTCCTCTCTCTGTCTCTCTTCTCTTTTTTTACTTCCTTCAGCTGGTTAAGAAAGGCTGGACACAACTTCCTCCAGAGCACATCAGTGTCACTCTAAGTATCACCCAGAAGAATGTAGTTAGGACACACGCTCACCCCCACATTCCCATGAAAGCAAGAAAATTAGTTCTGTCATGTTCTTTTTCTTTGGATCACTTATTCTGTTGGTATGTAGGATCTAATGAGCTGAAGAAGAGTGCCAACATGAAAAGGAAGTGCTGGTCATCTTGGGACAAGTTCTGTCATTAGTTCCCCATGGACAATTTCTATCAGTTTAGTGTGTTTATGGATCGCAAGTGTTCCTGCACAACCACTCCATGCTGGACTGGTTAGTGTTGAAGATGACCAGATATTAGCTCAGCCTGTACTTGAAAATGCTTCCTTTACTTTCCAAATCACCGTTTATAATGCTCTGTTTTACAGGTTTTTTCTAGTGGTGTGAAAATATAGACTGAGAGTCCAGTGTAGTCAAGGCACACTCTAATTTCTGCCTGCTCTAGAACTGCTAGTGGTGGGTTTTTTTCCTCAGTCTCTCTCTCTCTCTCGTAATTTGCTTTTCCTCTTTGCCCCTTCCTTTCTCTATCCACATCAAACTATTATTGTTTTGCCCACTTGACACTCTCAGCGGGATGCTGCCGAGTACAGAGAATTCTAGCCCTCATTCAGCCAAGCTCTTTCAGCATATGTTTTATTTTAAGTGTGTTACAGTCCAGCCCAGAACCACTGTATATATTGGGCTTATTCACACTCTTAATGCTTTGTTAGACTGGCACCAGACCATTGAAGAATATTGTGAGGTTTCAATTAATTACGAGTTTGTGTTTGTCTTCCTGCTGTTGGGCTTTCCGTTCCAGTTTACAAACACAATTTTTAGCACCATCAGTCATACCAAGAAATAGTAATGAGTCCAGTCTGGTTAAAAAGAGTCTGGCTGCTGCAGTTCCTTCTGAATATGAATTTGTCCAACCTCCCTCTGGAAGAGGGGCTTACCTACTCTTCATCAGCAAATATCCTTCAGTCCTCTTGCCAGGATATCCTCTGCTGTGGGTGCTTCATGTGCTGGGTCTACATAGCAGGTGGCAGACTGGAGGAGTGTAGGAGAGCTAGTTATAAAAAACCCCTCCAGATTGCATTGTCTGCCTTCCCCCCACCACTTAGCAGAGGGAAATACTGTCAGCGTCAAAGTAAAGTACTCACTCCTCCTTTTTCACTCCCACCTCTTGCTGAGGCAAGAACTCTTTCTACAGCAACCGGCAGTCTCTGTGTTACGCTGTGGTTTTCTCAAAGGAGGGAGCAAACTACGGTGTTCTGTGTGGTCACCCAGCTCACGTGACTTTAGGTACCTCGCAGAGCCGATGGAGAATACAGGGCACCTCCAGAAGATGATTCATCCACCTAAAATTGTAATAATCTAAAAATGCCTATCTTTCCAGTGATGTTAGGGGGAGCTTGAGAAATCTGTGCGTTTAGGTTGGGGATCCTTGTGAAGTGCCTGAGAGTTAGGCAGGATTTTAAATATGGGCCAGATTGCTACAGGAAAGGAGACTCTTGGATGTGCCGAGTTGCGATCCTCCTGAGTAACAGTGCGTGCACCAGACAACCAGAAAGCTGTAGGCAACCAAGCCTTGTGTTTATTTGAGTTATAGAAGGGGAAGAGGACTGTGAAGGGGGAAGAGAAAATCAGCTACATTGAAACTGAGACAATCAAGAGGCCTATTTTAAGTCTGCAGAGTTAATCAGTTGTGTTTCTGGTCAGACTGACACCTCAGAATAAATTAGGGCTAAAAGTGAGCCACGCTGAGACAGAGCACAAAGCCCAGGGGTCTTTGAGACACTTAAGCTCTTGAGGTACTTGCACTCTTTGAGAGCCATTTCCCATAAAGGTAGAGCTCAATCTACCTAATTCTGCCATGATCTACTTTGTGTCAGAAGTTGGGGAAAGAGGGATTGGTGATAAATTTTCCTGCTTTTTTTTGCTTTCTTCCTATCGAGTTTTTGCTGATCAGCATAACAACAGCACAGAATCACATTGAGCTTCCCAGGAAAAGGAGAAAGGTGTAAAAAACTTGCTGTGTTCAGTTTGCCGGGATGAGTTAGGTTTGCAGAGCTTTATAGAGGCAAAACTTTTGATGAGTCATTTTGACACCATCTTTGCCATAAATCACCATTTTTCTTGCAAAAATCAATGATATCCTAAAACACAAGGCTGAGAAATCTTATGTTCACTTTACATGTGCCTTTTTAATTGTCATTATAAGAAAGTCTGAATACAATAATATTTACACACCTCCCCAGTCAGTTAGAGAAGATTTGTCCCTTCTGGGGACAAAGCTTGTCCTTATCATTCCCATGTGGATAAGAACATCCTGTGGATGATGGCAAATGAAAAAGAAATGAAAAAAAACCCCCAAACCCAAAAACATCGGCTTTGGTACCACTGCACACATTTAAAATAGGTGCCTGGTGCTGCTCCCTCTAGATTGTGTAAGAAAGACTGTGGGTCTTTCTTTGTTCAAACAAGTCTGGGAATGTGGAAAAGGCAAGCAAGTGTGTTATTTGAACCCTATTAAATTTAAATCTTTGAGTAAATTAGGACCAAGACTCCTCAAGTCTACCAAAGAGAGGAGCTATTTCTTAGATAAGTATGTTCTTCAGAAACTAGCTGGATGCTAACACCAGAGACTGCAATGGCAGCAGAAAGGCTTTCACATAGATGGCTTTGGCCATCCCTGAGGCAGTTCCAGTCATGAGAAATTAACCTTCGTAGAGATTTGCAAGTAGCAAAAGCCATTGTATGGCAACTCACACAGGAGAGAGGATGGTTTGGTTTGTCAGTGGCTGCTTTAATATTATGGCAGCGGAGAGCAGCTTAAGGACAGAGTATCTGTTAATTCTGAATTTCCATGATTTTGTTATGTAAGGTAAGGCTACTAACACAATTATCTTTGCATGCATAATGTTTTGCATCAGTCTATTTTGTGGCTATTCACCAAAGACACGATTTGTTCATCAAACCTTCCGAACTTGTCAGTGGAAGACAGGCTGTTTAGTTCTGGCTGTAAAAGTTAATAAAGTTGCTGCATGCTCCAGAGCCAGACCTAATTTTCCATACTCAGCAGCAAAGTACACACCTACTGAGGCAGTGGTTTAAAAATGTGCTCTGCTAATTTGTAGTCAGGTTTGGGATCCGTTCTAGTATTTCTGCTCCCTAGATCTATAAAAATACCTTTACTTACACAGCTAGGACACTAAACAGATTAAAAGATGGGAACTCTTCAAAGACTGCAAGATTAATTTAGTGTCCTGCAGATTCTCTCAGTAGGCTAGAGGTAAAAAAAAAAAAAAAAAAGCCCTACAGCTTTTCCAACCTGTATAAAATATTTATCTGCCAAGATTTTTAATGGCAGAATCTGCCTAAGTATTTACTCTCAGTGACCTGTATAGTTAAGGCTTACATAATTACACTATACACCATTTACTGGAAAGGCTTTAAATATTCATTGACTTCTCATGTTTTAATGTAAACAAGGCACTTAGAATACCTAGGGTTTTTAATTCCTGCAAAGTGAAAAAGATGTCTGAAGCAGATGCCACTGTTTGGACGAGTGTTGCTCTGAAACAAAAGGGCAGATTGACTGTGCTTAAATGATAGAGCACAGTAGCTTCTGGGCAGAGATGTACATGTCTGCACATCTCTGATTCTGATCCCAGACCAGTATTATTCAGAAGCTAAATCTGCCTAAGTAAGTACAGTTGGAAAAAAAGTGTAAAATGGATGAATATCAGTGGAAACCCAGACTTTTACATATTATGACTGCCTTCATTGAATGCTCTCTGTTTTATTGGTTTGTAAAGAGCACCTAGCCAAAACAGGTGGTGAAGGGAGGCAGCGAGGAGTTTACATGCACAGGCCTGGGCAAGGCACCACTACGTCTGGTGCAGGCATTACTCCTGCTTCTAGAAGTAAAGAAAACTGTACTCTTTTCACTGTTCATTAGGGGACAGGCAGAGAACATTCCTATTGCTTGCTCCTCCTGGCATAGAGGAACAGGACTTGGGAACAATGGGCACAATGTGGCTGGTGGCTGCCAGGGATGGGAGAGAGGGCCAGGGAAGGAGACGACTTCAAATGCATCAAACACAAGACCTGCCACAATTACTCCTCATCCACTGCTGCCATTGTTTTATATGTCTAATTGATTTAAATTAATATAGCCTGCATTTTCTTAGATTAACCTATCTGGCACAATAAAATTTCATGTGTGAATTCTTATGACTTTGCTATGAAGCCAGTTCTTACCTGTGAATATCAAAGTCAAAGGCAAATGAAAACATCACAAATTTGAAATTTTTGTTCTGAATTTTTTTTGTTCTGGTATTTCAATATGTCCACTAAACCTTGATAGCAAACAACACAGAATTCTTTCCCCAGTAAAGAGCCTGCTTTTAATGAACCACAAATCTGATTCATTATACTTGTGCTTAAAGAACTGGGAACGCATTTAATATCATTGAAGTGTTTTAAAAAGGTATTTGAAGGGGGACAAACCCCAGCCCCCCTTCATTTTAGGAGTGCTGAGTTTTTTGCAATGGATAACACAGCAGCCATTCACTTTTGCTCACTCAAACCAAAATAGTTAACTTTCAGGCTTCTTTTATCTTAGCGCTTTTAAAGATGAATAAACTAAAAAGCAGCAGCTGATCAAAATAACAAAGAGTAGTAAGTTGCCTTTCGTTTCTTATAAGAGCGTCTGCAAATTCCTGGTGGAATTCTAGGCTGGGCACTGATGGAGCTGGCTAAGGATATTGATCGCCACTTGAATTCACTGAATAAATAATGGTTGCCATAGTTATTGAGCATTCACAACTGGTGGGGAAGCACGGAAATCTCCAAAACACCTCCTGTGATAGTTTTGCTGGAAAATCACCCAATTAATTCTGTCTTATCTCATAAAAATTATGTCAGATATGCAGGATGCTTGGATTCCTTGTACTAAAATTACAATCATAACTAAGTATCTCCGTTGCCTATTTTAGCAGCTAAAGAGAAAAAGAATTGCTGTCTCTTCTTTTGCATGGCAGAAAGGTTCACTGACATTGTATGACCCCAGCTGGTCTGAAAAATCTTACACTTTCAAAGCACTTTTTGCTTTGAGTTTCAGAGTATGGCTCTGGCTTATGCCAAAGAAACTGAGTTGTCTCCACTTGTGCTAGGGATGCTGATGTGTTTTTTTTCTCTCACTTTGCAGAACGACATGGATTAAAAGAACCAAAGAAAGTGGAAGAGCTATGCAACAAGATCACAAGCAGTTTGAAAGATCACTTAACTTTCAGTTGCCAAAACAAAGGACAACCACTTGAGTCTGCAGAGAAGGTACTGGGTGTTCTGGCTGACTTGCGTTCTCTCTGCACACTGGGACTGCAGCGCATCTTTTACCTGAAACTGGAAGATTTGGTGCCAGCCCCTTCCATTGTCGACAGGCTGTTTCTGGACACCTTACCCTTCTGAGTCAAACCACTCTCCTGAAAGGCAAACGCCCACCAGAGCAGGCAAATGGATCGTGACTTACAGCTAACATTTCTGCCCTCACTTAACAGAAAAGCAGCTCGGAGTCTAAAATGAGGTCTTTTCTGGCGCTTTGTCCTTACAACCTGAGGCCTGAAACTTACTGGCTTACTGGTTTGGGGTTGTGTTCTTTGTTTTCTTTTGTGTGATTTGGGTTTTTTAAATGGCTAATAAGGCACTTTTGGACAATGCTATCCCAGCAGCAGTAAAAGGTTAACATGACTGTTTTAAATCTGTTGTTTAACACCTCATGGTCTATGAGGAATAAAATTGTAGAAGCTGTGTTTGAAAACAAGAACAGCAAATAGTTGTTTGCCAGGGTAGTATGTGTTTTGTGAGGATACCTTTAGCATACTTCCTGCATCAAGGGCACATACATCAGCACAATCTAAACAAAACTTCACTTTTTTTAGCGAAGTACATTCAATTAAACATTTCATACAAATCAAGTATAGCAAAATGACAATGGCTGTTAGCTCCCATGTTCAAGTGCAATTTTTTAAAGTGCTGTCTTACTAAGTCTCGTTTATTAACTAATTTATTTTACTAGGAAAATAAATGGAAGAAATCAAGTGAGAAAATTACATGCACTAACTTACCTGACAGAGTTTTCCGAACTTGATTCCATGTAGCGTGACTTACTGACAAATGTATGTGGAAGACACGGGAGCAATTGTGGCTCAGTTGTTCCTTAGCTAAGGAAACCCGAGTAAGTAGTGATTGGAGCATACAGGGTCAGCATCAGGGATAGTTCCATTTTAGACTTCTAACATAAGCGACTAGTTAGTAAACAGACAGAAGATCGTTTTCAAGAACAAGCAAGTCTTGTAAAATAGTATGAATGTAAGTGCTAGGAAGGATATAGTGGGCTGCGTTTAAACATTCCGTGTTCGTACTCCTTTTTGTATGTTTATACTGTTGATGCCATATTAATATGAGATAATTTGTTGCATAGTGTCTTTATTTGTATAAATGTTTGTATGCATGGTATATTGTAATGGCTTTGCCTGTATTTATTGCAATGACTGCCAGCTCATGGGAGCCCTGTTACACATGATAACTAAATGGGGTGTTCACACTGACTCAGACACACCAGTTGGAGAACTATATACATATATATAATGTGTATATATATATATGTATATAACTATATTTGTGTGCGTGTGTGTGTGCGCGTGTCTTTTTATTAACCATTTGTATATAAAATATCTGTCAAATCACAAGCAGAGTTATTTTACAGTTTATTTGCAGTGACTTCTAAGGCAGTACTGTTTAGCACTTTGATATTAAAATCTTGCTCATGTTTTGCTAAATTCAAATAATATTTAAAAATTTAGTTCTAAAAAACTTTATATGCACTGTATTAAGTCAAAATTTTGTTGGTCATTTTGCTAAGGAAATTTTTGAATGTCAACCTGATGTCACTGTATCTTTTGTTAGCTTTAAACATTCTAGCTTTTGTCTTTTTTTAAACTATGCTGTTTATATGGAAATTAAATTATACAATCAACCAGATGCCAAATGAATTGCCTAATTGCTGCAAAGGATAACCCAGATATCGAGTCACTGTATGGTTTTCAAATAGTAATCTGGTATTTTATCACTTACTATGTTTGGATGTGCTTTTATGAAAAAATTATTCTTATATCAAGATTTATAGTAGTGTCAATAGGGAAACAGACTTCTAATCACTATAGTTAATATTTCTGGTTTACCTGCAGATAATATTTGGAAAAGTATTGCTTTTTGTATTGACTTTTAAGCTTATGTGCAAACATAATAGCATAATTAAATATCAGAGAAGCTAATGTTTCTTGTAGGTTGCTGTAACAAGCCTGACCAGCAAGATAAATATATTTTGACTGAATTTGCTTTTGTATATACTTAATATATATATATACATATATATATATATACACACTCACACACATGTGCGCATACAAAAACATACAGACACAAAATCCGAAGAAAGCATGTTTGCTTTTGTCTCCTTGTGTAAGACACAAGGTCCCTTGAGAAACTACTTTTATCTAGGGACAAATCCTGCCAGGTGCTGAGCACCAGCCAGATGAGGGCTTGCAGGAGCTTTTTGCGAGTGGGCCCTTACCAAGGATTTTCAGGCAAATCAGCATAGTACAGTAAAATTGCTTTTTTGTTGAGCAAGGTTTATTTATTAAGTGGAATGTGAGTGGGAGGTAGCAGGTTCAGAGCCCCATGTGAGATTTCACGTAGTCTGTGTCCTCCAGTCTTCCATAGATAGTCTTAGCTGTGATACTCTCCCAAATCCCATCATCTGTGGAATCGTCCTTCACGTCAACGTCAATACACTGATTCATCCTAGAGTGCAACCAGTGACAGGTCACAGTGGTAAAAAAAAGAAAGAGTTATTGCAGAATAAATCTACTACTATTCTTACAGCTCTCTCAGTGTGAACATGCCTTTGTCTAGGCAGAATTCAGGAATATATCAGGTGTTAAGGGAGAGTGCCTTGCTTTTATTTCAGACAACAGTGTCTCAAGAGTTTCTTCACTACTCCGCTAACCAGAGTACTTTTTTGCTCTCTTTTTCTTTTTTTTTTTTCTTTTTTCTTTTTTTTTTTTTTGTGGTGTTAACCTGTGGGTTGAAAGAAATGCTCATGTACATATACAATGTAAATTAAAATTATTAAATTGAATAACATTTTTTCAGAGGCCCCATGTGTGTTGAATAAGTATGCTTAATTCTGTTAAAATCTGATGTGAATTTTTTATCATTTATAAAACATTAAAAAAATTGTCTACTTGAGTCTTAAAAGTGGAAAAATTGGTGAAGCATGCTTAAGAACACTGGCAATTTAATGGCTAGTCTTTTGATTAAAATAGCTTTTATATAAATACATGCCTGCAGTATCTGGTTATGCAATCTCAGTTAGATATTGAGAGTTGGACCATGGTTGTCCCAGAGGTTGAGCTACATATGGACCAGAGCAGAGACACTATTCGCCCCTCACTGTATTCCTCCTCCATGACATAAAGGGATTGTAATTAACTCACAGCTGATGAGGCCACACGGAAGAGAGGGGGTGGCTATAGGGCTCATAGCACCTATGTCTGGCTAGAAAGAGGACAGAGCTCCGATCCCATCTTTCCCCCTTTGTGTCAGTAAATCCTGGGAAGACATCACTCATCCTTTTCTTTAAGTGTGCATCCAGTTGTTTACCTTACTGTGCCTTTGCTTTGCAGGAGGGCTCAATTATCCTCTACCAGACAAAACCGTTTGACTACAAACGCATTTTCAACAAATGCAGTTTTGGGAGGCATCTGCCGCTATTCCAGGTATCGCCATAAGTACGGATGGCTCCGGCACACCTCCTCAATGGGGTTACATCAAATGATGTGCTGTGGTAGGCTGCAGGATTGGCAGCTGCAGGATTGGCAGCTCCTTCCTTGTAAATGTGGCAAAACAAGAGATTGGGCAAACTCTCCCAAATTATTTTCTAGGGGTTTTTTTCGTGTTTTTTTTTTTTTTTAATGCCTTATTTTTAAAATTAAACTATGGATCTTAAAATTTTCAATGATAGTGAAAATGTGTTTTGCATACTAGTCCCCTGTTAAGCAAAACCTGCAGACCCTGAGATGGACCCACATCAGGGTCTGAGTTTTCACCCTCCAAGACTAAGTTTGTCCTTACTGAACTCACAATTATCTCAAATTTTAATTATTTTAGGGCCTTAAGTTGTCTTCTTACACATGGGAGAACTCTACGTTCTGATCTAATTCACCTACGCTTGTGTCTTTATGTGTGCCTTGTGTGCTTATACTCCTAAACCACATCGGTGGCAGAGCCCTTGCAAAGGGATGTGATGCCCAGTGGTTACTCCAGCAGTGGAAGGTTGAGCTGATTCAGGAATGTAATAGCAGGTCCCTCTGGTAGAGACCATCCTCGGATAAGAGACTGACACCAAAAATGAGAAACTGTGACTAGAGGGGAGTCAAAGCTCTTTCTACAGCTTCCCTACTTTTCACATTCAAGTTCATTTGTCCAATATTCAAAGCTAACATTTCAATTATGCTCAGGAATAGGAGAGAGGGGTTTAACTGTATAAAATTAAGCATGGTTCTGGGAAAAATTGGCAACTCTCTCTATGAAACATGCCTTTTGATTAATTATTTGTATTACAGCAACACCTAGAGGCCACAGCAGAGATCAGGACCCCATTTTGCTAGCTACCCTAATTAGCACCTCCAGTACCTACCCAGGAGAAGCTCCAGTCCAAAAAGACAAAATAAAGAGGAGAATATCGTGCCCAAGGACATACAGCATCTCAGTCACAGAGTTTGGAATAAAAACTTGTGTTTGCTGAGCTGGTGCCCAGTGAATGCTCTTATTTTGTTTTCCTTTTCTTTCCATTATTCTGCCACTGTATTGAATTATACGTAAACATGATAAAAGCATTGAAAAATTCAAAATAACCTGGGTCTTCAAACGGACCTTGTTTACCCTGCTTATAAAAGTCATTCATGAGACTATTCAAAATCGTGGTTAATCACGTTTTGTGATACAAACTAAGTAGTATTTAGAAAATAAATATTTAGCTGTTTTTTATTAAATTAATGAAACCAATGGATTAAACAATAATTAGTAATGGTCAAAAAAGATTAAAATGCCAAACTACTGCTGTAGTAATTGAATAAATGGGATATCAATCAAATTCTTAGCAGCAAATACATATTTGAGAATTGTTTGTGAAAATTATCAATGCAGTAATTTGTCAAATAAAAGTAAAAGAATCTTGTTTACCATATGGAAACATTTATAGCAAATTTTATTCTATTTTCTTTTTTAATTAGACACCCTTACATTTATATTTATAATATGGAATGTTCTGGCTGCATTTGATTACAGAAGAAGTTTGAATACTTGTAATTGTGACATGACTGTGAATGTCAAATGAGATCAAGATTCTGACCTAAACCCACAAACTCAAGGATTTTCTTTAAAGAGAAGGGTGGGATTCCAGCTTGTGCTGCTTTTGGCTGCAGTAGAGTTAATTTTCTTCACAGTAGCTAGTATGGGATTGAGTTTTGGATTTGTGCTGGAAACAGTGTTGGTAGTACAGGGATGTTTTCATTACTGCTGAGCAGTGCTTGCACTGAGCCAAGGCTTGCTTTGCTCCTCACCCCACCCTGCCAGCAAGGAAGCTGGGGATGCACAAGACGTTGGGAGGGGACGCATCCAAGGCACTCGACTCTAAATGACCCAAGGAATTTTCCATGCCATATGAAATCATGCTCAGCAGTAAAAGCTGGGAGAAGAAGAAGAAAGGTGGGGACATTCAGAGTGATGGCCTTTGTCTTCCCAAGTTACCCTTAGGTGTGATAGAGCCCTGCTTTCCTGGGGATGGCTGAATACCTGCCTGCCTATGAGAAGTGGCAAATGAATTCCTGGTTTTACTTTGCTTCTGTGCATGGCTTTTGCTTTCCCTGTTAACCTTCCTTTATCTCAACACACAAGCTTTCTCCCTTTTGCTCTTCTGATTCTCTCTCCCATCACAGCAGCAAAAAGTGAGCGTGTGGCTGTGTGGGGCTGAGTTGCCAGCTGGGGTTAAATCATGACACAGCTCTAAATAGATGTTCTGTATATGGCAAGGTACTTACTTGTGTATAATGAAACTACTCAAGTAGTGCGAGGTTCTGAAGTCATCCAAGAGACAAGACCATGAGGGGAAAAAAAAAAAAAGGCATTTTTTTCACATTGCTTAATATTTTCATAGAATCATTGAATCACTTAGGTTGTAAAAGACCTTTAAGATCAGTCAGTGTGACTGTTAATCCAGCACTGCCAAGTCCACGACTAAACCATGTCCCCAGGTGCCACATCTACACATCTTTTAAACGCCCGCAGAGACGGTTACTCCACCGCTCTGGGCAGCCTGTTCCAGTGTTTGACAACCTTTTCAGTGAATAAATTTTTCCTAATAACTGACCTAAACTGGTGCAACTTCAGGCCATTTCCTCTTCTCCCATTGTTTGTTACCTGGAAGAAGAGACCAACACCACCGCTGTCTACAACATTCTTTCAGGCAGTTGAAGAGAGCAATAAGTTCCCCCCTGAGCCTCCTTTTCTCTAGGCTAAACAATCCCAGCTCCCTCAGCCACTCTTCATAGGACTTTCACTCTAAACCATTCACCAGCTCCATTGTTCTTCTCTGGACATGCTCCAGCACCTCAATGTCTTTCTTGTCATGAGGGGCCCAAAACTGAACACAGGATGTGAGGTGTGACCTCACCAGTGCTGAGCACAGGGAGACAATCACTGCCCTGGTCCTGCTGGACACACTATTTCTGATGCAGGCCAGGATGCCACTGTCTTTCTTGGCCACCTGGGCACACTGCTGGCTCACATTCAGCCAGTTGTCAACCAGCACCTCCAGGTCCTTTTCCACCAGGCAGTTTTCCAGCCACTCTGTTCCCAGACTGTAGCGCTGCATGGGGTTGTTGTCACTTAAGTGCAGGACCTGGCACTTCAACTTGTTGAACCTCATATAATTGGACTCAGCCATTGATCCAGCCTATCCAGATCCCTCTGCAGAGCCTTCCTGCCCTCCCACAGATCAACACTCCCACGCAACTTGGTGAGAGTCTCTGAACTGGCTGAGGATGCACTCAGTCCTCTTGGGCAGGTTGTTGATGAAGATATTAAAGAGGACTGCCCCAGCATCAAGCCCTGGGGAACACCTCTTGTGACTGGCTACCAACTGGATGTAACCCAGTTCACCACTGCTCTCTGGGCCTGGCCATCCAGCCAGCTTTTTACCCAGCTAAGAGTACACCCATCCAAGACATGGAAAGCCACTTTCTCCAGGAGAGTGCTATGGGTGTCAAAGGTTAGGTGGACAACATCCATGTTAGCCTTTCCCTCATCCACTGAGTGGGTAACCTTGTCAGAGAAGGAGATCAGGTTGTTCAAGCAGGACCTGTCTTTCATAAATCCATGCTGGCTGTGCCTGATACCCTGACTGTCCTGCACATGCTGTGTGATCGCACTCAAGTTGATCTGCTCCATTTTAGATTATCAGTTTTTCTTAAAAGAACAGAGAACTCTGGCCTTGGTTAGGTGGAATTTTATCTCAAATAAATAAATAAATAAATAAATAAATAAGCTAAGTGACATTTAAAGAAAGAAATGTGTTTAGGTAGCTGAAATAGCTCAAATAACCCACAGTCTTTAACCTGCTAAGTAATGCATTAAAAAATTCTCTCCACGATAAATTCCACTGTGGTCCGTGATAAAACATAACTGTAGAATGAAAGTGAATTACAGACATGCTTGATACTGAGGAAACTTTCAAATATAGCAGACAGAAAACAAATTATTTTACCTTTCATAGGGTCTTATTATTTATCTTGCTGTGTTTCCTAATTAATTGACTATATTGATGTTTACATAGGGATTTGCTCCTTTCCAACTTTGCTTGATCCTGTGAAGAAGTCGGAATGCTGCATTTGTAGTATCACATTTATTGCCATGGCAACAGTCAGGGATTTCACAAACACTAATTAGGGTTGGCAGCTTGGAATGTTTTCAGTACAGTCCCATATAATTTTCCTTCTTTTATCCATTTCTCATTATACCTTACTTCAACGATTGACTTCTTCAGTATGTATACAGGTTTTTTCCCCTGTGACCTCAGGATTCAGTTAATACCTTCTCTGATTTACAGCCGCCTTTCTGACACCTACACACACACACACGGTTAAGAAGTAACTTCAGTCCTACCTGCATTTGTGTTAAACTCCATTTCTTACACTTTAAATTAGTCCAAGTTTCAGTACAACCAGCTGGCTTCTACGCCAGCATGTGCAAAAGTAGTAAGGAAAGGTATAGAGACTTAGCTGCATCTTCCAAGCTACTTTTAAAGGTAGATGCTAAATCTTGCTCAAGGCAGAGTACAAGCCTTCTGTTCACAGAAGCTTAAGTTCTGTGAACGTCCAAAGATCATATTAAATATTTTATTTCAAGCATATCAAAAGCATTTATAGACACTTAATTTGCTATGTAATAATATGAAGAGTTGGGCCAGCATGAGCCTCGTGAAGTTCAGTGGGGCCAAAGTGCAAAATCTTGCACCTGGGTCAATCCCAAACAGGGATACAGGCTGGGTGATGAGTCAATTGGAAACAGCCCTGTGGAGAAGGACCTAGCAGTATTGGTGCATGAAAAACTGAATATGAGCCTACAGTGTCTGCTCACAGCCCAGAAAGACAACTGTATACTTGGGTGAATCAAAAGAAGTGCGGCCAGCAGGTTAAGGGAGGGTGATCCTTCCACTCCATGCTCGTGAGACCCCATCTGAAGTATTGTGCTTGGGTGAGAGCCCTCAACACAAGAAAGACATTGAACTGATTGAGTGGATCCTGAAGAGGTCCAGAAAGATGATCAGGGGCTGGAGCAGCTCTCCTATGAGTGCAGGCTGAGAGAGCTGGGGTTGTTCAGCCTGGAGGAGAAAAGGCCTTGGGGAGACTGTTGTGGCCTTCTGGTACTTTAAGGAGGCCTAAGAAGAAAAGATGAGGAGGAGCTCTTTATCAGGGAGTGCAGTGATAGGACAAGGGGTAATGTTTTTAAACCGATAAAGGGAAAATTTATATTAGATATTAGGAAGAAATTCCTTACTCTGAGGGTGATGAGACAATGTAACAGGTTGTCCAGAGAAGTTGTGGATGCCGCATCCCTCAAAGTGTTCAAGATCAGGTTGGATGGGGCTTTGGGCAATCTGATCCAGTGGAAGGTATCCCTGCTTATGGCAGGGGTGTTGGAACTAGATGATCTTTAAGGCTCCTTCCAACTCAAACCATTCTGTGATTCTATGACTAATCATGTGTTACAGTTACCCAGCTGAGTTAGTGCCCTCATTTACTCAAAAGTCTTACCAAACCCTGTGTTGGTAGTGAACTTCTGATCATTTCGAAAAGCAAAATGTATTCATCTGTTAACAAAGAAAGAAGGTAAATTTATGATGTCATCACCAGCAAGAGGGGAGCTTTTACTTCACTGTACATGATCAGAGTCAGAAAGAGATGTGTCTGCTTAGCAAAGTAAGATTCTCATTCTGCAGCTCACTTTAGAACAAGTCTCAGATTGTTATCAAACTGGCTTCCCAGTAATAATGATATCCAAACAAAACCAAGGTAAGAAAATACACTAGTATTGCCCTAATTTGGAAAAGAAGATAATAATAAATCACATTGGTTAGAGTGTATTTATATCCTAAGCCACTACAAATGACTAGAAAGCAAGAGAAAAATAATGGAACTACCTGAACCATCTTCATTAGGTTACAGATGAGATCATATAATTTGTTTCTAATACAAAAATGATTTTGTACATCATTAACAGAAAACAAGTATTCAAAGAATAAATTCTGAGTCTGATCACCATCGTCTTTCCCTATGTGATGGGGAGGTAAAAAACCTTTAAATGATGGAAAAATGTCTCAGAAGGTATGAAGGAACTGAAAGTTGGTCTTGATGGTAAATCACTGCATTTTTTTAAATTATAGTTGAAAACCAGAGAAGAATTACTATATTGGATAAGGAGTTCTTAATGAAATAAACGTTAAAAAACAAACAAAATACTTAGATTGGATATTCAAGTCAAAAGTGAACCACTGGAAGAAGCCCTGTATTCCAACAGACACTGAAACAAGCTAACAATAACATCCAAAGAAAACCTTTAATTGAAAAAAAAGCCCATTGCCTCAGAAGTTTATGCTTTGCCTCCCTGTTTTTGAGGAAAGATTGGACTGTGCCAGCTTGCCCAGTTTTTGATGACACCTCCTGCTGCAGTTCACTGCAAGGATCAGTTTTAAAACCTAGTCCTAATGCTTTTGAGAAATTTGAACCCAGAGCCCTTCAGCCTTTGGGATTTTAATTTCATGACTTAATTTTGTTCCCCCTACACTTAATTTCAAAGGCCATCATCAGACTCATGGCAAGTCTTTTTGTAAGCTTTGTGAACTGAGCCATAGTCAAGAATTTCCACCCTGATTAATTTTATTACATGAAGTTTCCCGCCTGCTGTACAGAGCTGTGCAATATTCAGAGTGGACATCTGCTTTTCATCTGATTTCTAAAGCTAAGCCTGGTGGACCACCGCCCCTTTGAAATTAAGGAGTTGAGGAAAAAATTTTAGTCGTGAAAATAAAAGGCCAAAGCTGGAGGGCTCTGGGTTCAAATTTTACAGAAGTACCAGTCTCTGTTTTAAACTGATCTCTTGAGGGAAGCACAGTGGAAAGTATTTCCATCGACTGGGCAAGCTGACACAGTTCAGTCTTCTGGAAAGAGAATGGAAATCTATTGCACGTTCAGACGCAGAACTACACCCACTTTAGACCCAAGAGGTAGCTTTCAATGAAAGACCTCTGAAGGTAAGTTATCAAAGATGGTTAAACCTGAATAACTAAAAATACAGACATCATGAAGTTAACTGAAATCTTCAAATTCTCTCATAAAACATGAGTTTTTTTAAAAAAAGCTTGCTTCCCTCTATATCTCCAAATCAGCCCCTCTTCCCACGAGATGGAGTTGTTAACGCAACACAAAAAGGCTTCAGAATCATGCTGCCGGGCCCTCAGGAGCAGAAAAAAAGATCACAGAAATCTAATAAGTGTGGTGGAAAACGCAATTTGGTGTTGGCACTTTCCACTGAGTTATTGTTACAGCTCAGGTAGAGGCCTGGTTCAGTCTGGGCTGCCATGTCAACTGGGCTGCAGCTTTGCAGATGAACAGCTGGCACATGGCAGAACTTCTGTCAGCAGCAGACACACCATGCCCACCTGTTTCTTCTCTCTGTGGTGCCTTCTCTTCCTTGGATCAGTGGCAGGGACTGTGTTAATGGGAGGAGAAAGGGCAAGAAACTCATCCAGATTAAAACTAACATGGTTTTGCCAGGTGCGAGTCTTGTCTGTGCTCCTCTGAGACCTCACCTGGAGTACTACATCCAGCTATGGGGTCCTTGATATAAGAAGGACATGGACCTGTTGGAGAGGGTTTAGAGGAGAGCCATGAAAATGATCAGAGGGATGGAGCACCTCTCCTGTGAGGATAGGTTGAGAGAGCTGGGGTTGTTCAGCCTGCAGAAGAGAAGGCTCTGGGGAGACCTGATTGCAGCCTTTCAGTACAGAAAGAAGGCTTAGAAGACAGATAGAAGCTTTTTACTAAGGTCTGTAGTGACAGGGCAAGGGGCAATGCTTTTAAACTGAAAGAGGGTAAGTTTAGATTGGACTCTTTATAATGAGCATGGTGAGACACTGAAACAGGTTGCCCAGAGAAGTTGTGCATGCTCCATCCCTGGAAGTGTTCAAGGCCAGGCTGGATGGGACTTTGAGCAATCTGGTCTAGTGGAAGATGTCCTTGCCCATGGCAGGGGGGTTGGACTAGATGATCTTTAAATGTCCCATTCAACTCCAAATCATTCTGTGGTTCTGTGATTCCTGCCCTTTCCTTACAGGTCTGCAATGCTATTTATAGACACCTATTTACACATTTGCTTTTGGGATACTTTGGCCTAATTTTTAGATCTACTACATACCCATAGTGTCTAACAGAAGCAAGAATATCCATGGGTACTTTTTTGGCATCTTACTGACATACATTATTTTCATGGGAGTAGCCTGCAGAACTCTCAGTTGAAATAAGGGGCCCATTGTGCCAAGTTCTCTTCACATACATAATTGGAAACATCCACAGACACCTCTTGTTCCAAAGACGTTTACAATAAATGAAATAAGAAACATAAGAAACATAAGAGACATAAGAAAAAATATTATAGTTGCTGTATGGATAGACTTTTATGGACAGAGGCACTTAGAGACTTGTGCTGTAATATGGCAACTTTGGAAAAGTTAAGAAGTTAATCCAGATCCTACCATTCCAGCTTATCGCTTAAAAAAATTCCTTCCTCTCTCATGCTATGAGTCAGCGTGCTTTTCCAAAAAAGTGCTTTCAGACTAACAATTGTCAAATTGCTTGGGGAGACTCTAACTTGACATATTTAGTACGTTCTTCCCACATCCCTCACAGAAGCCCACAGATGTCAGCTTTGATCAGAATCATCCAGGACTGCAAAACCCATCAGGTTTGCAAGGCTAGGAGAAATGTTAAGATGGTCTAAACAGTAAATCCTCCAAATAAGTGATTCTGCACTTAGAGAGAGACACATGAAGCTGAAAAGGACAGCATTTCTAACAGGATGCCCTAAAATAACAGCCTAGTTATCAGTCCAATATTGGTTTTAAACCTAGACATTTCTAGACCACAGGAGCTCTTTTGGAAGTGGACTACTGATTCGAATCTCAAATTGCAGACCACACCCCACTGCGAAGAGCTGTCGCCATCAAGTCAGCAGAGCCCAAAACAGTCATGCAAACCTGCATGGCATAACACGTAAAGCAAAGGATGTTACTGTAACTGTCTCTGTATTTATTACAATCAGTGTAGGTGGTTAAAAAAAGAAAATATCATGTAAGAGGTTTGCTTTCAACACTAATAGAAGAGTGATTTATGACACTGGACATTTAAAAGATAGTAATTTAGTAGGGAGAGAAGGGGGAGAAAAAAAGTTTAAATTAAAACCTATATATTGTTAGAAAGCTGAAGACCATCCACAATTGCAGAAGGTTTTAATTTTGTGGGTTGCGAGCATGTGTGATAGTTTAAAGTGAAGGTCCATCTAACCCACCATCCTGACAATGGCCAGGACAAACCAGAAATGGGCTGTGCAGGCTGATCATGACTTTAGGATCACAGAGGCCTAAAGTGGTCTCCAAACCTTTTTGTTTGTGAGCCCCTATCACTACAAAATTTTTGAGCATGCACCCACAATATACATATATTTATTTATTTATAAACAGCATTCCTGTACTAGTGAAGTTCTGTATTTTTTTCATGCATCCCAGTGGACTGTTACCTTCACAGACATTTTGCAGTGCAGGCACATTAGATACTGGGAGCTCATTCAGATGGTAAAGACCTGCCTATTTGACTACCTGTAGTCACAACCCTCTTACATTTACTTCATGCTCATTGAGTGTAATACCAGTTAGAAACAGAAAGGGACAATTTGTCCAAGCTTAAGAATCCCTGTTGCTTTAACATGCTAGGAACATTAATTTAATGTGGGAAATGTTAATAGGAACTGGAAATTGTTCAAGAACAATCTACTGGGATATATAAAAAAAAAAAAAAAAAAAAAAGCCACAAGTTTGGAAGGAGAAAAGAGCTCATGCTGGGGAAGAAAGAATTTGTGAAATATAGAAGATGCAGAAATCCTCATCAGACATTAGCACAGAGAACGCAAAAAAAAGGATAACAGTGGCAAACTGCAAATTTAAAAAAATGTACTCTGCCGAAAACAGCTATATTGGAAAAGATCAATGGGCAACATAGTTAGAAGGAACATGCGAGAAACAGAGTAAAAAAATTCTGTACCAAATGTTGGCCCATTCCTAGAAACAGGTATTATAATTTTGAACAAAGGCTCAGTAAAAGTAGATGTGTTCATCATTATTTCCTTCTGATTTCAGAAGAAATCAAGAGAACAAATCTGCCCAGTAAAACGTTGTAGAAGGACCAGAAAACCTGGCATTTAGAATGAAGAAAAATATGATGCAGAGTTGGCTGCAATTATAGATGTACAAATCAAGGAGCCTAGAGGGAAACACACAGCACGGAAAACAGGAAAAATCTCAAAGATCTTTCATTTGCCAATGTATTCCAGATATCTTAAAAGAGCAGAGAGGTGACCAATGAAAATACAGATGCATTATTCAGATGCTGAACCTGGACATGCAATGAGAAGTTTCATTTAGAAGCCCACAACACAGAATTGAACATTTAAGGTGCAATTAACAATAATAAATATGATTTCATAGAATGTAGGTCTTGTCAAACAAACCTTTATTTTATCTTCTACAACTTCATTTTGGTTCACATGTATTTCTCTGGTTGTCAATGATAGCTATGTTAATAGAGTATATTCACAGGCCTGTGCCTTTGAATCATTTGACCATGCAGTTTGAACATCACATTACATGGAAATAAAAGGATGTAACTAGGGAATTGGTTCCTATTAGTAAATTATTTTGTCATTGCTACAGTTTCCAGTCATTAAATTTGCACAGGATACGAAAACGAGTGGGATGGTAAGCACAGAGAAAGGACAATTTGCAGAGAGTGACCTGAATTGCCTGATTAAAAAAAGCATATTAAAAACTTGCATGGAGGACATGTATTGCAGAGTAAGAAATACAATCTCATGGTACTGAAAACTCACTTCAGAGTAGGGACTCATAGAAGCACACCATTAAGAAAACCATCATAAATTAGTCTGAAACTTGTGTAGCTCATTACTTCTCAATGATGGAAGGGATGCAGGCCTTGATGGAACCAAACAACTGAGTGCTCCAGTGTGTCTGAAGTTGGAGGGCTCAGTTTAGGGATGAGCTTTCATGATCTTCATGCACAAGGTCAGACTGAGTTGCCTGATGGGTTTTTTTTCTGCTTCTGAATGAGAGGAAGGAATATTTTCCTGACAACTTTTTTTAGAACACGACAAGTGGTGTAAAAAAGTTTATGAAATTGTATTCAAATTCTGAATGTAACTTTCCAACTTCATTCTCCTAATTTGTTCCTTATTTCTGATTTTTATTGGCATAAATGTGTAGGGAATGTCTGTTTTCAGCTGAATTCTCAGATACAAAAATGACTATTCATGCATAATTAAGAGTATGCCCTGTTCACTAATCATTAGTAATCATGCATTCATGTGTCCAAACTCCAATAATTAATCACGGAGCAGAAAAACCGCAGTGCAATTTGAAGTGACCAGAGCATCACAAACAGCAAATAGTCAAAGTTAAAAACTCACAGGCATAGACAATATTTTCCTTCTAAATCTCCAGGTCAGGTCTTTTAAAAATGAATCTATTATAAGGAATCAAGATCAGTTCATGAATGATTTTTGAACAACAGCAAAAAGGCTAGATGGTTCATCAAGTCCTAGTACCATCCATGCTAATACTGCATCACTGACCCAGCCAGGTAATGGCAAACAGACAAGATCTGATTCTCCTGCTGGTGCAAACTGCTGTCTCTGTTCATTTTGAAAGAGCTATTCCAGTTTCAGCAGCTCAAATCTAAAGTTCAGCAATAATGTTGATAGCCACAGTAATAATAAGATATCCTAGGTTGCTTCTTTTCTGAAGGACACAGGTATATTAGTTTTTAATAGTTTAATAGGCTTTGTGCATAGCTTTTATATACAGTTATATAGCTTACTGTACATATTTATACTCTGATTTCTGCACTTCTGTTACTTTGTCTTTCCAGCAGTTCCCCATCCAGTTGAGCACTCAGTGTTTTGTTCTATTTAATTGCCAGTGGTCTGCATCAGTTAGTACACACTGACATTTCTCTTTCCTAGGGTTATCTCATGATGTGCCTGTGCCTGGTGTCATGACAAGTTTCTCTTCAGGTCTGACACCTGCATCTCATTCACATGTAACTTTTTAACTTGTTGATGTTTCTAATCTATCCTGTATCCAACCGTGGGCAATCCAACTGTGGGCAATCAATTCCTCCCTATTCTGGAGGAGACCCATGGATCAGCTATGGCTTGTGTGAGGACCAGTACTGCTGTGCTTCAGAACCACTTGGTAAAAACTGCATTATCTACACTCCATTTTGAGTCCATGAAGACCCAGCTGTCCAGTCTCCACGTAAGACTTGCTATTTTTAGCTTGGTGCCTCCTACATTTTACCTCTTGCAGATTTTCTGACATTTTATTTCGTTTCCTTAGTGAAAACATATGGCAAACAGATGCCTAAGCAGGGCCCCAGGCACCCATCTCTTTTTCCAGACTTTTCAGAATATCTGGGAAAATTCTGAGGTTTATCCTGATATGCATCACACTTGCAATTTATTTCAAGTGCTACCTTTTCAGTGACAGGCATCCTAAACACCACCAATTTTGGAGTTATGTACTTTTAAAGTCAAATTTCTCCCTTTCTCTCTCTTTTTTTTTTTTTCTCCGCCATAGGCAAGATAAAAATATAAAATATATATAATGGAAATATAAATTAACTAATCACCAGGTTTCAAAGTGGTAGCAGCTGGGTATCAGTCAGAGGAAGCAAGGATGATCTAAAGATCTTCTTTCTCCTCACATGCACGTCTCAAAATTAAAAATAATTCATCTACAAACATCAATCTACCAGTCCCTCCCTAAACTTAATGTTTTGCACACAGTGGCATGACCACAGCTCTGTCTGTGATAAAAGGGAAATTGCCAGTATCCTCTGAGGCTGAGATTTAGCTATTTTGCATAGATGATGAGTGTGTTGAGCTTGGGCAGTAGCCCCTCACTTGCTGTGGCCAAGACAACTATTCCATGAGAGAGAGTGTCTTCCAAACCAACAGGGAAACGGGAAAGTCTTCAGTAGAGCAATACATCTCTGTCATACACCTTTTCCCCTGGTACTTCCCTTCCCTTTCCCATGCTTCACCCTTTGTTGTACTGTCCTAGGGCAATGCATTTAAAATTAATATTTCAATATATTGAAATTATTTTTGAATTTCAATAGTGTATGTGCATTCTGGAGAAAGTTTATTTTTGTAAGGGGACTATATGTGGCTATTGGCATTCTTTCTTAAGGCTGCTTTGTAATTAATAGCTCACATGGGACCTCAAAGCCAAGGAATAGCATATCTGTTTTCCCTTTGCTCTGTCTCCTTCCCAGGATTCATTCATTCCAGAAACATGAAATATTAAGCACAAAATTTAAGATGCAATCATGTGTTGAGAAGAGAGTACTGAGAGCCAAACGTGTGGAAGGTGGCAGATTTACCCTCATAGCTGGATCTATCTCTCAAGCATGAGGATACCCAAGGTGTGTCACGATTTGCTCGAGGTATCAGACATCAGGATGTAGATTTACTCACAAAGTGCAAATGTTTCATTTAGAAGCTATCTAAACGAACAGGCTCTTGAGTTTATTGTCATATTTGCTTTTTCCTTTCTCATTAAAAATGTTGCCCTTTTTTTGCACAAAGGATGAGAATGTTGCAATGCACTGTTTTCTGTATTGATATGCAGCAATCAAATAAGGCCAAATTAGATGATTTTACCACTTCTAGGACATTCAGTGGAAGCCAATACACAGGCTGAATGAAATTGCTCTAAAGGGCAGAGCATGTGATCAGGAAAGACTACCAGCTCAGAGGCCACAAAGCCTTTCAGAAGTGGTTTACTGGAATCTTTTTTCATATTTCATATCAAAATTTCCGGCGGGGGGGGGGGGGAGTAAAGCAACTAAATCAATGGCAAGCCAATTGTTGTATGTGAATTCCTTTTTCTCCCAAATAACCTATGTCAACACAAAATGTTCCTGATGAATGAAGGATCCCTTTTTGTTGCCGAAGGAAGGAGGGGCTAGAGAAAATAATGACACAGCAGCCACCATGGGTAATTCCCAAGGGATGCTTACTTTTTCTGTATCAACACATAATGTTTCTTAAAGACAAAGGAGCAAGTTTTACTATTTTTATCAAGGAAGTGCTGGAAAACAGAAAATTTCATCACACCAGGACACGATTACGACTTCTGTAAAGAAGTAAAGCTCTGTAGTCCTCCCGAAAGATGACTTTTTAACATCTATGAAGCATCTTCTTCCCCAAACTCCAGCTGGTTAGCTGCTTAGTTACAGTTGCTGATTAGCTCGGCAACAGGGGCAGCAGCTGCCTGACCAACAGTGACGGACCTGACGGAGCTGTTACCTCCAGCTGAGACCTCCCAGGCAAACTCCTGCCGGCAGGACTGACAGATGCTTCTGGACCAGCCATCTTTTTGCAGGGGAATGGGGCAGAAGACTCTCACTTCACCCTCTTCTCTGTAACCTCAGATGTCTCTACAGGTGTCCTTCCTTTCTGTGCCTGAGGCTCCCTGATGCAGGCTGTTGGACCCTTTCCACCGTACTCTCTTGATAATGCTCTTCCTAATTTGCCTCAGTGTTCCTAGTCCCCATTTTACTATTAATTACCAAATGTGTGCTAGCAAAGCACTTGGTAGCTTGTCTTTCGTAACTGCACGGGGCAGCTGCAGAGCAAAGGTGTCAGACTCCACTGGGTGCAGAAGAAACCATGTGTCGCCCTGTTAGTGAGTGCCCGCTCTGCTGGCAGTCCTTTCAGGCTGTGCCAGTTTCTATTTCATCGCTGCCTACAGCACCACGGGGGCCATAGGAGAAATGTGACTGTAGAATAATGTGATTTCTGCTTTAATTAATTGAAACACTTGTATTCGTTTTTAATCTGTACATACATTTCTTCCGCACCCCCCCCTCCCCTTTTCTGGAATCACAGTTTTCAAAGAAAACTGATTGCCATCAAATGCATTAAAAATGGTATTTAACAATGACTTGATCAAATGCATTGGAATATCTTCGTTACATGCATAAATGTAACATGTTTTACCTTCTCTATCTAATCCAAAAGCTTCTTATTTTTCATCCACCCACTTGGGCACACAGTTATTCATTAGGTACAAAAATGAACTGCACACCTTAAATATATTCAGATTATTGTAAAACTGTCTCCACCTTGCTACCAGAATTGCCAAGCTAAAAATATCCATCTCTTTCTCAAAAGATAGATGGTGATAATATAGAAATGTTTCCACTTCCATAGTGCCTATACTAATACAGGGAGTCAATTCTATTTAAAAATAAATTCACACTTGAACAGTTGCTGTAGTCTATACATGTATTTCACACACAGAGAAAAAGTTGTTTAAAAAGTTATGTAGCTGTAGTCAAGCATTTAGAAGTTAGGAAATATAAGAGTGAAGAAGAATCTTCTGTGCCTGAAGAAATTTTTTTTCTTCCCCTTCCTGTGTAAGTATTATGATATAGTCTGTAATTATGTGAAAATATGCTTTTTTTTTACCACAGGAGTACACCTTTTTCTCTTCAAATTGTTCTACTTCAGCCACCTGTGCCACAGACATCTATAATATTAATTACTATCCCCTCTGCCTAGTTTTTTAGGCAAACAAATCTTATGTTAAGCTTGTCCCCCAGGCCCCATTGGGAAGTTCTGAACCCAGTGGGTGGTTTCAACCAAATACAATGGAAAAGTAGAGGTTTTAAAGAAGAAAATCTTATCCAAATTTCAGGACAGTGAGGGAAAAAGGAAAGCCTTATCAATGCTTCCATCAAAACGAAGGCTGCTCTGCTGCCAGCATTCAGCTGCTCGGACCTGAGACCCTGCATTTCAGGAAATCTTCACCTGCCCTGCTGCACCAGGGCCAGCCACATACCTGCTGCAGCCCTCACTTGACCTTTCTTTTCTGAGCATGTGCCTTTTTTTTAAAATCACTCCGCCCCTAAAAGTGCTCCAAGTGTGTTACCTTATAGCCTGGGATGATGGAGATTACACTCTAAGACCTGCATCCAAAAATCTAGTTTCTCTCTTTTCCTCATGGTACTCCCATTGACCCCAGTCTCTTGCTTTTGTCTGGCTGGTCTTATTTGAACTCTATAGTTCTCCCTCACCTTGCACAGTCAATTTGTCAAACACCCCCTCTCGAGCTGAAGGTTTGGGCTGTGCTATTTAGCCTGGAAATCTGTGGTAAAAATTCTACACACAAGGCATGTCAGGGCAATTTCAGTATTAGGTGATTAATTCTCCCCTCTTTCTGTGCACACGAGTCACGCCTCAGTCAATGTTTCCAACTGCCCAGTCTGATGTCCTTTATTGTAGATAGAGCTGGGTCACAGATCACAGCAATAATACCTATGTTAGGTAAAAAAAAAAATATATATATATAAAAAAACCAGCACACTACCTGAAGGTTCATCAGCCACCTCTGCCAAACATGGATCTTGGACAACATATTTTAATTTTGCTAAAGGCTGTTGATTCAGATGTTTGCACATTGGCAGGAAATTGATTAAATTCCACTGTTCTTTTTATTCATTCTGATTCCATTTTCTCTCATAAGACAGAAGTGTAACACTAGATGGTGGATAACCTCTGGTGTATTCATAGTTGCCATGCAATACATATATACACATTATCACATTGATTTTCCTGTATGTGCCTTTACTGTCACTCCTTGTTGCTGCAAATGATTAAATGAAGCAGCAGGCAACGAAAAACTATGAAACCTTCTAGTTTGGCTCTATTTGTAAAACACTGCAGCTAATCTGCTTGTGTCCATGAATGTCTAACCCATCTACTAAGAATTACCATGTCGCCGTTTTGTAAAGGTCCCAGTGTTAATTGTCTCATACAAAGCAATCATCTTTATTCTCTCTCTCTCTCTCTTGCTTTTTCAAGTCCTTATTTGAAGACCTGTTTTGTATCCACATGCACTTGGTGACAATACACAGCCTCAGCAGAAAATGATTATTGAAGGTCTGCTGCAAGACTGGACATCAATCTAGGGAATAAACTTTATAGAAACTGCAGTACCAACCTGATATGTACAGCAAAAAAACTCACCAACTTAAACTCTGAAGTACAAATCTATACCTCATACCACGCTAAGATATTTTGCTCGAGTTCCAGTATGCCAACGTTGAAATAGGACATTTTTTTACCTTAAACAAGTCAAATACTGGTGACACTGAAATCAATGGCAAAATTCTTGCTTAGTCTGATAAAACATGAGCATTACCTAAGAAATTTTCATTAGAAAATATGACTTTTAAAATATTTAAACCATTGAAATCATAACATCTGCATTCTTCATGCCTTATGCTAATGAAATGATATAACAAATTGTTAAAAATGCAAACAGCTTTCTGTAGTTTGTCATTCTATGACTTCAGATTTCTTTTATAACATCAAAGCAATAAAATAATAAATAAATAAACATTTTATACAATTACATAAATCATAGAATCATAGAATCATAGAATTAACTGGGTTGGAAGAGACCTCCGAGATCATCAAGTCCAACCCTTGATCCAACCCCATTTTTTCTAAGGAAAATCTTACATTTGACAAAATTTTAAATTTTCATATAATTTTTTTCTGAAATGTTATTATTTCTTGCAGCACAGAGTCTATTGCCTGGTCTTTGGAAGTTGCTTCAACAGCAACCAGGTGGATAGAACAAAACTGCTGAAGACTGAAGCCTGCTAAGAGTGGCTGTGAAAGTATATCTTTGGCATCTCTTCCTCTCCTTACAGTATTGGTACCACTGCTAATTATTGTTCTGAATACTTTTAGCACTGCTGTAGTGCTTCTAGGTCTGCAGTAATGCAGCACAGACCCAGGGCACTGGGACAGTGGAAAAGACAAAGAGCTTTTGGGATGAGTCATACGTAGGGGAACAGAGCTGGGGAAGGAACGACAAGGACAGAGAGAAAAGACTAGTGGCAGAGTATTCTGAGGGTGGCAATGCAAAGAACAAGGCTATTAATAACAAGAAACACATGTAGGGTGTGGGCTGGAAGACGGCAGATCCCAGCATCCCAATCAGCAAGCTCATCCTACTGCTCCCTCAAAGCCTCCTTCCTTATCCAAAGGATGCAGAGCCAAACTACCATCCCACTTATGTTCTCTCTTTGCAGAACTACCTGTAAAGACAGACTTTCACAGGAAACACAAGTCACTTTATTGCTTCTCCCCTTGTATGTGCATGGAGCCTTTTCTCTAGGACCCAGTACTGGTAGAGAGCTTCTGCAGCCAGAAATGGGTGTTGCAGGAAAAGCATCAGTTGGTGGGACAGCTCTTTGTGCTCAGTGCTTGCATTCCTATCACCTGAAAGGGAAGTCATAGAGGACAGAGGGCTGCAGTGAGGAAGGTCAAGAAGGACTAACTCGTTCTCCTGAAATATATTTTGAAGATGTTGCTGAAATGACAGAGATATATGTGTTAACAGAATTCTTCCAGAGTAATTGGAGCCTAAAGGAGATGACAGGAATCTTGTTTATCACATTTGAACATCAAGATCTACTGTGAGTCCACTAACCTGAAGAGTTAGACTGAGGTTCAGCTAGTCTCAGGAAATTTCTTCAGTCATCATCTCTGAAACAGTCCTGAGAAATATGGAGTACTTTTAAATTCCAGGCAAACTTTCATCTAAAGTGCTAAGAATCATCATTAGGAGGGCCTAACTCTAATTTGACAAACCCCTGAGTCACATCCCCTAAACCAAAAGTTTAACCCACACAGCATTAGGTCAAAGACACACCAGTGTAAAATTTTAATGCTCACTCTGTCTTGCTTTTTGAAGTTCTTTCCTCCCACATGTCTGCTAGACTTCCCAGACAAACAAACTGAATCTGGACTCACTCCTACCTTCATTGTAGTCCTTTCTCCACACTGTGCAGGTGTATTCTGCTCTCATCCACACGCTGCATCACTTCTGCCCTGTTTCTTGTCAGCCCCCACATCTAGACACCATCTACATCAAATGTGTCCTGGCCTTACCTCTAAATTTTCCAATACTTGAACTGAAAGTATCGGCAGATTCCCCATTTGCTTCCAAGGCCTGATGTTGAGGAGTGACAGGGAGTAGTGAAACAATCCTGATTATTTTTCACAAGAGAAATCAACCAGAATAACAGTGGTGATCTCTTGAGGAGTTGGATTCTCTCTCCCTCCAAATTCTTGGTCTATTCCTTGGGAAAATGACGACGACTATTCCTGTTGAACCATAGCTCTGTTCCAGACGCAGCAAGAGACTGGACAAGTCAGTAATAAGTAGAGTGGCTGAGCAGTAAAACTCATAATAAAACCCTAAGATAATCACAGCCACATTAAAAATTACAACTGAGACGAACAACTAAGAAACCTAAGAAGCTACTTGCAAAAGAAAGATAAGTAGCAGACTTTGTTCTTGGCTCCAAAGAAATGTTGTCTTGGTTTATTTTGAGGCCTGGGGCTCATAAAAGCTATTTTGTGTTCAGCATCTCTGTCCTGTTCTCTTTAGGACTGCTGTCCAGCTCAGAGATGACCCTCAGCACAAAGCAGTCAGACTGAAAATAAGACACAATCATGTTACTCAAACTAATCAGTCAATGTGTAATATTGGCAACACAGTCACACAACAATTAGATTATTTCTGTTTTCCCAGTGTTTTACTTGTCTGCAGCTGATGTAGAAGAGAAGCACTCATAAATGATTGAAATACATCCAGTATTTGCCACCACATACAAAACTGCTAAAATAACTCACTCTTTGTACCACCCAAGAATTAAGCTAATGCTCCTCTTAAGCATCTCTGAAACTCAGAGCTTTTACACACAAAGAAAATTATCCACATACAGAGTGCCCACAGAACATTAATCTAATCTACCATTTCCGAGGTAAGAAATTAAGCCCTTTTAGTCACAATTTATGGTAAAATTCAAACTGTAATAATCCTATCTTTTAAATAGCTTTAAATGTCTTTAACTAAAAGTGATCTTTATCACACGTTTATGTTTTTCTTTTTGTATTACAAATGACTGTAACAGTGAGAAATCAGCAGTATCAAGGCTCATCTTAATACTAAACAAAGATGTAAATATTCAGAATGATGTGCATGGAATTAGTAATAGCATTAGCAGTAATGAGACTTGCACAGCTATTTCTCCACATAGCTAGATGAACATGTATTACAAAGTACTTATCAAGAAAGCCAAACTTTCAACTACGTTTTAAATAAAATTATAAATAGGCTTTAGAGGCTCTCTTTCTCTGAAACAAAATGCTAAAATAGGTTTATTTCTACGAGACTGAACTTCAGGAGTTCATAGTGTTACTGCCATACTAAAAGCAAATAAAATAAGATTCAATCATTATTTATTTATAAAAACAATCCTTACTATGGAATAAAGTCTTTTTGGATCATGTATATCTGTTTATGCAGGATCTCCACTCAATGGTTACTGAACTTGAGCACTTCACAATTTTAGTGCATACACAACATTAATGATGCAATGAAAAAGTCTACCTGACTTGACAACTGAGTTGACAAACCCTTCAGTTTTGTATCTTTGGTGCTAGATCATCAATTTTCTTTTTCAAGAAGTGCTGATGAAAGTCTCTGCAGTAAAACCGTCTAGCAGGGAAGAAAGAAACAAGTTTGAAATGTGAACTTAAGCCATTTGTCTTATACCAGAATCCCCCCTCATGGCTTAGATATATTTATGACCTACAAGGAAGAAGGAGACAGCAAAGGTGTCAGTTACAAGTGACTATCTTCTCATTTTGCATTTCTCAGAAAAAAGGGTCTGACTTCTGCCAGGAGCGACTTACACTTTTCAAGATAATGCCAGCAAGCATCACTGTAAAGATCCAGGTCATGAGGGGCTCCCTAGCTACAAAGAAATTGATGGATACTGGAAAATGTGTAAGACAGAAAGAATCAAAGCAGCACAGGACAATAGAAGGTTCTGATTCGAGAAAGTACATTTTATGACTTATTAAGATAATGTTTCAGTTACATTTAAAATTGTATACCACTTGCCACATATTGAAAATGACAGATACTTTCTAGGAACAGATGTTGAACTGTATTTCAGCTATTCCTCCTTTTCCTTTCTAAGTCACCCTGATTTTCTTATGAGTTAAAGTATTTCTCTCTACAACTGCCTTATTTATTATGTTGCCTTCAATCCTTTTCAGTGCAACTGTATGGCCCATTCCTAAGCTGAGGAACCATTTTGTTGGCCATCACCACACAAAAAAAGACTTTGAGGCAGAGGGAAAAAAACACAAAACCAAATAAAAACCTAACCAACAAACAAACAAAAAAAAAACCCAAACAAAAAACCAACCAAACAAAAAAAATCAGAAATGGAAAAGGCAACAAGGATGATCAAAGTTATTAAGTAAATTGACCACAAGGAGTGGTTGAGACTAAGAAAAGGCAACGCAGAGAAGAAATGAGGTCAACAGAGCAATGAGTAGCATAGGGAAGTTGGACAGCAATGAGCTGTCAGAAGAGCCAGGCTCTTTATGCAGACAGCAGCAGACGTGTGAAAATTATTGCCTAGGGACTTTCTGCTCAAAAGAGCCTTACTTTCTATGGGAGACTGGGTGAGCATTTGAAAGAGAGATCCACTGAGGTCACTGAGAAAACAAACCAAATCTGGTTCAGGAAAACCCCAGTATAAAACAAGGTAAAGGCTGAGAGAACATGAAGGAGGAACCAGCATATATGGTTGCCCAATTCTTACTCCCACCTCACTGTCTCTTGTGGCCACTGCTGGAGACAATCCAAAGCTACATGGCATGCAAGGCCTCTGAACCAGTGGTGTGATTAATAGGTGAATTCCTGTGATTAACAGCTGAATTCCTGATTAATGTGATGTTAGTGTAATGGCTTAAACTGAAAGAGGGTAGGTTTAAACTAGGTATTAGGAGGAAATTCTTTACTGTGAAGGTGGTGAGGCACTGGAACAGGTTGCCTAGAGAGGTTGCAGATGCCTCATCCCTGGGAGTGTTCACGGCCACATTGGATGGGGCTCTGAGAAACCCGGTCTACTGAAAGGTTCCCTGCCCATGGCAGCAGAGTTGGAACTACATGATCTACATGATCTTTAAGTTCCCTTCCAGCCCAAACTATTCTATGATTCTGTGATTCTGTGATTCTATGATTCTATGATTCTATGATTCTATGACTCTATGATTCAATGATTATTCTATGATTCCATGTATGCCTTAGAGTATGACATGGATTTTAAATCAGAAAAAGTCTTATAAACTTTTCATATCCAGAAAAACAATATCCAATAAATATTCCATAATCCAAACTAGGCAGCCCACAGATGTTGTCTGTTCACCTCTCAGGACCAGGAACTTCTTTGTCAGAGCTGAACAATGTCTTTCTGATTATCCCATAAGGGGGAAGAGAGAAGAAAGAGACAATTTAGAAATTTTAAAGGCAGAGATGTAACATCAAAGCAATGGTAAAGGACCTCAAATGAATGTGACTATTCTAAATTTCATTTTGTTTCTAAAATTTTGAAGGTTTTATTCAACAGGCAGTTGCTCATGATCTGCATGAGTTAGAGAAACAGCAGAATCAGAATTATCTTCCTAACTAAACAAGAAAAATAAAAAATGGCTTTAAAAACATCGTAATCTAAACTGATTATGAATACAAGCTGATGATGTTACACTTCTGGTCTGCAATTAAAAGTCATTCTGAACCCTTCTTTCAAGGCTGAATGATTTTACCAAAGGAATGTTTACTGGTAAGTATGGTGGCTGAACTGGATGAATGAATGTTTGTTCAGTTGATTTGCCATAGTCTATTTTTTTCCCCCTGGAATACAGTTTGTCTTTTCTTGTCTCAGGAAGCATTGGAACCAGGACAAAAAATGAAATCCTCACGCTTCTGATTTTAATGGAAATTTTTTCATTGATTTGAATGGAACTAAGATTTGATACAGAATTTCAAAGGCCTTGTTTATACAAAAAAGAAAAACAACAAAAAAAAAAAGGCAAAAAAATGGACCAACTTCCTTTGGTTGGCAAAACTGCCTTGCATGGAAACTCTTCTTTTTTTTAGTTGGAGCAACTTGTCAGGATTTAGCTTAAGGTGATGCCAATGTAAGTCACTCTTAAAACACAAGACAAATGTGCACAAAAGGCAGTATCACTAAAAGTTTTTTAACTGAGGTAGCTCAACTTGCTTCTGAAGTAAAACTGCTCAGGTGACCTTACTCACAAAACTGAGAATATTGGATACACTGTTGCTACAGCACATACTGATCAGTAGTTCTGAGTGTGAGAAATCCTCTTCAACTCCTGTGGGAACAAAAAGACATTGGGGAAAAAAAACCCCATGGATCTTGATGAAATTCTAGTCATGGGTAAGTCTCCAGGTAGGACCACAACCCTGGAAACACTTGTTTTTATGTTTTACCTCCTTTGGTTATGCCAGCAAAGTTTGCTTTGGTTATCCCCTGGCAAAGTGCCACAGGTGAACATGCCCTGAGTACTGGCAGCATGAGCTCCCACCAGCTAGTGATGCTTGTTTCACCCTGCATAAGGGAAATCCTACTGTGGTCCAGGTGCTGTAGACAGTTTCTGTACCTACTATCCTCTCTGTACAGCCTTTCCTCTGGGACTGCCACAGGGGTAGATCAGTGGCAGGTACTGTAAACCATTCCTGCATCAAGGGCACAGTGTGAGACTTGTAAATGTGCTGGAAAAGACCCAAATAACCAGTGCAACCAGTGAGGAAATGTTTCTCTTAAAATAGAACCTGCTTTGCCCTAATTGCTTTCCCTTCTACTTTTACACCCTATTCAGTATTACTGTTACTGTGAATACATTAATGTATAATAAGCCTCTTCTGTTTCATTCCCACTCAAGAGCCCTGCTTTCTGTAATACTATACAAATGATCGTCATCCAAATTTGAACTGGTTTTGTCACAAATTATACTAAAAGGGCTTTGGATCACAATTCTAGAAAGCATCAAAAACTACAGCACAACTTTTGGCAACAGTAGCAAACAGTTTCCCCCAAAACCAACCCCCAGTATTTTGCTTACACCAAGAATACAGTTTCAGAAAATGCTGCCACATATTCCAGAGAACACCCTTCAGTCAAGAATTACTGAAAGATTTTGATTTTTTTTTTTTCAGGGATGCTAGAAGGGGATCTCATTTCAAACAACCTTGTGCTCCCGAAAGATTGTGAGAGAGAGCACTGCTCACTGCAACACAATAATGGCTGTTTTCCATGACACAGTGGAAACTATATTGCTTGTTCTTGCCAGCACAAGTCTTTTGACAGTGGAATCAGTGTATCTGTAATAATAATGCATTGAAAAAGGCAACAGAATTTTGAAATGCATTACTGGAAAAAGATCTGGATCTCAGATCTCTTGGAACATAAAGTAAGCATCTTGGAAGTTCTGTGTCTGTTGAGCAACACTCACTGAAATATCCCCAGCATGAGTTATCTGAGAGTCTGTGTGTAAGGAAAGACTGATGAGAATAGAGCTGAGCATGTTAAATTAATTGCACATCTGGATCATGGTTCTGGATCCATGCATCTGAAAACTATGAATGATCTCCTGTAAAAAAAGGAAACTTCTGCAAGCTCTTCCTTAGTCAGATATGTAACAGTTCTATGCCTTTCTAGGACTCTCCATGATTTTCTTCTATACTATTTATTGGTAATACAGAACAGTTTCTTTGATAACTGTATAGGAATGTACATGGTCACCAGAACTGTAAGAGAACACTCAAAGTTGACTGCAGATTTGCAGCACAAGCCTGATTCTGTCTGTAATTCAGGAAGTCCAACTTCATCTACACGTTTGTTTTTTTGTTGGTTTTTTTTTTTTTTCCCTGAGATATCTTTTGCCATCAGAGGTAGTATTTTCCCAGACCTGAAGGTGGAACTCTTGTTCCTTTGATGATCTTTACATGAGTGACATAGCATTTTGCATTGTCATTTTTTCCTTGAGGAGATTTGGGCTTCTCTGCAGTCACTGCTGGGTTGTCTGGACGATCACATTAGCACTGGTGGCAGAACTGGACAGTCAGGCATGAACGTCATGTTCATAAGGAAATGTGCCAGGAGCTCTTCAGATGTTGCCTGTTAGAATTCACAAAAAAAAAATCTTGCCTTTTGGAAATATCGTTGTGATCCTATTCCTTCTTTTGCTGCTACATAAGTAGACTTCTTGGTCTTTTCCTGGAGTCACTAAGTTTAAGGAAAGGAAAGAATAAGTATAACCTTGTGGTCATACAAACTCCATACTGGGCTGCACAGAATCTCTGCCAACATATTCTGCTTGTATGCTTGAGCTACAGTGCATCTTTGAAAAAAAACTCTTTTTTTTTACTGAAAACTTTGTACTGTTTCAAAACAGATTCACAGGCAATATAATCCTACAGCCAATGAAGATGTGCCATATTTCTAGTCTCATTTTCATTTTAGTTCTGATTTCAGAATTTTGTAATTTTCTGAAAACCAATACTTCTACTCTTCAAACATCTCCAACCCAGACAAGTACTACTACGCTTATGACAAAGGTACCTCTTCACCTGCATTGGATTAGAGTATCTCACGTTAATGCAAATTTCCCACATCTTTCATAACTTTCTTCTGGACTCTTTTCAATATTAAACATCCCTTTGAACTGTAAATGCTCAAATCAAATGCAGTATTTTGATAATGATTTCATGAGGTCTATAAAAAGTGGGGATATCCATTCCAGTTGTACTTGATTTCCTCTGGTTTTGCTTCAGAGTATTAGTTACCAAAAGCCTTGCTCTGAGAGTTCATGGTCAACTGCTTATATCCAGGTCCTCTTTAGCACTATCTCGTGACAGTCATTTTCCCTCAGATTCCAGATGTGCCTTTGAAGCTTTATTTGAATGTACAACGTCCAATCTAACAGGCTTCAGAGGAGTATTTTTGTAAGTGAGAAGAGTTTACAGAGTAGTTCAAAGGAGTTTATCTAAGCGAACGGCCCTTACCTTTATTTACAACAGCAAAGTAGTCATTTGGTATTTTTGTCTGGGTGATTTCTCACAGCAGCAGGCCAAGAATTACACTAAACCAACCTTATGACAAATCTTCACTTACAATTACTCCTCTTGAGAATTGTCACCTGAATCACTTATTATCAACTACACAGAATTTGCACTCCACATTGTATTTGTGAGAATATCCTACTGCTCTACCTCCTCTGGAAGCTATTACATCAACATTACCGCCTTTATCAGCCAAACTTAAATTCCAATGCGTTTAATCAAATCTTTTTTCTAAAAATGTGTTAACTGGCATTTAGTTACTGGCACTTAATTGACTGTATCCCAAGTCAGCACTTCCATGTTTCTGTTCCATATCTTTGTCAATGCTAGGCTAGCCTATGTCATCCTCTTTAGTCGGTTTAAATACATGTTCATTGTAACATATTTTTATAGTACTCTGGCATTCCTTGGTACTCCATCGCCATTCCAGAAGGTGTACTGTGAATGGCAGAACTAATGAAGGCATGGGATACTGTGGACTTGGATCCTTTAGCCCCTTAATAACCTTAATTACAATAAATAAAATTTATTCTCCATTAGCCCTACGAAAATTCCATCTAGCAGTTTGGAACCACGTATATGTGAAGTGGATGGCTAATATATATACACTGACTGTCTGGCTGTCTGCTGCTAACAAGCATGTGTAAAAGCTGAGCTTTTTGCTTGCTATCCTTTGGCCAAGGAAACAAATTTAGGTTTATTTCCTCAGTGACATATCAATTTCCACAAAACTTAAAGGACTGTAATGACTTTCTCCAAATTAGATTGGAGCTGGCCAAAAGGGCATGGAATGACAGATGAACAGATTACACAAGTCTTGTTCAGAATGTCAGAATCAACGTACGTTGGAGATCTTCAGTTTTTTCTACTAATGCTGCTGAGTTTAGTTAAAAAATGGTGTAATAGTGATATAACATAGCTGCTCTACAGATATTGCCAGGTAGCCAGACAGTTTTACACTTCTATTCAGAGGTGATAAAATGATCAGAAGTGATATCAGGCTGCCCTTGGAGGTTCTGCTCTGCTTGTCACAAAGGTGCGGGCATTCCCACTGGGAGCAGGTGCTCTGCCAGCCAGGAGCTGCCGTGTCGGGGGAGGATCCAATCGTCAGTGTCAGACACAAACAGGGTACACTTATTTTCAAATTTATTTGCAAGACATGCCGAGGGAATGGCCCGAAGCTGTATCTGGGGAGGTTTAGGTTGGATATTAGCAAAAGGTTCTTCACGCAGAGGGTGGTTGGGCACTGGAAGTGGTTCCCCAGGGAACTGGTCACAGCACCAAGCCTGAGAGAGTTCAAAAAGCATTTGGACAACACTCTCGGGCACATGGTGTGACTCTTGGGGAATGTCCTGTGCAGGGCCAGGAGTTGGACTTCCAGATCCTTGTGGGGACCTTCCACCTGAGAATATTTCACTACTCTATGAAAAGTTCTTAAAATTACGGCGGGAAACTTTGGCTCTCCTTCAGAAGAATAAATTAAAGTCTTCTGTGCCTATAAGCCCTCACCCCAGCCTCCCGGTACTCCCTTCCTGGCCAGGGCAGTTTCTCTGCCTCCTCCTCCTTCGCCTCCTGCTCCCCGGCCCCTTTCCGCCCGCCACCCGCCCTTCCCGCGGGGAAACAAGCATGAGGGCGGCGGCGGGGGTGTGTGTGGCGGGCGGGGCAGGGCCGCTCTCCGCGGTGGAGGGGCAGCCCTGCGCTCCGGCTGCCGCCCAGTGTGCCGGGGCCGCGGTCATCGCCTGGCACACGGCCGGCCCATGGTGAGGCACCGCGGGGGGAGCGGGGACCGGCGGGCGGCGGGGCCGGGCCGGCTCCGCTTTCGCTTTCGCTCCCCGCGCCGCGGAGGCGAAGGGAAGGGAAGGGAAGGAGCGGGCCGGGCCTGGCGGGCCCTGGGCTGGGCTGTGCGGACGTGGCCGGTAGGAGCCGCAGCGCGGAGCGGAGCGAGGCGAGGGTCCCCCCCGCCGGTCCCGGCCCCGGCCCCGGCCCCTCGGCGAGGCCGCGGCAGCCGCTCACGCCGGCCTTGCCCGGGCCCGGGCTGGGACTGGGGTTGGGGCTGGGGCTGGGGAGGGCTGGCACAGCGGCGGGGGCTCGTCCCCCCCCCACCCCCCGGCCGTGCCCGGGGGAGGGCGGGTTGCCCCCGGGTTCCCCCTCACCAGGGGTCCAGCCCGGAGGAAGGGCCGGGGGTGTCCAGCCCGGGGGTGTCCAGCCCGGGGTGCCCCCGGCAGCGGCTGGGCCCGAGGTCAGGTCATGGGGGAGCTGATCCAGGACAGTAATGGTCACACCAGCTCAGGTTGTCGTTATTTATTTATTTATTTATTTATTTGGTGGTGGGTTTTTTTTTAGGAGTGGAATTGCAGTGTGGTGAATTGTGTAGCCCGGCATTCCCCAAGCTTTTAAAAGCTTAAGTCAGAAAAAAAGAAACAACTTGGGGAATGCCCAAGTCTACTCGAAGTCTTGATACAAGGCTTAAAGCCTTTCTTTGTTCTTATGCTCTCTCCACGCACCCCTGGCCTTTCAGGGTTGTGGTGCAGGCAGGATAGGCCTCTGGAACCTGTTGGTTTTAAGCTGCACCAGGGGAGGTTCAGGTTGGACATCAGGGGGAATTTCTTCACAGAAAGGGTGATGAGACATTGGAGTGGGCTGCCCAGAGAGGTGGACTGTCCCTGGAGGTGTTAAAGGAAAGACTGGACATGGTACTTAGTGTCATGGTCTACTTGACTTGATGGTGTTCGGTCGTAGGTTGGACTTGATGGTCTCAGAGGTCTTTTCCAACCTGTTTGTTTCTGTGACTTTGGGGTGAGACTAGAGGCACGGTTCAGTAATGCAGAAAATTATTAGGGCTCTGGTTGCAGGTTGAGCTGCACTGTGGTCTCTTATGACAGGTGTCAGCCTACTGCAGACTTGCTCCACTGGTTCAGCTGTGTGCAGAGAGGTGTTCACGTGTTAGTCATTAGGTATTTTCTGCCTTCTGCAGCTGGCTTAGACATGTAAATCCAGCACAAAATGCCTGTTGTCTGTTCTGATTTCTCAGAATGCAGGCATGGACCCTTGCCTTGCCTGGATCAAGTTTGTGTTCCCAGGGAATCCCCGAGTGCACAGATCTGTTAAGATCTCTTTCTAGTGTCAGTGGTTGTCTAAACTGTCGTGCGTGAATTAGAATCAAATGACTGTGTTACGTTGTGTTTCCCTGGGCAAGCAGAACTCCTGAGGTTTGTTGTGCATTGTTCTACTGTGTGCGAATGAAGAACACTGGGCAGTTTAACAGAACTTGATGAGTGTTAGATTTGATGTGTAGTAAGAGCATTTAATGAAATTTATAACAACAAATTACAAGTGTGTTACCATATATAGCAAAAATTTTAACTCTGATCGGCTGCAACTATATGACTGTGCTTTTTGTGCACCACCACATTGTAAGTGGAGATTTCTATGTTAGTGTCAGAATTAAGTTCACGGTTTCAGCAATTCGACTTCGATGCCTTAAGAGTGTTTTGCCCCTTAGAATTGTTTGATTCAAACAATGAACTAAGATAACATATGCTGGTCGGATCTTCAAAAGCTGAAAAAAGAAGTGATCTGTTTCTAAAAATTTTGTTTGCTTTGCATACCCGTTTATTTGGTAAAGCAAAGATCAAACCATTGCAACTCCTCAGGTTCTTTTGCTCTGTTTCTTAGTAAGAAGAGCATGTGGAATAATCCTTTATGGAAGATGCACTTAAATAATTTCCGGGCCATGGGGTGAACAAAATGGATAAGGAATGTTCCCCTGTCTTGGGTAGTAAGATTCCTGGATGATTTTCATATTAAGTGCAGATGTCAAGTTAATGGTATTCTTTTATGTTAATTTTGCTTCACAATTACAGTTTTAGTTTGGGGCTGGTCTCCAGAAAACATAAGCATTAAGAATGAAGATAAATGTAATTTTTGTAACCACCTAATACTTTGATAATGCTGCTACAGTATGCTTTGGATATATCTTCCTTTTTATGGACACAGTTGACTGAAAATTATCCTGTATTTGGGTCTTGATCACTTCTAAGTAAGTTTTATTTCTGTCACTGAAATATAATTGAATTTTAGTGCATGACATTTTGAATATTAAATTGAAAATATTTTACTTAGAAGATAACCTCTAGCAGGCTTGTAATATCAGTGTTTCAAAAGACAAAATTCTGTAATTTCTTTATTTATCAAAATATCTTCCACAGTGAATAGAATAAAGGACAGTTAGTTACAAATGGGTTTATCTAGCTCTTTTAATGACTGGTTTAATGATATGGTATCCTCTTGGGCTTTTTTGCTCAAACTAGAATTTATTTTAAAGAATCAGAGCCATGTGTTCCTGTCTTTGAGAACTCAAGATTTTGTTGTGCTTGGAACTCGGTAAGTGCCTGTAGGAAGGACTGTCTGAGTCCCTGTTCAAGTGACAGTCCTGTACAAAGAGGTCAGAAAGGGAAGGTGATCTATCACACAATTGTGTGGGGTCTGAATGGCACCCTCTGAGGGTGGCTCAGAACTTCTGCACGTTCGTGTACATGCTGAATGCAGTTCAGATCCAAGGACAGACCACCTGAAGAGGCTGAAGTTGAGAGCAGTGTTTTTACTTGCCTGTGGAGGGTGGTTTGTATGCTGGACAGGGCTGCTGCTCAGAGGGATCTTGACAGGATGGAGATATGGCCAGACAGAAACCTCAAGAATTCCAGCAAAGGCAAGAAGCAAGCCCTACACCTCGAACAGGCTATGGGAAGACTTGGAGAGCAGCCTTGCAGGAAAGGACCCGTGTGTTGTGGTGGACCCCGTGCTGAACACGTGTCTGTGTGCGCTGTTGCAGTGAAGGACAACTGCGCTGGGGGCTGTTGCCGCTGAGGGACAGCAGGTCCAGGGAGTGACTTCCCTTCTGTTCAGTAGCTGTGAGTCTAGCAAAATGGGCTGTAGCGTATGATATTCCAGGAGAAACAGGTGGATTTGCTCAGCCTTAAGAGAAGGTGAAGGAAAGGGAGATCTTACTGCTGTGAGTGGAAGCTGTAGAGCCAGGTTGCTCTTGGAGGTGCTTCACAGTGGGCAATGGACATAAGCTACAAGGAAGGTCTTTTTGGTCCTGGTTTTGGTTTGTTTGTTTGTTTTTAACCTGGAGAACAGTCGGATACTGAAGGAGGGGTCTAGTGAGTGTGTGGAGCATCCATCTGTGGAGGAGTTAGAACTTGACTGGACAAGGGCCTGTGTGATCACGTCTAATTCAGGTTCTACTGGATGGCTTGTGAAAATCCCTTCCAATCTAAACTGTCCTGCTGTGATTACTCAAAGAACAGACATTATTACTTTAGAAATGAATTGTTAAAATTATGCTTAGGAAAACACAAGCCAAATAAAGTACGCAGGGTTTCCTTGAAATTGCATCAGCAAAAAAGAAAAGTTGTAACGTTAATTTTATTTACCATGTTAAATGAACTAAAAAAAAGTGATGTTGGATCCCAAAATATGACATCAGTAGAAAAGGATTTGAGTGGACTTTGCAGAAAGCCTTGGGCCAGGAGAGTTGGGGAAAAAACATCAATTTGAGAAGCAAATGAGATATCATCAGACATTGCTTGCCCTGCCTCAGCCCAGGGTCCACACCTGGATTTCATCAAACCTCTGCAGAAATCCTATTGTGTCTTATCTCTTCTTTTGCATCTCTGAATCCCTGCATCCTGTAGAACATCTCTCCCATTGTGTTCCCTTAATCCCTGCATTCTGTAAGCCTGAATATCTATTCTCCCCCCCCCTTAAAATCCCCCAAGATAAAGTTTTTCCCCCATGAGGTAATTGCTAAGACCCCAAACTTGTTAGCCTGGGTTTTCCCCTTATGTCATTTCCCAAACCCCCCTACTGGTAATAAATTGTCATAGTACCAACCCCTTTTTGAATATGTAAACCCTAAACCCTTTAAAAATGAACCTGTAAGTCCAATAAACCAAAACCAAAAAATGTAAGGAGTTCTTATATTTCTTTCTTAGTTTCTCGAACCTGCTGTGCAGTAGATTTTAGGCAGCAGTGTCTTTAAGAGATTTGTAGACACTGTCATGAAAGGTAGTTCATTGTCTGGGAATTTTTAAGAAGAAAATGGCTATCCTGCATGCAGCCAAATCTTTGAATTTACAACTGTTGCACATTCAGATCATCCACTCAAGGCTCCTGGCCATTGGTTACATTAACTCTGCTTTCATAGTGGTCCAGTTTGTAAGTCATCTGAACTGTCAGTTTTGACCCTTAACAATCCCAAGATGTCATTAAAGGTTAAGGACAAAATGATGATGGATTTAGCTTAGTCTCTACTATATTTTTTCTAAGGCAGGGTGGGATGTGGGTTTCTTTGAGTTCGCGTTGTGCCATGATTTTGCAGAATTTGTGTCATCACTTCTTCAAGATGATACAGTATTGAAGAAAAGCATTACATGGCTCCTAAATATCTTAGAGGAACCAAATTTTAATTAATTCTAGCTCATAAACTCATGGATTAGTATATAAGCTGTCGGGAAATTAAACGTGTTCAAAGAGGAAGTACTGCAGGTTAGAGTATGATGCTTTTTATCTTTTGCTCATTACAAAAAAAAAATCAGTTCTAGGCTCAAAATTGAGTTAAATGGTGATTTATGAATGTGTATGAGTATGTGTATGCATATGAGTACACACATATTGTGTATATGAGTGGCTCTTTCAAAGGTTAGGGACTATAGTGACCAAGGTATAGTAGAAGAACTAATGTACTTGTTATCATCTTGCATTTAAACCACTGTTTTTAGAATGGTGAAAAGAGTAAATCAAAACAAAAGGATTAAAGTCCTTTTTGCGACCTGAAAAAATTTGAGGTCACTCACCCACTGCATGTTTATTTGAAGGTTTGTACAAAGGACTATTAATATTAAATGCCTTGGGTTAGGAGGGGATTTGTAAAACTGATAGTTGTGTCTATAATTTGAAGTGGGGATGATTTAGCAGTGACTGCAAAGGCAGATGATGAAATAATTTCCTTCTGAGGTTCTGAAAAAGGAAAAGGTGTGTCAGTGAAACCTTAAAGATTGACTTCCCCTAACTTCTTCTACTCTTAGTAAACACTGAGTTTTCCACAGTTTTCGGTTGCTTTATTGGGTGGTATAAAGGAGGAGAGCCTTTCTGTTCTTCTGAAAAAACACATTATTTCATTTGCAACTGTGTTGAAAAAGGTGGGAACTGTTTTCCTCCCTGTACCGGAGTTTCTTTCCCTTTCTTACTGGCCTGACACAAGATGCTTATTCTTACCACTTGGCTCCTTTGAAGTTGAGGAAGGTTTGTAGGTATTCCCCCCTGCAGCCTGATGGCTGGGACTGAACACTGAGAGGTTCAGTCGGAGATCCAGTGCCATCAGCTGGTGTTTGGATTCAAGTTCTTTCTGCCTGCAGGAATCACAGGACTTAGAAAAACCTCAGCACTCTCCATTTTCACACCATAGTGAGAAAAATAATGTCTAATTTCACTGTTAATAGTACAATTGAGTGTGTGAAAAATGGGAAGATTTTTTTACTTATTATATTCTGCTGTGCCTCATCTGTGCCAGAAGGATTATGCTGGGTTGATTATTTTAAATTAGTGTAGTTACTGAAAGAGGAAAATCAGGGAAAGCCTTCTGATGCAGTTGCTGACGTAGCACAGGTGCTTTCATATTACCAAGGTAGCATGTTTCTTTTTACTTGTGACAAAACTTTTTCATATGTGTCTGCAAATCAACTACATCTCCATGTATGTGGGTTTTTTTAAAGAAACATAAAAAAAGAAAATCTCATGTAAATAACTTCTGTTTACATAGTATTGAAACAAAAAAGTTATCTTGCAATGTTTTTTCTTTCCCCTTGTGTGCATTCAGCATAATTGAATTGCTTTATATTACTCATGTGCTCTATAGGTAAGTGCTGTCATATACAGTGCTACGTATCTTTCTCTTAGAGAAGTGAAACTCAAAAGTTACGTTTTATGCATATGCAGGGAACAGAATTCAGGTTGCTTATGTACCTACTGGTCCTGTGAATATTTCAGTAGCCTGTTTATACTCTTTGCTAGGTGATGCCTTAGTCGTTTTCGGTAGGAGATATTTGCAATTTCCTAGAGTCACAGAATCAACTAGGTTGGAAAAGACCTCTGAGATCATTGAATTCAACCCATGACCCAACACCACCCTGTCAACCAGACCATGGCACTCAGTGCCACATCGAGTCTTTTCTTAAATACCTCCAGGGACAGTAACTCTACCACCTCCCTGGGCAGCCCATTCCAATGTCTGATCATTCTCTCTATAAAGAATTTCTTTCTAATATCTTAACCTAAACCTCCCCTGGCAGAGCTTAAGCCCCGTGCCCTCTTGTCCTACTGCTGATTGCCTGGGAAAAGAGACCAACCCCCACCTGGCTCCAACCTCCTCTCAGGGAGTTGTAGAGAGTGATGAGGTCACCCCTGAGCCTCTTCCTCTCCAGGCTAAACAACCTCAGCTCCCTCAGCCTCTCCAGCAAATCTTCATTCAGATGCTCTTAATCTTTCCAGGAAATGGAATTCCAAAATTACTGTCTTTTCAGGACATGTTTTATAATTTGTAAGATGACTCTGAATGTGAATTGGCAAAACTTGAACTCTGATCAATCAAAGCATCTAATTGGAAGTTTTTTTCAAACCTTTTCATGCATTGTTCTGCTGCTGCAAAGCATGTTTCCTCTGCCTTAGTTATTTAGCTGGTTTTTTCTTTTTGGTGTTATCTATGAAAAATGATCCCCAAAGCCTGCAAATAAGTGGAAATAACACATTTAAATGCAAATACAGAATCCATATTTGAACTGTTAATACTGCTCAAATGTGGTTTTGAAACATATGTGAAAGACTGATTTAGCTTATTTTGCTTTCTTTTAAAAAGTGATTCAAGGTTACTACACTTTTGAAAGCTTTTAATTGTTTGTTTTTTAGGGGTTTCTACCTTGGTGAAGGTATACTGCACAAGTGTTCACTTGAGGGCTGCTTTTAGGATGACTGAAGATGAAGAAAAAGTTAAACTCCGTCGAATTGAACCTGCAATTCAGAAATTCATTAAAGTGGCAATTCCAACAGATTTGGAAAGGTTAAGAAAACACCAAATAAATATTGAGAAGGTTAGTGTTTATTTTTTATTAATGTAGTTCTCTTTACGGTATAGAATCAGTCATACTGGAAGATTATATAGAGATTTTGATGAAAAGTTGGTTATGAAATGCTTTAATACAGATTTGGGTAAAGATGAAACTTCTGTATTGTCTGGTAATTCAGTGTGCACAAAGATCTTTGCATTTGTAGTAAACATCAGGCTACAGAGTGAGAAAGTAAGAGTCTTGTGTGCAAGAGGAAATTCTTCCTGGCTCATGTAAATAAAGGATAAAGAATTGTGTGAAGTATATCAGATGGGAGGTGAATGTGCAGAAATGGTGTCTGACCATGGAATGAGAGAAAAACTGGGATAGAGAAAGACCTGGGCTGCTGGGACTAAGAATTGCAGGTAATCATTTGACTCCTTCCTGTTAGGGGTGTAATAAGGATACAATAAGGATATGAACTGCAATAATCACAAATGGAGAAGTGCATTAGTATAATATTTGTCTGAAGCAATAACTCCTGCGTGAGGTGACCTACATTTCAGTCACAGTGTGTTGTTTACTCTTTGGTATTACATATTTGTATAGTTTGTTACATTACCTAGACACCATCCGAATTAGCTTTTTTCTTTTTTTTGCCTCGGAATCAGCCAGTTTGCAGCGGCTCCGTTTTGTAGTGTCCAGGAGCAGCTCCAGGGGGAGCAAGGAGCCTTGGCTGTGTGCACAACCTGTACGTAGCAGTGGCCACAGAGCTACTAAGGGCAACTAGTGAAGAATAATGGGGAACTGGACAGGATTCGGACGTGCAATAATAGCTTTTCCTTGCAAGCTGTTTTATTCAAACAGAGATACTCTTGACAGCTAGGTTGTTTCCTTCTTTCTCTAACCAGAAATTGCCTGACTGCTCAGGAAAGAAACATATTTGCCATAATGCACGAGAGGGATTCCTTGGTTGCAGAGAGGTAGTTTTTGGTCTGCAGTTGGTTTATGTTAAAATTACATTAAAAATTGTAATTTCAGGGCAGCACTTCTGTTAACACCAAGAGCATCAATGAGTGTGGAGTAGTGAAGCTTAGCATTCTTCAGAGTCTTGAGGAAGTCATCCAGAAATGAGGGGTGCAGTTAATAAATACTTGTAAACGAGTGGCATGAAAGCCACATGAGAGGAGCCTCTCCTGAGAGGAACAAATGGGAGGTCCCTGAAGAAAGGTAGTCTGTTGGTGGGAGAGGAGAGCTGACCTGCCATTACAGATGGGAAGTGACTAGCAGGGCACATTAGCAGTACACAAATGGTTTTCCTGCACTTTGAAGGTAAACTTTTGATGTGTGTAAGGTCATAACAGGGGAGAGATGATGTAGGGGATAGGCATAATTGTTGCACTGCTTGATTTATTTCTTTTTTTTGGAAGATTATTACTTTGTAAAGCTGAGGAGATTCTTATTTGTAAAACTTCCCTCATCTAGGACATATAAACACCTTATCAAGAATCTTCAAAAGACATTGGGTGCTGCAGTGAGAAACAGAGACATGATCAGTTATTACCTTGTGTGGGAGATGATCTTGGGAATTGTGATGTTTCATAGAACCTGGTCAGTGAGGAGGGGTAGCCAGTTATTGGTTGAGCCTGCTGAGAGTCTTTTCATACTTAGACAAGGAACAATTATGCTCTATCTAGCCAGATAGTGTTACCATGCTGTCAGGGAAGGGATGAAATACGTTCTACTTAATTCAGCCGTGAGTTGGTCATCTGAAGTCTTTATTGGCTTAGCAACTCATTTGCATGAAGCATTCCTGTTTTGCAGGCAGAAGGGGAGGTTGCTGCAAGAATAGTTTTCTGTGTGTAGGAGAAAATACAGAAAATGTTTTAGCACTCGGGATAAAATGAGTCTTTAGGTTAGTTCTGATCTAACACTTTGCTCCAAGCATTGTCAGAGAAACTCCTGCTTAGCCAGGGTTTTATTATAGGCAATACTCTCTGCAGTGTTCCTGTAGTGGCAGTCAGGGACCCCATTGAGGTACCAAGATGCTTTTTGGGTAGTTGAATTTTATACTTTGAACGTAAAAATCTGGCCTAATCTAAAAGTATTAGTTTAGACATTTCATGAGATTTTCAGGGTGTTGATGGTATCAGTGTGAATGATCTGTTCAGTCAACATAATAAAACTTGTGCATCAGAAAAATCCTTTAAATTGTAAACATAGTTCTTAAAATGTTAATGGCACTTTCTCTAGAACAACACTTTCATAAAACCAGAAGTGGTAGCAATGTTTAGTACAGATTTGTGTTTCTGATTTCAGAATACTGTTAAAAATTTCTGCATCCCTAGACAGTATAAATCCTGGCAGATTTTATTTGTGAATGAACAATTCATAGAATTATTAGAACCAAACAATGAATAAAACCTTTAAATAAAAAATTGGTAACTATTCCAGAATTTAGCCTAATGAATGTGTTCCAGTACTTCTGTGAGTTGTCAGCATCAGCAGCTTAAATAGTTTTCTTTAAAATACTTTTTGTAAAATTAACTTTCAGCCATGTAAACCAACATCCCTAGGGGTAAAAGGATAATTCTATAGAATCTGATCCTGTTTATTTTACAGGCTACTTTTAAGCAAAAATCACTAATTATGTCAAATTGCTTAGAGCAGCAACATTATTTACTTATGATGAAGCCAATATCTCTAACCTCATTTCATGAATATTGATTTAAACCTTGGGTTCCAGAGATAGTCCAAACAATTAATCTACTAAATCACTGTTTGAAGAAACTATAAAATCAATATATAATGAAATTTGACCTTGAGTACACCTTTTCAGAGGAAGTGGCCACCATAAATCCATCATCATTACTTGTCAACTATTTGAGAATCCAACTTTCCATATGACAGTTTCTGAAGACTTAAAACCTACATCCTTAACAAATCACTTCTCTGTACTTTTTCTTTTCCTTCCATGTTTTCCCCATGAAAATTCTTGTTTTCTGAAGTACATTCCATAGATTGGATGCCCTTTCCCTCTGAGAGGGAATAAAATGCATTTGTATCCGAAAGAGTTACAACTTTCTGTTAGTTGAAAGCAATTGTCACAGTAGTACAGGAAGGTGAAGATTTGTTTGGCACACTACCCTAGATTTTGCTGGTGATGTGCAACAATCCTTAAAAAAAAAAAAATGTCCTGTAAGACAGTTTTTCTCTGTTGCTTTTGGTTTTAATTTCATTTCCTGTCACTGTGCCAAAGCTAAAGGATGTTGCGTGAAACACTTTTTACCTTCGGCTTGGGACCATTGTTGTGGTGGCAAGACACATAAAGGCAACACAAAATGAGAAATTAAGGTATCTGAGTCTTATTGCAGTCTTCATACGAGTGTATACATTTGTGTAAGACATTTATTGAAGAGCTTTTAGCAGGAAATACTATGAGAAGCTTTTGAATTCTCTCCATGTCCACTGGATACGTGCAAGGAGAAATGGAATGGATCTAAACCATAAGGGTGAAGGTTTCTTTATAAGGAGAGCTCTCAAAAGGGAATGGGACAAAGAGGAAAAGAGATTGAGTGTTTAAGAGTAACCTAGTATTTTATATTTCTGATATCAAAAACAAACTATTTGAGTATATGATTAAATTATATTTAAATTATGATTAAATATCACAGAGCCACAGAGTGATTTGGGTTGGAAGGGAACTTTAATGATCATCTAGTCTAACTCCCTGCTGTGGGCAAGCACACCTTCCATTACATACGGTTGTTCAAAGCCCCATCCAACCCGGCCTTGAACAATTCCAGGGATGGGGCATCCACAGCTTTTCTGGACAGCCTGTTCTAGTGTCTCACGACCATCATTTTAGAGAAATTTTTTGTGTCCAGTCTAAACCTCTAAATGTTTAAAAGCATTGACCCTTATCTGGTCACTACAGGCCTTCATAAAAAGTCTGTCTTTCTTCTAAGCCCTCTATATTTATGGAAAGGCTGCAGTAGCATCTCTCTTTTCCCAGCTGAACAATCCCAACTCCCTCAGCCTGTCTTCACAGGAGAGGTGTTCCAGCCCTTGGACGATTTTGTGGCCCTCCTCTGGACCTGCTGGAACAGGTTAGGATTCCATGGATGTTTTTACTTCATGGACCTCTCTCAGTTTTACATGTATTTGTTCATGGTAGAATCATAGAATGTTAAGGAGTTGGAATGAACCTCAAAGATCATTTAGTCCCAAATCCCCCAGCCATGAGCAGAGACATCTCCCACTAGGCTCAAGGCCTTATCCAACCTGGCTTTGAACACTGCCAGGGTTGGGTCATCCACAACCTCCCTGGGCAACCTGTTCCAGTGTCCCTCACAGTAAAGAATTGCTTCCTAATATCTAGCCTAGATTCCCCCTCTTTCAATTTGTAGCCATCACTCCTTGTCCTGTCACTACAGTTCCTGATGAAGGGTCTCTCTCTGGCTGCCTGGTAGGCACTGGAAGGCTGCTATGAGATCTCCATGCAAACTTCTCCAGGCTGAACAGTCCCAACTTTCATGGTGAATAACACCAATACCATCTCTTCTCAAGCTTTACTATCCTTGAGGCCTCCACAGTGAACATTGTCCAGTAGCATGGCCTATTTTGGGTTGGGTAACAAATGGAGGTCAGCGAGGAGGAATTTGCTGACCACATGAATGTCAGTGCTCTGGCTGTATGAAGTCATTGGATTCTTTGAGCTCATCACTAGCCTATTAAGGATTTTGAAACAAACTAGTAATACCTCTAAATATATAAAGCAGATAAATGTGCTGAGCATTTCTAGTAGAAATTATAAAGAGCAGTTAAGATTTCCTGAGAAATTCTTGTTCTTCTTAACTGGAAAGCAATATTTTTTATTACCAGTTATTTGGACAATGTATTACAGTCAGTCGAAATTGAATAGGTAATTTTTCTCTAAACCCCTTTTGTTACAACCTCAGAAATTCCCGTTTCAGTACTTTTTCAGGGATGACTAAATTGCAAGATCTACTGTTGATACAGGTTTTTCTGTCCATTTTATTTCAAAGAACAATGGCAGTAATTTTAGTGGCATAGTAGTTTATGCAGAAGGTGCTAGTTTCCTAGAAAAATGACATGTATCTGACTTAGTTGAACACTAAACCTTTTTTCTTCCATAGCACCACAAAATCTTAACATGAAAGAACTTTTTCTCTGAAAATAAGTAGTAACTTTAGATTTTTCATTGTATTTTAGCAAGCTGAGTGACTTGTGATCCTTATTGCCGTGGCCGGTAAAATTATGAAAATAATTATGGAAAGATGTAGACTGTAGCTAAAAGGTTTTTTATTGGTAACAAAGCATATTAAGAAATTGAGGAATTAAACTTTACCTACATATACCTCACAAATCATGGTAAATGTTTTGTCTTGTTATTTAAACAATGAAATAAATGTTCTAATGTTGTCTAGTGTTGTAGATGCATTCTTTGATAGTTTCAGCATATATTGTAGGAATCACAGCTTCTACTCCTGTTATTTTACTACTCTTTTTCAGGATGAAGTCTCTGTATTATTAATGTCAACTGCCTATAGCAGGGATTGATTTATTTTAATGATGAAAAGGTTTACATGTGATAATATGCAGTTCTTTTGCCAAACTTGCTCCGTGCTAGTGGAATAATTACTCTGGTCTCTGTTCCGTGGGAAGTGCTGTATGGATAGTTGCACATTGAAGTTAGTGGAGCATCATGCAGGTGCCAAATCTGCCCTGATGGTTCTTGTAGCTGTGTTTGTAACTATGTAGAAATGGTAAGTGTAGATGTAGACAGTAGCATTGTGTAAGGAATACCATTTTCCTTGTGAATAGTACCAGATACCTCATCGTCCTGAAAGACCAGTACTGCTTATCCACTGTTCCATTCCTTTTTCCTTCTTCTGCCATTTGTTTTACTGCCCACCAAGTGATTTATGCCCACAGCAATATCAGGGTGCAATATCTATTTGTTGTTAAAAACTGTCGGTAAACCCTGGTTATCTGCTGTTCAGTAAAATGCATTGTACAAAATTTTTCACAGAATTTGTGAAAAATTGCTATTCACCTCTCCGATTTTGCCGCAGAATTGTTTATGACTCAGCTGCTTTACTGTCAATTTTGGAAAATTAAAGTGATTATTGACCAAAAGTGCTTTTTTTTTTCCTGCATAGCCAGTTGGGAAAAATAGCAATTATATGGAGTATTTTTCCTCTGTTTTAGTATCAGAGATGCAGGCTCTGGGACAGGTTGCACGAAGAGCACATCAACGCAGGACGGACAGTTCAGGTAAGGATATTAAAATGACTGTAGTATTAATGGAATCAAATTACCTACACAGTTCCAGTTATCTCAGGGATGGATCTTCAGAGAAACGTGTATTTGACAGGCAGATTTAACAAGTACTGGGTTTTGCTTTACTTCATTTAAAAGGTAGGAATTTCCTAACTCTGTCCTATGAGGCAAATGCAATCAGAAATGTTTCTGCATTCTTGAACAAACAAAAGTTTGGAGCCTCTGATCTTTTGCAAACTGCCCTCATACATTATTAAATTACAAGACAGGTATTGCTATAAGGGATACTGATAATTTTAAAGCATGATTTTGGACAAACAGAACATCGGGACTACTATTTTGGTGTTCAAAATCTATTGTTAGATGCATAATGTCATCAAAGGAGGAAATACCAGACACATTTGTCATCATGGGCATCATCTCAGTGACTTCATGCATAGTCACCCGTAAGTCAGCACAGCTGTTTCTAAAAATATGCCTGTCTTGATGAAAATGGTGCAGAAGCTCATGCCAAACATCAGCCTTCACACTGCTAAATAGCACACAGCCAAAGGAGATTATCAGTACAGAAAGACACAAAGACCAGATCTGCACTGCAAAGTTTGCTGAGGCAGATGCAGCAGGTAGTGGTTATAACATGCTGTACTGCCAATATTTTGGGGACAGACATGGGTTAGCCAGCAGGAGAGGCATCTTGTGTTGGTTTCATAGATGTTCAGAGAAGGAACCTGTCTTTGCTACTAGAACAAACCTTCTGTGACCTACACTGCAACTAGACAAGCAGGCTTTGCCAGCACAGGTAGCACAGATTTCACAAATCTAATACTGTAAATTCCCATGTTTGTTTCAGTGCATTACTGTGCATTACTGACTCCTGTGGGAAATTAGACCAGACTAAAAATGGAAAAAAACCCAACCCAAAACAACTCACCTCAGAAAGGACTTAATCCTGGTTAAACAACCGGATAGTAGGCAGAGCTGGAGTTACATGTGTTTTTTTTGGGGAATGGAAGGTGTTAATGAGCTTTTTTTAAATGTACATGATAAGAAGTTACACATGAAATCCACTTGATTTTTCTGTAAATTGGAGGTTTGAATGTTTATTTTGATTTTTCACCAAATATTTTTGAAATTTGAATATAAGTTTATTCTTAATATTCAAAGAGTCTTCCAAAGGTGGATGTTCTGTTAAAACAGTGGCATTTTAACATCTGTGGTGTAGTAAGCATGTGTTTGCTTGTATCTGTTCTCTGATCTGTTTTCACATCTGATATGTGGGCAGGGCTTCTCTTGAAACTTTTAGTTATCAGTATTATTTGTTTAGCAAGACAAAATCTATCAATATTTAGGAAAAAAAATGGTGTTGAAGATGATATTTTTAGATATGTTAATAAGAAAACTGCTTGTCTCTAGGATCATTTATATTTGTCTTGAATCCAAAGTTTGCCATTTTCACTTTCAGCCGAAATAAATTTTCTTGTATTTTATTTAATGCTTGTTGCTTTTAGATCTAGACACAAGTTATGCACTAAAGTGGTTCACATTCTCATACCCAGAGAGCAGAATAAGAACCTGGGTCCATGCAAGAAGAGTAGACTAGCTCTTTGTTTTAATTAAATAGTTAGGAGTCTGGAGTACTTGATAATAAATTATATGACATGTAGAATGTGTTTGCTGTAAGCTGTTTAAATGTTTACCAATGGACTTGTGATCTGTTTGTTTGCAAAAAATCAGATTAATTATTGTGATACCAAATGTTCTCTGCAGCACACACTTTGCTCTCAGAATTAGATGTTGTAAAAATACATTAGGAATCCCTAAGTCAATATTGACCCAAGGCATCCGCCACAGGTTTTAGACAAATATATGCACAGCCATTCTACATTTAATCCATGTGCACATAATTAGCCATTTTTCTGAATTTTCAGTTTACCCAGAATAATTACTTCTGTTGTACTTTTGATGATGGTCAAAATTATAATAGAAGTATAGATGAGTGTAAATCTATACCTCTTCTTTCTGGCGACTGGATGCCACGTTAAAAACTCCCATGGAGGAAAGGGAAGAAAACAGAGAAGTGCATAGGGCGTGATGACACCCTTTCAAAAATGCACATTTCCTATTTCCTCAGTACCATATATTAGTTTTTACAATTATGTGTATTCATGTACATTTTCATTTTTGGGGACAGTCTGTGGACTTTGTGAAATGTTAGGGCATGAATCAGTGCGTAGTTTTGCTAGGCTGTGCCTACATACACACTGGCTGTAGCATACAATTAGCTAATTACTGCAAGGTTTAAGCTAGTTTCAATGGAAGGGCAGTATTTTATTGCAAAGCCTAAGGACTGCCTTGATCATAGTGAGAGGAAGGAAAATGCTGCAGTTACAAGAGTGGATGCAAGATATTGAACAAAACAAAAAAATAAAAAGAAAAAAAGACTGTGGATGACCAGTCTGGTTTTAGTCTACATCCATCCCACAAAAGGAGATTCTCTTCTGCAAAACATACCTAGGCAGACATAGTCTTTCCACTGTGTTGCTCTGACCCAGAAAGCTGCTTGAAAATGTTAATCTATTTCTTTTTTCTTTTTTTTTTTTTTTTTGCTTTTATGATTTTTATTTCAACTGAAAATGGTTTACACGTGAAAGATGGCTTCCTGTCAGCTCTCTTTTGCATGAATCTTCAAAGCTCAGTTTTATGACTAGGGTCTTCTGTACCATCTTTAAAATGATGCAGCCTTCAAATTACAGGTGCCCTTCTGGCATGCGAGGTAGTTACACTGGGAGGGCACAAGAAGCAGTGTAAAAAGGTTTATTTCTGCAGGAGGTGGCTTATGGTGTCAGTGAGGGGTCCTGTAAGATTAGCTCCCTATTGCAGCCTGTGGCCATGTGCAGGGTCAGTATATTCTTAAATTCAGAGTTCCTTTGACCTAGGCCAAGAATTTTGTAAGACTTGAGGGACACAGGGTGGAAGTGAACTGATTGTGTGGGAGTGATACAAAAACCCAAACAAAGTAGTGGGTTGTATAAATGGAAGAGTAGTCAGTGTGGGCTCTCATACAGTCTCTTTGTTCGGGAGTAGAAGGATCCCAGGTAGAATAGACAGGGGTCTGACTTAGTTTGGGCACCACACTTTTAAGAAGGGTGTGAAGTGATTAGAGAGAGCAATGAATATAGTCAGAAACTGAGAAAACAAGACTTACTTGCAAAGATCGACAAATTACTTATTTTTACCCAAAGAGCACCTGACTGTGTGTTTTGTGCTGTGTGTTTGCAAACATGGAAAAGGTGGTTGCAAAGAGGACAGGACTCATCTTTCCCTGTTTTGAACAGGGAGGATTAGAAATACCTGGTTTAAACTGAGGCAAGAGGGATTTCTGTTAGACATGAGGAAAATGCTATGGCAAGTAGGATAATGAATTCTTGCAGTATAGTGTCAAGGATAGTAGCTCTTCATAAAGAAGTCCTTTTAAGACCAGATGAGAAAAACAACTGACAGAAATAATATGGGGACAGCAGATCATGGGCCAAAGGGATGACTTCCCAAGGTTTTCTCCAGTTTTATTTTCCTACAGCCTTTTTGAGAAAGCCATTTGAAACAAAGGTTGTTGTTTGGCTTTGGAAGTTAATAGAACAAAATTGCAAGTATTATAAAAAATCTCTGTCTTTTGGGTTGAATTTGGCAAGTTCAGAACTCGAGAGTTCCCATACATGAAAAGAGAATTTTTGTATTACCTTCCATGTTAACTATTCTATGTTTTAAAAGTGGAAACAGTTGGGACAAGGGTGATACACTTTTATGCTCTACCAATAACTAAAAATCTGTCCCATTAAAATTATTATGAAAAGAAGTCACAGTCATTTGCATATCTGTAACATTTCTGATGTTACACCTTGGTGAGCTCCTAGGATGTGTGTCCTCTCTGCAGGGCTGAGCTTCCTTGCTGAGCTGAATCCATTTGGCTTCTGTTTAGTTGAAAGTAAATGGAATAAGAGTCGTCTCACCAAAACGGCATAGGAAGAGCTACTAAAATAAAATTTCACCAAATAGATGAATGTCATAATCTAATTCCTCCTTCTTTCTCACAAGTATTTCTCTTCGATCAGCAAGGTAATAATGAACAGTGGAAGGGGGGGGATCTGATTTAGCCATTCCTTAGGGTGAATAGTTCGTATCTCTTGAAGCTTCTGTTCAGGATTTGTGAAAACTCCACCAGCGAGTTGCTGGTGTGTTGGTCACTGCACAGTACTTGTGTGTTGGCTGTTCTGGTAATTTGCCCCGGCTGCAGCTGCAGAGGTCCCTTGCAGAGCTACGTTTTAACTTGATTCCAAATGCAAATTTTTCCTTTTTCTTTAAAACAAGCTGGTGTGGCAGCATTATCAGCTCATCCAAAACTCATTGTTGTCACTGCTTCACAAGGATTTGTTTGACATGGCGTTTTTTTTTCGTCTCCATTATGACTAAAGATAGAATACTAAAAATGAGTTTGTTTCCTGAAACAAAACGGCAGGATCAACCTCAGGCCCCTGCATATAGTTCTCACAAAATAGGTAATTAAGTGTTGGGTCTAGATAGTCCCATTTTGTTTCTTGAATGAAATTCCAAGGTTCAAGTATTTTGGCACGTGATGCAGTATGACAGTGATGATATTCTCTTTTTTTCATACTTAGGGGCAGACCATGGGGGGAAGATAACAGGAAGAAGAAGGTAGATTAAGATGAGAAATATAAGAAGGTTACTGGCTACCATGTTTCTAATTTAACTCACTATCTTGTAAAGTTATTTTTTTGTATCTCCCTTCTTGTTAATTGCCAGTCAGTGTTTTTACCTGAGGTTAGTCTTAAATAATGCAGCCTAATTTGGCTAGTAGTACTTTTAATTTAAGCATACAATATAATACAACATAATTTTAGTAATTTAGCACAATTTTTATGAATCAATAGTTCTTTCTTTGGATGTCTAATATCACTTATGCAATGTTACTACAACATATTGAATTAATTTCCTTCTTGAATTTTATTTTCTACTGTTTTTTTCATAAATGTTAAGACCAATTAATTCTACTGATCTGTATAAATAAAATGAATACCAACTAGTTCCACTTTTTTGGGTAAGCAATATTGCCTTTCTAAGGCATTACCTGTACCTGCTTTGTATTACAGAACAATCGTCTAACCACTCACTGGTGTTACTCTATTGTATTGTTCTCTTTTGAGAAGAATATTCAAAACAATTGGTAAATAGTGTGATAAAGAATTTAGTTTATTATATCACTTTGTAATGCAATGTAATTAATATTATTTTTAGTACAGTCTTATTTTTTTATAATTAGATAAAAACTCTGTCCTAAAACAGTAAGTGGTATAATTTAAACTATAAATTTCTTCTTTTCATTTGTAGGAAGAGAAAATTTGGTGTGCATTTTTAGATTTTAAAAGACCAGGCAATAAAAACCCCCTCTACTTTTGCTGTAGACAGAAATTTATCTCATGGTAGATGCCTGCACACACTCTCTTCTTCCTAGTTATAAATAGTTTATATCTTCTCAAAACCCTTATAACTAAAGAAATATTTCTATGTTTTATTATATTTGATACTCTAATCACACAAATATATTTGCCCTTATCTGACAAAAATAAAAATATTAAAAAAAAAAAAATCCTTATCCCTTGTCCCTGAAGTTCTCTTTACAAAACAAAAGTGATAGTTTTGGGGTAGTTGGGGATTGCAGATGACTGTATCCTGAAGTCCTGTGATCACCACAGTCACTTATTATTACAAAAAAAAAGCAAATTTTGAGAAGCAATCACTTACTTTATTTGGATATTATTGCAACTTTTTGCAACTTGTATAAATATTTTGACAAAGGCCTAAAGTGATCACAGAAACAGAAATAACTTCAGCAATTACACAGTGAGTTAATTAGTTAAATACTTTAATTGAAACCCAAAACAAAACAAACTGACTCGGAGAAGTGGATAAAGTACAAAGTCTGACAGCCAGAAAACCGAAATACTGATTCAAAAATATTTCTCGTTTTGTGGTTGGCTGATTGTATGGATAAATGAGTTCATTAGATAACAGGTACCATCTCTTCCTTGACCTTTGGTTCTTATTTTCCTGGGGCAGGTGGCTTGTTTTCCCTTATGGAAAGCAGGCTACGTCCAGAAAGACTCAGCAGTAGCTCCCAGCGATGCCTCACTGCACTGTTGAGGGATGTCTGTGCTGGGAGCTGCAACTCCCCTTTTTTTTTTTTTGGAGATGGAGAACTGAGTGAACTCACAAGCAGAAGCAAATACTAAAAATACAGCAGACTTAGTGAGCTGGTTATGGTGCAGTGGCACCTCCAAATAAGAAGTGCTTGAAAGCACAGATGCCTTCCTTGAAGAGTCACGAATAACAGCCTGGGAGAGGCAGGATGGGTGCAAGGGGAGGATTCACTGTGTTATCTTAGGCATGGGCTTTTGCAGCAGCTGGAGGCATCTTTAACAGGTGAACCAGCTGGAGTCAGGAAACACAATGCAGTCTGGAGAGATGACCTGGAACACAAGGACTGCGTGAAATCTGGGAGTTTTGAGGGATTTTTGGTCTTAGTTTGTTAAAACGTAGAAATGGCACTTCTAAAAAATATTTAAATGTCCTAAAGGTGATAGTTACTTCCAAGCACTGAACGTGCCTGGTACACAAAATAGTTGGCTACAGAATAACTGTTAATACTGTTTACAGCAACTCCGTGCCAATATAAGAGAGATGGAGAAACTCTGTTTGCGAGTCCGACAGGAAGACATCCCAGGTCTGCAGAGAATGATAAATCCCGTTAAAGAGGAAGCTTCATTTGCCATTAGAGACTTCCTGCAGCTGCATTCCGAATCTGCAGAAGAACTTAAAAGGCAACTTGAAGGGCAGGAGGATGCCTCTTTAACCAGATCTGCAACTGTAGGAGGAGGTAGTAGAATTTAATCTCTGTGTTTATTGTATCTCTATCATTGTATCCAGTATGGAGTTTTGCTGACCAGATATAAATGAAGTAAACAAATGAGATTTCAGCTGAGTAATAGCTCTTAATCAAGAAGTAGATTTATTTCCCTATATCACACTTTTGTAATGACCTGTGACTGAATTTTGGTAAGTGGAAAATGCTTAAGTATCTTATGAAATTAAATAATTGTGGCCTTCCATAAGAAAGATACTGTAGCCTTGGATCTTGAAATAGAGGACTGTTCATGGGAAGCAGAATACTTACCTTCATATTTCATGGTAGTTTGACTTCTTTTTTCCTCCTTTGCAAATCATTTGATGATGTGCCAAGTAATCATTTAGGCCATTTTCATTGAATTGGTGCTTGAAGAAATGTCATGAAGAAAACAGTTTTTAAATGACAGGCAGTATAATATGCCACTGCTGAAATATATGGAAAAGAGGAGTAAGTCTCTAGGTAAGAATATCTCTTCCTGTAGCATTTTAACTTGGTAACTGACAAGAAAGAAGAAAAGAGTATAAATCCATTCAAATAAAAGGTTTTGAAAACACATTATAACATGCTGCGAGTCAGACATGTCTGCTGTTCTTCCCACCTTTCTGTATGAAATGTCCTTCTTGTTCTACCATTCTGTCTTCAGGAGAAGCCTTTATTTTGCCCTGGTACTGGCCAGTGTTCTCTCCTAATGATCTGTGAGAAAGTTAGTTACATCAGGATTAAATCCTTCCACATACCAGTAATTAATTTGATTGCTGCAGTAGCAGTACTGTTCAGAATTGTTTGACTGAGAATGCTCTTCTGATTTTAAGACACGTGCAATGTTCAATGGCATTGTAGAACCTGCCATCAGATTTGATTTTGTGACCCTTCTTGTTGCTGCATACAGAACTACAAGAACTCTTTCAAGTGTGATGAACAAGCTAGCAATCTTGTGGTTGAACAGGGAGAAAAGTAGATCCTGAGGACTGGGCTGGATTTCAAGAATGTCATGTGCAGTAGTATCAGAAAAACCTTGTGAACATCAAGATATATCAAATAGAGAATTGTGGAATGGTTTGGGCTAGAAGGGAACTTTCAAGATCATCTAGTTCCAAGCCCCCTGTCATGGACAGAGGCACCTTCCACCAGACCAAGTTGCTCAGATCTCTAGTGTGGCCTAGAACTTTTCCAGGAATGGGGCATCCATGACTTCTCTGGGCAGCCTGTGCCAGTGCCTCACCACCCCCATTGTAAAAATCCTATCTAACAAGGCCATCAAAAAAGATTGTTAGGCTTCTAACATATGAATCTTGACCTCTTCAACACCTTCAGCATCTTGTAGTTGGTAGTTCAGGAGTTTGTCATCGTATCTTTGTGGATCTCAAGGTCTGACTATTTGCAGCATTCTGCTGATTCAGATCACTGAATTGCTTCTCTTGCAGCCCTCTGGGTCCATCTTATTCAAGTTCACAAAAATTTGCTTGAACTTTCAGAGGCAGATTCTTAAGTGTTGTAGAGTGAATTTCATCAAACTTTCAGGACCTAAATAGGCCTAGCTCATCTAAATATTTTTAACCTGTTCTCATTGTGTTTCAGCCTCTTTTTTTTCTTTCTTGTTTAATTTAATTGCATCAAATACCTGATTACACCGACCTGTTTGTATAAAGACTGACTGAATCTTTCTTCAGGTCATCTGTAATTTTCTTTGCCTGGCAATGCACTTACACTTCATTTTTCTTCGTCTAACTTCAAAAGCATTCATAGAAACTTCCTTGGTACCATTTATGTCCTAGTCTTTCTGATATTAACTTTCTGTGCTTATATTATTCCTTGTACTCATACTGTGTGTCAAATTCTTGACATCCAGGGCATTGGAGAGCTCTTGCTGAAGCCATAAACAATTTCCTCTGCATCAGGACAATTCGGTGTCATCTTCAGTGTAGCTTATTTTGTTAGTGTCTCCCAGCAATTCTATAGTCCTTTTTCCTTTAGAAACTTCTTCCACATAGTTTCTATTAATAATTTTGCTTAATTTGTTGACATCTCTTTTGGGGGAAGCGCTTTGTCTTCAGTATTCAGTGATTCCTTTCATATATATTAGCCATTACTTCCAGTCTATTTGTGAGCTCTTCTCGATTACGATCAGAAGTAAATTTAAGATACCTCTTCTTTTGGGAACTTCCTGCATCAGTACATTCTGGTATTTAATTGGAAAGGCCTTGTCCTGGCTTACATTGCTTCTCTAACAGTTACACAGGTGGCAAACGGAGTTTAATTTCAAAGAACAGGGCAGCTTTTGAAATCTGAAATACCTTTGAAGTATGGAGGACATTGAGCATTACAGCACTTCAGAAAGACAAGACATTGATCAGAAAGATTGGGATGGGAACAGAAATGAATATGGAAATAATTCACCCCATTTAAAGTGAAAGAGACAGATAGGCAGACAACTAAATACAATTAAACAGATATGTTTTTTCAAGTTTGCCTGCCTGTGAAAGCAGCTCTGTTGAATTGCTAACACAGACACAATATATTGCCTATTCTTTTGTGCTTAGAGGCTGCAGTCCTGAAAGCAAATCTTGGCTGTTGATCTTAATCAAAGGAGCTTCAGTACACCCATTCTTTGTAGTGTGTTGCTTCCCATCTGGTAGAGAAGGAAGGAGTTTACAAATTCAAATCTCCCATTTAGAAGACATGTCAGTGATACGATACATCCCTTCCCCCATTCACTACCCCGAGCTGAGGGCCAATAGAAATGGAATTTAATTGCATATTAAACAAATATTAACAAAGGGTGAGACTCCACTCTTAAAATTACTAAAATCTTCTAAGCAACATATTGAATCTTCCAGAGCATTAGATTTTTATCTCAAGTGTAATGAGGTGCAAAGCTGCTCTGTGAAATCTGCAAAGGTGTTTTGTATTATTGCATTTCTGTGGAGATGCTGTAAGTGAACTGGTGGAGCCACTTCCATTCTGAGTTCTATTAAAATTGGTTAGACTTGATAGAAAGTGAACTAGTGAATATAAATTTCTTACTCAGACTTTCAGTCCAAATGTGACCACCTCGTACCCTTCTTGTTCTTTACCTTAGTTTTTTGAAGTGAGTAAAGAATTTTCTTGAGGAATTTTTTCCCACAAATTTTTAGTTATTAGAAAATGATAACATGTCAACCTACTTACAGTTTTACTGTCTCTTGCATGAGTGTAATGCAAAACTTTGGTATCATTCACACCTTCACACTTTCAAGGGTGTGTTTTTCTACAGTAGGTCAGCATAGATTGTTAGGGACAGACCAGAGCAGAGTCTCGTGAGGAGGCAGTTTTGCTTACTGAGCTTTTTATTTTACTTTAGAATTATAAATATTTTAATTTCAACCAACTTAGCGTGCATGTGGCTGATTACGGAAGAATACATTTCTCTTGGGAGAAGAAACTTGATTTTGAAGGAGGATTGTGTAGGATTGAAATGGAATAAAATACTTAAAACCAATGATAAATATCAGAGTATGTAGCAGAACTGTTTTCTCAAAAAATGGCTAAATTTGTATATAATATATATATAATTATACTGAAAAGGGGAAAACAGTATTTTAGAACTGAGTATAAACCATTAATTAATCTGAGGTTATAAATCAAAAATATGTTCTGGAAGAACAGGTGATGACTGTAGAATGTGAAGTGCCTTCCAAGTTTGGATTCTCGAAGGAAAAGGAGTAGAAATAACTAGAAAGAAAACCAAGCCAAATTAAAACCCCAGATTGCTTACTTCATGGTTGTTACTCTGCTTACTTAGCAGTTATCAACTGAATATCAACTTAATTGATGTTAGACTTTATTAATCTGAGAGGGGGAAGATTAGGTCCTTAATGTGTTTTGAGATACTGGGATAAAAATGTTGAGAAATGGACAAATGTTATGAAAATGTATAATTTTTATTTTATCTTAGAATAATTCCATGAATACGCATGCACTATTACTGACTTTTTAATGAATATATTTTTTGTTTTCTGTTGTTCATATCTGTTGTTGTAACAGTTGTATAATATTATTATCGTACCTTGGCACATTCATTGATTCTAAAGATTTTAATACAGTATTTACATTTTAGTATTGTTAGACACATCTAACCAGCCTTCCCCATAATAAGCTTTCTCTTGAGACCATCCTCCCAAGGAAGGAAACACGTGTCCTACTAAAGCAGTGATCTCCCTTCAGAAATTGAGGTTGTCTGAATTAACATGATTTTGCACTGTTTAGGTACATTCTCCAGTCTGCCTTTCAGACTCTCAAGCTCTCTTCCTTAATCCTTGTTACAAAAAGCCAAACTTGTTTGTTATTATTCTTCATTACCACTCAATTACTTGTCCACATTATACACACGTCCATTACATCTGTAATGGCTCTTTGACTGGAGGAGGTACCTGTGTTCATTGCATCTGCTCTCCCCTGTGCCATCTCACTGTCTGTCATTCCCCATTTTTTCCACTGTACTTTGTCCTAATGTCTTCTGCATTCAGTCCAGGTGATTTAGAGAGGAAGATACTTGAGAATATCTCCTGTACAGCTCTGAGCTGCAAATGTTTGTCACCCTCACAGTTCCGTTACCCAACCAGATCCGACATTGAATGCTGGGCACCGTGTTACTTGGTTTTCACTGCTTTTACTTTGGAAGTCTTTTCCTCCAGATTCTTTTAGTCCCAAATGGCTGAAAATCAAACCAGTGGCATGACAATCTATTGTAAAGTGAATAACTGTCTGTTCAGTTTTGGAAGCGCAGTGTTTTTATATGCCATATGTAAACGAAAAGTTTTTGTCCCAGGCACAGTTTCCTTAGCCCGGTCGATACAAAATTATTTAAATGATCTTGAATTCAGGAGTATAATTTAGTATCATTCACAGGAATGGTTGTGAAAGTGTGCTAATAGAAATGAATCTATTTCTTTGTCAGTAACATCCTTTTAAGAAACTGTCTAGTGCTATGAGTAAGACTTCTCCCTATATGATCATTTTCAGGGCTGTTCCTTGGCTTGAATTAGGTCAAGTGTCAGCTTACTCTTGAGAAACTTTAAGAGTGAGAAGGTTTGCACATCACCTGCATTCTGATTCAGTGCATTTATTTATAAACATCCTGTTTCTGATTCAGAAACTTTATATAATGTGGAAGTGAATGACGGCTCCCAAAGTTTAATCCAGATCTACTCCCGCCTTCCGGAAATACCTCAAGAAGAAAATGCAGCTGAATCCTGGGAAAGTTTAGAAGGGGTATGTTGGAACTCCCTTACTGCACATTGGTGCTCTTGTTTTTAGCAACGGTTACAAAATAACATTTGCTTTTCATTTGTAGGACTTGATTGAGCTCAGCCAGTTGGTGACTGATTTTTCTCTCTTAGTCAGTGTAAGTATTAATTCTGTGTTCTGTCCTATGCAAAGCCTTGTGCAAAAAGAGGGTGAATGGGTAACTCCTAGGTGGGGACAAAAAAAGATGAGCAATACTTCTGCCCATAGTCTGCTCAGACTGAGCTAGTATCACTTTATCAGTGTGACAGAAGAGCAAAATAACGTTAACAAAATAACAATAACATTTATTCAGTCCAATATTCAAGACTACAAAATCCTAGTCACTGTTAGGAACTTCAAGAAGATGCCAGTAGAGGCAGAGCAGTTTCCCCACAGTGAGCTGAGATGCCTGCACAAAGGTGCTGCCTCTGCTACTTGGGACCCATGGTAAATACAGCCACAGTTTCCAAGACGGGACATTAGACACTTTCCAAAGTCGTAAGTGATGCGTATTATATTTACAAGAAGAATGTCCAAAAGCATTAGTTTAACTGCCTTGCCGCTCTGTCTGGTTAGAAAACTAACAGCTCTTCCTTCCCTACGTCAGTGACTCATTGCTACAGGTGTCTTTGTGGCTCTCCTGTGGATTCAGACTCTGCCAAGGTAACTTTCTGAGGAGGCAGTAGTCTGCTGCTTCAGCACTAGCGCTGGTAGTTGCTCCTGAGTTTTGTGACCAGAACAACTATGGTGTTCTAGCCAGTGCACGTGGCCACAAGCTGAACCTCAGTAGAAACTCTAGTGTTGTCTGCAGACTTCTACCCATTAATCTGTACAATTCCTAACTGTAATGGTGGCAATGGCAACAGCCTTCGCTGCACAGGGTGGGCGTTTCTCGGGTACTTTTTCTCACTTTATCAGGAGTACTAGAAAAATCCCTCACCTTTATCGCGCTCTTTCTCTGCTCTCACAATACTGCCAGAATGTCTTCATCATCCACTCAGTTCCCAATGTTTAGTTCTTCCTGTGCCACAGGGAATTTAAATGCACAGTGCCCATCTCCTAGGAGAGTTCTTTAATCTCCTTGCTGTTGGGTTAATAGGGATAAATAAGCTAGCTTTTATCCTTTCTGCTGAGTATGTGCTGCTTCACCTCTACAAGAAAAACCAACTAAGAACAATTAGGCTGGAGAGGGACTGCAGAAATTTTCATTCAGTGTCCTAAAGGTTAAAGGAATAGATCCTGTTCCCAGGACTTTCTGGATTTTACACATAAATATCATTAGATATAATACCAAGTATCTGAAGTGTATGGCCTGCCTAGTACATGAAGATACCAGAGCTGGTGGACTCATCAGTTTCTGAATTAGAAAGAGGCAAAACAGAATGCCTTTTATTTTAAGCTGACAATCAGCCATCTCATTATTTTTTGACATAAAACAGGCCGGGTACTGCTGAGATTAAAATAAGAACAAAGAAACCCACAGACCCCTTTATCTTCTGCTCCAGTGTTCCCCGAGGGACTCTGCAGGGGAATCTGACTGCATTTGGAGAAAGGATGGAATGTTTTTGTAAAATCAAGCAGTAAAATACAGAGCAACATCAAGTATATTTTTAGTGCTTTCACTATTTGTAAAGTCACTGTTTTATAATGTTATAATTAAACACTTCTGCTTAGATTTCTTGACGCAGCTTTATATGTTGGAGTTGGTACTGGTCTTACAAATGCTCTTTATGGAATAGGTTTTTTTAACATGAAACTCAGCAGCAAATGAAAAGGCTAGTTTGGAATATTCTTCCATTCAGAATGCAAATTTATCTATTTACAGAAAAGATTTAGAAATCATATGTTTTGGGTTGTTTTCTCTAAGTGCAGCAAGACATTGTCTAATACCCCCACCATATTATTACTTAATAGTTTACATTTTTGTAAAGTAAGTGTGTACTTTCAGCAGAGGTTATCAGATGCTAATCGTGAAGCACCATTAAGGCTGCTGGGTGCAGTGTGCAGCAGATGAAAGCGGCTCTGGGGCCCTGATTATAGGCATTAAAATGGTGTGTATTGGCTCACTGCTGCTTCCCAGCAGGTTACCCCACTCATAATTCCTTTGCATCTAGTCTCAGCAGGAGAAGATTGACAGGATTGAAGACCATGTCAACAGTGCTGCTGCGAATGTTGAAGAGGGAACCAAAAACTTGGGGAAGGTAGGGATCTGCTCCTGCTGGTGAATCAATGGTACTCTGCCTCCCAGCAATCCTCGGTATTAACCCGATTGATCTGCCGTCTGTAATGCTGAGGGAACCAGCAATTAAGGAAATAAGGAAGAAATGACCCACAGGTAGCAGGGAAAAAAAAAAAATCAATCTCTCTTGTAATTTTCTATCACATCCAGGCTACTAGGAAATGCAGTTATTTAATTTTTGGGGGGCTTTTTTTAGCGCTGTTCTGAGGCTACTTTGATTTACTTGCAAAGACAAGCGTATTCGGTGACTGGCTCCCAAGAATCACATGAACATAAACCAAGAGGTTGATGACAACATGTAATTTCCATACCATTCCCTGTAGATGTCAGTTGCTAAATAAGTCCCAAGCCTTGAGTCAGACACCTTACAAAAAGTCTGAGCATTTTCTCCGTTTCTTGTTTGATTTGATGATGGTGACCAGGTAATACCCAGTGTCCAAAATCATCCAGAACGGTGTAAAAGGACCTGGTTCACAACTGCATACATGAGACAGCTCAATTTTGAATTGTTTTTAGTACATTCTGTCATACACGTGGGATAGGCGAGCATCTTTTTTTAAATACTAATTTGTAAAGTTTACTTATCACTGAGCATTCAAGTAATTGCCAAGAGCAGTGAGGGAAAAATGCACATCGCCACAGGCAAGTATTCTAACTATATTTTTTTTTCCTTCACAGGCTGCAAAATACAAGCTGGCAGCTCTGCCTGTGGCAGGTGCAGTCATTGGTGGAGTGGTGGGGGGTCCCATTGGTCTCCTTGCAGGCTTCAAAGTGGCAGGAGTTGCAGCTGCACTTGGCGGTGGGATTTTGGGCTTCACAGGTGGAAAATTGATACAAAGGAAAAAACAAAAAATGATTGAACAGGTCTCTTCCAGCTGTCCAGAGCTTTCTCACCAAAGTGCCAAAAAATCCAGCTGAAGTATCAATTCATTAAGGCCAGGAACGAGTGTAGCAGCCGTGCTAATGACAGACTTGCAGCCTTACGCTTTAAATACAAGGCTGAGTTGTGTGAATTTTGATGACATTACTGTTCCTTGGGAGGGCTGAAACAGTCATGTCAAAATTTCTTTTTTCTGACATGGTGACATCAGTTCTTTGAAAATTATAGGGATAACTTTTAATTATAAAATTCTTAAGTGAGCTATATGCACAGCTGTAATGACGGGTGACAGGTGCTTCATGCCAAATTTGCACAAACTGTCTTGCAGACAATATAAAGAGAGATACTTGGAAATACTAGTGCTTTCCCATGAATGCCATGAGAAGCCGGAGCTTTTATGGTACTGCTCCAAAAAAAAAAAAAAAAAAAAGGAAATAAATGCCATCAATCTTTCATGGTCATAGTATTTTAAATCTACTTTCACTTATCCGGATGCCCCGACTCTTCCTGTGTACATCCCCAGGATATGACTGACTATGTGTGTTTAGTAATGCACAGGGAAGTGTCAGCTCTCGTAAGAGAAGGTGAAAATCTTGGGTGAGCAATGTGGAAAAAAAAGTCATGTATATATCATGTATCACAGATATCACATCTGCCTCCATCAGCCGTATCAGATCAGCATCAGAACCAGTTTTGCCTCTTTTTCAGGTACCTTTTTTTTTTTTTTAAATTTGTAAACTCCTCACCTTGTTCAAAGCGTAGGTATGAATTAAACAGTCTAAGCAACAACCCTGCAGGACTGCTACTGGAAGATGATAATTTTCCACAGTTGTTCAACTCCTTGGCTTGTCCTGAGTAACCACACAGGGTGAAGAGCCAAGCCCTGGCATTCTGAACCTGAAGCCTCATCTTGCTCAAGCAGCACTTACTGCAAGATGTTGCCCTTGCGTCTCGTCTCCTGGCACCAACAGCACTCTGGTGGGAGAGCTGAACAGCTTCCCTGGAAGGCAGTGATGCAGCCAGGCCTGCTTCCTCAATACTTTTATTCCCTCAGGGGTGGCATTGGGCACCAGGTCAGCGGTGGATGAGGCCCCTTGGTGGCAGTGCCAGCTGCATCCCCAGAGGATGGGACTGCGTCGAAAACATCAACCTGATACCATTTACAATGTAAACCATGGATGTTTGGGGCAGCTGCACACCTCTTGCTTACAGTGCCAAAACATCTGCTTCCACCCACACTGTAGAGTAGCTGCTGAGCCTTTTCAAGGTTTTGGGACATGCTGTGGAGCCTGTGTGGGGTGAGATGCTGCTCCTGCTTTTGCTGGCTTTTTTTAGTGGTTACTTATTATCTTACCACCCTTAAGAAGCCTCCACCGTTAAACACAGAAGTGTTAACGTGTTTTTATTGTCACATAATTGTACTATTGTCATATAATCTACTGTTTGGCACTTTCAGGACAGTTCCCAGGCTACTGCTGCTACTTTTTAGGGGGAATGGAAATTAAGGTTTGGAAACCACTTTTTAAAGTTCTTAGATTGGTCAATTCATCCTGAGCTCTGCTTGAGTCCAGTTTTATTAGGTGCACACTGAAGTCAGTGTTTAGATAAGGCTCCCTAGCAGGGAACACTGTCCAAGGAAGCTCCTTGCCGATAACCACTACTTTGATATCATCACTGGAAATCACTGTCTGCTAATGCCAGATGATGGGTTTTTGTGCCTAGAGACATTGTAAGTAACTGTTAGTTACAGCACAAATAACTTCTTTTGAGCAGTTCTTCCTTATTGCTTTTAAAATACTGAAATTGCTATCAGCCAGAACATTATGTCTATTTTAAGTAGGTCTGAGGCTCAGGGAAGCAATGTGTGCAAGAACAGTTTTCACCAGTAATTGCAGACATTGTCAAAACTGCATTTGTTAAAGCCACGGTGCCTGCATCGGTAAAATCAGCTGGAGTGCAAAACATGACCCGAGTAATTCAGCTCATTTGCTCCTGACCAGCAAAAAGCACTTTTCTTTAAATGCATCTACTTTGGCTGTAAACAGAGTTAATGAACTTGTAACAACTTCATAGGCTGTTCATTCCTTTGGTATTTATTTTCTACATTTAAAGGAGGACGCTAAGAAAAAGAAGTGTTTTTAATCAAAAACTGTGGTTGCTTCTGTGTATGATTTTAAACTGCTGTATCTGCTTTCCTACCGTATGCTGTGAAACCTCCTGCATTTAAATGACAGGAGCCACATCAGTGATCTTGCGGACTCAATCCTCCCCCCCTCAAGCTGGATTAATGCCAGGACAATCTAAATTCCTAAGACTGAATTCCTAGCCCAGCTTATACAAATTCAGCTTGATATGCACTCAGTTTATGAAATGTCTAGCATGAGAACTGTTCTTCCCCCTTGCGTTTTTAAGGAAGCAATTTCAAAGCATTGTGTACACACTAGACGTGGGAGTCTATTATTTAAGCTCCAATCTTTTAAAATAGGTGGGTTATTTACATATGTGAAGAAACATCAGCATCTGAGTAACCAAACTGGCATTTAAATTGCTAGGCATGTTAGTCAGAATTGTAAGGTATAAATAACTCTTTCAGACCAAATAAAAGTTTTTTCTTATGAGACTGGTTGTAACAGTTACTGAGAACTTTGGTGCTTATTTCCTTTCAGCGTCTAAAAAGATTAATCCCTCTCAAATTTTATATTAT
>JAWWES010000081.1:90307414-90329989 GCA_035583135.1 Lophotriccus pileatus | reverse complement strand
TTAGGGGGAGGAGTTTTGGGTCTCCCCTGTGGTTTGGTCTCAACAAAACACTTGTGTCCCACTCAAACGGAGACACTTGCTCACATAGTAAGGTGGTGCTTTCTTAGCATAACACATGAACAAGTATCTCTAAATAACCCTATCCCCTCCTCCCAATAAATAAAAAATCAGAAACTAATGACACAGCCATATCCATTATGATCTTCTGCCGGTAAGGGTGTCATCTGTGTAACACTATTGCTAAATTCACAGGCTAATATATTACTGAAATTGATGAAAAAATTAAAACCTTTGATGGACAGGCAAACTTTAATTCCTCATAGGAATGCGCCCTTGCAGCCCAGCGCCTTTAAAAAAATCCAAACTTCCCAACCCATCTATAAACCAACAATTAATCCTATATGCTCATTCTCATTTTTACATGCACAAATGCAGCCGGGTCTCACCATCCTCTCCTATTACAGGATAGTAAAAATCTGTTTTGTACCACTGCAGTTAAGGCTTTGTTTCCCCACTCGTTTCAGCAGGTACATTTCCAGAGGGAGAACTAAACAGAGCTTGGTGTTCTGGCTCTAAGGTCCCCTCCTGCTTGCAAGCAGCTAAGAGGACAACCTCAGCAAGTTACATTAACAAGATCTGTTCATCTCCAAGCAGGTTATTAGGACAGCTGGCTTGAATGCTTTGCTAATCTTGGTCCTAACTGGTTTCTACACAGTACCTTCCTTTCTTCCATTTTCTATTCCAGCTTTCATAGCATGTCTCACTGATCAGGACACAGCAAGTAGGATAGCTATTTCATTTGCTTAGACTGCTCCCTCAAAAGCTACTGCTTCATTTGGCACTGAGAATATCAAAAGATTTTTCACTACATCTGACCTTCTCATGTTACTTCTGTATGCCTTTGAGAAACTTTTTACCCTGGCAAAAACTTAAAGTTCAGCAGCATCATTAGGCCACACAGGTTCACTGTATTCATAGAATCATAGAATGGTTTGTGTTGGAAGGGGACCTTGAAGGTCATCTAGTTCTAACCCCATTGTGGTGGGCAGAGACACCTTCAACTAGAGCAGGTTGCTCAGAGCTCCATCCAGCATCAGATGGGGCATCCACAGCTTCCCTGGGCAACCTGTTCCAGCACCCATTCACCCTCACAGTACAAATTGTTTTCCTAATATCTAATCTAAACCTCCTCTCTTTCAACTTGAACCCATTCCTCCCTGTCCTGTAACTACGTATTCTTGTAAATAGCCTTGCCCCATCTTTCCTGTAAGTTCCCTTCAGGTACTGGAAGGCCACAATTAGGTCACCCCAAAGCTGCCTCCTCTCCAGGCTGAACATTTCCAAGTCTCTCAGCTTTTCCCTCAAAGAAGAGGTGCTCCATCCCTCTGATCAACTTGGTGGCCCTCCAGATGCGCTCCAACAGGTCAAGAGGGCAGCGCAGAGGGGTAGAATTCCCTCCCTTGCCCTGCTGGCCACGCTGCTTTTGATGCAGCCCAGGACACAACTGGCCTTCTGGGCTGTGAGTGTACATGGCTCATGTCCAGCCTCTCATCCACCAGCACTCCCAAGTCCTTTTGGGCAGGGCTGCTCTCGATTCATTTAACACAGAACTAAACAGCTGGATTGCAGGTTAAACAGTGATTTCTTATGAATGAAATTACTGATTCCAGCAGCCTAGTCTTGTCAGGTAGAGGAACTGTCTCAAATGGAGTCTCCTCAAGTAGAAGACCTTGCTTCTGAGTTCTATTACTATGTGTTGTCTAAAGTCACAATGATGAACTCTATTCAGTTTGGGCATCTTCCTGCCCACAGTGTTTACCAGACAATGAAAGCATTAAGAATATGAGGGGAAAACCTACCAGTTTACAGAGACCAATTTTGATTTTAAAAATTAAAGTCTGTGGAAGAATTTTTTGTCTTTATCTTATTTATATGGTATTCTAGTACCATAAACACAGCTTAACATTTCTAGCACTTCATATTTTTACCCTGTACTGCTGTGCAGTATGCACAAGTAAGAGCCCATTTAAGTAACTGTACAATCTAAGCAAGCAGAAATATCTCAATTTTGGCATGTTTAAATTTGTTTGGGTACTGGCAGCACTGAGTTTTTAAAAGAAGTGTTGCTAGGCAAAATGTCATATTGGAATTGTTTCTATCTACCTAAGCAAGCAGGAATCAAGGGTTATGAGAACAACCAGAAAAACCACAATACACTGTGGTACAGGCTGGCAGCGATGAACCTTTGGCTTCTAAGGCTCAGAATCCTCTTTCACCATGGGAAAAGTACTCTGAAAATCTACCATACACTTCTAGAGATGTTAACAGGTCACATTCTTTTACATATTGAGTTGCAAATGAAGAATTAAGGTTTGTTAAGCATCATAACTTTCCAATAAAAGTTGGCAGGATTGAGTAGAAGAGAGTCAACCAAAATGGCTTAAGTAATAAAACCACCCTGTACCTCCCTCTGCCACGAAACCTGAAAAATACCATGAGCCCAGAACAGCAGTGTTAGATACACTGCAGATTCAGGATCAAAATAATTAAGTATGCAAACTGAGAACGAACCATATGACTGATTCTTTGGTTTCTCATCCAGTGTGGACAACATACTGCAATTTGTTACAAAACTCAGCAGAGTTTCTAGCAGATGCAGTGGCTGTGTCAAAATACTCCTTCTGAAATATTACAAACTTGATAATTTTCTAAAGTTTTTTCCTGTTATTTTACAAAACAAAATTATAATATGGAGTCGGAAAAAGACGAAAGAAGACTAAAGTTACAAAAGAAAACAAAAAAGTATTGAAAGACAATAATGGTAATGAGAAGAAATGAGATGTTTAAAAGCAAATTGCCAAGTTCCACCTGATGAATTACAGCCAAAAGAAGAAAAGCAAGGAAAACAACACATGAAGCTAAAAAGATTAAGATTGTACCAGTGCTTAAATGCAGATTGAAAAAAAAATTAAAAAATCACAGTTTTTATTACCATTCCCAGAAAATTGCAATTTCATTGTCAGTCACCATTTAATGTGCTTGTTTATTAGATAACGCTTTGGAAGTGGTTAATGCAGTAATATTTTTCTATCACTGAAATTAACATTAAACTTTAAAAGACAGTTATAACTAAAGGATAGTTCACCAGTATTTTATTCTTTCAAACTGTCATTGACATGCTGACATGGGTGTTTGCCCTGACTAGAAGCGCTTTTCCCAAGGTCTGGATCTTAAATGTATAATTTGGTCATGACATCCATATAATAATATGTACTTACTTTGGTAAGCAATAACACAACCTACCCAAGGTGTTACACATGCACACATACTTACAGACACACACCTTCTTAGCCTCCAAGTGTCCACATTCTGCAAATTACCAGACACTTCTTACTGGATCTACATGCATCAAAGCTGGTCCTGTACTTGGGTCACAACAACCTCATGCAATGCCATCAGGCTAAGGGAAGAAGAGTGGCTGGAAAGCTGCCTGGTGGGAGAGGACCTGGCAGATCAGCAGGACCAGGGCAGTGATCATCCCCTTCTACTCAGCACTAGTGAGGCCACACCTCAAATCCTGTGTTCAGTTTTGGGCCCCTCATGTCAAGAAAGACATTGAGGTACTGGAATGTGTCCAAAGAAGGGCAATGGAGCTGGTGGAGGGTCTGGAGCATAAGTCTGATGAGGAGCAGCTGCAGGAGCTCAGGGTTTAGCCTGGAGAAGAGGAGGTTCAGGGGGAAACTTACTGCTCTCTACAACTCCCTGAAAAGAGGCTGTAACAAGGTGGGTTTCAGTCTCTTCTTACAGGTAACAAGCAATAGGACACAAGGAAGTGGCCTAAAGTTGCAACAGGGAAGGTTTAGATTGGATATTGGGAAAAATTTCTTCACTGAAAGGATGGTCAGCTATTGAACAGGCGGACTAAGGAAGTGATAGAATCACCATCCCTGAAAGTGTTAAACAAAACACGTGGATGTGACACTTGGGGACATGGTTTAGTGGTGAACACAGCAGTGCTGGGTTAACAGTTGGACCTGATTATCTCAGAGGTCTTTTCCAGCCTTAATGGTTCTAAAATAAAGCCTCTTTCTTTAGTGGTGTATGAAACTACAACAAATCTGCCTCCAGTGAATTTCAAGTCTAAACAAAAAGCTCCAAAAGAATGAAAAAACCATTATCTGACAGCTATTTTCTGCCTAAAACAAAATATACAGAGTTCTTTGAAGTGCATAAGGGACCTTGAGAGAGACATTTTGGTTTTGAGAAAAAGCCCAAAACTAGAATTGTAGAAAAAAATTCTTACCTCCCCATTTTCAAATGTAATTTCTCTAACTAGTGGTACACATTTATCTTGTGTCCATGCATAAACCAAATCAAAATTGGTTAGCGAGCCTAAATACACCATATCTGGAGCATTTTCCTGTTGAAAAGAAAAATACAGTAGATGACAAACAATAAAAGTGACACTGCTACCTACAGGGATTAGCTACTCAATATAAAATAACAATATTCATATAAATATTGAAAGCAAATCTTATACCAATTATACGCTTGTGCATGCAAGATTTCGATTAACTATGTGATAAAATGGAAAATGAATATTAGATACGATAAGTTATGCAGTCAATGCCACTTTTTAAGACAAGTTATAAAGAGTTGAAAAGATACTTTGTTTCCCAACTGGAGATGCTTCAAATAAAGGCTATTTAGACTTCTGCTAGGTTGAGAAATAGTATCTCCAGATGTAAAGCCCCCATTTAGATATAAGCTAAATGCAGACAGTAAGCTGCTTCATGCTGACAGTTACAAAGACTCACCAAAACCCCCTCCTAATGTCCTAGAAGAACTTAAAATTGGTATTTTGCATTTGCTTTGCCAAAGAGATATGAATAAATAATAGTTTTCCTTTATTTGCTAGTAGTTTTAACTTATAATTCAGTGCTGACATCCTTTAATTTAATTACAATTTTGGTTAACAGGAAGTGAAGCATGACTTTGCAAGCTGTGGCCATGATTAAACACACCTTAATTCACAAATGCCATATAAATTAGGTAACCTAATAAATTCTGTTGTTGAAAAAAAAACAAAAAACAGGTTTGAAACTCCCTTCCCCCTGAGGTCTTTTTTCATCTATTTTCTCTTTTTCTTTTGTCTTTTCCTGCAGTAAATTTGCAAAAGGAGCAGATTTTTAGAAAGTATATCTCTAAAAAGCAACTCTTACAGATTTTCTTCTGTACTGAAATTTTCCCCAAGTGAAACTATGAGACCTTGTTAACACACATTTAACTTTTTTTTGATTAGGAGAAGAAGCTCTTAACCCTTTTGGACTAAGGTACACACAAGACTGGTAGATCACAGTCAGAAAAATATGTAGTAATTGTCACTCGCTTTGAACAACAGGAAGTACACCAGCTTCATAGATTTTTAAGAGTTCTACAGAACACTCAATATCTAAACACAACACGTGTTGACTGCCTTTTTCAGAAAAAAAAAAAATTAATTCTGGACATTGACATTTCAAGTGACAGATTTAGGTTTTGTGCATTAACTGGCAACACACGAGATGGAGATCCTTCACTGACTCAGAAACACTAGTTTCTGTGATCCCATTTCTCACACTCTTTAGTGATGAAATAAAACCAAGATCTGAGATGCAGTAACATACTGAATGATACAAACAGTCTCCACTTGTTCATATTCACATATAATGACAATAATCAGAATAAAATACATAGTTACACTTACCCCTGGTGGCTTGTAGATTATATTGTCTCCGCTAAATCTCTCTGCTTTTGAAATAGCCCTACAACAAACCAACCAGTAAGCACGTCTTGCTAGACACAAGTAAAATAACTGAGATACCAAAAATCATATTTTAATTTGCTATCCTTTCTTTACTTCTGGTTTGTTTTTGTGTTTTGTTTTTTTTTTCCCCCCTTCATAATTTGAGAATTAAAATCCTTCATTTTTAAAGCAAACTGTAAAGGGACACCATAGGAAGTTGGCCTGGCTAGATAATAGGGCATTAACAGAGTCAAGCAAGATGTTTCCCTAAGATCAGAAGTATGGACTAAAGGCATTGAAGTGCAAGTGATGAATGCCAGTACAATTTTGGATAAGAGACTGTCAGAGAAATTAAAGAAGTGAATTAAAAAAAAAAATCTTAATGGAGAGGGATTCCTGTTTGCATTCTCTCTTCCTGTCCCACTGTTTACGCTAAAAATTTACATTTTATCTACCCTGATCAGGAAGGGCTTTGAGGTGTTCTATCAGCACAAGCAGTGGGAAAATGGATGGCAAGTTAGCCCACACTGTCCCTGTTACCCTCAAAACAGACCTAGAGAGCAGACACAGCATACTGTGTTCCAGAGTTCCTGGCCACTGATGATACAGTATTTGTGTACCCAGAAGACACTGCAGTTCCCCCTTGGTACTCAGCTTACTGTGTCACCTTAGTAAGTTCCTCTCTTGCCTCTGGAATATTTTGTGGTTCCTTAATCCCAGTCACAGCAGAGCACCCTGAAAACTGCTAGCTTGTACCCCAAAATTACCATCTCTTATTCAAGCAAGTTGGGACAGCTATGCATCCAACGGAGGAGACAGAAAAATAAGAGAAAGCTCCCAGTAAAAACCAACCCTTAAAAATCTTAAGATATGTAAAGAGGCCTCCTCACTCCTCCTCTCCCATGCCTTGCTGTTCCAACGTAAATCAGGCTGGCAAGACAGAATTGACTAGATGCATATGCCACAAAAGAGTAAAAGGACCCACTTCTTTTCCCTTTAGCACAAGCTAAAAAGAAAGCATTTGGGAAACTTTAGGTAAGTGTTCAGCCTTCTCTAATTATCTTTCCTCTAGATGCAATATACACATTGGTGAAGACTGATTAAGAAATGTAAGGGGGAAGAAAAAAGCCAAAATATCTCAATTTATCTCACTGCAAGATTAGCTAAATCTTCCTGGGGTCTGAACAGACCTGAACAGAGTGACAAGAAAAAGACAGACATCATAAGCTGTAACTCAAAGTACCTAAACTTTATTTCCTTCATTTGGTCTGAGTATCCTTCTCTTATCACACAGAAGGCATGCCTTGCATAGTATGTTACACCTATCAGTATTTGCACCAGTTTACAGATCTGTACTTTAAAATGTATTTGTATATTCCAGACAGGATTCTGCCCAAAATGTGAAATTAGGCTTCCTAGTGACCACCAGCACTGACAAAAACCACTCGCATCCCAAATAACCCTTCACTGAATAAGAAGAAAGTGAAGATGTAGAAGCCACCTGCCCCATCACTGCTTGATAAGATGATGATAATCTATAATGAAATATATGCTCTAGGGTAACCCTGTGGTAGAACCCAAAATGTCCTCTTCTGTGCTCTTCCACTCCAGTAGCTGCAGTTGTGACTGATTTTTTTTTTTCCAGATAACTCAAATAAAGTGTGGACATGATGTGAAAATCCCAAATGCCTGAAGATACACCTTTTTAAAACAACTACTAAAATGGAAACACTTCAGTTTGTATTTCATCTCTTCCTGAAGCAGTAATGTGAAAGGGAACCTCTTGGAACCACAGAATCCCCCCACCCTCCACTGCTGTATTTACTTGCTAACACAAAATTAAAACAGTTCTTAGATTCATCACTGTCTGCCACAAACTACTTAAGGATCATCACAGCCTTTTAAGACAAAAGTATATTTTGGACTTTTTTTTTTGTTTTGTTTTTTGTTTTTTGTTTTGTTTTGGGTTTTTTGTTTTGTTTTGTTTGTTTGTTTTTTAATTTTGGTTGGACATACTCTTCTGCTTTCATGAACGTTTTATATTCATTCCTCTCTAGTTCTAAAATCTGCCTCTAATAATCTCATCATCACATTCTTCACCTATATCCTTCTGCCTGCAAGTCTTCTTTCACTAGTCTTGTTCTGTTGTCACCTCAGATCTATACAGAAATATAAGGATCAGTTCATTAAAGAAATCTTTTAAGCATCAAGATGATCTATAACTAAGTACCGTTTATACAGTTTAAAAAAATAAAACTGTATTACGACTACCTAAAGCCACAGTAATTTTGGCAAAAAGGGACAGTTCTGCCTTGACAGAAATCAGTAATTTTTTTCCTGTCAAATTGATTGTTTTGTTTTAGCTTACTAGAATTTGAACATGACTGCTCACATTACCTACCATATACCTCCCAAGCCACGTAGCCGTTGAACTCTGTTCATACCAAACCCAAAAATACCTCCCCGGGTCTGTCAGGATGCTCAGTCAGAAGAGTCTGACTGATCAGTGCCAGCTCCCCATGAAGCATTTTGCTAAATATAATCCAAAAAGAAAACACTGATATGTGGCCAGTATCTCCCTCAGAAGTCTTTTCACATATAATTTTTTTTAGGAAGCGTAAGAGCCACAGCCACTCACAGGTGAAAACATTTAGTTCCCAAGGTTGCTGTTGGGAAGGCTGCACTTTCGAACACTAACAGCTCCAGGCTAGAAGGGGAATGGGAGTCTGGAGATAAGAATAATGACAAGCCTGCTGTGCAATCTGTAGTTACACAGGCAGGTTACAAATAATCAAACTCCGATCCATTCCATTATGCCTGACTATTGCTTATATCTGAACAAAAAAATACAAACCAAAACTCCCATAGTAACCACTTCAAGAACAATGGTCAACAACCAAATGCTAACAGAGTGGTGGGAAACTATTTCTTATTATATGAAATTGACATATAGCAAATCACAGATGAACAGACTCAAACAACAGGAGAGAGAATCTTCAAAGTATTGCTATCTTTCTAATAATTTTTTAAAATGTATTTCTGAAAAGACTACAAAGCCATATGAGGGGGAAAAAATAACTCAAAATTCTAGTAACAACTCAGACTGGCTGTCCTGAGAACAAGCATGGATGCACTCATCAGAAAACGCTTGAGCTAATGGCCACTCCTTGGGGATAAGACTGACAGACATACAGACCACAAATTTACCCGCTTACACAGCCATACCATTATCTAACTGGAAACTGAAAGCCCTGTGTACTCCCACACATTGCAAATACTCTCCTCCACCCCCGAACTATTTTTGGAGACATATTAGAAGTGGTATCAGTGACTGGCAACAGATTTTGTTCAAGCAGATGAAACCTCTTCTACCTCAATATACCCTCTCAGTTTCTCTGCTATTCTCCACTATATCCAATTCGCAAAACTCGAGGCAACTTTAACCATTATAAAAGCTAGCTTAACCCACGCAAATTCCTTATCTTGCAACTGTGGGTAAACTGGAAAACACTGCATTCACATTAATGCCCAATCACTTCAATCTGGCAACTGGTGGTGGCATATTAAGCGTTGCTGAAAGAATCTATAATTCAATTTTTTTTATGCTACTTATAAAGGGAATCACTCACTCCCAATTTGTTCTCCTTCCAGTGAAAGTCTTAATATTTTAAAATATTACTGTGAATCTCTATAACAAGGAGAAAGTTGAATTTCTGTAGGTTTTTCTTCGAAGCTTATACTCCGTAGCTCACCAATGCAATTGCCTTTCTAAATCGTTACATTAACCACTGGCATAGAACTAAGACCCAGGCACAGAAATCAGGCATTTTGGAACAAGGCCTGCTACCGAAGCATCAAGAGGAAATGAGCAAGTAACTACACTCTTTACAGGAAAAAAACCCTATAAAAAAGCAGGAAAAGATCCCTTCAAAAAACAGTCCTATTTTACCGAAAAAAAATAATCAAAGAGGTTGCAAAAAAAGAGTTACTCAGTCTCCAAAGCTAATGAATTTTTTTTCAAAGCATTTTCAAGCTCTTCCCTTCTTGTTCTCCTCTCCCTCTAAAAAAGCAGATTTTTGGGACGCAACTGTCTTTCACCCCCCGAAACCTCCCCCGTTACACTTAAACTATACTGATAAAGAGTGGGGAAAAAAAAATAAAAAGGAAGGGAAAAATAAGAGTTGAATTTCACAGCAAACATTAAGGTTAGGAAGAGTTTTGTCCTTCTGTCCTCTCAGTGTATTTATCTATTAAGGCCTAGTCTCTTCAGTTATGACACACTGAAAGTATTAAAGAAGTCCATTCAATTAAATTTATATACAACTCATAAACAGAATTTCAATAAGGAAGTCATGCAACCAAGAAGTTTTCACACTTACCCAAAGGCAGATAGGAATACACAATCATCATGCAAAATATTCGCTACTCTTTCAAAGGTTCTGTAATTGTCTGAGTCCTTTTGCTCAAAGTATCCAACAATATTTCTTCTGCTGCGCTGTAAAGACAAAGGTTGAATTATAACTTGTACCAAATTATCAAAAGCTATCATTTCTCCCTATGAATATTAAATACAGAGGTGCCATTCATTTGACAGTCATTAAATGCAGAAATTATGTCATTTCTGCCTTTTCTTTATTCAGAAGCATCCTTGCAAGTATTTTTTTCAGTGACAAATATTTTAGGTATCTTGTCAAATACAACATGATTCTTTTCAAATTATTAAAATCAAAATAAGTAATTTGATCATGGAGTGAAGGTGGCCGAAAGTTTAAAAATATTTAAATATAGTAATACTGCAAATGATTCAGTTTTCCACTCAGTTAAAAAAAAAAAGTACTTAACATTTCTGAATGGAAAAAACCCAAGTAAATATGTTCTTTAAATACATTATTTTCCATCAATTCAACAATAAAAAAAAATAAATAGAAGGAGTAAAATTGAAATACTTACATCAAGAGAACTAATTTCTTCCAAATCCTGGACCTCCCGAATGGGGTTACTCTTCTGCTGCCTGATGTAATCTGCTATTGCTGTCACAGATCTCTGGCCCCTGTATTCCCTCTTCATCATCATGCCATTCCGGAAGAGTTTCAGAGTCGGGTATTTGCTTATCCTGTACCTCTGAGCTATATCAGCTAAAAAGAAATTAAGAAAATAAAACCAAAGCCCTACAAATACAGAAAAACACTAAACATGGTGTCTTATACATGTATGCGTCTGCATCTCTGAACCAATAGTTCCACATCTTTAAACAAAAAACAGAACGAAAGTGGAAAAAACCAAAAAAAAACCACAAAAAAACCCCCCAACAAAACCAAACACTACCATAGGGCAGAGAACAGATAGCAGCCACGATATTTCTCACATGTACTGATCTTCATAAAGAAAAAATTATCAAAATTGGGATAAGTAAAGACTGGACCTGGGCAGGCATACTCATTTAGTGAACTTCCTACGAACAATTAGGAAGGTCAATTTAAGAGCGTAACAAGAACATGAGAATCTTAAAAGCTTGCCACATCTCAGTTAATTAACCCACTTGAGAAACTTCTAATAAAATAAATCATCCCCTATTTTTCTTTAAACTCACAATGATTTTCATCTCAATTGCATTGCTGGAAAATAAATTGTCATGTCTAAAATTTTGGAGAATATGAATCCTGTGCAAAGTATTTCTTGAAGCCTACAAAGGCCAGAAGACTGCTGTTAAGAGTTCTGAGCTGTTCAAGTTTTGAACAAACACAAAATTTCAGGTTTCTAAATTAAGGCAAACACCTCTCTGGTCAACCAATGACAGCATTCCCTTCAAGACAGATCTTCATTCACACCTATACATGAAGCCCTCTTTCTTCTAGACTTGGACCACACATAGCTTCACACAACAAAGTAACGTGTACTTGCATTCATCTAGCATAAGAGCACCAGCTCTTTTCCCCTCGTATAACAGGTCAGTTAAGTTATTTATTCACAAGACTTACAAAGGTAAAAGAATAAAAAACAGAAAGAGGTTTTACAGGAAAATTAGAAGGGCAGCAAAGAAGAACGGTGAGCAGAAGCAATAAAGCCCAGTTTCCCACACGTGTGCGTCCTGTGCCCCTCCTCTTCAACCACCACAGCAACAGGGCTCTTCACTACACCCCATCAGAGCACAAGTGCCACATTCGTCCCCCTTCCATTTTGCTAAATCACTGGGACACAGCAAACTGCAACAGGTGCTGCAGCTAGCTCCAAGCTGGGCATTGACAGGGAACCTTACACATAACCAGCAACATCGGTTTCGTGGCACATAGAGCAGGATTCAGCAGCCCTGAGTTTTTACAGCAACCTTTGCTACAGTGCAGAAATTGGTTCTGTGCATCTCCAGTATCCAGCAACTGCCTTAATCGACCTTTGTAAGTACTCAATAATTTGGAATACTCTTCCCTCTTTCAGATGTGGCTGAAGTTCAACAAAAAGAACTGAAGAAACAAGGTAACCAGATACACTTTGGGTTCTTAGGAAAACAAGACTGAAAACAAACAATCAAGACAAAATGTGTAATGCCAGGTAGATTTCCATAAGCACTTTCCTGTTGCTTTTGCTTTGTTGTCCCCTGGAAATAAACCTGTAAATAAATAAAATCTCACAGCCCCTGTGAAAACTGCATGTCCTCTTTACAGACTGAGATGCATTTTAAGTAAACCTCTGTTCCTAAACACAACTAAATTCCCAAATATGAGCAGTCTGTCCACTTTTCTAAGCTGCTTAATCCTTTGAGGTGACACATTCCAGCCAGCCACAGCGATCACACTTCTTCTTCTCCCTTTCTCTCTCAAGGAAAGAGAGAGATGATGAACTTCAACTGGCCAATTTATTCTTTGGAAGCAAAAAAACTTCATTCAGTCAATGGAGAGGAAGGTACTGAAAATATGGGTTGAATGCATGTTCTCTTACTTCTCACAGACTCCTTAAGAAGTCATAGGATACACTTCAGGTGACCTGGATTAGCCCACAGCAGGAAGGCAACCAAATGAGGGACCATCAGCATATGTGGCACAGTACTAAATTATGTGAAATCTAATCCTTTCTGACAAAAAAATGTCCCTTTTTCTCAGTTACACATTTATCACAAATATATATTTATCACTTTCTATCTTACTCTTTTTTAAAGAGAACAGAGACAGAAGTCTGAATTCCCTCCTGTCTGGAGAACTCTCAGTGAAACCATCAGTAACTGCAATTGCTGCTAGAACACTACTTATCCTACGTCCAGCTTTAGTTACTGAAAACTGTCTTTGTATCAGTTGCACAACTTAGACAAACCTGAGAACTGAAAAAAATTGTGCACAGCAAAAGAGTAAAGTGTTCTTTAACATCTCTCAAACCAAAAAACTTAAAAGCTTCACCAGCTAAAAAAACCCTTTGCATCACTGGAAAATAACGCAGAATTCAGCCTATCAGTTCTGACTTAGAGAAAGGCCTTGACCTGTTTCCCAAATATCCCAGAAGTGCATTTCTGAATGCATTAATTACAGTTAAAATTAAGGGTAAAATATTTTATGTCCTTAACTTAGAGTACTTTTATTTCAAATTAATACAAATATCTCATGGGAAGATGCCAATATATTCAACATGAATGAGTATTAAATCAAAAATATGTTCATCCTTTAGATTCCACCACTCTTTATTTAAAGTATCTCAGAGCTGCAGCAAGTTGCTGACAAATATGGCTGGGGCGGAATCACTTCATATTTGCTCGGTGGAAGACAAACAACATCTGCAAACCAGGCATTTGCTGTCCTTCTCTCCTGCGGATAAGAAGGACCTTTGGTCTGACAGTACATCAGTTGACCAAAACTTGATCAGGGGCTGATAAGGGATAAGAAGCACTACGTGTCAGGGTTTCGCAGGAACACACTGAGATTAAAGACTGGTACTGAACAGATCTGCACAGCAAGAGAACACCAAAAATTACACTTTTTTGTCTCACAACCTGGACTTTTGCTTCAGGTTATTTCCACAGTTACAGGAGGATTGCAAGGGTTGCAGAATGGTCATTCAGGGGATCATGAACATTCTCCAATATGGAGATTGCAGTCCCTAGGGATGTGGATCTTCATCAAGGGCTGTAGTTGCATAAAAATATTATTGGTAATAAAATGCCCACTGTCAAAACTGAATTCAAACATTATTTTGTAAGTCAGAACTTGCATGATCTTTACAAATTACATTGAAATTCTATGAATGCTGGCATTTGAACTAACACAGAGAAATGACACTCCTACACAAGTGAGTATTTGAAAACCATCTTTTTACAAAATATAAAATGCAAGTACATGAAAAATTGTTTGAATTAATTCAAAAGTCAAATAGAGTAAACCTTAAATGCTTCATTAAGCTCTGGCATTTGATACAGGTAGAGTTAGCATAAGCAGAGCAACTACAAAATTATATTCCTTTTAAAATTGGAAATACACAATGCAAATACATGGAATATTGTTTGAACTCATTCATAGATTGCATTAGTTATAGTAAATCCTAAATTAAATTTAAAAATATTTCCAGACATTCCCACTACCCATTTTCTGATGAGGAGAGGTATTTGAAACAGATAAGGGCAACTTACCTAAAACAAACAAAAAAACCCCAAACCCTTTTCCAACTACGACTTTATGACCTTTTATTTTCTTCAGGTACTACAGTACCTAAAAGGAGAAAATCTTGTGTTTGTACTTTGCTGAATTAACCATTAAATCACAAATCTAGTGCCTGTGCTACCAGAATGGTTTCACATCAGTTATAATAGGAAGCTACTGACATACCTGATCATCTTTTCTTCTACAAATCAGAAATTTCAGCAGAGCAAGGTCTGTTGTACTCAGATGATTCTCTCCTCCCCATTTTGCATGTGTAACTGTTGACATGCAATCATTTCTACACTGCCCAGGCTTTTTTCCACTATTCATTCTAGCAAACTCCAACAGCAATGTCTTACAGTCTCTCATTTCTCTTCACAGATGCACTGTTTTGATACTTCTCCTGAGCAGCATTCCTAAGCTGAATCTTATGTAAGAATCATCCTAAGCTGATTCTTATAACAGGCAAGAGACAGCAGCTTTTACTGTTGTTTTGAAAGAAACTTTTACATGAAACCTGACATTTACACTCATGTTTTGTAAGACGGTCTCCCACATATCTGAGCAAGACCCTCTAAGAAAACATGCTTTCTGAGCTATCATCCGTATCTTTTTATCCGTGATCCATATCTTTATCATGTCTCTGGTACTGTTCAGCCATTTCTCCATTGTCTGAGCCTCGTGTGTTCCTCGACTCAAAGGAATGCCAAACCCATTTTTTTGTGACTGCCAGGCTTTGCATATGGTGTGTACACACATTACCCAAACTACAGCTTTAAGCAAGCGCAGAGCCAGTGACTTGTTTCCCAGAATGCTTCAGACTCCATTGTTCTAAGTTAATACCATGCTATCCAAGTTCAGGTAGTATATCAGACCACATCTATATCTCAATTCCATTGCCACCAAACAGTGAAGAATATGTTGAAGAACTACACCAAGACACACTATGTTGAAGAAGGCTCCTACCCACAATGCACCTAAAGGTCCTTCCCACTGAAGGACTGGCAATATTTACAAAGTGTCAGGGTATCACCCCACCATTAACTCAGTACACTGTTCTAATCTTTTGGGGTCATAACTCATAACACTACCAAACAAATATTTAGATTTTAAGTCTACAGGGCTGACTCCCAAAGACATGTCCACTAAGATTTGAACAATACTGATACTTATCCTAAACGCCCACCTCATAATGTAAGGCAGCACCTGAGGAATTCACATGTTGAACAGAGGACTACAACATCCTGAAAAGTTATCTGGAAGAAAAATCAAAGTTTCAAAACTCAAACCCTGTAAAAATATCTTTTGAAAATAGTGCCTCTTTTCCTCAGGGGGAGGGGGAGGTGTGGGGACGTGTCTTCATGTTGTCTGAGGAAGAGCTAGCACAAACCCAAGCTACTGGATTTCCTGACTTTGGTTATATGTGATGGTTGTAGGAGCTACATAGCTGCATATATGGAGAGCTTAAATTTACTTCAACTATTCTAACACTACTCTTTCTTGTCTGTGTCAAATCATCTTAAGTCTTTCTCACCCTTCTGCAATACCTTCCATCTCAAACAAACTCCTTCAGCTGTATATTTGAAGCTGGGACTATCAAACGAGTATTTTGCTTGATCCCTTGAGAACAATCAACATCTTTTGAAGTCCCTCCAGGTACCTGCCAGGGTACACTATAGATGAGAAATGAAATCTTTGATAGGTACTTTTTTACTTATTTTTTCCACATCATTTTTCTCTCAAGTTCACTTAAAAGAATACATATACACTTATACACTACATTCACCTTATTTTTAAGCATTCCATAATACACCATTAATTCTCTCCAGTCAAACTACTCCTCTCATGACACTTGGACAGAAGTCATAAGTACTGGGAATAAGCATAGGAAGCAGGATTAGAAAGGAACTTGGGCAACCATTTAAACTAGGCACCCTACTCCAATGACTGTGATACTGGTGACCTGTATCACTTGTTACGATGGACCAAGAGAGGTACAAGAAAAGCCATCAGTGTTGTATATCAAACTCAGGTAACAGCAGACCTAGACCACCTTCTGCTGCAAAGGAACATTCACAACAGCCATGCCTGCTCTTAGCGGGGCCTCATCAGTAGGCATCCCATAACCTTTTCTTACAGGCTAATAAAATGGCCCTCCTGAGGAGTGCCATCAACAACCACTCCAAATCACTTCCACTTTTTATTTTATCCAAAGATAACTCTTTCAGACTGACTTTTTTCCCAAGCAAAGTGACAGTAACGCAATGAAATCCTCAGCCTGTATAGAGTTTCATTTATAGTTCATTTACGAACTTCCAAATTTGTTATCCTACTGAGTTATTTCGCTTACCAAAGGCACAGTACCAATACAATCTAATCTCTGAAGACTAACATTAGCACGCATTGCAGGGATGGCCAGACCCAGAGGGATCAGCAGCTCACAGCAGTGGATGAAAATAACACTCATGGACACATTTTGAATGGAAGAACAATAGTTCCCTAAACAGTCTGTCCAGCAAAGCACCTCTTTACATCCTGTCAGTGAGAACTTGTTTTCTGTTTGGAGGCACAAAGATTTATTCAAACTAGCTACTATTTTTTATTTAACTCAGAAACCAAAGGAAATAATGCTGCAGCAGAACTAACCCCCATATATATATATATATAATATATAAAATATATATAAAATATATATACACGCATACTTTATTTTACAAGAATTCTGTACCACTCACAAAGAACAGAAACAAGTGAGTTTCCAACATCGCTGCTTAACACAAAGGATAAAAAAAAACCCACAAGCGAGGAAAAAAATACAAAAATCACCAAACAATCAAAAAACTCAAAAACCAAAACCACCAAACAAAACCTTCCTAATAACATATATGCACAAAGATCTTCTGTAATTTTATATGGAAGATTGCTTTTATTAGGTATTATAGTTAGAAGAGAGGTGCGTCATTTTTAAGGTAAGTGAATTACAAAATTTAACATACCTAAACCAACAAAGATTTTAAGAGCACACAATGTAGTGGAACTCAGACAGTTTTAAGTTATAAAAGGATAAGGTCTTGGAAACTGAAAGAGTATCTGCTTTAACTACCTGTTTCATCAGATTACCTTTAGTGTATGTTCCACAACAGGTTAAAAACAGCCTGATGTCTTAATTTACACATTTCAGTTATAGTTATCTTCCACCATATTATAAACTGGTATAAAGTATAACACATACAGAGACTTAATATAGTGTTAGCATTTATAATTTGTATTTAATCTCCTGGGGCCTAGCACCTTCCAGAAAAACATCTTTATATTTCTATAAGAGCAGAGAGAATGATGGTTTTGTCATTAAGCATCAAACATTTGGCAGTGCATCAATAATTCTCTTTAATTTGCTTTACCCTCAGAAGCTGGTGTGAGCCGCTGGGCCCTGCAGTGTGCTTCAATAATAGTACATTAAATGGAAAGTATCTATGCCTGGCTGACCATTCTGAAAGCTGTTTTTGAGTGGGCTGAAATCAGCTATTTGGATTCCCTACAGTGTCTTGGCCTCAAAGAGAAACAGATCATTTGTAATGCAAATAATCCACTATCTCTAGAACATCATTCTAATAGTGAACTACTAGTGGTTTGAAATCTGTGGGCATAACAAAACCCCAAAATATTGACATAGACCTTCTCATATTGCTAAAATATATAAACACATACAAAAATATAAAGCTTGGGGAAAAAACCCAAATCACTAACGATCTTGACTCCAGCATTTAGTAAAATACTACAGCAGGCCCAAGCTGGATAATACAGTAACATTCACTCTCTTACTAGAAAGCTGCTATTACATACATTAAAATCAAAGTTAAAATACTTAAAACTTTAGGACATACCCAATAACTGTGTGCCATGAAATATACCATTGTTTACAACCCAGCAAATAAATACTAGAAACTAGGAATGACATCCACAGCATTGCTATTTTAATTAAAAAATGCAATGTAAATTGCCTGTCATTAAAGGATTTTATTTTCAATTCTCACATTTTACAGCTTCTGCAGCAAAAGTCAGGCTCATCTACTTCCTGAAGTAAAAACAGGAAAGGTAAATACAGAGAATTTGTAGTATTCCAGTAATAAAGACCAAAACTCCTGGCTGCCTCCTACTACTTAGCCCACGACACCTTACTCCCAGGGGAAGGAAGACCATTTCTGCTGTAGCATCTCCTCCTCCATTGAGGCCTTAGCTCTCTGTAACCAGCTCTGATGAGCTTAATTCAATGACCGTATGAGAAGATTAAGCAACAAGCTCCTTAAGTGTTTTAAACACTTGGAGGGGGGAATAAGTTTTCTTAGCTACATAACTGCTAAGACAAGACTTGATGATCCTTGTAGGTCCCTTCCAACTCGGCATATTCTGCAATTCTGTGATCTTGTGGCTAAACACTGGGCATCCAGCAGCCCAAAGACTCTCCTGAGTTACTCAAGCAAGTAAAGCTACAGCAAACAAAAATAAGGGCTTTAGCAGTTATTATAAACCTTAACAAACACAAGATGATTTTACTACAGTCTTTTGTGAGAAATTTATAGTAAGTTTCATGGTCAATATCTTGACTCAATGAAAAGATGAGCCAACCAGACTATTATACACTAAGATAAGACTTATCTATTAAGGACAATCATAAAAACCAAGTAAACTGTAAGCATGAATGTCTTTCATTCCCCCCCACCCTCAAATGATTCAAGTTAGTTTAAAAAACTACCACTGAGAAAGTGATAGAATATATACAAAAGTACATGCAGAAGTAATTTCAGGTAGGTAGAGCAACTGAAAAACAAATAAAATGCTTGCTATAAATGCATTATTTTTTACAATTGCAAAGATCAGGGGCAGATTATTTGTGCAGATCCCAAAGTAGAGCTCAGAGCAAAGACAGACAAAAAGCTCAGTAAGAAAACTTCAATGACGACATATCAGACTTTGCCTTCAATGTATTTCTCCAGAGGATTTAATTGCCTTACTTGAAAATTGACTTTTAAGGATGGTAAATTTGAACACTTAATGCTATGCTTTCATTTAAGATCTCCCAAGCACATACCACATAGACAGGTGATTGGAAGCAGAAGTGAACATCAAGTGTGAAAAATAAAGAAGCCAGGAGTGTAGTTAAGTATTTGAGATCTGGGAGATCTCAATTTTGAGATCAGGTCAAAAAAATGGAAAACAAATCCCCAAAAACAGCCAAACAAAAAACCCCAAACAACCCCATCCCCCTACAAAAAACTACAAAACAAACAAAAAAGCCCCCACCAACCCTCAAAAAATCCATGATTCTAGTAAAGGCTGTTTGGAAAGGAGATAGAAAAACATTCATTTAACAGAGACAACACTATAATGATAAAGAAAAAAATACTATTAGACTTATAAGTCAAGGAGACTAAAGATACCTTGTGAAGTATATCAAGTACAGCCACAACACTCCATTCTGATGCTGCTCTGGAAATGCTCCAGGCAGTTCCAGAAGTGCACTATTCCACACTGCATTCAAGGCACTAGCTCTGCTCAGAGGAGGAGATTCTGCAACCCTCTGTTTAATAAGCTGCTCTACAAGAGCATAACACCTATGTTAAAAATTTTGTATCAGTCCCTCAACACATCCCAACCACTCCAAAGCAGGAAAGCAGCTGAAAGCTTCAAGGCTCCTCACATACTTTGGAGAATACGATTGTGCCTCTTTTCCAGCTTGAGGCTATAAGAAGGGTCCTACATCTGAGTGAGCCACAGATTTATAAACCCCAGAAGCATTTAAGTTTCTGCTGGTTATGAACTGCTCTTGATCTTTGGGAAGTGACAGAACAGAATCTTTTTTGGCCCCTCCTGATAGTTTGAAGAATCAGTTTGTTTTACATGTTAGATACTGAGTTGATATTGTTTGTTCCCATACAAGTTTGTTCTGATTTTTTTTATACTTGAAATCTCCTTCAAGATCACAAATCTGGTGCTCTTATTGTTGGGCAACTATGTGCATGAATACAAAATAAAGCACAATATAGTGACAGTGGAAGATGCTCAAATGGACTGACTGCAAGTAAAGAACCAAGACACAAGTGAAGAATTCTCATTGTAGAGAAAAATCCTTTCCAACATCAAAAAGTTAGATTGTCTAAATGGGAAAGACAAATGTAAATCAAAGCAGCTATTTTGCATAGCTATGCAACTGACTTTTTTATCCTGTCCCATAAGGTTCTCTCTTCAGATTTTTTGTAACAGAGCACTAAAACACAACTATTAGGCCAATAGTAAGTCTCAGGGATATGTGTTTCTGGCCATGGGAAAGGCCCAAATAGGAAACTATTTGCTGGCATGTGTACAAACAGCAAAGCAAAGCCCTGATCCCTGCCTGGCTCTGCGAAAGGTAACTCACAGTTCACCGAGACTCCCAGGCAGAAGGAAGACCCGAGTGGAGCATATTCTTCGTGCTGACAATGGAAGGTTTCCCCTTCCACTTCTTGATTGTGAAGACCTGCATCATTTGTTGCATTAGCGCTTCTCTGACACCACAATGAGCCAATTCAATTTATAATCTCAGCCACTTTTTCTTTATTAAATGAGACAGGATGAACTGACAAAAAAAAGCGTATTTATGGATGCAGTGAGAAAGCAACACTGGAAATTGCCCTGACAAATTTGGAAGAGGTTCATTGATGTAACAAAAGCAGCTGTGGGCCAAATGATGGGGCAGATACAGTTACACTTTAGATTGCTATACAGTATATTCTCCAATACAATTAGTAACTTAGTAGCGGGTTAGCACAGGAAAAACCTAAATCATGATTTACTTACAATGCTGATCACAGTCTACTCTGGCAAACACCACTTGATTTTTATCTGGATACTCTTCCTTAATTACGTTAGAAGCTTCCTCAAAAATAGGATGCAGCATTTGGCTGAAGCGACACCTGTAAATAGAACACAAAATTATAACTGAAAAATTAATTTGAAATATTTTGATGACTAATGGAATATTTCAATCTTTGAAGGAAAAAGAAAAAAAAGAAAGAAGAGTTATTGAAAAAAATTGCATCTACTTCTAACCATCACAGTAATGCCTGGATAAAAATAGATTCAAAAGTAACTTGAATAATTCAGGTGCCGAAAAAGTAATTCTAAATGAATAACAGAGTTCAAGATATGCTTCCCTGCTTTATCTGCCTATGAAACACCATTAATCAATTATAAGTCTTTATGAAATATATTCCATTCAGAAGGTATATTGTTCATTTTTTCCTGCCTGAATTAGTCCTGGGAAAGTAATTATAAAAATGTACTAAAGGAAGATATTTAAGACTGTTGAGATTCAAATATTCACCATCACCTTCAAGAAATATCAGAAAGGCAACTTTCTATGGGTCAACAATAAAAGTTCTAAGTGTTGTGTATAATATTATTGCTCAAGTTTGGTACAATTTGAGCAGACTGCTTTTCCAGCACTACGAACAAAGAGAACCCTATGGGTCCCTTCTTTTTTAGCCATGTCAGATTTTGAAGCAAATTTTCTTTTTGCCCAGGCTGCAGGATTGTAAAAATGCTTCAGTGGCTTTAGGGAGTTCAGGGAAACACTAACAGACAAGCCCATTTTTAATACATCAATGAAATTATTTTATACTCTGTCCTTCTAAACACATGAAAGAATTTCAAATTGGAGACACAGAATGGCGCTGTAGAAGTTGTCAGAATGAGACCTCATGGAGCAGACTTGCAATAAACCAGCCTGCACTGAAGCCCACCTCGAACTTAACAGCATCAGCTTGGGGATGATGTTGTGCCTGGCACAGCAAACTTCCAAGAGAAGAGGCAAGTTTTGCTCTCAAAATACAAACAGAACTTAAGTCCATTCTCTGGAAAAACCTGACTCTGGGCAGCACAACTATATGCTATACATTTATGTAGCATGTATGGGTTACACATGGCTTCCTTGTCCCTCATTCTTCTCTACCCTTACAGCAGAGTACATGACTGAAACTCATCTGTTCTCATTCAAAAGTCAGGTGCATCACAGACTGGCAGTCTGCTATGTATGCCTACATGTAATGATCATAATTAAGGCTGTAATGTTTTAAAATTTAAAAGCCTACTATAACATGGATCAACTTGCAAGCATATACAAATCTTTAAATTCACAAT
>JAWWES010000081.1:90252356-90306432 GCA_035583135.1 Lophotriccus pileatus | reverse complement strand
AAAAAAAAATGAAATACATACTGAAACTATAGAGTATCACCCACAGCTTTAAAAAGCAGAAATGCTGGCAAAGCAGAACACTGACAAAGTTGCAGAGCAGTTACATGTGAAAATTAAGATGTTGAAAGCCTGGAGATTATACTATGCCAGCAAAGACACTTTTGAGAAGGCTGGGGAGCACAACAGTTTTGATTAGAATTATGGCGTTAAGATTTTCATTACCATCAAGGAATGCAAGTGGTGAACAGGTAATTAACAAACGCTGAGAAGTTTAGGGTTACCTCCAAGGCATAAAGTATTTATTGAAAGCAATCAGATATATTTTATAAGTAGTTACATTTGCACATATTCCCTTTCATGAATAACATTTTATAAAATGATTTTACATTTTCCACTGTATAAAAGGTATTTACAAACAGATCACGTTACAAAGTACTCCTGTAACATTAGGCAGATTTTAGTAGAGACTTAAATAAAAGAGAATAAACAGGGTTTTTTCCCCTCAATGCATTTGAAACAAATGCAAAATTTGTTTCCTGAAAAGACATGTAAAGGCATATTTTTCAGAGGAAAACGTTTCGAGCAAGGAATACATCTGTTTAATTTACGGACCTCCTTTCTATGAGCCACCAGAATCAGGACAATGCTTAACCTGAGGAAGGCATAGCTGAATAAGCAAAATACTTTAGGCCCATCACCATGAGTTTCAGTTGCTGCTGTTTTTGGGGGAAACTTTTAAAATGTCCTCTGGATAGGTTTTGGTTATGTAATCAAGCATTCCCATCTGCAAACAGGATACCAGTTATTTTTCTTAGACACTTCAAATTCTCCTTGCAATACATTAGCTCAGACAGCTAATTTTGACCACAGGCATTTAATATTTCTAAGCCAGTTGCAACTCATATATTCAAAGCTAAGATATGCATATTCATTTAATAACACTGCAATATTCACACAATAACTGCAGACATGCAAACAAAAAATTATTCAAAGTACTCACTTAAAATGTCATCTATATTTCCACTATCTAGACTTGTTATTTCACTTCTTGCTGGACTAAAAAGCCAAGACACCTAAAAAGAGAAAGTAAATCAGTAAGGAATGCAAAGTTTCAGCAATAATATAGTAACTGATACATGATTTTTAAGAGTTCCAGTTCAAACGCTGGAGAAGAGCAGTAAAAGAACTGTAACTCAGTCCATGCATTTCAGATGACAGCAGTACTACAAATATACAAATAAACTACTTACAGATATAATATACTTTCACCTTTAAAACAAAATTAGCTATCTCATAATTTCTTATTATGTAGGCAGAAATGTTACAGGTAGATTTCGCACCTTTAAGAACAACATATTCATAAGTTCACTCTGAAGGAAGAAATAAAACCCCATTTTAGCCACCTAACAACCTCACACAGCCCAGAAGTGCGTGGGCTCGAAGTTGCACACCCAGTAATTGCCTCTGCCACTTACAGGGCTTGTCTGGCTCAAATGTTTCTCATTAAGTAAAGCCTCAGTTGCCTACATTTTTATTGATGTTTTTGGAAACAGTTTCAGTATATATAACTCAACCAGCTACCCTCTTATCTCCTTCCGCACTTTTGCTTGACACGGCTTCAGTCCCAGCATGCAGTAGCCATATTAGACTATAAAAACCGAGGTACCACATCAGCCAAATAATTCAATTACAAAGCAGCATATGTATTACTCTTAATGCAGCTTTCACAGCAATACACGTTTTTGTTGAAGAGCACTCTCATATTCACTGCAACAGGCCCAGTTATTTTTATCTCAAAATACGGTGAGAGAAAAAGGAAAAAGAGTTGCTGTTCTATCCTAGATGAGAGAGGTATCAGTGAATGACAACTTATTTTGGCTTTGAGAGAGAGACGCATGCAAATTTTTGAGTGGGACAATACAGATTCTAGTCTGGGACATGAATGTTTCCATCCTGAGCAACCTGTTAAGAAAGTTCTTGCTCCTCTAAGCAGGGCCAACAAGGCTTGGACTAGATGCTCTGCTGTGATGCCTTCCAGCTTCTGTTTTCAATTGATGTATGGTTCCTCAGGTGACAGAGATAACAAGAAAGGAAAAGAAAGGTTTTCGGCAGGGAACTGACAGGAAGGCACAGGTCAAGGAGTCAGGCAGAGACCAGAGATCCCCTGCGACACCTGCAAGGAATTAACCCCTCACACTGAGATGCGGTGGCACACAAGATACACACTATCCATGTTCCTGGAGACTGTTTACTCCTTGCAGCCACAAAGAAAATCTGCTTAGGGCTAACAAGGCAGAGCTGACAAAAGGCACCAAGGAAAAACATAGCTAGAAGTATAAAGACTATCCAAATAAAAATGAAGTAGCTGGATACAAGGAACGAATGAAACAAGGATCTCTGTATTTATGGAAGAGTCTGAGACCTACCCTATACCTATGCTAGAACATGACTACAAAGAGCAAGCCTCCAGGGTACACCTGCCTTTGACACCGTTTACAATTTATCAAAAGACTCGTGCAATGTCACACATCAAGTTTCCTAACAATTGTTGCAAGTGTATATCAAATATTTGAAATACAAAAAAAGAAAAGCCAAACTGGATCCCTGATTTTCTGAAGATCAGCATCAAAAATGGTGGGAAACTTCTGCAGTGAGACACTGTCAATAGCTTTCAAACTATCAGTGTAAATGGCACACAGGTGAGATCTGCAGCAATCATTTTCAATTCCTCCTCATTTGTGGATCACTAACTGCTTCTCAGTGAAGATACTGATTCTTTTGTGTTTCCCATATAGAGGCCCTGGTAGCATATACACTCCATCTTACACTACAGTCTGAAAACACAACAGCTGTAGCAATACAAAATATGTACCAGTGCTTCTCCCTTGGTAACTGAACAAGATACTGATGTAAAATGCAAGTCTCAGATTTGTGGTGGAGTTTGCACAGTCCTCCTGTGGCACTTTAACAGCCTGTGACAAGCTGATCTGAACTGTGGCTTTAACATGACTGGAGAGAAGCAAAACTTATGGTTGAGCTGTGAGGTCCATAGATCAAAAAGGCAGCGTAACAACACAATCTACCAAAAAAAAAAAAAAAGTCTGATTAAGGAAGCTATGCAATGCACAAGTTGCTGCAGGCCAGTTTTAGGGAAGTTCCTTTGAAGATGCTGGCATTGCTGACTACTGAGCAGCAAAGAGGTAGGACTCTGCCTTCAGTCCTTGCAGAGGGAAGGTACGTGTATGGACCCAGATCCACACCGGTCAAATTATCCCTAAAGAGGTAATAGCTGATGGCAACCATCAGTGCAGGCACTTCCACATCACCCCTCGGGCAGTTCATGGGATGACAACTTCCAACTTGCTATGGGGAGATGCTGGTAGTAGTAGTAATGCTTGTATGAGCAGTGGGTCAAGTCAGCCTGTGCATGAGGTGGCACAGTTTTTGTTTGTACCCACATGCTGTTTCATTGCATATGTTAGGATAGACCTAACTTGTGTACAATTGAAACAGTAGCTACGATTAACAACAACAGTTGGACTATTGCTCAAGGTAATAAAGAATAGGACAACTCATCATTAAGTTTGTTGGTCATCATCTGATCCTTCCACAGGTGATTGCAAACTCAGTGTTCCAAGGCCTCAGCTGCCCTGCAAGGCCCCAGGAACTTCTGATCACCTTGAAGAGTTACTTATCCTGCTTATAACCTTGGAGAATGCTTTTTTACATAGAAAATCCACACGAGCCTCTAGAAAGCAGAAACTTCTTAGCTGCTGCACACCATTCATACTCAGAAAGAATTTCCACAGTAGGTCTTGGTGAAACCATTCTGCAGGAGGTCAGTGTTTTGTGTTGTCTAAACACACCGAACAGGCAAGATATCAATTTCTTAAATCCACATGGCTTTTTCTAGAATAGCTTTCCAACAGCAACACAAATCTTATCTAATAGGATAAATTACACATAAATTAAACACAACATAGATAAGCACATTATTTGCAGTCAGGAAATAGGCTACGTTACTTAGCAGATACACTTAAACGGATCAGGAACTGTAGTCGCGTTTGTAGATTGCTACAATACACTTAACTTGCAAGGCAAATATTTAACTGCACCATGAAAGCACACCACGTCCTAACCAATAAGATCCTCTGCTAGGCTGTGCTACATGCAGAAAAAAGGAATCAATACTACTTCTTTATAGCACAAAAAAGTTTGTGATTCCTTCCTTAACTCTCACTGTGGAAAAATGTGGTGCAAACTGCATGTGTTAAGACAATAATACCAAAACAAATACCCAGAACATCCTCATATATTGAAAGTGAAAAAGGAATTAAGCCAGATATCTTATTGCCCTTTTATATTACAGTAGTGCAACAGCATTGAGACTAAGAGCATTCTTTCCCCAAAAGTTGCACAAAATCTGAGATAAGTGAAATACTTTTTCCACTAGAAGTATGAAAATTTCTGTTTTGTCAAATATATTCATGATCATGTTCTCAAACGTTTTATACTGACTAAATCACTGTGGGTGCCAAACTCTTCATAATAAGTTGATAGACTTGGGGGAAAAAAGCATTCCTTGAAGAAATGTCAATAAATATGCAAGATGCACTTCAGCAGAAGCTTTCATTAAGGTGTAATGCCTGTAAGGAAGAAAACACATCCTTTTGACCCAGTAATCTTCCTGTTCCATAAGATGCAAGAGGGTTTATGATAGTACTAGTATTAATATTTAACATGAAGAAATACAAGTTCATATTTAAATTGCTAACAAGCTACGCTGTTTTAAGAATATTTTCTGACCTTTTTCAGGCCTGTGCTTCATATCCATGGGCAGAAAACAAGACATTTTGAGGAAATTCTTTCTGAATATCAGCAACACACTTTATAAAACAGGTATTAAACACATGTTCTGAAAAATATACTGGATAAAAAAAGTCTTCAGAATTTTTTACTTTCAAATGTAAACTTTGCATTCCACTAGTCTGTAGTGTAAGGACACATGGATGACTGCTGATGTTGGAAAATTATTTTTCTTCTTCAGTTACAAACTAACCTCCAAAGATAGCTACAAACTCCCTGAAGAGAGCATCCTGAAAAAATAATTTGAAAGGAAAACTGGTTATGTAAGTACACCTGAAAACAACTCAGGTTGCTGACTTTAAATTGGATAAAATTAGGTATGTATGAATGTATAAATATACACATATATATAAACATAAGGTATATATATATTTTATTTTTAAATGTTTATACTATGAAAATATGAAGGTAAAACTAGGTAGTTATGAAATAAAAAAATTTTAAAAAAGATAGTGTAGGATATTAAAATATTAAATACTTGAATGAAACTACAGAAGTTATATTATCATGTTTATAATCTATTCACAATCAAAACTACAGAAAAATGACAAGATAAGCTACAGACTAAAACAAATGAATGCAGAAAGCTGCATTTACAGAATGCATTGCTGGAGGGAAGAAGTCAGGAACTGAACAATGCGTTCACAAAGACAAAATTTAGCTCATATGGGGGGGAGGGAAGAAGAGATGACACATATATTTTTACTCTTCTGGTCCTCAGAAACACTGTCAAATAAAGCATGAACATCACAGCTCAGGTTCCTGGAAGTTTCTGAAGGTAACACTGGTCATGTTTTTATTGGGGAGTTTACTTAATACAGAAATGTTAGTACTCTGATTAAATTTTGATCCTCACAAAGTTAGCCAATCACTTCGCTACTTCTGCCTGGAGCCAGTACCAGTCACTTCCGACGAGTAACTACAAAATTATCTGAGATTTATTCTGATTGTTTCTAGTGAAAGACCTGAAAGCCATTATCATCCTCCTCTGACTTGCACAATGCCACACAGGCAGCCTTACCCAAAATGAAATGCTTGGACAAAACCTACCCAACTCAACTCAACAATGAACCTCTGCCAGGTTTCACATCCCTTTCCCAAAGTCGAAAATAAAGCACACCCAGTTTCAACTCACCTTTTACTGACAGTGTTGCTGTTCAGTCACCACTCCACACATCCAAGTAATAAAGCCCACTGGTAATCCAGATTTAGATCGACCTTTTATTAATATTTTACTCTTGCCAGTTAGTGCTGTTCTTTAATTGCTAACTGGACAGAAGAGACAGGCCTATAGGTTTAGAGGTATTTTGTTTTTCAAATTTATCATACTTTTTGGCAGAAAAGTCTAACAGTTTAAATGTGCACAATCTTAAAACAACAAGAAAAGGAAAATAAAAACAGGTGTGTTGAATTTTATTTCTTCATGTCTTTATTTTTGAATGCACATAATGAAACAGAGGTCCTCATTTCCAAAGCAAACTATCTGAAGAATACAGAAGATTTATTTTTGGAGCATTATGATTTCTAATTAGCACTACACCTGCAGGGCAGTCAACAAGAACAGCCTTCATTTTCAGTTGCTAGACTTTCCATTTACCTTTTCTTCCTGCTGGGAAATCCTAAAGGCACACAGCTAAACTGTCTTTCTCCTCTAACACAAAATCATTTTACATTCTCCAGCCAGCTCTAGCCCACATCTAATCCAGACTGACATGTTGAAGTTACTATCTGAAGTCCAAGCCCCACAGGACTCTGCAGCTGACTTTCAGTTCCTGAGTACCTCTTTCTTTATGCATGCCACTAATCTGCTGCTACTCTGAGGTCTGCATTAAACTCCTGGACAACAGGAAGCAGACGGGTTTACAGCCTGCTGTAGGATGATACAAATTGAAAGCAATCCCAGGAGGCAGCAATGCCAAAGCTGGCAGACATTGTAACAGCCCCTGAATTTTGGCTTCAGAACCATCAATCAGGAGCATCTCGCTGGCAGCGTTCCCAGAAGTCCTATAATAAACACAAAGTTCAGAGCAGAGAGAGATAACAGTAAATAGAGAATGGTGGGGAAAAATAAAAATAGAACATTATTCACCCCCTCAGTGAGAGCAGTTCAACTCTTAATTGTCACCACTTGATTCCAGGCTGTGCCCAAACATTTTCATAACTTTGACTGCTGCCATCCCCATTGATTATGCAGGGTTTTCATTAGTAATGTAAGCTGCTTTCATCATGGGACTATGAGACAAAGCTATATTAGTGCAAAACACTAACTAACAATCACTTCTGAGTTACAGTTAAGTTTTCAGAGCAATGTTTAAATGGGTAACAAAAAATCATTTTCCTATTATTCTTCACTCAAGAGTCATATCTTAAATTTAATCAGGAAAATGTAAAATGCTCAAGGGAAGCTACTTAAAATAGATTTAAAGAGTGCAGTTAGTAACTTCCATGAGAACAGCGAAAAAAAAAATCTAACTAAACTGAAATACAGATAATATATATATTAGAAAAGTAAACTAACTTTAGCCTTGATAGACAATTCACTTTTATAATGACTTAGCCTAACAGTGCCATAACTGCACAGAACTAGGTAGAGACCACCATATTAAAAAGTGGTAATGTGATTTTTTCCTTCATATATCTTGCCATCTACTCCCATTTTAAGTGTCTGGAAGGAATATTTGGTGTAACTACATGTCTTTATTATTAATAAGGAACTTTTTTGCCAATGAAAATATTGGAAAAAAATAAAAATAAAAAAAAATCACAATTTGTAACAGTACCTTTCAAAACACACATTATGTTGATTTGACACTCCAAATCAGGAAAAAGAACTCACAGCCAGTAGTTCCTACAACTGAACTAAACACACAAGCAAAGGAGTTGCAGGACTCTCATGTACAACTGGGAATGATTCATAGCCACAGAGGTCTCTCAACAGCCTGAAGCACTGAGGGGTCCCAGAAAAATGGCTAAATTAAACTCTGAACAGTTTGTGAACTATTATTAGAAGAAACAAGATGTTAATTCAAAAAGTCCATTGCAGAGATGAAAATTAAACCTCAGTATCACAAAGTACAGTCCAATGCACTGCATTTTTTCCATAAAGCTATTAGTAGCTGAATCATGCATCCAAACACAATTCTAAAGCTTAACTCTCTAGGCACAAACCTATGGATCACCGTCTTTTACACAAATGTTTAAGTCAGGGCTCAAAAAAATGACATGAGGTGTGTCTAAAAAAAAAAAAAGTTACAGAGGTAAGACCTCCAATTTATTTTCAGTTGAACTATTTGTAATTTTCAGTTATTTCTCTTGGCCTGGAGGGAAAAGGGTAATCTCCAGTCAGGGTCATAACACAGTGGTTCCCTTGTCTTAAACATCCACTTTGAGGCAACACAGTCCACATACCTACAAAAGATGTAAACAGATGTCTGAACAACTTTGTGAATGATGTTCAGAATGCTCCATATCCTCAGAAATAGGAATCTACCTTAAAGCCTGTTTTACAGCTTCAAAGCCATGAATTCTGCTCCACTGGGAACTAAACTCTGAATCTTTAGATATTTTACGTACCAAGCTTCATCTTTTACACAAGCAGCTAGAATTCCCCTGAAAGAAAAGGTCTGATTCCTGCAGCTTTTTAGGAAAAAACACAACCTCATGTTCTGACAACTCCTTATTTCCCATATCTACCAACAGCTCTGATTATTTGGCAACAAAGATACCCTTCCAAGAAGGAATAAAGCATATAAAATAGAAATGCAATCTCCAAAATGATTAGCACTAATTAAGCAGCTGTTGCTATATATGAAGCCAGCACCCTCAGGGTTCTCAACTAGTTAAAACATGATCCAGCAACATGAAAAAAAAGGCAGCTCAGTCTTGTCAAGACTCTGGCAAGGCCAGCAGAGCAGAATAGTTTGCTGCCCCTTTTCAGCAACTCAGGGAAAAAGGCCCTGATCTCTATTTTGGCCATTGCTACTACATGTAAATCCCATTACCAAAAATATTTGTTGTAGACAGTTTAAACCTCAGAGACTGTGTACTTGTAACTCCATTGCTCACTTCACAGATCACATATGTAACCATGTATGCAAATAATTTCTCAATATCCTCCCTGCATTTTAAGAAAAGTCAAAGCCATTTTTGCACTTGAAATATTTTGGAAATCATTTGGATATGTAACAATAGAGAAGAAATTGTGAGTCCTTTCATATGAACAGTTGAATCTAAATAGAAGGCTTATTAGGAACTGTGTTTTGAAAGCCACATGTAGTATTACAGAAAGCAACATACTACCCTCTTATTCATACTACCCTCTTATTCATACTACCCTCTTATTCTTATTCATGATCTTCTGCAGTCTTTCCTGTGCCCTTTATTGTAGTCTTTACACACAGGACCATTGTAGAACAAGGAATTAGATTTTACTTTTTTTAAATAATACAAATAGATGTACATTTTCTTCATCCTTGAACTGGTGATGAAAATGCACATTAAAATGAAACAAAAGCTTCTATGGCATTCTGTGGAAGGAGTGGCCATGGAATTCAGAATCTCTCATTTAAAGAATAGTCTTAGAGGAAGAAACCAAAAGTAGATGTAGTGTTTCCACAACAACCCATATTTTCTTTGTCACGTGAATATTTGCTATAATATTTGCTTGGAATAATCTGAAGGATTGAACATATTAGTGGATAACTGAATTTTCCACACTTGCTGCCTACACACATTTTACTGCTTCAAAAATAACACAATTTCTACTTTGGTAAATTTTAATACATACCAAGTTTATTCTTCAATAAAACCAACTCATTCCAAGAGAAATGACCAACACCTACTCATTTCTAGCTGCTTAGATGTTTACTAATCAAACAATTTAGCTGCAATGCTGAATACATTTTTACTCCTCTGCTCCAAATCATCAAGTTCTCCAGATCTTTGCAGTATCAAGGAAGGTAGGAATTTTAAGCAAAGTCAACCCTGTTCAGCTTTACCTTTCAGGCTGGAACTTGTTTTAAAAGCAGATACAAATTACCAAAACCAACTGCACAAATGCCAAAATAAGGGCTACCATAAACACACATCAACTAGCCCTCCATGATAAAAACACCTAAGAATCAATTTAGATAAAATAGCAGTCAGGTGACATATTAAAAATGCAGTGTTGAAGAAATCTGTATTTTACACATATTATCAGTATTTATTACAGTCCTGCAGCTCGGGATGCTGGACCCACACTGCTTTAACCATGCAGCTGAGGTATCGTGTTAAGGAGGAAAAAGGAAAAGGGCAGTAAAAGCGAGAAGCAGACAAACAAAATACTTAAATAAAAAACATAGCTGGGGTCATTCTTCTCACCCAGCCCAACCAAAAGAATGCAAAACATAATGGTATAACTTGTGCTCTAAAGACAACATAAGGCAAGAGAAGTGGACAAACCAGTCTCTGATAACACTGTTTTAATTGTACCATTCACATTAGTGCTGCTGCCTATTTGTACTTCCAAACAACAAAATCCTTTTGAAAGTACAGAATCACAGCCACCATGATTCAGGTCACCCTTATTTGACACTAAAGACGATGACAATTAGAACTAAACAACAGAGCAACAACCCTAAGGCAGAGCAGTAAACATAGGAATGATTCTAGGACAATTAGCAGTTCAAGTTAAACTCTTGCCCTCTTCCAGTTTTAGCATGGCACGCTCAAGTTACACCCTGCAATCTCCTCCAGAACTAACCCACACATGAACACAGACACAACCACCCTTGCTCATTAACCTCAGATCTAGAGCTTTTAGAAATAATACTTTCAATATCACTAAGACCCTTCTTGTGCTACAGATTTTGTTTTTCCTTCAGCATGATTGAGGTGCCACTTTTCCTCAGATTACCTCCTAATATTTCTACAGCAGCTTAAGGTTTTGTTTGTGCACCTATCAAAAGAGAGCTACAGTACTTTGTGATGCAGCCGTTCGTAGTGTATGAAGTGTTTGCCCGTACAATAAAGCCATCAAGATTCAGTCCTGTGTTGCTGTTGCTCTTCCTTCTATTTCTGAGGAATCAAAATGTGGAAAAACTCCTTAGAATTTCAAAATTACAAACTTTCTAAAATACAGTGGGGTTTTTTAGCCTCAGCTTATCATTCCCTTAACACCAGAACTCTGAATTTTAGAATAAATAAATTTGAAACACCATCTAAACTTATGTTACTTTGATTACTTCTTTTTCTTCACTCCAGGCATAATTATGATGCACATTCCACAAACTTCCATTCTACACATTCAAGCTACCGATCACAGTACATTAAAGCTCTCTGGCAATCCATTAGTTTGTCTAAATGTTTTACCTTAATTTTTATGTTAGCATTTATGATTTGCTCCCTTAAAATAACATATGATAAGGGATATGATCTTTCCAAATCAGCAGTAATAGAAATACTACTCCACAGCTGCATCCTAATTGACAAGTTAGCACTGGAGAAATCTCCCAATGTAAATGAGGGACAAAAAAAAAAAGAGATATCTTTTACAATTAATTCACTGTCTATCTTCTATGGAAAAGCACTGATTAAAGCAATTGCAACCTGAACCTGAAGAGAAAAATTCACCTTTGGGACCACAGCCACACGTACCCTGAAGAATGAATGGCTAATTTCAGACTGCATAAGAGCTATTTTCTTTCTACCCTAAACAGCTGTGAAGGGCTTGCACAGATGCAGTCAATTTATCCCAGATAGCTCTGGACAGCGGAAGAGTACATAATGCAGAAGACAGGACACATGTCCCAGATATTCTGAAATGCACAAAAGAAAGTCATACGGAGATACCCCATTGCTGGTCTACCTCCCCAAGGAATATTAAACCTGCCAGCTTCAAGCTGACTCCCACAAAAATATTCAAGCAAGTATTCCAGACTGGTCCTAAAAATAGTATGAACACATTAACATGGTGCAGTGCTTGAACTGGGAGAAAGTATCAGACACCCTGGCTCTGCAATTAACCAGCTTCACAAAGCAAACATGGAGGACCTGCTGCAACCAGAACTGTTACCAAAATCCTCAGTAAGGTATCACAGATATGTATTAGCTTATTTTAAAATAATGTTTAATAGCTATATAATACTAACTATATGTACATATTTGCCCCAGTTTAGCAAATTCTGCTGGCCTAGGCTGACAGAAAAAAAAATATTAAAAAGACCTCTCCCGCCTGCAATTTTACTTTTTTAACCAAAGCATTTTTAAATGTCATTTAAAGGTAATTCCTGAGAGGCCATCACACTCGCTGAGCTCCCTTCACTAATTAATGGATCATTAGTAGGAAAGAACCCCTAACTGTTCACCCCCTGCACCACATACTCTCTTAATTACCTTTGTGAAGTAACCAATTTGTCTTTCAATCATCCTGTCCAAAGTCCCAAGTGAATTGACTCAACCGAGAGAAGGAAAAAAAAAAAAAAGGAAAAAGTTTTTTTATATACACATTTATGAAAATTCATCATTTTTATGACTGGCAAAGAATATAGGAGCTAAGTGCTTTCAGCAAGAGTTAAGAAAAGGGATTTCAATAAAGTATAAGAGCCAGAAGTGATAGACTAACTAAAGGAACAAAAAACTCTTCTTGGGATTACAAATATGAATATATCACTGAAAAGCTTTCCCTTTGTGAAGCTTTTGAGAAAGTTAATTATATCATCACTTCATAATCAAGACAGCTATGGGAAACAGCAAAACACTATCACAGCTGTTGTTTTCTTTTTCGAGACCATTGGAACAGGCACCTATTCCTTGCCTTTCAAAATACTTCCTTGCAGAGTTCCTAATGGACAAGTTCTCTCCATGTTTATGTCCAATTGCCACATGAATCTGCTTGGAGACAAAATATAAGCTTTACTGCCAGTTATCTTACAACAACGATTAAACTGCTCTTCTCTCCCTTTCAAAAACCTATGAAAATAAACCCCCCAAAACCTGACACCCTTACAGACTTTTTTTTTGGATGCACCTCAATGAAACACACAAGAAACATGCAAGAGTCACTGATGCCAGGCAAGACAGCAGACATGCTGAAAGCAAAAACATGCCAAGGAAACAGGTCATTTACTAAACTCTATTTCTAGAGCCCTAACTTCTGCTCAGGTTCCTTTTCATGAACGCCATTTAAAACGCAGAGTTCCAGTCATTAAACAAATCTAAGCCACAGAGAAGTATCTTTCTTTGAAACTGAATGCAGCAAAACACATAACTGAAATCTCCCAGTTGGTTAGCATATCCTTCATTTTGGTCCTAAAGTGAAGCAGCTGAGAGATTCCAACACATAAAATCTGATAATTTATGTCTTCCAGGAAGCAAGCCATTGGACTTCCAGTGTTTCACTTCATCGCTGCTGCTAACGAACCTTTCACTAACAAGCCACCAATGACTAGGGCTCACACTAAATCCCATCTATAATCTACTATGACTTATTTTTAACCAAAAAAAAAAGTACCTTACAGAACCACTGATTACACTCAGGTCTTGATAACTCTTCAGGCCACTGAGAAAATGGCTCTGAAAGCCAAAAGGGCCCACGAGAGCCTGCTGATCTTCAAGGACCACCTCACTGGAGCACGAAACAGTCCACTTCACTGCTCAGAAAGTCATATGTCAGAATTTCCGGATGAGTTTAAAAACAGAAAAAAAGGAAGTACACAGAAGGTAGAGGTAAGCAAATAAATACTTGGTAGGAGTAGAGAAACACTGCTTGAGCAGGCAACAGTCCAAGCTCAGCTGGAGCTGAGAGAGGGATGTTAAGGGTAACACAGAAGGTTTCTATGGGTATGCTGGCAACAAAAGGAAGACTAAGAAAATTGCAGGCCAGCTGCTCAACTAGTAGGGAAAGTACATGGAAAAGGCTTAGACACTCAATAACGTCTTTGATTTTCTACTGATGAGGCCTGAGCCTGTTAGTAGAGAACCTGGGAAAAGAGGCATTACCCACATGAGCAGAAGACCAAGTTCAAAAGTCCTTAAGCAAATTTGACATACACAGAGGCACAGAACCAGACCAAATGTACTTTCCTGCATCACCAGAATTACAGAGACTAATTTTCTTTCCAGAAGCCATCCAGTGTATATTTGGAATGAGTAAATCAATCTGACTGTTTTCTATAGCAAGCCATTTAGCTCTGTAAATGAGAGAGGAGTACTGGACATTGTTCACCTTGACCTTAGCAAGCTTCTAAGTATTGTTAGACCACAATTGGCCATACATGAACTAAATAAGTGAACTATAAAGTGAGTGACACAGCAGTTGACCTGCTGAGCTCAAAGGGCTGTAACTAAAGGCACCACGTCCGAGTGGCCTCTCATGGAGTTTCTCCAGATCAATTTTGGCTGTAAGGTTTGTCTTTACTTCTAACCAGAATGATTAAACAGACCACACTCTCAGCAGCTTCCTAAGAATATGCAACTGGGTGAAGTAGTTCATAAGCTCGAGGGGAGATCTGCTATTCAGAGAAACCTCACTACTGGCTGGAGAAATGGCCTGACAGAAACCTTGTGAAATCCAACAAAGGCAAAGTCCTGCATCTCAGGTGGAATAACCCCATACAGGCTGGAGCCAACCAGACAGAAAAACAGCTTTGCAGAAAAGGTCTTGAGGAGCAAGTTAAAGAGGAGTCAGCAGCATGACCCTTGCAGCAAAGAAAACTGCATACTAGGCTGTGTTACCAAAAGTGTAGCCAGCAGACCAAGGGAAGTGCTTCCTCCCTTTCATTTGGCACTTGTGTGACTACATCTGAAGGATTCTGTCCAGCTTTTGGACTGTCTGCACAAGATATTAACAAATGGAAGTGAAGTTCAGCAGATGGCTAGGAAGGTAAGTAGTGACGGGAGAACAGGTTATACGAGGAGAGGCTGAGATAGCTGCATTTGTTCAGTCTTAAGAAGAGGAAGTTATTACTGCTGCTACCAGTGACCTAATCAGAGGTTATAGAGAAGGCAGAGCCAGACTCTTCCCAAAGATGCGGTGATAGCACAAGAAGCAGTGTACACAATCTACATTTCCAAATAGATTTTTCAGAGAAAACTTTTAACAAGGTTTTGATCCAACACTAAAACAGGTGCCCAGGGAAGTTACAGAACCTCCATCCTTGGATATACAAGATGACTGGAAAAAACCCTGAGCAATCCCATCTAAGTTAATTTTCAGCTGAGCAGGGAGTAAGACCAGATGACTTTTTGAGGTCCCTTCCCTAACTGCAATCAAAAAACAGAACTCTACAACTTGATCCTATCAGGTAAATACGGCTGAACTCAATACTCCCCTCCATCAAAGCTTCCTTGCTAAAGCCAAACTAACAGATCAAGAAAAAATGGAAGGAAGAAAAGCAAAACACTTACCACACTAAAAATAGATGAACAGGAGATTTACTGTGTTCAGCAGAAACCTTGTGCTGCATAAACAACTACTTGGGAACCAGTTACTTGCTGAAGGTATGCACAAAGCACCTGCCTTTAGATAACCACGTAGGGTGCTCTGTCCTCACTGCTTTCACTATTTCAATCACTATATGGTTTGAGATACAAGATCACTGCACTTTGCATTATGCTTAGTGCCAAGGCAGCCAACAAGATAACCTTTTTGTTCTATCAGCTACCCAAAGAGCAGATCTTGAGGATCACTACCAGGTTAAAGGGGTTTGTGCATGCATGTGAAAGAGCTTACAGGTTTGGTTCATTTCTAGAAGAGGCTGCAAGTCACAGGTACTTTTCTGGAAGACACAGTACTGGAACTTTGGATATGTTTTAATGAGGGTAGTCAGTTTCTCAATAGTAGCATATATGAAAAGAGGAAAAATTATGGAATTTTTTTGCAATATACCTTGTTGCTTTTTGGAAGGCACTTTTTGTAATCACCAGAGTATAATTTAATATGGACACGGTCCTGTAGCTGGTTTGGAGAAACACAGCATCCTCAACCAGCAGTGAAAAAAACATTCTGAGTTAGTGTTTAATATACCAATAACTTGACAGAATAACTCCTAACAACGTAAAATTAAATACCTGACAGACAGTTAATTTAAAAATAAAATTAAAGTCTATCAAACTTCTAAAATCTCACTTATGAACTTTTTTTATTAATCAGACCACATCAGCAGTTGACATTACTAACGGCTTCGAATTGCATGTGTTTCTGCCACTGGTTAGGAGGCTTCCAATGAAGGAAGGCATATCAGGGAGAAAGAAAGGGTAAAGGCAGAACTCTCAAAGGAAATCTGATTTCATTCCTTTCCTAATTCTCTATAATGCACCTGCCCTCCTCTACTTCTCTGGGAAATTTCCTCCAGTTTGGAGTTCTGGAAGAAAACACTCTTTAGGCACTGATATCTATACCCCATATTGCTTCTGCTTACATTCCCAAATGTTACTGTGTTTCCTCCTCTAGATCGCTAGAGAACTCACTCTCAAATGGGGCAGAGGGAACAATGAACAAGTTATTGCTAAGGCACCCAAAACCACTCCATTATTGAACCACCTATTCTTGAATCTATCTTTAGACTCTCATGAAGAGCTTTTGAAGAAGGCCTGGTATAAAATTTACAGAATATCTGTACACTTGCCTTCTGCATGAGACAGTTCCCTCCCTTTAAGCAAACAAAATACCTGGAAGCTGTAAAGGGAGACTTACAAAAGAGCCTGTATGGTAAACAATTGCACCTCCTGAATAGCAGCTTATAATCCTTAAGTACTTTAAAAAAATACATTTGATTAAAACACATAGGATGTGGTAATTCTGCTTCCTTGATAAAGCAATAAGAGGACCAATGTTTTGCTTAAGAAAGCTGTCCTGCCAAAAAGCCCACATAAAAACCAACCAAAGAAGAAACAAAGCACATTATGGAGGAGAACAGTAAGGATATCAAAAGATATCAAATGGAGTGTGTCACCACAGTGTTCTTCAGCCATCAGCAACAGTCTCTGACATCTTACTGCCAATAACTCATTTATATATTTTCCAGTATTGTCCAAGTCTTCTCTTTGAAGAAACACTTCAGTTTCTTCTCTTCCCTCCTGAGCACTCTGAAAACGAAACTTGCCCATCATATGCCATAGCAAGAAGAATGCAAGCCATCTTCACAAGAGCGCAAGACTTTTCTGCTTCCCCTCCCCAGCCTAGGGAAAGTTCCTCAGGTAACTACTATACCACTGTTTAGAGACCATGACAGAGGATGGACAACTCAGAAATCCCATGCTACTCTTGGAGGGAACCCCTTCCATCGTACAAGGCTCAGTGGCCTAAGTTTTGCCTGTAACTACAATCTCTGACTAATGCTCAAATTCAGAATATAATATTTTGAGCAGGATTCCCAATTATAAAATTCAAGTTTTAACACAGACGTGGAGAGAGGCAAAGGCACAGAAATATGCTGTATACATAAATTGTGCAGAGTGTTCAACCTCTCTTTGGGCAACTTACTACACATTACCATTATGCTAAAAGACATAATTCTATTTCATTTTACTTTCACTTTTTAGGTACTTGGTGTCATATTAACAAGACATGAAAAGCAGTGGCAGTAAAACAAAAACCAGAAATATTACCCTACAGGTTTTTTCCAGTTAGAGAACTTCCCCCCTCATTCCCCTCATGATCGGTTGGTGGTTTCCTCTAGTCACAGCTATTGCTCAGGGACACTGCATGAGCCTTCCAGCAAAGAACTGAGCAATATGACAAATGTCTTTCAAACATAAGCAGAAGCAGAATGTGCAACAGTGTCTCGTTCTAGAACTTTCTTTATAGGCAAAGTATACCCGACTGCAAGTACAGGTCAACACACAGAACGCTTGGTTAGAGCAAAGCCAAAGAACCACACCTTGCCTTAGGGGAGAATGTGATGAGCCACTCTTCCATCAGCATTTATTCTACGGGCTTGGTTTCACCTTAAAGGTCTGTCATACCCACTATTAAGCAGCATACCAAGATGGCAGAAACATCTTAATCTACAAGGGCCCACATGACATTACTATGCATCTCTTATTCCAGTCTTGGAAACAGCTGTACAAGACCCTCTACAGCCTGTGCTGTAGCCTTGCCCCTCCACTCAGCTTGTGAGGCAAGGGTCATGCCAACCTGTACCTCCCCTGTCCTCTTTCCAGTCTCTTTTTGACTTCCAGCAGCCCAGTGCAACAACAGCAACATGAGGCTGAAAAGCTGGAAGGGCAAAGGGTTGTGCTGGGACTGGCAGATATCAGTGAGACCAGGGAATAAGAACAGTAGTGAAATCCAAGGCCCTCTAAAGTTTTAGTGATCTCCCATTAACTTCTTCAGACAAGAGAACTTCTTTTGATTGTATCTTTTCTTCTTTTTTTGCAGCATTTTAAATCCCCATCTAGAAAAGAAATATGCTTATCCCAGAGTCTGGAAATGTAAAGAATTTCTGTTGACTTCACCGCTATTACTAAGCAAGACCAGCTTTGTAAGCTGTTTTCAGAGCTACATATCATTGTGTGTTTTGTTCTGGTAACCACTGATGTAACGCTAACTTAAAACTCACATCCACAAAATATGCCATGCTCAAAGAGGCTTTGCTAGATGGCGTATCCTTTGGATGTGGAGCAGAAGGCCAAGATCACAGTCGCATTGCTGGACTTAAGTATCCATGGCAGTTGATAAAAAGAAAAACAAAGTTACCAGAACTTTAAAGCCAACCTGATACACTTTATCAGAGTCTCTGAATGCCATAAGAAAACAAACAGCAATTTCTACAGAGTTTTTCAGCCATTTTTAAGGAAAGGGGTCCCCTCCCACTCCCAGTCTGCTCAGGACTACTTTTACAAAACTCTTTAAAATCTACTAAAAGGGACGATTTATTGGCATGAGTCATGCATCTTACAACACGGGGCCATGGCTGATATGATGCTGAAAAGGAACACAGATAATATTACAGGGAACTGTATTTTTTTAAAAACAACTTTGACGTGTCTTCTTAAGGTTTTATGCATACAGTTATTTTAAATCACATTAGAAATGGGTTTAAATGACCCATACTCAAAGAAACAGCAAATAAAATACAGACAAGTTTCAGATCAGAGCCATTTCCTATTTTTTCTGTTGGCAAACATGACTCTAAATGATGCATATTAAATCAGCATTGATTAACTGTGCCACTAAGAAAGAAAAATGCTTTCATTAACTCATGTATGCTTTTTCAATCTTGTACTTGCTCATTTAAATGGCACTTTTAAGAAGTACACGCTTTTTGATTTTGCTCATTAGTCTCTGTATTTAAAATAATGTTTGAAAATCAATCTAACACCTAAGCAACAATGTTTTAACACACAGATGTCACTGAAAAGTATTAGGTTCTTCCTTTAGTCTCTCATATAGTCATATAGTGAGCTTACACACTATAAATAGTCACCTATACATAAACATTTCAAATGTGCTTCTTTCAAACCCTACTAATCATGTATATTTACCAAGCCTGAAACGACAGCATTTTTGTAATAATCTAACCAGATCTTATCCAGGCAGAAGTGCACATAATGAGTACTTGTACTGCTCATAAAGTATTTGTCCTCACATTCCTAAGCAATTCATTCATTAGCAGCTATGTGCTCCTCTTTGGACCCCCAAAGCTCTGTCTATCTTTACCTCCATTTATTTCTTAATTTTCTGGCCAGTTTTTTCCTCCCAAAAGCTTAAAATAGATTGATTAAGCACATTGGTATCTTAAGAGAAAAATCCTATTCCTATATATTCACACAAGTCACCTTTAGCTCTACAAGTCACTTATGCTATGAAAAGTCTAGAATATGGCCCAGTACAAGTCTGGAAAAGCAAGAATCACTACATATGCCTGTTAAAAAAACAAAAAAGACTGAGTATAGCACAACCAACTTATCTCCACAGAACACACACATCAGTGATTGCGTTTGTGTATGCGCAAAGCCAGAAGGTGGCTTAGGTCATGCATGTAATGCCAGTCTAAGGAAATAAAAAAAAATCAAAAAACGTTCTTCATCTGGCAATTAGGGATCACAGAGTCAATTAGGTTGGAAAGGACTTCTGAGATCATCGAGTTCAACCTATGACCAAACACCACCACGTGAACTAGACTACGGCACTGAGTGCCACATCCAGTCTTTCCCTGAACACCTCCAGGGACAGTGACTCCACCACCTCCTTGGTCAGCCCATTCCGATGTCTAATCACCCCTTACGTGAAGAAATTCCTCCTTAATGTCCAACCTAAACCTCCCCTGGCGCAGCTTAAGGCCACGCACGTCCTCTCGTCCTGCCGCCAGCTGCCTGGGAGGAGAGGCCGACCCGCACCCGGCCACAGCCTCCTTTCCAGGTGGCTGCAGAGCAGCCGCGGTCCGGCCATTCCCCGCGGGGTCCCGCACTCGGGGGGCCGGGGCGAGGCCGCACCGCCCGACCGGCCCCTGCCCCTGCCCCTGCCCCTGCCCCTGCCCCTGCCCCTGCCCCGGGCGCGGCCCCACCCCGGGCGCGCAGCCTATCGGCCTCGGCCACACCGCCGGGGCCGCCGCTCCTCCCTCCCCTCCCCCGCCCAGCAGGTGCCGCCGGCCGGGAGGGAGCGGGAGAGGGACGGGAGAGCCCCGAGCGGGGCCCGCCGGCCCCCCGAGGCGGCGCGGGGAAAGGCAGGGCAGCGGGGAGCCGGCGGCTCTTACCAGGAGGAGCAGGAGGCAGCCAGGGTCAGGCAGGAGCGGGAAGATGGCGGGTCTCATGGTAGATCGGACGCCCGGCAGGGAGCGGGGAGAAGCGCGGCTCCCACTCTCCGCGGCGGCGGCGGCTCCTCCACTTCCCCCCGTCGCCAGGAAACACCCGGGCAAGTTCCACCGCGGGGCCCCGCGCTCCCGGGGCACGCCGGGATCCGTAGTTCCGGGAAGGGGAGGGCAAGGAGGAGGAGGAGGAGGAGAGGGAAGGAAGGGAAGGAGGAGAGGGAAGGGAGAGCGGGAGGAGGCGCAGGTCCCAGAACGCACCGGGGCCGGCCGGGGGGCGGTGCGTGGGGGCGGCGGCGCGATGAGGAGGCGGGCGGGGTGGAGGTGAGTTACGGGGCGCGGCTGCAGCGCGGGAGGGGGCAGGGAAGGAGAGAGGGAGGGAAGTAAGGCAGGGTTAACCCTTCCCGCCTCGGTGGGTGGGGGGAAATGCCCCCTGGCACTGCACCCTTTTCCGCTCTGGATCGGGCGCTGGGGCTCCTGATGGGTCCCCGCTGCTCCGTCCCTGCGAGCCCCCAGTGTTTCCTTGGGATCCCGCCTCGTTCCTTCAGCCGCCGGGGCTAGGGACATGGGTCTAGCTGTAGGGAATACGAGGAGGGGTATTTGGGCGCTGTGCGCGTTGTGATCCTCGTGCTCTCGGAGTTTGGGAAGCAACTTTCTTCCGTTCGGAAGTCTGTGTGTGAGGGGACAGAGCGGCTGGTGGGAGGGTTGGGAAACTTCAGCTAAAGTGGAGCGTCATTGCTGATGTTTATCCTTTGACGCTTCAACAGATTTGTGCTGGCGCTTCCTCAGTTGTGAATTCTGAAAGTGAGGAACGCCCGAAATTCGGGACTTTGCCCTCTTCCAGTAAAACTTCGGACCTTACAGAGCACATACATGCTTTGAGACCTCGCAGAGCTGTCTCAAAAAGATCGTGGAAATCTGAGCTTTCCATTTGTCACAGTTTCAGTATGTACACGAGTGTAAGGAGGGAAACAGGGCGTAACGCCATTTAAAAGAAAGTCCTGTACATCAGCTTTTTCCAAGTCAATCCTGGCTCTGTTTCAAAGACAGCCTGACAGACTCTGACTTTATGCTCCAGCCTGCGAAAATCTTGTGTCCTGTCAGCTGCATAAGCTGAAAACACACACACGCAAATCATGTAGTTTTTTATAGTCTGAAATTGAAACTTGGCTTTTATCAGTTCTGCTATGACTACCTTAAGAACTTGTGCTCTTCGATCTGTAGAATGCATGTTTTATCTTCTGAATTAACTCACATTTGAAAGCTCTTTGATATTTTTTCACAGCTCATTCTTCACTTGGAAACTGTATCAGTAAAATTTGATAGAGTGATCATGTTTAAATTTTTAAAACCTCATCATTTGCTGAGTAGAAAGAATATGTAATTCTGGTTATCTTTGTAATGCAAAGTAGACTTCCTGTAGTTGGGTATGAAATTTCCTATACCTGAAGAGGTCTTGCTGTCCATATGAATATCCTTTCATTTCAAATAATTTGACAAGGCTAATATTTTTCTACAAGTTTGCTTAAAGAAGAAAAGTGAATTATTTACCTCATTCCAGTGATATGATTATATTTCAGATATTGTAAATTATTTAACTTTTTATAAGCAGATCTTGTACTTATTTCTTTATTTTTATTGAACAAATGCCTCATTTTTTGTTAATGAAGATCTGTATCAAACAAGTCATCGACATAGCAGTTCATCTGTTTATCATATACATGAGAAAAATATCTGAGGAACGTTATGTATTTTCCTTTTATAGTTCCTCTTAATATTTCAAAACTTCTCTGATGCAGAATTAGCTCTTTCAGTGGAGTTATGATGCTGTACTGGGAATTGCTGTAGAGATAATGGGTTGCTTCTCTCACCTGTATGATTACTGACCCTTTATGCAGGTGTGGCTGCTCCTTTCATCTGGAAGCTATGAGCAACTTTCATTATCAATTCCCTTCTGCATACAGTCAGTTTCATGTAAAAATTACTGTTGATATAATTAGGATGCTTCTGATGCTTTACTAAGTTCCTCAGTATTTGCTGACTTTTACACTGCTGCCTCTGAATGTTTCATATTTTATTTTATTTGTTTGTGGAAAGGTAAAATGTAAAGAAAATGGAGGAACTGGTTAGTAAGGTCCCCTGGGAAAATGGTTTTGAAGGTAGTGGATTCCATCAGTTCTGCTCACTTTTTAAACACCGCCTCCTAAGGGCACAGGAACAGGCAATTCCAGAATGTTGGAAGTCAAGCAGATTGTCAAGCTGGCTTGGCTGAGCAGGGATCTTCTTTTGGAGCTAAGGCAAAAAAAGAAGGTGTATGCCCGGTGGAAGCCAGGTCAGGTGACATGGGAGAAATTCAGAGATGCTCCTTGCCACTATAGGGAGAAAATTTGTGAGCCCAAAGCTCAATTGGAGTTGAAGCTGGCCAGAAATGTGGGGGACAATAAAACAAGGTTTTTTAAATACATGGATAGCAAGAGGAAGCACAAAAATAAGATCAGCCATTTACAAGATGAGGATGATTACCTTACAAACAGGGACAGAAACAAGACGGAGATGTTTAATGCTTCCTTTACTTCGGTGTTCACTACTGATGACAGGCTAAAGGGATCCCAGTACCCTGAGCTGGAGGACCATGACAATGAGAATTTGTGCTTCCAGTTGACCCTGAACTTGTGCAGGATCTGCTGCTCCAGGTGAATCCCTATAATTTTATGAGGTCTGATGGGATTCATTAGAGAATTCTCAAGGAGCTGGCTGATGTCATCATCGGGCCTCTCTCAATGATTTTTGAGCAGTCTTGGGAATCTGGAGATGTCCCAGTTCACTGTTTGCTGACTAACATTGTCCCATTTTCAAAAAGTGCAAGAGGGATGCCCCTGGAAACTACAGGCCTGTCAGTCTCACTTCAGTGACTGGTAAAATTATGAAGATTATTCTGGCAGTTATTGAAAAAATCCTGAAGGACAATGCAGTTGTCGGTCACAGCCAGCTCAGATCCGCAAGATGAAAGTCCTGCTTGTCAAGCTTAATTTCTTTTTATGACAAGGTAACCCACCTAGTTGACCAAGGGAAGCCAGCTCATGTAATCTTAATTTGGATTTCAGTAAAGCTTTCAGTACTGTCTCTCACAGGATCCTTCTGGACAAAATGTCCAGCACACAGCTGGATAAACACATCATGAGGTGGGTGAGCAATTGGCTCACGGATCAGGTGCAAAGGTTATAAGTGAGTGGGGTCTGTTCAGCCTGGAGAAGAGAAGCTTGTTACAACTTGTCATTGCAGTTACAACTTCCTCATGAGGGAAAGAGGAAGGGCAGGCACTGATCTCTCTGGTAACCAGTGACAGGACCCAAGGGAATGCCTGAAGTTGTGTTAGGGGAGGTTTAGGTTGGGTATTAGAAAGAGGTTTTTCACCCAAAGGGTGATTGGGCACTGGAACAGGCTCCCCGGGGAAGTGGTCACGGCACCAAGCTTGACAGAGTTTAAGAAGCATTTGGGCAACACTCTCTGGCACACGGTGTGATTCTTGGGACTGTCCCTGTGCAAGGCCAGGAGCTGGACTTCGATGATCCCAACTTCCAAGTCCGGATATTCTGTGATTCTATACTGGAGGAGTATAACAAGTTGATATTTGATAACAGACTTCAATGTGTACTGAATACAGACTTCAATATGTACTGAATTGAAGCATGCATACCAATATTCTGAGGAACAGTATGTTGGGTTTGTAGATAAGCACTACCCTATTTGCAGACTTTTGCAAAGCTTAATGACTGAAATTTATGTTTAAGACAAGGAAACTGTAATATATGTGTCTTCTTAACATAGGCTTTTTTTCTGGTGAATTTTGGCTGGAGGTAGATTTAATCCACCGATAAGAAACATGTTTGGTTTTTTTCTATTTTTAACTGAACGGTTTGTTCTCTTTATCATTGTTTGAGTTATTTTAATGACTCCTTGTAAAATTAATTTTGTTTTATTGTTGCAGTTTTGGGTTTTTTTCTAGAGCTGAATTCCTACAAAAAATGCTGGAGGTGCAGATCTGACCTATGGTAATACCTTGAAAGAGTATGAATATTTCAGCAAACTGCCTCTTCAGTGGTTCCTCCTTAGCATCTGAAGTGCATGCTGCTGCTGTTAATGGAGATAAGAGTACCCTTCAAAAGCTAATAGCAGGTAATTGTTTTCATTGTAGGTGCATTTGGATTACTTTAGAACTGAAGCTTTTTGGATTTGACTTACCGCTCTGATATATGTTTTAATTTCATGATTATGTGTATTTCTAGAATAAGTGTAGTCCTGAAAATATGACTGATTTTTTCTTATTTTTATTGCCTCTTGCTTTTGATTGGTACTTCTGTGTGAAGTAAAATAGGAGGTAGGTAAGTGATACAACTAGAAGAGTTATTCAGGACTCCTCTTTCAGGGAATTTGAAATTCTGGAGAAATGCTCTGTGCCAAAATATTTTGGCTGCAAATCCTTATTTTTGGAATTGCTTTTGTGGGAAATTTTATAAACTTGTATTTACAGATAATTTATTATAGTTAATGAAATCTTGTCAATGCACAGTATTTCTGAACAAAATGAGCCAGCTGTATTCGTTACTTTGACTCTGATAGACTGACATTATTTCTCAAGACAAAGTAAAGGTAAAGAGAGAGTTTAGTCCTACTGAATCCGAAGTAAAAAAAAAAATTCCCCTCCATTAAAAAGCCCAGGTAGGAGATGGTATGACATTCCAGGTTAGGAATTTTCAAAATGAGTATATATTTGGTGTTCCAAAAACAATTACATATATTTGGAAGGCTGCCATGTGATAGGCGAAGACTTTGATTTTTCAGAGTTTCTGACTACATGCAATTCCAGCTGATACTACAGAAATTATATTTGCTTAGCCTTTTTTGGAAAATGCTATTCCTCGAGCTAAGTAAGGGCAAAGGACTGTGAAGTAATAAGAAACTTTGTGTTTATGCAATTAGCTGTCAGTTTTAATGGGTGTAAAGGATTTAATGGTAATTACATTAAACCAGGAGTCAAGTTTCTTTATTATCTTCTGCTCACCTCTGTTGAAGACATGACAGTAAGCTGTGTGGGTCTTCATCTAAGCTATATAGAAAGCAGTAAGTGGTTCTCCTTTACAAGGTCTATCTAATTTTCTCAAAAGATAACTAGAAGTGACGTGACTCAAACATGAACAAATTTGAGGGAACTGACTGTATAGAAGCTCCACTGATGGAGTTGGGCCTTCAACTTTATTTTGTCATATCGTGGCTCAAACATACACTGTTTGCATTTAATGCCATCTCTTCGTTCTTTTATAGTACATTTTATAAACAGCAGATGAGCAGTTGTTGTGGAGATGCTTCTAGAAATCTGTGGGATGCAACTACAAAGTAGCTTTAAATACCTGGGTTTTTTAGAAATCCTTCTGCCTGCATGTGGAGGTGGAAAAAAATCTGAGCTTTCAAATTTTGGCTAACAATCAGAAGCAACAAAGTGTTTTTGCCAACCTCGGTGTGTTTTTATTAATTTCACAGCCAAAAGATGTATTTTTTTGAAACACAAAGAAAAAAGTAAGTACTTTTATTGCATTGCTGGTACATTTTGTCAAATACACCACAAAACAGCCAATAGAACCGGATAAGGAAATCACTATTCTTTTAATGATGATCATGCAGCAACAAAATAAAAGTGCTCTGTTTTAGTTTTACATGGGAGAGAAAACTGCAGAATCCTTACAGCCTTTGCTAAAATAGCAAAATTTGGCTTTTCTGCTTTGCTGTGTTTTGACAGGATATGACACAGACCTTACTTTTGCCAGAACAGGACCAAAAAAAAAGTTAAAAGTATTGCCTAGCAGAAGAAGAATGCATCAGAGTAATATTTTTAGCTGTTTACCAGTCACTGTTGGAAGTATAACTTGATGCCAGAAGCAAATTGAGCAATTGGTGCTATTCACTGAATTTCATGACTGCACTTAGCAGCAGCAACTAATTCAGGACAGTACTTCAGTGTTTGGTGTGCTGTATTTGCTGGATTCCTTAACAACACTTTCCTAACAGAGCCAAGCTTTACATCTTGGTTTTGTAGCTAGTGGTATATGCAGCAACTTAAAGTCTGACTTTCTTTTCCTTTTAGGGAGGGCTTTTTTTAACCCCTAGATTCATTATTGCTTTCTCCTTTGTGCTTTCCCTATTCAGTTATTAACACAGGAGAGGCATAGAGGCTGGCTAAGCAATCTCTTAGAGCATCCCCTCTAATCTGTTTCATGATTTTTCCTGCTCCCATCTGTAGGTTGATGGAGCGTGTGTGACTGTATACAAACATGTACGTTGTATTTGCATATAATTATGAGTATGGATGAATATTAAAGGAACAGGTGCTTGAAATAATACAGGGTGTTCCTGATACTATGTTCCTTTTGATATCCTGTGCCAGAAAGAGGTGCAGACAGAATCAAAGGTAAGTAGAAAATTTAGTTAGAGAAAGGGGGCTTTGGAAAAAAGTGTATCTATATGTTAACCACTGCTGGTGTTAAATTGCAGGACTTTCTAAACAGCCTGTGGGTTAAATGCTGTAAAGTACAGTACATGTCAAATGTTAATTGTATAACCAATATTCTAACAAAAGTGTGCTAATTGCATGGGTTATCTCATACTGTATCACATTGTTTTAGAATTGTATGTTCTTAGGCTTTGTGGAATGATCACAGTATTTTCTTTCTTATGTTTTATACAACACCAAAGGTGTCTGTAATTAACAATTCTTCAGTGTTAAAACCCATCTGTGTGATTTTAATCCTAGGCAAAAAGAGAACAAAAGTTAATTTTGTGTTTGGAGGATCATTTTGCATTTAACACTTTTATGTAGGGTTTTGGGAAGATGCCTCTAATTGTTTTAATTGTTTATAAGAACACAATTATGTTTATAATAGTCATTATAGTGAAGTGTCTGTTCAGTCCAACTCCTCATTCTAAAACACTTATCATGCATTGCTTGCATACAAATGCTTCTAAATCTCTGATGTGGCATTTCATTGTAAATGTTAACTAAATTATGGGTTACAAATAGGCAGTTGCATGCTATTGTTTGTTTCTCCTCTCTGCGTCTCTCTTCCCTGTTCTGCAATGTGGGAGGTTGAATAAAACTCAAATCAGATATTGCAGAAAGCAAGATTCTTGCAAGTGACAAGAGGTGGTCTGTCTTTTAATAATTAGGCAGAAATCACATCATCCTGCTGCCCTTTTTCTGATATGATTGCTTGCATAGAGTGTGAGAAAGTGATGAGTTACGAATGTGAGTTCAATTTTGGAATTGGGCCACCTGATTCTGTGGTGTTCATGACCTCAGTTGGCAACAAGCTTATGGAACGCATATTCTGATGGGGTGAGGACACTGATTCTGAAAGGGGAGGGGTCAAACAAAATTCCTTTCTTAGGCAGGTATGTGAAGAGAATTTATTTTTGCTGAAGCACATTTTATGTATGCTAATTAGGTACATTTTATGTGCCTAAAGTTTTGAAAGCTACGGGGCTTTCTTGATTGCAGAAAAGGATAATTTACTGAAGCTGTGAAGTCCTTGAGGTGTTGTAGTTAGTGAATTTCATAAACTTAGTCCCCCTTAGCACCTGATAGTGATATCGTGGCTCCTAGTCCTTGTCCCATTTCTTAGCCTGAGCGCAAAGACATCCTTTTAGGGAAATGCCCACAGGACTTCCACGGTTCTAAGGGCCTTACAGAGTCTTGTAAACAAAAGGAATAATAAAACAAGAAAAAACCTACTGCTAGCTGAAAATAGTTTCTTTACCTTAAAAACCAGTGCAGGAGTTTCAGGCAAATTACTGGCTGCAAGTTTTGAAGGGCTTGCTCATTTTTCACTCAGACTGTGTACAGTCATGGAAGCTCCTTGTCATTAGCTACATCACCTTTGGGGAGCTATAAATGAAAATAGATGTTTGTTGCTCTACTTAGTTGGGTTGCAATTGAGCTTTAGGCCATTTTTTGCTTGTCTTAACTTACCCATTTCTTTCTTTTAGTCTCTACATTGTTATATATATATCTCCTCTGACATTACGTAATAGAAAGGAAACTGGAATTTGAGGGAAAGGTACTGTTTTTGCACATTGCAGATTTAAGAACCGATGTTATCTGAGCAGAAATCAGGTGCATATGTCTTATTGGGAGACAGTAATGTTAGTGTATTTCTCTTAAAAATATATGTGAGCGTGCAAGTCCCATCAGGTTCAACAAATTTAAGACAATGCTGAGGCTACGTTAACACTGAGCAGTGAAATGTGGTTTAGTGATGTCTTAATTACCGCATCAAACTAATACTGGAAGAGGACCTGACTTTACTTAGGTAATTAGAGAAACTGGCTTGTTGGCTGGGAGCAGTGACATTTTAAATTATGCTTTGGACCTCAGTATCTGTATGTTGCTGCACAGGGCTGCAGGGTTGTTCATAACCAGTTTTGATGTTTCTGTACTGTGCTCTGTTGAATGGAAAAAGTACTTATTGTTGGCTGAAATACTAAGGTGTAAGACAGCTTCACAAAAGGTGTATATAACTTTTTAAATACTTTTTTCTGATGGTAGAAGAAAGAATTATCTTGAACCTGCATCCCGTTTGCAATGAAATTTTAATACTGTAAAATGAAAGTCTAGCAAATGTTTTTACAAATTAGGGAAAATAAAAAATTATGGATTCCCCTGTTTAACTCAGTGTTGTATTTTGAATTATTTCCTAACGAGCGTGGAATTAACAAAAATGAAAGCACTTCCTATGAAGAATCTAAAAATGAGTGTGAGGAGTAAAGTTCATGCTTGTGATGTGAAGTGAATGCAAAAGCACTTAAAAGAAAAAGTCTAGGGGGGCCGAAGGGAAATGAGCAGCCTAAACAGCAGCGTGAAGGCGGATACTAAAAAGCAAGAAGCTGTTCATAAAACAGCCTATGTCTGAGGAAGGTAGATTCAGGTCTGTAAAAGTCTTTGTTCTCCTTTTTTTTAAAAGTAATTTGCTAGAGGCATGAAAATTAGTTATAAAACTAGTGGATTGTCAAGGTGAAGTGACAGTCACAGAAGACAAGGCAATGGGTAAAGAACAAAAAAGATTTTTCCATATCCATGTCACAGAGGAGTTCAGAAATGTTCTTAAACTGCTTTTTGCAGAGCAAAAAGAATTTTCTCAATGAAAAATAATAATTTCAAGGCAGAAGAAAGTGTTATAGAGTGAATTGTAAGATTGACACGGTACTCACTCTAGTTTTAAGGAACTAAGAAATGGAGTGAGTGAGTAAAAGATTGTTGTAACTGGCAGTATCCTTCTTGACAGTGTTTTTTATTAGAGGCTTGATTGGTAGGGAATGAATTTTAATTCTTGATAGTCCCCTTGATTCGTATTTAATCTGCTCGATTCTTCCGCTGGGTGAATCAATAGAAATGATAATTAAGGATACAATTACTAGATGTGTAGATAAGTATAAAATGCTGGGAGAGAGCAAAGACCGTGTCTGTAAAGAAGCATGCCTGTTCTGGAGTGCTTTTGAAGCATCAACGGTCATGCAGACAAAGGAATAATTAAAAAGCAAAACTAACCTGTGAAATTCATTGTTACTTGAGTAATAGTAGACAACATTGCTGCGTGGCAGATCTGGAAGGTCTGGATGCATAGGGTAGTTGATACACATGAAGTTAAAGGTGCTGGTCTTTATGTGGTGACTTGATAGAAATATGAAACTTTATAACGAAAGTGGCTCTTCTGGAATTTTTTTTGACTGTGAACAAGAAGAGTGTTTTGTTTTGTTTTGTTTTGTTTTTTTAAATAGGATGTCAGACTTCTTATTCAGCTTAATTCCAGTCCCCTCTATTATGTAATGTCAGAGAATATATATAAATATTATACACTAACATTATCATTTCAAGAAAACTGGCGAAGTATTTAGTAGTTTCCATATTGTAAGGCACCCTAAAGTAAATAATGGTATTGATGTAATATTGACGTTTATGCTTTTAGAATAAACATTGCTGTGAATAGGCTTCAAAGCTTCTTTTAGTGACAATGTTTACAGGTTTCAGAAGGACTGTATGGTTTATGTGCTGTTGGTATTTTTTAAACTAATCTTTCCAGCCAAGATCTGTGTAATTGTTTAAAATTTTTTTATAATTATGCCACTGCAGAGTGTTACTGGTAGTAGCTGTATTTACAGCACTAATGTTTTCTGAATGTACTTTCTTCTGTAAATACATTTTGAAGTGCTCTGTAAATGTCAGTAACTCTGAGTTTGTCATACGCTCCATTGTTTTGTTCACCCTGGTCATATTATAATAAGATACTCCTAAGCATATTACAATAAGCTACCTTTTTAATAAAAAAGTGCTACTTTTAGTTAGATACTAATAGACTTAACTGTTTGAAGTGAGCTTTTGGTTTGGTTTTGTCTTTTAGGAAACTCTGAGCTGAAAGATAAAGAGGACCAGTTTGGAAGAACTCCACTTATGTACTGTGTGTTGGCTGACAGGCTGGACTGTGCAGAGGCACTGCTGAAGGCTGGAGCCGATGTTAATAGAGCCGATCGTAGCCGGAGAACTGCTCTCCATCTGGCTGCACAGAAGGTAATTTCCTTACAAGTGCTCAGCCAGTGTTTAAAGTTACAGCTTTCATGACAGGTATGAGGTGGGTTGACCCTGGCTGGACACCAGGCACCCACCAAAGCCACTCTGTCACTCCCCTCCTCAGCTGAACAGAGGAGAGAAAGTATAACAAAAGACTGAGATAAGGGCAGGGAGAGATCCCTCCCCAGTTACTGCCACGGGCAAAACAAACTTGGGGCAAATTAATTTAATTTCTTATCAATCAAATCAGAGTAGCATAATGAGATATAAACCCAAATCTTAAAAACATCTTCCCCACTCTCCTTCCTTCTTCCAGGGCTTAATTTCACTCCTGAATTCTCTACCTCATCCCCCCCTGCAGGGGGACTGGGAATAGGGATTGCACTCAGTTCATCACATGTTGTAAATCTCTGGAGGGTTATTTTTTAGTGGTTTTACTCAGTGTGTTTGTAGCTGTCTGCAGAGACCGTATAAGGCATTGCTGTTATAAGAATTTGTGCTTTCTAGGAAAAGTAGTCCTTGTCTATTTTGGGATAGCCAGTTCTAAGTAAAGACTAAATGTTGTACAGTGTGATAGTCCTTAGGATGTTACCATTAATTCAGTGGATATAGGGCAAAGACTGTTAGTTATTAGTGTTATGTCTGAGAATTTGTATATTCTCAGGTTATGGGTATGTCATATCTCAGGATATGAATACCAAATCATTTTCAGGTCCAAGAGGGAAATACATTACTATCTGCTTTTCCTTCTACAATCTCAGTCTGTAACACTGTTTGGTTACATTGTTCCACTGAAGAAGTGCTAAAAGAAGTATTCAACAATAAAATAAGAGGTAATTTAAAGTATAGCTTCAGAGCTGCAAGAAATTTTGAGATTGTTTAGAGCTAGGAGAAGTGTCCGCAGTCCTAGGAGAATGAGCAAACTGCTGATGGGAGAAGATAAGAAAAAAAAAAAGGAAGGGTGAATTTGTCTAGCTAACCAAGACATTTGAGTTCATAAACTGTAAAAAAGACTACATAGAGAAGGTAAAAAATTCAAACTGAAAGGAACAGGCTTTTATTTACTATTTTACTTTTTATAGTATGTTTAGAACTGTAACTGCTCAAAAATTAAAGTTGTTTTGGCTATGTTTGGCTGTGTTGTTTGGTACCAACTAGAGTGCCTGCCAAGATTTTCATAGCAAACCATTTTGATTTACAGTATCTTGTCACCTGTTCGTAATCATAAAGAAGCAATTAAATAGAAAACCACTTGGAAAGATAATAATAAGGTGATATTCTGCAGGTACACTTGCATGGGAGTCGATAGGGACTGTGTGATCTGTGTTACTGTATCTGGTATTGAGAAATGAAGAGTTCATCTAATATTTTAAGTTTACAAATTCCTTGAGTAAAAATGTTACCTATTAAAAACTAACGTGAATGCATCTTGAAATGTGTATAGTAATGCACAACATTACTTGACTGACATCTTTATTAGCTACAGTAGGTTGTAGTTGACTTGAAGTAGGCAAATTCATCTACACACCACTACACTCTGATGAAGTATTTCAGTCATCATCATAACCTTGTTTCCAGTGTACCAGGGTTAACTTCATGTTTCTAAGTGACCAGCTCACCGTGAATGTTGTAAACATGGCAATGTCAGAGACTTAAGAAATTGCTGTAACCTACTATACTTACCTAGTGTTCATACAGGCTTTTTGATTTTATGATGTGATAGACACACGAACATTTTAATCATATTAAAAACCTAATCTTAAAAATTACGGTTTTCCCCACCGTTTAATGTTTTTAAAATACATTTTAATACATGTTTAATACATGTTAAAAGAATATAAATTCTTTTTAAAATCTTTGTCTGACTGTTCATATTGTGCGTATTTGTATTGCAGCAGTTCAAGGCAAGAGATGTTTTGCCTCGGTGTAGTATCCATTCACTGCATGTACACTCCGTTTCCTTTATGCCTTGCTGCAATCCTGAAGGTGCCGTTTGTACCATGGGATACTTGGACCCTTCTTAAATGTGTTTTCAGTTGACAGTACAGATGAAAAAGTAGGTACATGCTGTTTTAGCAGTAGATTTTACGTAGCCACACACTGTGTTATGTAGTGGATAGATGTGATTCACCCCATAGTCAGGTAAGCACTTGTAGCATCATAGTGCTGGGGGCCGTAAAGTAGTCAGGAAACAGCCCTTGCAGCTGCTTTTCATTTGTCTCACTTAGCTGTCCTTTAAAATTGTGTTCTGTGTCTTCTGAGCAATTACTTGCTATTGGTGTCAGCTTATGAAATTGACATTTCATGTGTGTAAAATTTTGTCTTTAGTCTTTCCGTATTAACATTTTAAGATCTGTGTTTCTGTCGTGAATGTGTTCTTAAAGATATATAAAGTTAAAATTCAAAACAACGTCATGTTTCATGCAGTTTTGGCTGTTTAACATTTTATATTCTTCTTATTTCTCACTGATACTATTGGTTTATATTCTAATTTTTTTCCCCCAGAGTAAAAGAAAAATTCCTCAATAACCAATATTGAAAGTTGACTTTCAGATAGAAAAAGAAACATGCTGAGAACATTAATTTCCAAGTTGTTTTGTCAATGTTGGTTAATCATGAATCTGTGTGTTTACCGGAGCCACTATATAGATTTTGTTGTGTTCAAGCTTGTTGGTCAGTCGCTGTCACTTCACCAAAAACAGATTCACACGACTTTATAAAAGTCCATTAATTTGTAGTCACAAGCATGAGTTGTTTGGAGGGACAGTTCTTGGAGATTCAGATTCCTAAATTGCACTTACATTGCATCCTATTTTCATTTTCCTTGGAGAGAGAAGTTAAGATTTACAGGCCTTTACATGCAGCTGCTGAAGAGGACAGGAAAGAGATGATGCTCCTTTCCCCACAGATGTTGTTAAATAAAGCAGATGGAGGTAAAATGAAGTAAGGTTTCCTGAGTCAGAACTTTCCTCTCTAGATATTACGATTACTTTTGTCATTTTTTGCTGTCTCTTGGGAGGGCTTTTGGAACACCTCACTTGTCAGACTGCAGCAGACACACATCCTGAGGGCTAGGGTTTATTGCTGGAATATTTGAGACTGTTTAGATCATCATTCTACAGGCTTCCTTTGCATGTCCCTTTGCACTTGTTCCTCTGAAACAGTCCTGCAGTTGATTTGACAAAAAATGGTCTCTGCTGTCTTTGGAAGCCACAAAATGGTCTCAGAGACAAAGAGTTTGTGAGAAGATGCTCTTCTAATACCAAACAGAAACAATGATTTAGCCATCTTTGACTGAAGGAAGCTGAATGTCTTCACTGGTGTATTTGTATTCAAGATGGTGTTTCTCCCATTAGTAAACCTGTTTATCATAAGAAAAATTGGTTTCATTCTCTGCAGAGTGAGATGAAACTATTTCCATTTTTCTGTCAGGAGAATTCATTGTAAGAGAACTGTCAGTTCATGTCTTTAAGTCCTAGTAAAATAGCTTGTGGGTTTTTTGGATCCCTGTAATAGAACAAACATTCAGAAATGCGACATTGACCTAAATTCAGTCATAAATCATCACTATTAAGTAAAATGAATTAGAACTCCAATTGTCTTTCTTCTCTAGGATGGATTTCTGGTTGGATAGGTCTTAACTGTAACATCATTCCATTAACACGTGCATAACTAGCTTCTGACTACACCTGTGTGAGTTAGAAACCTTGGTGAGTGTGTGTAAACATGTATGTACATACCAGCTCTCCGTTATATTTTAATTTCCACCTCAGTGCAAGTGTTACACTTCTGGCTATTTTCTGCAGAATAGTAGACAGTTTTGCTTCCATTATGTTTGTTATTACTGTTTGCATAAGGAGTTTATGTTGTAAAAGCATTTCTTCCAGTCCTTCAAAATGCTAACAATCACATCCAGTGTTCAAAAAGCAAATTCTTATTTTTTGATAATAGAGGGTTCTTCCTAAATTATAGGTGAAGATTTCAGCACTACCCATATGGTCATACAAAACATTATCTGGCATAATAGTCTCACCATAGTTTCTTAATCTTTTCCTAATAGCATCTCTCTAGCTCTTTTCTAAGTAGTTATGTTCTTACTTTATGTTGTTAAGTTATTGTTACTTAAGTTGTTACTTTGTGTGGTAACTCCTCCTGAGTATTCTTGTATTCTCTACCAAAAATATTTCTGATGGCACGGCTAGGCAGACTGACCTGTGCTATTAATGTTCTTTCAGTTCCAGGGCTTTCAACACAGGTAAGAAGTGAAGGCAATCTGACGATTTCAGTACCCCTGTCTAGTGCAGTTTTAATAACCAGATCATATTTACTGGTTAATGACGAAACTTAAGTCAAGGAAACACAAACTTGCTGTGTCATCCTTGTCTTGCCGTGCTTCACTCAAATGGATTTGTCACTGGAGCATGTCTACAAAGCAGTAGTTACTTGAAAAGTTATCAGGTTCTCATCTGTTCTCATCTCAACAAAAAGTTCTTATAATCTCTCTGTCTCAGACTTCCTTAGTGACATTCTGGGCTATTCACAAGAAGTAAAGTTTAGGATATTCCCTCACTTATGGGTCCATTTCAACTTTTGTGAGCCTAAGTGTTCTCACACCTTTCTTTGTAATAATAAAGTGTGGTCAGAAATTTTGTCTGTCATTAGAAATTTTGGCTTGAAATAACAATGATTTTTGAAAAACAATCTGTGGCTATGCATTAATATGATAACCTTTGAGTGGTTGCTTAATGCTAATAATTATGTTCTTAATGGCAAGTTTTCTGTTTAGTGATAAGCATCTCTTGTGTTACAGCTTTTAAGCTTTACGCATCTGTTGGTGTAAAAAAGATTTTAAACGCGAATACAGAGCTAGAAAGTTGAAGTATTTTCTTGAATGTAACAAATATATCTTTCTCTTGATGGAAAATACTCAAAATATAGCACAATGCAATGTGAGATGATGGGCTGAGAATACGCTCAGGTAACTGAAAATTTACATTGCAGACATGTACATCTAAGCTGGTCATGTAGATAACTTAAAATTAATGCACTTATGCAGTCCATTCGCCCTAAAGTAGAGCTGAGTATCTTAGGGCACACTGACTTGCTTATCCTTCCTTTTAGCCATCTTACTGGTGTAGTTTTCACGTTTTCATTGTCTAAATTGTGACAAATTAATCTCACCCAAGGCATACATTTTTTAGCAACTCATCATTTTCCAGTTGTCCTTGACATGATTTTCTGTCATCAGCCTTTTGATGGAGATGCTTTGTAGGCAGAAGGCCATGTATGTAAATGAAGTTACTTGACTTTTCTTTTTGGATTTTCATCTGTTCCACTGTTTTAGTCTCTCTTTTCGAGTGGACAGTGTCCTGAGCAACTTTGACACCCTTTAAAGAAAAAAAAAAAAAAAAAACAAAACACAAGAAGGAGAGGTCAAGTAATTAACTTCAGAAAATTTAAATTAAAAAGCAATCAAACTAAAAAGACCCCAAAAATCCAAACCCACCAGAAAATTATGCAAATTATCACAGGAGTGCCCTGTGAAGATTGCCGTGGGAGTTTCAGAGGATGGTTGTGACTTCCTGAATACGGAGGTGATTTACTGGGAGCTGAAACAGTGACTGATTGCAACAGAGATAGAATCATTAACATAATTTGCCAGTGAGTTCACACTGAGGAGTTGCAGCACTATATGGGTACAGGTTGTTTAAACTGGTGTAATTTAGATTATTGTGAAATAAACATGCTGTGGAGACAGATATAAGTACTGGGATTACAGTGTAACAATAGAAGTTCATTTCCACTTGTAAGCATTCTGGTAACAATTTGCTTGTAGTATTAAATTGCAACTTGTTTGAACACCCACATGTGATACTTGTGAACAGAAATGTTTCTACATACCGAAGTGACCTATATATGTTTTGTCATTTATCCTTCATTAAGTAATTCCAGTTTAATTTAAGGGGGAAAAAAAGCAGGCCTGCTTCCTTCAGAATTTCTCACAGAGGTTGCTCACTTGCAATCTGTTTACTTTGGGATGTAATCTACTTGAGTCTCTCTGAATACCTGAAGTGTTAATAAGGACAGAGAGAAAAGTTCTGGTGGTTTTTTGTTGGTTTCTAATAATATGCACTTAAAATAATCTCTCAGGATGCTTAATTGTCAGGAAGATATTAATGCTGGCTTCAGGAAGATTAATACAACCCCAGTGGGAAAATGTGACGTTAGGTGCATTAAATATTGTGTCACTTATATTGTTTATTTGCTGACATGGTTGTTGATGAATATATCCAGTACATATCCAGGATGCAGTTAGGAATTCTGTGTAAAGTAGGAGAGTATATTCTAAATTATCTTCAATTTTTCTTAAACTAGAAAAAATGGTAATTCCTATATACTCACCAGTAACCATGAAGGTAAAGGGGAAAATAAGAAAAGACAGGCTGTGGCAAGCATACGATATGGTAGAAAATTAGAAACAGAAGGTAGTCTTTAGTTAATTTATTTTATGAAAGTTTATTCCCAAGTCTTATCTAATGAGTACAATCAGGATAGTCCAAGAACCCCAAAACCAGAACGTTATTTCCCCTTTCTTGGGCAAGGAAAAGATGTTTGTATTAAGACCTCTTGAATTAACTTGCCTGGGAGCAAGCTTGTGCATTTTTCCCTCGCTACCTTTTTCAAGATGTATTTCCCGGACCTGTGGTCTCTCAAATATTTCATAAGGTTTATTCGATCTGCATAAAAGAGCACACGTGCTTCTAACTTTCCCAATGTATATAATGAAAATAAATAATCAGGATAACTTTCAGAGACAATGGTGGTCAGTTCATGTTCTTTTTTCCCCTCATGCCAGTGACCTTTTTTTGACGTTCCCCCTTAAGTGAGAGCTCATAATGAGTAATATTCTATGCAGGTGGTTTCATGAATTGTGAATGAGCTTTACATTCATTCTGTGACTTTCATGCGAACATACAATTTGATTCAATATGAAAACTTTGAACAAACCAAGGTGTGAAACAGGAATGTTTGCCAACCAGCCAAAAGAGGTGATTTTTATTTTTACAGTATTTTTTTACATTACTGTTTAATTACAGTACCGAGAGTAGCCATGATACAAATGTTTTCTTTACTTTCCTGAACAGAGAGTTTTCTCTAGTGAATGCAGCCTGAGGTTGCTCAAGGGCAGAAGGCATAGATCCTTGGATGGGATTTGTATGTTACATTATAGATAACCTGATGTAGCTACCAAAGGGTTAGTCCCATCCATGGCCTTCCTCTGACCCCTTTTCACAACTGTGGAACTGCTAAATGGTCAGTGAGTTGACAGAGAATGAACTCTACAAAATAACAGTTAATTTTCTGCCTGTTTAGCACAAGTCCTCATGCTTCTAAATGCTTTTTGCTGTTGCTTATCTTGATACTACCATTGGTCTGTGCTGTAAATCCTATTGAAATGGTTGAAAAAATAGCTACAGGAAAAGTTTAAGAAAGAATTCATGTTGCTACAGAGATCTGATTTTAAGTAGAGTCCCTGAGAAAGTTGTGCTGTCACTGCTGAGAAAGAATAATAAAACAGAGAATTTGCAAGGCTGGAATTTCCTAAATGAACACTGTCAAAATGAAAAATATTCTCAAAACCTTAGGTAAGAATGTAGCAGTGTCCTATTTGAGTTCAGGAAAGAAGGGAACCCTTTGGAAGTTGTTTTTTTCTGTGTGTGATAAATAGCAGGTGTGACACGTTTTCAGGATCTCATATGTCTGTCCTAATTCTGCTTTTGACTGTTCTTTAGATTTCATTGATACTTCCATTTGCCTCTGCATTAACCTGCCTCGATTCAGAGCAAAATATTAAAGTATGAAAATGTGATCTTAAAATCAAAGTATTAGACCCTCTTACGAAACTCAGCACTGCAATGTAGCTCCAAAGCATCTTAAATTTCACCATTTCCCCACTGAAATGTTCAGGGTGTCTTGGAACATGATTGTACACAAGAAATACTGCATGATAGAAGCCTCTTGTGGAGATCAGTGTTAGATGAGCTCTCTTGCACATAGCTAAAGAGAGAAATTATTGGTCTGAAAAGGTTGTGGGAAATCAAGCAACACTAGATATTATGATAATGGTCAGAACACTGTCTTGTATATTCTTCAACTGCAGAAATTCTGCATCTTGATTCATTAGTGCATCCAAGATGAAGGAGAGGGAAGGCTTTCCAAGTCAGTTACATTATGGAGCAGCATCACTGAAACAGAAAGCTTGACAACAGTTTGGTTGGCACAGACAGCTTAATTTGGGCACTACTTTGCAAGACCAATATGTGACTCTCATGTATTCAGGCAATATATTTTCATCTTGCACACTTTGTCATGCCTTGTAACAAGGCAAGAACATGCATATTGTTGGTTCCTCATGAAGTGTTAAGTCTCTGTAATCATAAGGTATTCAGCAATTGTCTGTTTACTGTGAAACTGAGGGTTAAAATTCTGCAGAAGATAAAACTGGAAATACTGTTCTACCTGTCAGGTTCAGCAGATACTAAGGCATGTGAATCTGATTTCTAATTGGTTTTACGTTAGCACAAAATCACATTTTAAGACAAGGTTATGCAAAAATTTACATGCCAAAGCAGTTCTTTTGACTTCAGGATCAGAATTTCAGAGTAGCTAAAGATCAAACTCTGTCTCTATACAGAGTTCACTGATAAACATGGTACGAATGTCTATAGCCTATAGCACTTGTAGAATTGACTTTTAAATTATTTTAGTAACTGTTGGTTACTAAATTAACTTACTCTAATAAAACATGTTTGAAAATATTGCTTGCAAGTTGTGGCTGCCTCCCCAACTGTAGCTGCTTTCCAGCAGACATTTTGCGCATCAAGGGAATTAAAGCATGGCTAACCAAAAAATGTAGCGTCTGTTATTGTCTTTGAGTAGGATTGGATTGTGAAAGCAAACAAATAAAGCTGGCTGAGCCACTAAAATGCATTATTCTGTAAATACCTGTCAGGTTTGCTGTATAGCCTGCTGCAGACAGACTACTTCTACCTACTTCCATTCATAATAGCAAAATAGTATTTTTCCCCATTTAGAATAGTAGAAGCAAAAGCTGAAGGTGAATGGGGTTGTTTAAAGACAGGGTTTGCAGCAGGTGTGTTTGTGGACTACTTAGATACTACACAGTAGAGTATATTTTCATGGAAAGAATGGAGTAAGTGTAATGCCTGCTCTTTGACATGAAGAAGAAGTGTTGACCTCCAGTTGCCTGGGGCAGTTGATGACTGGCAGCTGTCATTGTGGCATCCGTATTTTGTAGGATTTTGTTTTAATTGTGAGGTTTGCAAACCTAATTTAAAAGTAGAATGAATAATAAATAGATATAAGGTTTTTATGAAGATGAAAGAATTAGCTCTGTGTAAGGGAAATTCAGATATGATTCTCAGAGAGGCACATCTGGAACACAACTTGAAAAATATAGTGGTATATAATTTCTGATTCTGACCTGTAATAGTGGAAAAGATTCTCACTTATCAAGAACAGTGATCATAAACCAAAGATTAAAAATAAGTCTTACAGCAGAAAACTCAGGAATAATAACAGGGTAGACAACTCATTGGTTTGGTAAGTCTAAATCTTAAAGACATTTACAGATTTTGCTAATATGATTAGACATTCAGAACAGTAATTTTTCTTCACTCTTTGGCACCAGCTAGACCTCTACCATAACGTTGGTTGGTTTTGTTTTGTTTTGTTGTTTTAATAAAAGCTCTCCAAACAAAAAAAGAGGAGAAAAAAAGCCCAAATGAGAATAATGAGCTAGGTAAAACCAAACTGGGAGAATGATTATGTCATGGAATTACGTATCACAGAATATTCTGAGTTGGAAGGGACCCACAAGGATCACTGAGTCTGACAACTCTTAAGTGAATGGTCCATACAGGGATCAAACCCACAGCCTTGGTGTTATTAGCACCATACTCTGACCACCTGAGCTCATCTCAGGGTCATAGGTATTCCATTTCTCTTTAATCAAGGTGTGTGTTAAAAAGAATGAGAATCTACTAAATAAGAACAGACCATAGTAGTGAGTATAACCTAGGACAAGCAGGAAGTTTGTAATATAAACAATATGGGAGTTTTTAATCCTGGAAAACCTAAACAGGTCTCAAGAACACTGGACTCGCTGTCAGCAGCACAGGCATAAATGCCTTTACGTGACTAAGAGTTCAGAATGAGTTCGCTCTGTCTCCCCTGATGCGAAGGGTTGGGCCAGGCCAAGTGCACCTCTTTAGACCTCCTTCCACACAGGTGCTTCTGTGAGGCTTGGGATTAGGAATTCTGAACTGGACTCCTTTTGGACAAGACAGAAGGCTATTAAAAATGTGTTTTTATCACTGTAAATATAAGTATCTACTAAATTATACTCTATGTTATTTGAAAATGACAGTATTTATCTCCTCTTTGTAGTGATTTATTGTACTTGGAGTACATTTTAGAGCAGAATAATAATAATTAAAATTTATTCATAGAAATGTTATATACTTTTTCAACTTTTATTTACCAGTTTGCTTGAGTTTTGTGAGACCAAACGTAAACAAATATCCTGTGGATTGAGTTTTTCTTCAGGCAGTAGTTGTCTTAAGGGATCTGTTTGTCAAACTGCTCATTTGAATATCTGTATTTTGTGATAATACTGTACTGGAATGCTCATCTTTAAAGTGTTTAATCATCTATGTCTGATTGAAAGGACTAAGAAATATATGTGCATTCCCAAGAGTATCTTGTAAGCCTAAGAACTTAAAACAATTTGAGGGCAAATGCTACATGATTTTTTTTTACTAAATAAATCTTTTTACAGTGTAAAGATTTTTAAAGATAATATTATGTTGCACTTGCATGTAGTTTCCTTTCTCTGTGCAACCTATAATTTGCACAAGAATGTTTTCCTTAATTAAAGGGTAGATTTTTCCAAAGTAGAATAGGAGATATTCATGTTTTATGTCTTTTGCTAAAACTGCTTAAATTAAGTTTAAATTAAGTTTTCATGTAATTTGATTTGGTATTATTTTTTGTTAGTAAGTAATTTCAGAAGTCTAAGAATTCCTTGCTGGAAAATATAATCCTCTTGCCATAGCTGAGAAATCAGCTAATTAATTATGGCAGGGCAGTGCTAATTGCTTTATAACTGTTTAAATAACTTGTGTATTCTTAGTCGCATTATTCTTTTGATTGCCTGATCTTAGCAATGTTCCTGTGGTTGTGGTGTTTTATTTTGGTGGGGTTTTTTAGTGTCCTCTTCTGTCGTTTGTTGTAATAAACAGCCTCAGTTTAGGGACTGTGCCTCTGATCTTGTTGCTTCTGGTTTTGGATAGTACCGCTCTAAGAATACTAAATGTTGTTGCTGCTTTTCAGTTTGCCTCAAAGTGATGTGACTTGTAAGGTCCTATGTCACTAGATACTGGATATTGTCCTAGGAACAGGATTTTTTTTTCCTTGAGAAACAATTGAAGCAAATTTATAGTGATAAATTCAAATTACATGGTCCTGGATTATATCAATCTGCTAAAAAGAAAGAAACAATTGTGCATATTAAATGGAATAACAACATTAACATCTCTCTGTCATAGCTCGGTATTGGGATTCCTTTTTCGGTGATGCAAATTCTTGCCTCATGTTTCCCTGCTCAGGCTTGGTTTTCTGGGGTTAATTTTCCCAGAGTTTCTGCCTGGGCTTGAGAAGAGCTCTGTACAAAGGGAGTCAGTACAGCCTAGTGGAGAGCAGAGTCATGAGCATTTGCATCTCTGGAATGTTTTTATTGACAAACGGTAGTCTGCTATTGACATTCGTGTCCCTTGGTGATACTTCTATCCTGGCTTATCTTTGCTGGTCAAATGCCTTAATTGTTCTGGCCTTTAATTCAGTCAAAGTTGGTGCAGGAGTGGAAGAGAAAAGAGAAGGAACAGGTCTAACAGAGCATCAAGCTTGAGCTGTGAAGCTGCTGGCAACGATCAACCTGTCATAATGTTATGATTTGTTCATTTTTATACCATTTATTAGCCTTTACTTGTTGTGCCATTTGGCCTCCAGGGCAGATAAAGTGCTGTCTAATTTGGTAGGTTTGCTTCTGTCAGAGTGGCCTCGACAGAGAAGGTGTTAGCTGTAGTGACAAATAATCAATAGCTGTCGTTGTCATGAGGAACGTGAGTAGTTGGGCCTTTCATCTGGAGGATTAGAGGTCTAATTGGATTGAGAATAGGGAGGGTGAGCTGTTGGGTAACCCTGTCAGCTATGTTAAGCTGTCAAATGTCAGCCTTCCTGAAAGGAAGAAGGAATGGTTAGCTTTCAGAAACAAGGAAGAAGACATATGAAAGCTTTTTAAAAAGTAATAGAAAAGTGGAATAGGCCAACATACGCTCTTTAACCCTTTCTTGTTTAATTATATATCTTACTAATTAATGAGGATGTGTGATGTGCACTCTCTCGCTTTTCTCTCTGAGACAGGCAGAATTTGCGTGGAACAGATTTGGCAGTGTTATACCAAATCAGACTGGTTTTATGTCTTGAGAAAAAGCCAGTTAACTACTCAGGTGGGGAATATAAATGCAAAAGGTTATGACATGGGAGAGGAAAATATCCACCAATGGAAGGAATCAATTAGTAGAAGCTGTAAGGAAACCGAATATTTTATTTTACTATTTTGTTGTAAAGATTTGTCAGTCCAATAGTACCAATATATTTTTGGACATATTAGTAGTACTAAAAAAGTGGTTTCTTTATTTGTCATCTTATCTTGTCAGTCTTTTCAAAGAAGTCTTAACTGTAATCATACCAGTGTTCCCTTTCTCTAAATAATACATTTTCCCTCAGATCTATAGTATTTGGCCATAGTTATCCATGGCCACTCTTACCAAGAGCTAGCATCCTTAATTGTTGATGACCTTGAAATAGCAAGGTTTTTAGGGGGGGGGGGGGAAGCTCTTTATTTTATATCAGCTATGTAAAGAAAAGACAATTTTATATTTTTCTTATTTTTTCCCCCTGGACTTGTAGATACTTTAAGTCTCATAGTTTTTTTGGGTTTTTTTCTGTGTTTGATCATTTATTCTGAACTAGTGGTTTTACTCTTGATGTTTCAGTTTGGACTGATTTCCCTGCTTCTGCCCTCTCTTCTGCAGCACTTATTGATGATTATTGGGACTCACAACATTGTTCTTGCTGGTGGTCTACTGTGAACACTGGCAAGCCTGTCCTTAATCTTGGGTTTATCTTTGCAGATTAGAACCGTGATGTAAGTATTCCAGAAGCAGAACTCTTGAATGGATTGTCTGTTATCACGTTTCAATGGCTTATGTGACAGAAACCATGTTTTTCTCCACTTTGAGATTGACTGCCTACTCATCTTTATGTGAGAGTCTGGATTCATTATGATGAATAATTTTTAGGTTTGCAATTAGTTATCTGACAGCTATTGTACCTCTGTCATTTATTTTCTCATAATCCAGTCCTCCTGACTCATTTTTCTCTGTTTTATTTCATTGCTTCCCTAACTCTGACTTTATGATCTTGATATTTATTTTTGAGTCTGTGTAATCTGATTTAAGCACATTTAACCTTCTGGTGTGAGCTACAGGAAGGGCAGATGAAGAACTGACATTATAGCCTGCTCTTGCAGCTTTAAGTGTGTTGAAGAGATCTGAGATTGCTGAGCTACAAGAGAGGTACTATGCTGCTTTGGCCTGGTTGGCTTCAGTATCCACGAAGCTGACACAGTGTTTCTACACTGTGTTGTAGTCTGCTCTATAGACACACTGTGATAAAATGAGATGGTAATAAAATAAGCCCAGGCCTGTTTATTAGTATAATTTTTTCAATTATGTTTTTACCTTATTGAAAATCTGTCCATTCTTCTGCATAAATCTTTTTTACAAAGTTCTGTCTTAAGTTTTTTCATTGTGATAAAAAGCGTGATTAATTCAGTATCTTAATTTCCAGAGCTTTACCTGCTTTACACTTGCTACTAAAATTCTCACTACTAAAAACCCTTGCACTGTATTTTTTCCCAGGCAACTTCCTTGCCATGGCAGTGATCTGTGGTTTCTTTGTTTTCTCCCCTAATTTGTCTAGCTCAAACATCACTACTGGTGGTGTTTTCTTTCTCTTTTCCCCCAACAATGTCACAGTTATTTTCATTAACCTAATTGATTTATTTTCATTATATAAACTATTCCCTCTCATTTTCAAGCATGATGTAATTTTGCTTCTCTGCATCTCTGTTCCACTTCTTGTTCTGCTCATTCTCCCCTTTTCCTCCATTTGGCTTTGTATCTTTTTCTACCATGTTTTCTGTGCTTAAAATAGTCCAAGAAGGCTATTGTCAGGCCCAAAATATATACTGTATTATCATCCTGGTGCTTCCGTTGGACAGTCTGGATCTCAAGTTCTTGAAATTTTAATTTGAAATTTCATTGAAAATAATAAGAAAAGAAATGTCTTCAGCCTCTCTGATTTTCTAAAAGATTTTGCAAATATGAATCAAGTGCAAACCACGGTGGCAGAACATTGAGAAGCTCTGCTTGTGTTGTGTTTCTCAGTGGAAAGGAACTAATTCTGCATGGCATATGGAATGATATCTTAAATATCTGTACAACCAGCTGGTAGAATTACTGTATTTTCATCTATTGAATTCACCATATACTTTTGTGAGTAAAGTTTGGAAGAATTTCTGGGCTGATGACTTACCCATTTTCACTTTTTCTCATTTTTCCTAAGTGGTCTTCCATAGCAATAATTTTTGAGGCTGCTATCAATGAATAAAATAATTTGTATCAGTTTATGATAATTATAAATTTATCCAGAATGAGTAGGTAAAGTGATCCTGTACTAAAGAAAAACTGAGTACTGAAGGCTAAAAAAAATATTGATGCATAACTTCAACTCAGAGATTTTGTTGCAACAACAAATTAGAACTGAACAGGATGTACATGTGCCCAGCAAAGGCAAGTGCTTTGTGCAGGCATGAGCAGTGCTTTTGCTACAGAACATTATTCCATATTGCTTGATGTTTTAAGTTGACTTAATAATCCTGTTTTTCAGCTGCTAACTGTCTTGTCATACTGTGATCAAACAGCTGTCACCTCTCTCTCATTTTGTTTATTCAGAGGATAGGTGAAAATTTCTCTAGCATTTGATCTTGAAAGTAAGGGTTGCATCTTAAAAGTGGTATTCTTTTTCAACACAGTGCTTACTGTACTTGGAGTGTTATGGTAGATTTCCTTTTGTTTTCACTTACTGATGTCCCTTGATGAACTAGAGACTTGCCTGGCTCTTCTCCCAGGACAATAGTGTCTGCTGCCAGGTCTGTACCTTAAAAAGTACCTTTGCAGACAAAGACATCTCCCTGTTTGAGTGTCCTTTCTGAAACATCGTTCTTGCATTAATTGCCCCTCTGCAGCTGACCTCATGACTGATCTTTAATGGTTACAAGAAGAAATATTGTTGTTGGGACTGAGAAACTACTTCCTTGTTTGTGTCCAGATCTGGCACTGACAAATTAAAACAGAACAATCACTAGTATTAGCTCATCAGTTTGGTTTAGTTCAGTTTTGTGAACTGTAGAGTGATTCCTGTTTGAATAAGGTGACTTTTCCCAGCTATTCTGTGGTAAAAAGTGAAGGTATTTGTTTTCACTGATTATAAATGTTATTTTAATTTTAGGAGAATTAGTTTTGTGCTAAATGTTTCCACATAAGCCTCAATAAATGTAGTGCCAGCAATAGATCATTTTGAAACAGCACACCTTCCTGCTGAAATCTCCAGGCATCTTCTATCAGGTGTCTGACACCTCCTTAATCTGATGCTCAGGCTTGTCATTTGAATCAATAGTATACTAGATAGGATGTCTTCAGCATGCAAGGCTTCTGCTATAGAAGGTATTTGAAAAATAAATTCAGATCTTATGGCCAGCCACAAACTCCAGGAGCACTAATCTTTCATTTGTCTCTCTCTTTGTCTGTAAACAGTTGGTTAAATTGTTGATTAAAGAGAATTAAGTGAATCACACTCAAGTCAAAATGGATATGTATGAACTACATAAGCAAATTATGATGTTGCCTTGAAAAGCAGCAGCTAATGTCAGCATTTCATAAAATACAGAACTAATTTAACTTACCTATTAAGATTAACATTTTTTTGTCTCTTTGTAGAGCAGTTTGGAACCCTCTTTTGTTACACATTTTCTTTTATTAATGAAGAAATAATGAAGAATGCTACCAATTCTTATCAATGAAGAATAATTTCTGCTGAAATATTAACTGATTTATGTTACGAATATAATCTGTATGTGTTCAGACTTCTGATGGGAACATTTAAACATAGAGATATACATAAAGGACATGTTTTTTCAACATTGTTAGTATGGTATAGATTTGGGAAGGCTTTGCAACACCAACCTTGAATTGTTATTTTATCTGCCTGTAGTCTGAACAAAGAGAAATAAATCTAATACTTCTATTACTGCTAGGATGTAGTTTGAGTAGCTTATGAAGGCTTTGATTTATTTACCGATACTCTAAGTAGATTATGGCTTCATTTTAAATCTCAAACATGAATGTAGCGTCTATAGGAACTATAAAATATTGCCATATGTAAAAGAAGCCTGAAGTGTCTTAATAATTATTTAAATTAAAACCTACCTACCTTTATTGCTCGTTGTTTTCAGTATGGATTGTGTGTCTACTTCTGTAATAGTCCTGGAGTCTTCAGCATGGCTGGAGAAATGTTCTTGGCAAACAGAATTTGATAGGTAGTTTTGCAATTATTTCACACAGTGGTGTGTTATAGGACTTAAGATATCTGAAATATATTTAAGTCACATAAAAGACATGCATTTATTTTCAGATAAAACAGCAGCTACGATAGTAACCAAAAAAAAATCTGGAAAGATGTGCTGAAAAATGAGCATATATGCAAAGTTTTCATTTTGTTAGCATCATTGCTTCCTTCAGTCTGTCAGGACAGGACATTTACTTAGAGGGTTCAATTAAGAAGTACAAGGCAGTAGTGACACAGTACTGATCAGAGTGATGCTTTGTAATAATGGCAATTAGTTTGCTTCTAGAATGAAATAGTACTGCACAAATTTACGAGCGAGGACTTGTACTGAACTGGTGGCTGTCATTCAGACTTGTTTTTCAGGAGGAATTCTGTTGTGAATAATACTGTTATTTAGAACACTTTTATTAGATTTTTTAAAAATCATACATGTATTTCAGGGATATATTTCATAGTTTTGTAACGCTGCTCTTAGTTCAAGATGATTCAACTCAAAACCATTAAGATCAAGAAAATTAATGAAGTAAATATTTTCTAGTACGGGTATTTTTTGAGAGGATGGAGTCAGTACTTTCTGACAAATCTTTCAAATCACTGTTTTTTGAAGTACAGTATTTTTTGAAAGCTTAGTCTGATTCTTTTTGAAGAGGTGGGCAGTGATCCTGTAAATATGGATGATGTGTCTCAGGCTTTGTTGTAAATCCCCAGAGATTGTGTGTTGTGGGTACTTCTGCCTGAATGAATTGAAAAGAACACTACAGGAAAACAAGTTCAGTAACAGTGGAAGAGATCAACTGGAAATGAGATTGCTAATTGCATTTTCATCCTTGTAGTGTTTTTTATATGAAAGGCACTAATTTCTATAGGTAGACCATAACATTTAGAGCCGAAGAGCTGAGAACACTACACAGAAACAACGTGTACAGGCCGTGGATAAATGAGGTCAAAGGCTGTAAGATACAAACACCTATTTCCTTTCAACTTATGCTGGGAAACAGTTTTACCTTGGCTTTTACAGCACTGGTCAGTTGTCTATTCTATTGTTCAACTGCATGCCAGTTGATAGTTCTGTCTATTCCTATGGAAACAAAGATATTGAAGCCAATCTTGCAAGAGGCTTTAGGGAGAAGTGCTCTTAGTTGAGACACTGCCTTGCTTTCACTCGAAATGTCTGATAGTCAGAACTGGCCTGAAGTTGTGCTGATGTATTGCCTAAGATGCTTTGCCAGACAGATGAACACGTTCAGCTTGGAAACTGGTAAATAAGTTTTCTGTTTAGCTGGCTGAGAGGTTTTTCTCCAGTTGAGTGTCTTGCTATTGAGTCTAGAATGCTGCTAATGAAGGTTGCTAAAAGGGTACTTTGTGAGATTAAACCCAATGTGAAAAATCAGTGATGTTTTTGTCATGGTTGACTGGAAAGGATTAGCAAAACATCACATATTTAAATCCACCAGTGGTTTGTTAGATAGGAGGAATGGCATCATCTTTGTCCACACAGAGGTAATAAAGAGCTTACAGATTTATTTATTTATTTATTTTTCCAAAACTGTGGTTCAATGGATGACTGCTAAGGGTTATGTCTAAAACAGTCCTAAAGATTTTCTTTTACTTAATTTTTCAGTTACATTGTTAATCAAGGAGTTTCTGTAGAATGGTTTGGGCTGGAAGGGACCTTAAAAATTCTCTTGTGATAACCTTTAATTTTTACTCAAATTAAAACTACTTAAATGCTTAATTTCAAGTTTTCTTGAATTAAACCAGTTGAGCTGTGACTAAAGTTGTTTCAGAGCTAGAATAAATACTGGTTTAACTCCCTATAATTAATAAAATTTACATTATTATATTTTATCTACCTGTTCAGGGAGTGGTTGTTTACATTCACTCCACAAAACCTTTACTGTGGTTGCATGTGGAAATCCAGTTTTCTGTCATCTGCCACCTGATTAAGGAATGCAGAGAATGGGAGGGAGTAGTTTCTCTACTATCTCTGCAGACTTTGCTCTTAATGTATTTAATATACACTGCCACGGTGAGTAGACAGTGTGCAGAAAAAATGAGCTAAGAATTACTACCTTCAGCATCTAATTCTTACTCAAGTGTACCAAGTGTATGTCCCAAACATTGAGGGGAGTATTTGAAGGGATTGAGAATGTCCTTATAACTGTTTATGTTTAATAGGAATACTTCAGTGTATTTGTTCTATTGGACTTCTCTATCAGATTGATGAATATGATCACCTTTATGAAATAATTTGATTTATTCACCCTCTCTCTTGGTGGGGTTTCACTGAACAGTGACAACATTTTTGCACCTCCTGTTTTAATGAAAAATGATTAATCAAACTCTTAAGATTTATGGATAAAATAGAATTCCCTTTCCTATTAATGGTTTGCATATCAAAATAATATTTATTATGGCAGAGATGGGGGAAAAAGTTACCAGGAGCTTTTCTGTGATTCTAATTTTGTGTATTTTTGATATAGCATTTGAAATTAAAGTATATTAAAATATGTTAACTTTTAAACGTATTCAAAAATTAATATAAATTTTCTTTTGGGCTTATTTGCTTGAATTAGAATATTCTGTGTGTTGAAGTTGTATGGCAAAATAGCATGTGATAACCAGAGAAACAGCCTGATATTTTGATGGTGAGTTTACTAATTTTAACCAGAAATTTGGGTTCTAAGTGGCTATGTTGACTTTGTTTATTTTCAGAAGTTGTTAAATATAATTTACTGATATGCAAGGAGAGTAAGAATGGTACAGTCATATATGTTAAAAGGTTTATAGCTGTTGTAACCAGACAATATTAATTCAGTTTCAGTGTATTAGAAATCAAGAAGTTTTACTATTTCGTGCATAGATAGTATTTCAAATCACATGTGTTAATTTATAACTGGAAATAATTCTTATTTGCAGTTAAATTCATATATTTACTTCCTAGCCTCTCTTTTAATAACTTCTCGTTTGAAGAATCCTTGTGAGATTTCTGGCAATTAGCTGATAATAAAAGCTTATCAAAATGCTCCTTTTGATGTATAGATTTCCATTGCTTTTGGAACACTGTTCTGTTTCTACATATATCTAATTAAAAGCATGCTGAAACAGCTTCTGTTTTTGTAAGTGCTTAGTTTGTTCCCTGAAAAGCTACTAAAGTTGGTAGGTTACAGAAAGTCCTTTGTATGCTCCATGTCGTTGTAAGTTGTTTCTGATGTTCTTAGAACCTGCTTCTTCTCACAGGGATAGTAAAGAATGGAACAACCTCTAAAGAAACCATATGCACAACACCTTTTCTTTCCAGACCTATTCAAATTTTTGGGGTTTGAAAATTTCTGACCAAGTTTATTTGTGGGCTGAAACATCCTCTCTTCAGCAGCTCCTCACTGGAAAAGAGAGAGTGTGTATGTTTGTGTACAAATAAGATTATCTTCTGTAAGATCAAGTAGGTCAAAGACAGCAGTTTCTACTCTGAAAATAATCAAGTTAAATTCAGTTGCCGGTTTTGTTTTAAATAAAAAGTTAATGGATTTGTTTATCTTCTAAAGGCTCAGCTAGCAATTAGGGAGTTAAAGTTTTTTTACTTTCACTGCTGCTTGAAAGCATCTGACAGCAAAGAGCTGTTCTCAACTTCGGCTGTAGCATCTCTGCTAATCTGTTGGCAAAGTGTTCTCATTCAGTGCAAAGTGGCTGCTGTGTTCTGCTTGGGGTTTAAGCTAAAATCTAAATTCCTTTCATGTTGTACACATTTTACCTCAGTGAGTGTCTGAGTGCATGATATGATTTACTATTTGTCAGTGAATAGATTTCTACTGACTTTAGAAACTCACATGTCACTATTAAAAATGTAGACAGTTTTGTGTTGCAGACATGAGTAGGAAGTCTTGCCTCCAACTTTTAAGGAGTCCTGGGTTTAAAAGGTTTAACCTCTAATCTGACTGTTAAAAGATCATACCAATCTGTTTCTTTTTTTGTTGTTGTTATCTTAGAATAAGAACTAGTATATTTGGGGCAGAGTGTGCTTCTCTGGAAAAGGAGATAAGTGGCCCAGTATGCTAAATTTCAGTGTACGTTTTTAGTTTTAATCTGGGTCTAAACCAGAGCAACAGTGTACATGAGTGTATCTGTGTGTAATAACTAATACAATTAGTTTTTCTGTTCTAAAGATTATGTAATGTATCCAGCTTAAATACTTTCCTAAATACTATTTAGGAGTTTAAAAAGGAAAGTTAAAACATTAATAATATTTAAAGACGATAAAAGTATAATCACTGTCCATGCTATGATTGGTTTAGTATTAGAAGAGCAGATGTTTTATCTTTGCAATTAATTCAACTGTAATAATTTTATGGTGTTCTGTTTGTGGAAGAGTAAAACTAACTGAATTATATATTATATTCCTCTGAAGAGGATTTATTGTTAAATAGCCTCTCCTTAAAAAAGAATACTGAGAAAATTGTGCTAAAATGCCTTACATAAGTGCTGCTTAATTAATAATGAATATATTTCAAAAAATCAAAATTTAATAAGCTAATAAATTATTAAACTATGGTGGGATGTATAATTATCTGATCTCTGAAATCCTTTCTGTCATGAATGGTGGACTTACTACGTTGTTACTCCTTCTCTGCTGTCTTCAAATGCACCCATTTAAACAGGCTGACCTTCACACTTCTGATTTTGTGGGGATTTTCACTTTACCACTTGCCTGCACTCTTCTGTGCAGTTGCTGACCAGGCTTGGTTACTGCAGTGCTCTCTGTTAGGGGCTGTGGTCAGTGGTTAGTGCCTGATTTTGATAAATCTTATCTTAACAGTGCAGAAACAGCAAGGGACAGGGTGCAAAAGAGTTTTAATCAATGAATCATTCTTTGGGAATTGTAACATTGAAGGATTTAGGGTATTCAATAACATTTTTGAATACTGATAAGTGACGTTTTAACTAGGAAGAAAAGTAACTGAGAGAAATAGCCTATTTTGACACCAGAAACATATAAGAATTTAAAATTATATGGGGATAAATATGTAAACATAAACAGCAAATTGGGTACAATGTGCACCACCCTGTCAGCAGTAAGTTCTTCAGGACTAAATATGGGTATTTATCTAGCTGATTTTGTAGAAATAAATTCAATAGGTTACTTTTTTAGGCCTGCCTGTACAAAAATATTAACTGTAGTGCTAGATGGAAAATAGCAAGTCTAATGGGAAATAAGGACACAAAATGTAAGGGTGTAGTAAATAATCATTTGATAATGAATTGAAAACAAACACAGTTGAATATGAATTGTAGGATCCGAAGGCATGTATTAGAAATCCTCCACAGTTGCACCTGAATAAAGTATTAGCCAATATTTTTCATCAACAAAACTTAACATCACAAATAGTATTTTTTTAAGGACACTGAAGGTTACACAATGTTAGGCATTATTGTCAAAGATAGGGTGGCAGTGGCTGGGATAGCAGAAGAGTGAGAATACGGCAAGTAATTGAAATGGTTAGAAATACTATAGTCCAAAATGTGAGTCAGGGGAGCAAGGGAGGGGCAGAAAAATTTATTCTATGTATTATAAATTTATTACTTGAAAATGACTGAGAAGAATGTCAATGTGTTAATTGATGTGAGAATTTAATTTTTTTGTATATTCTGAGAGGGTATATGCACTAGCAGTAGTCAATTGTCATTGTGAATCAGTAGGGTACTTCGTGGGACCTCTTCTGTTACACTCTACTCTCTGCTTGTTTGTGTTACAACTAGTTACAGCTAGAAGGAGCACAGAGAGCTAATGATATTTTCAGGATGATGTAGGGTTTATCCGTTGTTACTGAGATAAATAGACCAATGCTTATTTAGATTTTAAAAGCTGCACTATGTTTTCATGAGTAGAAGAATGAAGTGTGTGCCTGTGTGTGTGTTGTCTTAAAAAAAACCCCAACAAACAAAACCTAAAAGCCCCAGACTGAAACAGAGAGAAATGTGAGGGGGGGGGGGGGAAATACCAAACTCTGTAACTCCACTTAAAAGAAAACGCTGAGACTTT
>JAWWES010000081.1:90240938-90252256 GCA_035583135.1 Lophotriccus pileatus | reverse complement strand
CCCCCCCCCCCCCCCCCCCCCCCCCCCCCCCCCCCCCCCCCCCCCCCCCCCCCCCCCCCCCCCCCCCCCCCAAAGCCCAAACTCTGTAACTCCACTTAAAAGAAATCTCTGAGAATTTTTTTTAAAGGATTAGATGTTCTTACTCCCCATTGTGCTGGAGAATGGATTTACTAATCCAGAGGGTCAGTTTTAACCTTCAGTTCTGATTTGTGGTTTATTTGTAAATATTTTTAAGGCTTTCTATTCTGTTGCAAGTATATGCCCTGACTACATCTTCAGTGCTTATGACTGTCAGCAATAAAGAGTCCTTAGAAACCACCTCCTTTGTAAAGGTTTATATTCTTTTGGTCAGTGTGTTCCCAGTACTGGGAATGCAGGTATGTAATTTTGAATTGGAGCCAAAGTAGCATCTTCACGGTTTAACAGCTTGGCATTCTTTTTAATGACCCCTGCCGTGTTTACCAGGAAGTTATGCAGAGATGCTGGGCTGCCTTTTCCCTAGTTCTCTGGCAACCCTTACAGTCCACTAAATCTTCACAGGCCTATTGTAGGTGTTCTGAAGATCAAGCATAGCTGTGCTGTAACAGTAGTCAGCTCATGTTCACTACAGTATAAATTATTACAAATCAGTCATGTTAAATATTTCACATGGATTAGAATTGTTATGGTATTTGAAAATGTGGTCTCAGCAGTGAAAAGGGAAATAAGCAATCTGTCTACAGGCATCAACCCCTTTTAACCCACTGATGACAAGCTGATGGCAGTCTATGTATGAATGGGCTTTTGATGCTTGGAGAGATGCACATATTCCTCTGACTCTTAGCCTTATCTTGTACAGCTCAGTTTCTCCCTTTATAAGAGGTGTTATATTTATCTATGTAGTAGGCTTTTAAAATATAAAGATTAAAAGTGTAACATCAGAGATATATCCACACTACAGAGTAGGAGGAGTGGTTAACCAGAGTTTAGAAGCACACAGTTATATAACGACCAAGTTAACTCACCAAGAAATGGTGGGATGAAAAGGGAAATAAATTTTCACAGAGTTCTGTTGCACGTCACCAGAATGTTTCTAGAACCCAGGTGAACTGTTTAAAACAAGCTTGTATGTTTCTGAAATACTTTAAATTCTTAAGTGTCATTCATCATTATGAATGCCCAGGAGAATTTTTTGGGGGATTCTGCAAAATATTCCTGATTGGCAATCTAGACTACAGAGAAACTGATTATGCTGTCATTCATTTAGGATTTGGATGGAATAGTTCTATTCCCCCCTTTAATCCTTCCCCATTTCTTCTAGAGCTATGTCTGGTACAGGGATAGGATATTGATTTAATGAGGCTTTAGCCATACAAAATGAAAATAATATAAGGAGACAGAATATTAAAAGTTTAGGAGTGTTGATTCTAGCAATATTTATACTTGTCTACTGTCTTCTAGAGTTAGCTGTAGTGTGGAAAAGTGTCTGGACCCTTATCTACTTAGTGATTGTTCAGGAGACAAGTGTGGTGAAGCTTTGTTTCAATATATGCACACTTGACATCAATGTGATAATGTCTTACACTTCAGATGGTGTTTCATTATATAACAACACTCAGCAATCCAGGCTTTTACATTTGTGTATTTTATATGATGTTACTTTAAGTGCCCCTATTGCTGTTACAGACTTCGACTTTCAGTTCAGGAAATTCTTACTCATTTCACAGGAACTGTGCTCAGTTTCCTTTCAATTCTGAATCAGAAAAGCATCAGTTTTAAGTCAGTTAAGAGGAGATGTTCCTAATAAGTATTAATTGTAGTTGTTCTTTCATTTCCTGATAGCTGAGCAGTGATTCCAGCTGCCACTGCTGGCATCGCCAGGCTCCTGCCAGATGCAACAGAGCACTGTACGTGACGTCTGTGCTGGCAAGTTAAGGTGTCTTGGTGTCAGAGGGAACATGCATGATATCTCTCAGCTGAGGAGAGAATAACCTGTCACTTGTTAAGGAGGTTAACACTTGTTTATACTAAGAAATTTCTGGAGGAATTTTGCTTACCTGAAGAATAAAACTGTCCACATGAAACAGGATTATATACAGCAATTTGTTGTTAGCTCTGTGTTAATGTAAGTTTCATGCTTTAACGCTGTGCCTTGGAATGTATTAAATTATCTACTTGTATTGAAAAGGTAAATTAAAAAAAACAAACATTAACAACTCTGAATCTTTCTTATACTGCCAGATATCACGTGGGGAACAAAAACTGCCAAATCCTCCTTTTTATTGTGGGTGCCACACTATTTGCACAGCTGTATTTTTGTGATGGCTTTTTCCATGTTGAGTTGGTTGGTCTGTTGTGCTACCTGTTAATAGAGAGAGCCAGCTAGTAGAGGTGGGTAACATTATTTAAAACTTCCCAACAGCAATACAAGAATATGATTGCTCTAAATGTTGCATTACTATTGAACTGTTCTGGACACTGGACTGGTAGGAGCCTGTGCCTGTTTGTTCAGGAAGGGCTGAAACCTGACCCAGAAGGGCTCTAGATATTCGAGTGGCTTTGCAGTGGTGCTGGAATCACTCTCTTTCCTGATACCCATATGCCCATGTTAGGTTCAGTCACATAACAGATCTCCTGTCCTTTAGTTTGCTAGGGAAGAAAAGGACTGCCACTGATCCAAGGAGAGGAAAAAGAAATGTTCTTTCCCTAATCTTCCCGCTGCTGAGGGAAGGTACCATGGGCCAAGTTCTGAGGAAGCATTTGAAACAGAGGCACGTGGTGACTGGGTGACTTAGAGCAGGACTCTGCAGGCTAAACAGAGTAGCATGATGTGAAGTGTGAGGTTGATGTTTTAGTGCATTGGTGTTACAACCAGTAATTTCAGTATCAGCCTAATCATAACTCCACTGTTATCAGAACAGAGCTAATTTTTTTCTGTAGTCTTTCACTTAGGTGACCATATGGAGCGGACTGACTGTGGCTGGTTGACAGATGCCCAGCCAGCTGCTCTCTCACTACTCTTACTCACCAAGCCAGGGAGATAAAATATGTTGAAAAAGATACTTTATATGAATGAATAAATAATCACATTAGGCCCAGAAAGGTAGGTAGAAAATTTTAATTTTAGGGATAATATGAACTCTGGCAAATTCATTTATTCTGATTAAGATGTTTCTTTTATCACTCTTTCCTCTGTTGAAACGTTCAGGAAAGGAGAGTTTTTTAAACTGCTTAGTAGTTAAGCTCGGGGTCCAGAACTTTCTTCAAAGTCATTGCTTGATGGCAGAGCAATGGTTGCTTATTGAACTGTCTGTCTACGGAAAACTGTGTTATACTCCATTGCAGTTAGTATATGTGGCTGAAATTTTGAAATAGCAGAAGTATTTCTCCTGGTTATGCTGAAGCCAGTTATCAGATGTGCTGTAGTTTGCATATAGAGTTGTGTCTTTTGACTAAAAATAATTTTGACTAAAGGAATTTTAAGAATTGACATTGCAAGGTAAACTTTGGCTACCGTTAACGGAGTTCTTTGTACTAGTATTTAATCTTGTTTGCTCAGAATGTTTTCACTGTATAACAGAATCATTTTTGAGACACTATTAATGGTAAAAGACTGTGAACTGACTCAAAGCACTTTATGCTGCCCAGGATGTTTAGGTCAATTAAGTACGAGCTTGAAGACTTTTTATACACAAGCATTTTATAAAAATGAAGGAATTAGTTTTTCAAGTTAGGCACACATTTTCACTCTCACCACCTAGAGAGACCTAAATTAAATCTGCCTTAAAGACATGTTGATACACTGCATATTTACAAACTTAAACAGTGATCAATTGAGGGAAATTTTACTTTGTCATTAAAAAGGATGGTGCAGATTTCTAACAAGTGAAAGGCAGACAGCAACATTCATGGTATTACTAAAGAAAAGAACAGCAGTCAGAAGTAAGAACATAAGTAAGATAATTCGTATTATATATATATTATTATTATATTATATTACTATATTGTTATATACATAAGTAATGTAAGTACAGGTGTTTTCTGTTGTGTTTTAAAAAATCTTAATTAATTTGGAAGAAACAGAATCTGTTGTATTTCAGAATGAAGGGATTTATTACAGATTCATTTGGTAAGGAGAGGGATTGTTGGTGGCTAAGCATCCAAGAGAATAATGTAGTAGTAATTGGTAGAAAAATGTGTAACAGCGAAAATAAAATACAGTATAAACAAAGAAATTCTAATAATAAAAAGGCATGTTTCTCTAGTCTTATAAATTATTTTAAATTTAACTCTTCTTTACGGTGGAATTCATTCAAAAAGCAGAATATACTTGTAAATCTTCCAATAAGTATCCATCATCGAGAGAAAATAAATTTTTCTTTTCTTTCATGGGTATGCATGCACTTTGAGCAGAAAATACTGAAAACAAACCAAATGCATTATCCTCTGTGATGGAGAAATGTAGCTATATTTCTTCCAAAACTAATATTCTCTCAAGTTATTTAATGTTGTCTTCCTCTGGTCTAATTGCCAACCCCATCATGATACATTTGAGATTTTTTTTGCTTGTTTTTGTTTTTCTTTTGTAATGAGTTTTGTAAATTCTTCTTCTATTTGCTTGTAAAATACAGTGGTAATAGTGAGGAGTGTTCTCCTGCTTAGCTCATTCCCAAACTTATCATGAATTCATTTTAAGTGTGTTCTCTGTGGATTGGTAGCTCTGCAGACATTTTGCTGTTCTGCCCCTGTACTTCAGTGTATACCTTGATGTGTGTCTGCATATTAAAGGGACAAAATCCTAAGGTTATGCTTTCCCTGACACTCAGCAGAAGAAAGAGATTCATTTGGTCACTTCTCACTGTGAATGCTGTAGTGGCCACGCTGTCTCTGGCAAGAGAAGTTTGCATTTTCAGGCAGGTTTGTGGGAAGTTTTTTGGCAGACTTTTCTTGTGGGCTTTCGTTGAAGAGCAAGGGCCAATGACAGTAAATGATCAGAAGCAGGAAGAGGTTATTTTGTCTGAACTCATTCATGATTTGCTTTTCCTTGTTTTGCATTTTAAAATAAAATAGGGTAGCAGGGGGAAAAGATCACATTTATTTATTTTGGCTGTACTTGGTGGAATCCATTCTGCATGCATAAAGCTCAAGCCTGCCATTTCTATTAGACAAAAACCAGAACAGCAATATATGTAACATATGCTCTTCCAGTGTTTAAGGCTGCTTTGAAAAAGGAAACTTGAATATTTTCATGCCCTGGCATTGGATGCTGTGGGGGCCTCTGGGATCCTTTGGCCCATCTTCACCCTATCATTCTGCTGACAAAGCGATTTGCAGTTCTGAGTTCCATGAGATACAGAAGTGCCCCTGTTCATTAGCACTGCTTGCCTTTGTCTACTTCGTTACCCTTTTTCATTGTTTTTTTCCAAAGACAGCCTAAAGGGACTAAGTTAACATACAAGATTTATGAAAGAATTGTAGCAGACTGAAGTATGTTAATTTGCAGATAGTTCCATAAGCAGAAAAATCCGAAGACATGACTTCTGTTGATTTGAGTGTCATCTTTGCTGTGTATGTTGTCTAATAAAGCTTCATTAAATGTTGCAGCTTTTCCCTGAATGGGGAGGAATTAGTACAATTTATCTTCTCTTCTGAGCTTTCTGTTTTCATTATAGGTAATTGTCTACATGTGAAATTGGCCAAAGCTAATATTTTGGGAAACATTGGAAGGCAGTGAGCAAATTTAGGAGACGACACACTCCTTTTACTTTTGGAAAGGTTGAAAATTAGAGTGGGGTAAGAACAGAGATATTTAAAACACGATCACACAAGATAGGTCCAGATGTTTTACTTTAATGAATTATTGCTCCAGCTGTTGCTGATCCTCCACTGAAACTTAACTACTGAAGGTGATTTTATAAACCCAACAGAATGTGAAGTGGAAGCATCAAAACATTGTGTGTAGCATCTCTGTTATATGGAAAATAACCTCCAAGTAAGGGGCAGTAGCAAGTCCAGGCTGGCTGTCCCTTAAATCACTGCAGCTTCTTCATGACTGCATGATCATATCTTTAATTTTTGTCTGGCTTCTTCAGTGATTTGAGAAATAAACCTAGATTGTTTTCTTTGGGGTTGACCTTCAGTTATTGATCACAGGAAAATTTCTGCATTATTTCTTTTAAAAACAGAGTGAAAACCTAGTGGAAGTACAGAGTGTGATGTATTTTCAGTGTGTCATTGAAACTGTCGCATACATTTATCATCCATGCTGTAGGATCAAAACTCCTACAGTTCCCAATTTAAAAATGTAAGAATGTAAAAATATAAGAAACAATCACTTTTGCATGTATTTGTTACTTAATGAGATGAGTAGATTTTATCTTTCTGAATCTTTCATTCCTCATTTTTTTCTTAATTTAATTTTTAACATTGTGTTCTTTTGTCATGTTTTATTCCTCATTTGATAACTATTTAGCATGCTGAAAACAGCATGTAATGGTCTTATTTCATTTTTACATGATGTTTATTGATGTTAAAAAGTTAAGAAACTCTGATAATATTGCAGAATTTTTGTTATTACTGAACCCTGTCTTACACACTCTGCTAATGGAATATACATATCTAATACTAGCAAAACAGACTTAAAAATGAAGAGTTCATGTTGTTTAACCAAAAAAACCAACCAACCAACCAACCAACCAAAAACAAAACAAATCCAAAAAAGTCTTCATTATAGGTTTCTAAAGCTTAGAGCTGTTTTGATGCAGATTTTTTAGTCACTTTAATACAACAGTAAATATATCTAAACAGTATCATCGTTTGGTTAGATAAATTGAAATAAATTTCTGGTATTTTTTCTTTACCCAGGGAAATTACCGCTTCATGAAACTTTTACTGGCTCGCAGAGGGAACTGGATGCAGAAGGACTTGGAGGATATGACACCATTACATTTAACTACACGTCACAAAAGCCCAAAGTGTTTAGCTTTGTTGTTAAAACATATGGCACCTGGAGAAGTGGATACCCAGGATAGAAATAAGGTAAAAGTACTGCTTATTTTAAGACAACACTTTTAGCAACTGTAGAAATTGGTTTTCTATCAAACAGATGTGTGTGAAAAATTATTTCAGTCATAAACTTTTTCTAGGTCTTCAAAATAGAAATATTAATGTTTTCCTGATGTTAATGATGTCAAAGTTCATTGCACTGAGTTCACTGACATTCGTCATGAGAATAATTGCAACAATAGAGGATTAAAAAATCCTCTTCCTTTTCTTCCTTGGAAAAACCTTACATTTAGAATCATTTAATGATAAGAGTCATTAGAAAAATTTGTGCAGAAGGCCTTCAAAGCATTTGTCAATACTAAAGGTGAGTTTAAATACCAAAGGAAAAAAAAAAAAGGAAATTCCTTGATGCAAGTTTCCTGTTGTCAGACATCCTTGCTAACTCTGGGTGATGATTGATTTTACTCTGCACTGGGGCCACTACAATGGTGGTGATATTGATACAGTTCTCACAGGTGCTACCTTTCAGATGTGTGTTGTGGTTTAGCCTTGGCAAGTAGCCAAATGCCCACTCAGCCACTCTCTAACTCCCCATCCTCAAGAGGACAGATAGAAAAAATATTGGAAAATCTCAGGAGCTGAGATAAAGACAGGAATATTAATCAGCAGTTACTCTCATGGGCCAAACAGACTCAACATAAAGAAAATTAGTTTCATTTCTTGACAATGAAAATAGTTTTGTATAGTAAGAAACCGAGAAATTAGAATAACACCTTCAAACCACCACTCCCAGCACCTTTTCTCCTGGCTCAGATTACTTCCTTGCTTCCAATCCCTCTCTTCTATCTACAGGAGATGGTCCAGGGGTAAAAATATCCATACACTAAATCTATCTGGTTGACTGCCCTTTTCTCTATATCTGTGCAAGTACAAATGGACAATTTTGAGTCTTCCAGTCATACATGATTTTTTTGTGTGGGATAAATGTGATGCCATTTGTCCAGAAGATTTCCTAACAGGGTCAATAAAAGGTATCAACTTGTTGTTGTTATTATTATCATCATAAAAGGGACCATTTGGCAGCAGAAGGTCTCCTTTCAATGCACATGTACTGTTGCTTCCATGAGTGCGTCATTTAAGAGAGGGATGTGATGATGAAGTTGATTGACATTCTGGCATGAGACTTACAACTGAAGCAGAACACCAGTTAGTCACTTTGACATTTATTTTGTGAAACTGCAGACTTCCTTGGGAGAAAATGTAATCTTAAGATCTCAGAGTTTTGTATTACTAAACCTTCTTAGATTAAAGCCCTTCAGGCTAATTTTCTGCGTCTGTAGTAATAACAGTTGCTTGAAAGGCCAGGAATTCTCCAGATGACCTTCCAGGTATATCATATAGTGCCTGTAGTGTCTTGAGTTGTGTCATGCCCCTTCGCAAAGTCAAGTCATGCTCTACCACATCAGTAAAATTGCCAGCCTGCTTTGGAATCTCACTGACTTCGAAGAGTCTGAGGAAATAATCTACTGATGTTTGTTAAAAAGGACTGTCATTCGAATGACCACCCATAAGAGGTGACGGGTCATAGAAGAAAAGTGGTTCTTAAAATAGCTGATTTACTATTACTCTTCATACAGAGAGGTACTGCTAGTCCACATGTAAGATGGTGTAGCTTAGACCTAATTCAGACTTTGCTAGCAAAGATGTGTGGTTATCTACTTACTCAGGTAGGTGGGCCTCTTGTTTAAAGCCTGTTTTCAGTGATTTTGAGTTGCCAGCCACCCTCGGTACATGTGCTCTGTTTTCTGTCAATCCTCTTTATTGAAGTGTAACAAAAGATGGCTCATTTAGCTGTTGTTTAAAGCTGGTTTGACCTGTGGTCCCACCCCTCTTCTCAGCACTGGTGGCATGACAAGTGGAATGCTCTGCCTCCTTTGGGGTTCTCTAGTATAATAAGGGCATAGACATACTGGAGCGAGTCCGGGTGGAGAGCCAAAAAGTTGATTAAGAGGTTGGAGCATCAAGGAGAGGCTGAGACATCTGCAAGTGTTTAGCCTGAGGAAGGGGCAATTCGGTCTGATTTTATCAGTGTGTATAAACACCTGATGGGAGGCAGTAAAAAAGGTGGAGCCAGATGCTTCTGAGTAGCCTCCACTGAACAGATGCGGCCTGTTGGCTTGGGAATAAGCTGAAATGTAATAAATTCTGTTTAAACCTGAGAAGATACTTTTTTACTGTGGAGAGGGTCAAACACTGGAGCAGGTGGTCCAGGCAGGTTGTTGAGTCTCTGTCTGTGGAAATAAGTAAAAATATGACTGGACAATGTCCTCATTAATCTGTTCTAGTTGACCTTGCTTTGAGCAGAGATGTTGGACTAGGTGATCTCTTTCATTTGGTGAAAATGTAATGAAATCATATTTCAGGTTCTAACCAAATTTAATTTTCATATTACAATAATTTTTCAATATGTTTGTAAAACTTGTGAAAATTGTGTTCCAGCAAACCGCATTGCATTGGAGCGCATACTACAATAACCCAGAGCATGTGAAACTTCTCATTAAACATGATTCAAATATTGGAATCCCTGATATTGAAGGAAAAATCCCACTTCACTGGGCAGCTAACAACAAGGACCCTAGTGCAATTCACACAGTGAAATGTATTCTGGTAAGAAAGTCTATTGTATATTTCATTTCCTGTATTTATTACTTTACTCTGGTAGAAATATTTTTATTCTCTTGAAATGTCTTATTTTAGTCCACTGACTCTTTGAGAATGAAATAATTTGCTTTTCCTAATATCCAGGATTTTGTAAAAAAATAAACTTAACTATTTTTTTCTCCCTTGAATGGGGTTTCTTCTGAGTTCTATAGATAAATGTCTTTGCTCTAACTCATGGACTATATGTGTGCTCTTAATTAGTTAGATATATGTAACTGTTCATTTGGAGAATAAGGGAGGGAGGACAGACTTGCAAATTTTCATAGTTAAAATGGCCAGTCCTATTGCTCATTTCAGTTGCATATTGGATACTGATTTCTTTGTTACGTGTCTTTTCTTCATTATTTGAAAGGGTTTTTTTTCCTTAGTTAACTGTGCTGAAAAGTCTAGTTTAATTTGGCCTTTCAGATCAGAATTCTGGGAAATACTTGATCAAGTGTCATTCAGCCCACGATCAGTTTGTTGAAAGACCTTCCACTACTTTTGTGGATGGATTTTGCCTTGATGGCATATTTTCTCTTTCTACAGTGTTTCAGTTTCATTTTCTACAATGACAGATATAATGGGTACAATGAAATCATATGCTCAGCTTGATTTTTACCTTGGCTTTTATTTTGTAGAAATCTCTGAACTTCATTAACATGGAAAGATAGAGAAGTCTCAGTTGAAATTTTCTCTCCCATTACAACAATCTTCCTGTATCTTTGTCGTTCAAAGGTCTCTCAGAACTAGACACACAGTGATTGTGTGCCAACTAGTAGGACTTACGTGTCTGTCTGCCTCTTTAGCTTGGAATTTGAGAATTTAAGTGTGGCATGTGAAAACTTGCTTTACTTTTCTCCAAATCACATCCACAATCTTACAGTTACTGATACGTTTTTTTACTATGAAAACAGTTTTTGAGATGTTTCCTGTGTTAAAGCAATTTTATTTCTGTATTACTTCTGTTTATTCAAGATGTTTGTGATTTGTACTTAGTTGTGAAATAATTTGTTACAAACAAAATTTTGTCCACGCTAGAGAAATAAATTTGCTGAAAAGTATGTAAGGATCTCTGTATTCAAAATAGACATTTTCAAATGTTAGTCAAGGCAAATGTTTTTCATAGTTGTGCTGTGTTGGCCTCAGTCGACAGCCTAACACCTGCACAGCTACTGATTTACCTCCCCTCTTGCTAGACAGAGAAAATAGAAGGAAGACAAGGCTTGTGGGTGCAGATAATGGTAGTTCAGTATAGAAAGCAAAAGCTGCATTCAAAAATGGAAATTTACTCAGTACTTCCCATCAACAGGCAGATGTTAGCCACTCCCAGGAAAGTGGAAAAAGAGTTTCATTAGGCATGCTTAATTGGGAAGGCAAATGGTGTAGCCATGGGCATCCTTCCTGCCCTCACCCTGTCCCTGAGCTTTTTTGCTGAGCGTATTATATGATATGGAATATTGCTTGGATAGTTTGTGTCAGCTGTCCCAGCTGTGTCCTGTCGCAGTCTCTTGCCCACCCCCAGCCCACTCACTGGGGGAAGCAGGGTAGCAGGACGGGGCAGGGCATAGAAAAGAGAAATCCCTAATGCTGTGCAAGCACTATTCAGTAACAGCCAAATTATGGGTGTGTTA
>JAWWES010000081.1:90182015-90240838 GCA_035583135.1 Lophotriccus pileatus | reverse complement strand
GGGGCAGGGCATAGAAAAGAGAAATCCCTAATGCTGTGCAAGCACTATTCAGTAACAGCCAAATTATGGGTGTGTTATCAACAGTTTTAATCAGACATATAAAGCCCAGCACCGTACCTGCTGCTGCAAGGAAAATTAACTCCATCTGATTGAGATGCACTACCAAAAGTCAAAAATACCTGTCTCTATATTGGAGGTGTTCTCAAAGGTTTTCTTTAGTTAATACAGAATCATGGTCATGCCTAGTTTTTTTTTGTTTTTTAAGAAAACTCTGACAGTTAAAAGAATCATAGAATAGTTTGAGTTGGAAGGAAACTTTTAAAGGTCGTCTAGTCCAACCACCCTGCCATGGGCAGGGACATCTTCAGCTAAATCAAGGTCCCATCCAACCCTTTGAACACTCCCAGGAATGGGACATCCACAGCTTCTCTGGGCAACCTGGTACAGTGCCTCACCACACTCACAGTAAAGAATTTCTTCCTAATATCCAGTCTAAACCTACCCTATTTCAGTTTAAAATCATTCCCCCTTGTGCTGTCACTATATGCCCTTGAAAAAGGACCTCTCCAGCTTTTTTGTATGCCCCCTTTAGGTACTGGAAGGCTGTTGTAAGGTCTACCCAGAGCCTACTCTCTTCCAGGCTGAACAACCCCAACTGTCTGAGTCCTTCCTCATAGGAGAGGTGATCCAGCCTTCTGATCATCTTCACGGCCCTGCTCTGGATTCACTCCAACAGGTTGATATTCTTCCTGTGCTGGGAAGCCCAGAGGTGGATGAAGTACTCCAAGTGGAGTCTCAGGAGGGAGAGTAAAGAAGCAGAGTCACCTCCCTTGACCTGCTGGCCACACTCTTTGTGCAGCTCAGGACACAAGTGGCTTTCTGGGCTGTGAATACCCATTGCTGGCTCATGTCCAGCCTTTCATCTACCAGCATACCCACGTCCTTCTTGGCAGGGCTGCTCTCACTCTTTTCATCCCCCAGCCTGTATTGATACAGGAGGTTGCCCCAACCCAGGTGCAGCACCTTGCACTTGGTTTTGTTGAACTTCATGAGTTTCCCATGGGCCCGCTTCTTGAGCTTGTCCAAGTCCCTCTGGATGATATCCCATCCCTTAGGCTTGTAGCCCCCTGAAGGACACCATTTGTTATCAGTATCCATTGGGACACTGAGATGGTGACTGCTACTCTGGATGCAACTGCACAACCAGCTCCTTATCCACCTTTGAGTCCACCCATCAAATCCATCTCTCTTCAATTCAGAGAGATGGGGGACCATGTTAAAGGCCTTATAGCAGTCCACATAAATGACATCTGTAGCCTTTCTCTTGTCCACTGATGTAGTCCCTCCATCACAGAAGGCTACTGGGTCAGGCAGGACTTGTTGACCATCAGTTCCAGTATCATGTCCCCTCTGGTAGGGCTGTCTGTTACCTGTCTCAAGAAGTTATCCTCCACTCATTCCAGGAGTCTCCTGGGTTGCCTACAATTTACCATGCTGCTTCTCTGGCAGATGCCAAGGTGGTTGAAGACCCCCAGCAGGACAAGAGCCTGTGAACGTGCTGTCTCCTGTAGCTGGAGCAAGAAGGCTTCATGAATAGTCTGCCCTTGGTCAGGCAGTCTCTAATAGACACCGACCATGAGGTTCCCTTTGTTGCCTTGGTCTCAGATTCTTAATCACAGGCTTTTGACCTGCTCATGGCAGGTATTCAGAGACAGCACTTTGCACTCTGTCCATCTATCGAACCTCTTTCCTGTCCTGTCTGTCCTGTCCTTTCTGAATTGCCTGTAGCTACACTCCAGTCATGGATTCTTTCCACCAAGTTTCAGTAGTGGCAACTGGGTCACAGCTTTCTTGTGGGGGCTTCCAACTCCTCCTGTTTGTTGCCCATGCAGTGTGCACTGGTGTAGAGGCACATCAGCTGGGCTGAAAAGAGTGTATTCTTGATTCCATCTAGGCTTTTTCATGAGTCAACTTAATTGTTTATATAACAATTAGTAATATCTATATATGCTTATTGATGGAATAAGTTAGTAACAAGTTTAAATGAAAAAGTAATTTAGCTATGCTGTAGAAGTTGATGATACACAAACATTATTACTAGGTAATCAATCTGTTGATTGAATATGTTGTTGAGTATAAATACCTTTTTGTGGTTGTGGTGGTGGTGCCTCTGAGTTTAATTCCTTAATAAGATCTTCACTGTAAACTGAAGTGTTTTTCTTATTTGTCTTGACAGATATCTGCCTAGCAGAGCTCACTATTTTCCCTTCTTTTTCTAGATACTTTTTGCCATATTACTCCATTCCAGGTCTGTTGTCCAAGCATCATGTTTGATTCTCATTCCTCTCCAGGTCTTTGTATCTGGGCTTTATAGTTCTTCACATTCTTTCTGCTTTGTATTTCCAATGTACGTACCCATGGGGTTAAAATTTCTGTCATCTTGTGTCTTAACTTATATAATTGCATTTCTAAGTTCACAAACACGTTGTCTTGTAGTGATAGCAGTACAAAGGGTGTATGTCTGTGTCACTGATGCCTCTCCATTTTTTTAGTGACATCCAACACAACTCATATGTCTTTGCTTTCAGAAGGACAGGGTGCTGTAAGCAGTGTGCCATTGCACAGATAGTAAATATTGGTGCGTACTGCTGGTCAACCTGCATTGGCAGTCTCTGCTGCCTGCTGACCGAGTTATGAAAAACAACACTGCTGTTATTTATCTCATGCCATCTTTAATATTGTGGAAGAATTCCCCAGTAAATTATTTTTCTCTACTGTGCTACTTGGAATTCTCAAGTGCTGCTTTACAATAACTTGACAAAAGTTTAGCTGCTTTAGTTTTATTGAGACAACAGTCTATGGTACTGGCAAATATTGTCCTGTTTTTCTATACCCTGCCTTTGGATGTGGCCATTTATTGTCTCTTGTCAATTAGGTCACCTTTCTGTTTAATATTTGTATGGTACAAAGTCCATTAATATTGTCAAAATAAACAATAATGAAAAGAGCTCAATTGAATGCTGAAGAAATAGATTGGGTTTGCAGGGGTCACAGTTATGCACAAATTGGTTATATCTAATATTGAATTCCATGAAATACAGTGAAAATGGAAATACATAGAAATACACCATACATAGAAAGTAAAAGTACAAAGAAACTCTAATCTGGAGATCCTCTCATGGTCAACTTCCTTTTCCACCTTTCCAGATTCAGCAGTGCTTGATTACATGAAAAACGTTGGGAAGATTTAAGGAGAAAAGAACAGAATAAGGTTCCATTAATATGATGGAAGCAACTGCTTAGTACTCTCTGTCTATTTTGTATCTCTTCTCTTTATTTATTCTTCATGGTAAGAGACATGACATTTATTTATACCACACTTTCCATTATTGCCTACAAGTCCATTGTTCTAATTGCCACAGAAAAATGCTTAGCTTCTGTGTCTTCTGTGTATTTTTCTTAAAATATTAATACCGTATGACAGTTTAATTATAGCTAGTTTTAGACCAAACCCACTGAAATTCCAAAGAAATTATACACTTGCATGTAGGCAGAAAGAAGCCTAGAAAATTTTAGTGTAAGTGGCCAAAACTTTCAAAGCACGCAAGAAATTTTAGGCTAGAATATAAATAATGGTTTTGTCATTAGAAGAGTCTTTACCATTTTGCAAAAGTAACTCTTTTTACTATGGGGGATATGTTCTTGGCAACATCAGTGACTTCAAGTGAGGAGTTTTAGGAGTCATCTATTTAATATGTTGTTATGCTTCTGGAAGGCTTGAAAATTAGGTGTCAGGATTACATCAATAAATTATAGTTAAGTAAAGAAGGATTTGTTTTCTTGTTTGTCCATTTTGTTCAAACATGTTTTCCTCTCAGTAATAACTTCTGTGCATATCATTTGTATTTAGTCATTCTTAAAAGTGATTCTTATAAACGGAGTTTTTGCGGTGGGCTCTATACTCCCCCTGCTGATCTCTATGAATAGACAAAAAGTAAGCTTATTACCAGTTGTCTTTCTCTTGAAAATTCTTAAGGCTGGGGAAGAACATACAATTTTTCACAGAACTGTGCTGGTTCAGGTAAATGGTTTTGAATACTTATTAAAAGAAGTCTTACACATGCTTTGATTGTTGTGGTTTGTGCATGTAACAATGTTACTTCCAGTTGTATTTAGTTGAGAGTCACATTTATAATTTTTTATGTTTTTAATAGATTATCTGTTATTGTACTAGTGACTAGATGTATTAATGAATGTATGTTCCAAGTATGTTCCAAGTATGTTAGTTTTTTCCTCTAGGAAAATGTGGCTAACACTACTGGTATCTAATCTAAAACTGATGAAGTTTTTTGTATGTGAGACAAGCAACTTAATTAGCATTTAATTAGCATTGGCAGATGTTGTTCCTAAGCCACTCTCCATCATCTTCAAAAAGTCACAGAGAACAGGAGAGGTGTCTAAGGACTGGAGGAAAGCCAATGTCACTACAGTGTCTTCAGAAAGGGCAAGAAGGAAGATCCAGGAAACTACAGCCCATTCAGCATCACCTCAATCCCTGGGAAGGATGCACTGCCAGCAGGTTGCAGGGGGTGATTTTGCCCCTCTACTCAGCCCTGACATGGCAGCATCTGGAGTCCTGTCTGCAGTTCTGGGCTCTGCAGTTCAAGAAAGACCAGGAGCTGTTGGAGAGGTGATCAGGGGACTGTGGCATCTTTTTTAGGAGGAAAGGAGGAAAGCTGGGACTGTTCAGCCTGAAGAAAAGATGACTGAGAGGGGATCTTATCAATACATACAAATATCTTAAGTGTTGGTGTCAAGAGGACGGAGCTAGACTTTTCAGTAGTGCCCAGTGACAGACACAAACTGAAACATGAGAGGTTCCATCTGAATATGAAGAAAAACTTCTGTACTGTGAGGGTGGCTGAACATTGGAACAGGCTGCCCAGAGAAGTGATGCAGTCTTCTCTGGGCATTCTCAAAACCTACTTGGACGTGATTCTGTGCAACCTGCTCCAGGTGAACCTGCTTTAGCAGGGGGTTGGACTGGATGATCTGCAGAGGTTCCTTCCAACGCCAACTATTATGTGATTCTGTGGTTTGCATACAGTATGCAAAGTATGTAGCTGCTTAGCTCTAGAGCACTCACATTAATGAAATATTAGGACATTTAAGTTGACACTGTAAGAAAGTAAAACATTTAGAAACAAAGAATCAGGACATTGCAGAGTTGAAGTTACTACTTCAGTGTTAACTTGGCCAGATTGCACTTAGAAAATCTGGTGAAATCTACTCTAAATCTACTTTTTTTTAATCCATTACATAGAAAATATAAAATGTACAACTTAGGTCAATTAATATTTGGATAGAAACCGTAAGTCTGGAGTTTCCTGACTTTCTTCTTCTTGATTTATCATTCTCAATGTCAGATGTTTGTTTACTGTGTACTAGTTTCTACACATCAAATAATGCAAATGTAACTGATTTTATGTCCTACTTGTGTACCTAGCAAAGTCAATAGGAAAAATTGCAATTAGTTTAGTGAGAAAGGGATCAGGAACTTGCTTTAACTGTTAACAAGCTGCACTGATCACAGTCTCTCACTCCTCTTTCTTAATTATATTGTAATATATAGCGTGGCTCTGTATTTTCAGGAGGGTTGCTTTTTTCAGTTATCATGGATTAAAATGCACTCTAGCATTGGATGTTAAAAATCTCAGGACTATATTCCTTTTTTCTTTTGCACAAGGTTCCGATGACTTTAGTGTATTATTTTGAATTGTTGGAGATAGAACAGCAGACTTACTCCCTACAGTTTATTTAAACTCTTGTTTTGGCATTCTGCTTCTGCTCTAGATGGTTTAGGGTCCTGCATCCTGAATTTCTATTGTATTAGTGTTAACCACTTTCTTTAGTGATACCTCTTTTTTTGGGGAAAGTTAAGTTTAAAGCATGTATTTCATGGGCCTTTACAATACTCGGCATTTGAAGATCTCTGCAATGCTAAAACGATATTCATTTGTACCTGCTGTGTTCTTTTGCTTGAGAAAGTAATGGAGAGAAATCTCTGTAGAAAAATGTCATGAGAGAGGAAATTATCATAACACAGAACTATATTTCTAGGAGCCTTATGTGAAAGTAATGTAGCATATTTTTTAAGAAAAAGTGATAAAAGCTCGAGTTATATCTATTAATGCCTATGTTCTGTGATCAAGTGACTAATCGTGATACTTTAAAAGACTTTTTTAAATTCAAAATTAAGCCCATTACAAGTAGATGCATTAGAAGTACTCTCTAACTTACTTTTATCCTATCTGCTAGAGACCTTGACAGCCCCTTTAGAAATACTTTGGGGGTGTAAAATGCTAGAGAAGTATTATAAGATTAACTTGTGCAAAAAGGGGAGTGTCTTAGATGAAAACATGAAGATATATATATAATTTTCATGTTAGAAAATCAATTAAGAAGATCTAATTATTTTCACAAAAGTCAGAGTTAGTCTTTTAAAAATCTGTGTAAGGAGACACTTGAACAAGAAACTGGTAAAACTACAGGGTTTATACCAGAAATCTGGTCTAATACAATAATGCGGTATAAACAAATTCTGTAAGTACTTGAAAGTAGCCTATATGGTAACAAAAGCTTTTGGTTGTAGAGCTATAGTCTAGTGAACAAGGGCAGTTTATCTCCTTAATATGAGACTAAAAAAAATCTGTAAATAGTATGTAGTTCTTCAATTTAAATATCTTTTAATTTTTTGTTGATTTTTTTTTTAAAAGGAAGCTGCACCTACAGAATCTCTGCTTAACTGGCAAGACTATGAAGGACGAACTCCCCTTCATTTTGCTGTTGCGGATGGGAACGTGGCAGTTGTTGATGTCCTGACCTCCTACGAAGGCTGCAATGTAACATCTTATGACAACTTGTTTCGAACTCCCCTTCACTGGGCAGCCTTACTTGGTAAACTAGACAATGCTGAAGTCATTTAATCATCAGTTGACTGTAGTGTTTAATCTTTGTCTCTGATTTTCATTTCATTCCAGCCTGGCATTATGCAAACCAATCTTCTAGAACAATAGTAGTTTCTGCCAGACCAGTAGTAGAAGTTTGTGTGTCAATTGCTTGTTTTAGCTTCATATTCTTATGAAGCATTGTAAAATGCATCACTTTAAGAGGCTATGTATGCTGGTGATTTAAGAACAGTTTTAGAGCACACTGAGCTGTTCTTGCATATGTAGCTTTGATCGTAAGTTAATAAAAAACAGTGGTACTCTGGAACAGTGATGTCTGAAGTGGTGTGTGCACACACCAGCATGAATGCAAGACAATCTATTGGACTGGATGAAGAAAATATCAGAACTTGTTTATTTTTTATCTGAAAAAAATTAGAGGACTTTACTAATATTTCATGTATGGATTGATGCTAGTACCCTCACTTGGGTTGTGTGTAAGATGACCACCTAAGGTTTGTGAGGTGCCTGAGAGAGGTGAGTTGCTCCACAAGGCAGAGTGGTTGACAGTGGCATCATCAATTGTGTTCACTTTCAGCCTATTATGATGTATCACAGTTTATATGTGCTCAGTTAAGTGGATTTATAATTATATTTTCTAGGTTTTATTAAACTACCTCTCACAAAATAAATAAGTTACTTAAAAAGGTTCCCACAAAGAAACCGAAGATAATTGGATAATACCAGCACGAGTGAACAACAAAAAAATGGCAGAGCTGGCACTTCTCCTACTCCTAGAAACAGCTCTTCATCAGTCACGTTATGACAATCTAATCAGATCTGACAACAAGTTTTATTCAGATAAAGGTTTTTTTCTGCTCAGATTGTTAGCCTCAGACTCAGATGCTCTGTAAAATGTAACCTTGCATACGTGCATTCTGCACAGTTTGATTTTACAGGTTACAAAGCTGGATCTTTGCAAAACAAATTAAAACTTGATTAAATATAAATAGTCTTAATGCAGGGAAAGACATCTCATAAAATTATAGCCACAAAAATAATATGATTTAGAAAATTGACTTCCTATTTTCCATTCTTCTATATGCAGGAGGAAAAAATAACCACTACGTAGTAGATAAAAGAATCTTCAGTCTCTCTCCCCTTTTAACAGGCTTCATCCCTTTGGGACCCTTTGGGACACTGCAGACAAAGAATGCCAATAAAAGAATCAGATTGCTCACTGGAGCAGGTTACTGCAACTCCAGTGGCAATATACGTGTAGTTTGGTTATGTTTATTAAAAAAGAAGAAAAAAGAAGGGTGTTCTCAAATTTGCATTTGCACTGAAGTAGAGATATTGAATACTTACAGAGAAATTGTAAAGCATTTTAAGTGTCATAGGATCATTCTCCCAAAGAAATACTCATTACATTTGGTTCTGCCCAAGAAGCAAAATTTATTGTGTTTTGAAATTGATTGTATTTAAGAGAGAAGTTTTGTCTGTTGGAAAAATGGATTGTCTAATCAATGTAGAATAAAGGGTGAAGATGTGCCAAGACCTCCAGAGTACTTGGTGAAGTTGATGAGGTCTCTAGGTGGCATGGACCCTTGGGGAACTTCTGGTTGGTAAATCATTGTTAATTTTTAATGCTTACATTAATGCCCAAGTGAGTTCCAACTTTGCACCAATTTATTTACTCTTGCGCCCAATACAATTTTTTTTTCAACTCCCTTAAGCCTTCTTTCCCACAGATGATTTAGCTAGGCCTCCTGTCCTGATTACAGAGTTAAGTTCCCTTTTTCTGCTTGTCTGTACTGAAAGTTCAGGCAATTTTTTTTTTCAGGCTCAGTACTCTTATGGTCTTTCTGCTAGAATTGCACTCCAGATCAACTTCTCCCAGTGCACCTCAATTTACTTCTTACAGTCTTCAAATGGGAAGAGCATAGCAACATTACATCTCTTCTTTTTATGCTTTCAAGCAAGTATATGAATGGATCAGTTGACTTTAGTAGCAATATACTATCCTCTGTCTTTGTTTTCCTGTCTGTGAAGTGAATATAAATTTTACTCATCCCTCAAAAATGCTGTGATTTTAATCTGAAAATATTCTAATCTGTTTTGATGGAAGGAGTTGTGTGTGTTTGTTGTTTATGGTACCTGGCAGTAGACTCACCTCCAGATTCTGATACACATTTTCTGTTGAAATTTTGGTTAAACAAAACCTAAGTAAAGAATTTACACTTGATTTCTGTAAAACAATGTGACCTATGATGAAATTGTCAATGTTAGTTTAGCCTGTCTTTTAATGTACAAATAATGGAAAAATGCTCGTCATCATCAGTCTATGCTCGCTTTACTGCTTCTGACTGGCTTGTCACTCAAATGCGATGTCTTAACTGAATTATAAGCTTTTCTGGAAAAATTCAACTAATTCATTGCAAAGTTAATATCATAGTTGTCTGGCCAGCTGCTGCTGGTTTCTGATTTACAGATGCCCTCCAAAAATGAGAATACAGAGTATGGCACTGCAGCATTCTTGGGAAGAAAGTGCATGCCAGGCTTAATAGTTCAGATATCAAGCCTTATGTTTCTCTCCTATGTTTAGACTATAATGGCTACAGCACAAACATACTATTATTTATTGAAGTCTGTTCATTTTCTTGCTTAGTTTGAGTTTGTTTTGTTGCGGTTTTTTTTGTTTGTTTGTTTTTGTTTGTTTTTAATATTGAGGTGTTTAACTTTAGGATTTGAGATTTATCTGTCTTTATTATGTTATTTTTCTCAGGTCATGCACAGATTGTCCATCTCTTATTAGAAAGAAATAAGTTTGGAACCATCCCATCTGATAGTCAAGGTGCAACACCCCTACATTATGCAGCGCAGAGCAACTTTGCTGTAAGTAGCACATACCCTATATGTGAAGTAAACATATTTTGCTGAAGTATTTATAGTGTAACAAAGTGTTTGAGTTGTTTTTGAAATCTCATAAACACAGTGTTGTTGGTAGGAGTTTAATTCAGACTTTTCCTATGTTATGTGATATAAATGTGGTTAATTTCAAACTATTAAAAATAGATTTAAAAAAAAGCAACTTGCAGTACAAGGAAAGGCCCTTTGAGCTATATATTTGCATCAGAACACACAACAGTCATTCAGGTGCTTCAATAGAAAGCAGAATGGCACCTACTTTTTTACAGTCCTTTCATTTCTTAAGCTTCATTGTAACAAAATTTAAGTAGTTATAACCAGTATTTAGAGTAAGATGACCTGTATGAGTATTTGCACAGCTGCTGCGGTACCAGTCAAACCAGTCTTTGCATTCAAGAAAGTGATTAACTTATGAGTATTTGGTATTATGAGTGAGCTGTTGTCTCATAAAGCATGGTTGAAGAGTTGAGTAACTTTTATCATAATTCTTCAGGAACACTATATTTTTAAAAGTTTTTAAAATGTTTTTTAAATTCAGACAACAAAGAAAATTGGTTTTTCAGACAGCCTAATTCTTACTTTGATATAATAGGTATTTTTTTTCCCAGAGCAAGATCAGTACAACCAAGTATAAAACTCAGCAGTTTAATGATTGTTGATCATAGATCTTACAGAAATAGTTCTCAAGTGCTGGAATTTAGGAAAGCTTTTCTCAGACTCCTTTGCCTCTCATAGTTTTCATAACCTTCCTTTATAAAAAGGGTTATTTAGTGCCTAATTAATGTAGTTATGTAGTCCATATTGCAACATTTTCTTAACAGGGATACTAATTTAAATCTTTCTTGCATACCTTATGTTAATTTTCATACAACAAGGAAAATTTTAGTGCCTTCGAGAAAATTGAGGTTAACACATCCAGAAGTACAACTGAAAGAGGGAACTGACCAATGTCTATTAATACTACAGATGACACCTTCTTTGTAAGAGTGAATTTTAGGGGTTTTTGGTGGGGTATTTTTGGAGGGAGTCTTTAGTAAGACCATCCAGATATTTTTTAAATTTAGACTTCTGTTCAAGTATACTTTTGTGTATAATTTTTACTTTTTTAGAGAATTGATTGTTGATGCTGGTTATTGTCTATTGTGTACAATTTGGGTCTAACTCACAGACCTAAAGTATTTGTGCTGTAAAAGCCTTTCTTTCAAGTTTGAGTTAATCACAGGAAGATAGAATGTTTTTATTTACCATCTGGTAATTATCTCTGCATTCTTTTATCTTTCTTCTTTTCTATATTGATACATTCCTAAAAAATTATTTTTCATACAGGCTTTCTTTTTCTGGGCTTGATTCAGTTGACTGAAACAATTTCATTATGTTGCTGCCTTTTGATCCCATCAGCCAGCCAAACTATAATATCATTTAGGTTTTTTATGGAAAAATAAAGTACGTGGTGGAATCAGACATTCTTTAATGTAATGTGGTGTACTTACAATGAATGTACTGTTTCCCATCTTATGTGAAGAATCAAAAGGAGAGTTTTGTTTAGATCTGCAAGCCTCTTTTATCTGGAGACATATTCAAGAGCCCCTGCCTAAATTATATTTGGAGCCTCTCTGTTTTTACTAGTCCAGTTGTTTCAGAGCACCACTATTTACCTTTTTTTTTATTCTGTTATATGCATATCATTGAGTAATTCCCACCACTGTGTTCCATATACACAGTCACATAACCAAGTGGAGACACATCCATGTTCTGACATATAGAGTAACAACTCTATATTTACAGTTTGAGATTTACATTCTTGTTCTGTTCAGTCTGCCCAAGTTTGGATAGGTGTGGTATAGTCCTGAGTTAAATTGTTACTGTTCTTAGTCCGTAACAACAAGAAAGTTTGTTCTTTTGTGTTTATTGTAAATATTTGCATGGCTTTCAGTTTTATGTGCTTTGATATTTTGCTCTTTATTCTGTTTTTCTGACGGTTACTTCCTATAATATGACATTTTTAGTTTTTTTTAAGACTAAAGAGATTTAGCCAACTCTTAATTTATGTGAAGAATTTATTCCTTAAGACTAACTTATCCCCACTTACTACAGACAGGAAAAGTTCTAGAAGAAAAGTTACCTAATATAACCACCCAAATAGGTTGCCTGAAATTTAGATGGTGTAGGTATCCCACAGAACACCCAAATAAACATCTCTCTTTAAAATCATGTGTGAAGGAAGATGCTCTATTTGTATTGACTTCAGTATGCAGAATGTAGGGCTAAATATATTTTTTGTCCTGAATTTTTCCAGAAGTGTCCAAAGCAATGTGTTTTCCTTTCACATACTCATATAGATAGATCTTGTAAATGAAATGTGGATACCCCATCATATTTTTAAATTCAAAAATAATGGTTAGCATTTTTCAGAGTTTCTTGATAGCACAAAATGAAGTGATACAGGTTTACCTCTGTCCTTTACTGTTATTTCCCAACTTTGTTGATTTTTATGTTTTTTTCTCCACTTTTTTAAATAGTGCTAAAATACATGTGATCTTTCATAACAAAATACATGTAGAATTAAGCTGATTGATACTTCTATTTTCTGAGTTCTTAATCATCCTGTTGTAATTTAATTTCATTTTGCCTTTAAATTGTGATAACTTCATTTTGGAAAAAAAACAGTTATAGCACTGTGGGATTTTCTTCCACTTTTTCCAGTTAAAAACTGTAGAAAGGAAAGAGCAGTGGAAAGAATCACTGCTTGGCTAAAACTTAATGGAAAAATAAAATTACTAATTGGTATTTTTTTGAATGTGTGCCTTAGTATTGAAGAAGTGCAGCCTCCACAGTGCTTTTTGCTTTGCAGGATTTCAAGCAGTGCAGAGTGTTGGTAGGGGGCTGAGTTGCTGCCCTAATGAGAAGCCATTCGTGTCTGTGGTGTAGTGGTGGCCACAGAGCTATAAACACATGCTGGTTTGTGTGGAAGGCTTAATGCTTCCATTTCTCATTGTTTCTGGCTGGCCCTTTGTACAATAAACTGATAGTTCAGACCCAAATTCACAAATCTGTAAGGATCTTAGATCATATTAACGTAAGATAAATGAGAAATTTTCTATTTCTTTAGAGGGATGAAATTATAAGTAGTAGTGAAAAAAAATCTAAGCTAATCAATAGTACTTAGGCATTTAAGCACCTTTGTGATTATTAGCATTTAATTCCTTATAGCCAAAAAATTCTCATCCTATCCAGAGCAGCAATAGAGCTATTTTGGGATCACACAGCGAAAAGGCTAAAATAGTGTTAATGCTAAAATATCAATATAAAGTAAAATAATGAAACCTGGGCTTTTTTCAGTTTTTATTGGCTAGCCTATCAGTGACTCTTCAGAGATGTTTTCCAGCTGTTAAACACACAGCCTTTTAGGGCACTGGATAGAAAAGGGAAAATCTTCCCCTTATTCTTTTTCTAGCACTTGTAATTTTCTCTCCCTTGCTTTCCTGTGTGACTTATGAAGAATCCAGCAGCAGGTTAAACAAGTGGAGTTGTTTACTGAGAGCTTAACACAAACACAACATTTGAAGAAATAAATCTTTTTGCTTTGATTTAAATAGAAATTTTAGTGTAACAGTTGCAGAGTAAAGACTGGACTCCGGTATAAAGATTTTCTTAATTTTTTCTGATTTATAATATTTCAGTAATTAGGAACCTGTTGATATCATTAAATATTAGAAAATATATCTATATTGCCCCAAAAGTACTTTTTTTTTTTTTTAATAATCAAACTATTAGGGTTTGACAAACTGAAATGTTTGCATGTGTAGTTATATTTATAATGGGAGAAAAAATTATGTTGAGAGAATATTTCTAAGGGACATTATTTTTAGGGGAGGTTCAGTTTGGACATTAGGAAGAATTTCTTCATGGAAAGGATGAGTGGACATTGGAATGTGCTGCCCAGGGATGTGGTGGAATCACCGTCCCTGGAGGTGTTTAAGGAAAGACTGGATGTGGTGCTCAGTGCCATGGTCTGGTTGACAGGGTGGTGTTTGGTGAAAGGTTGGACTTGATGATCTTAGTGGTCTTTTCCAACCTAAATGATTCTGTGATTTTTATCATCATTGTATTACAGTAACATTTTGATAAACCAGTAATATTTTTCCCATTGCTTCTTCTCAGTGACTACAGTGTCTTTTTCTTCATTATGATGAACACACGATGTTTGACACTAAAAAGAAAAAATTATTAAATAAGTGACAGTGTTAAGCTCTTAGTTAAGGGTGCACTATGATTATTGATGAGGAAAAAGTCATAGCAGAAAATACAGTGCTCCTGTTGAGTTATTCCTCTTTATAAACATGAAAAGAAAAAACAAAGCTTTGATTTGCTTCATAAACAGCTAAATGAGACACAGTAGTTTCTTGTTGTTACAGGTTCCTTTTAATGTTAATTTCAACAGCATTTCTTTTCAGGAAACAGTTGAAGTATTTTTGAAACATCCTTCTGTAAAAGATGACTCAGATCTTGAGGGAAGAACATCCTTCATGTGGGCAGCTGGCAAAGGCAGTGATGATGTTATTAGGACTATGCTGACTTTAAAATTGGATATTGATATCAATATGACCGACAAATACGCTGGCACAGGTAAGATGCCTTACAGTAAAGAGCCACTGGACATTTCCGGTCAGTGTGATTTCCACCAAACAAAAACATTGTTAGAAGCTATATTAGTCTTTTCCTGGATGTGAGCTTTAATCCCGAAAATATTTCTGCATTAGTTTAATTATGTGTGTGAGTCAATTCTTCACCTTATTGTGGGAAAGAAACAAACCTTTTCTTCGTGGATTGGATCAATTAATTTGAAATATAGCAAGAAGTACTGCTATGCTTCTACCTAGATCTGGATCCTGGAAAAGGGAGAGCTGTTCTGTATTCTGAAGAATAAAATGAAATATAATTGCATAAAAAGCCCTTCCTGAAAATGCCTCTTAAAATGTATTTGTCAGTAAATGCGTACTTTGAAACAATATAGAGCGAACTAACCAGTGAAGTGGCTAAATTCTCATCATAAAAATCGTAGTTATTTGTAAAGATAGTGTAATAAAGATTAGACCTATTGCATTTCTGTTGTCCAAAAAGTAAGCCAAACTTGATATCCCCCAAGTTTATCATCCCATTATCTTACCAGAGCAAAAGATAGGTATGCAGCATGGTGATTCAGGATTCAAGCATGCAAGTCATGAAATTCAAAATTTCCTACATAATCTATGAATTTATCTCATTTCATGAAAAAAAATAAGAATTTGGGATAGAAATATTGTACTTATATAGTGTTTTCAACAAAAATGGGATAACAGTTCTGACAGGTGTCAAAGTGTTTATATATTATATATATAAAAAAGAGGAGACTGTGGATATATTGGGCATAAATTGGAGGGGTTTGGTAGCAAGGTGCTTCAAACAGTAAGCTGTGTAGGAGGAGATCAGGAACTACCCAGTGCCACACAGAGCCAGGGCACAATGTTAGATGTTAAGTGCAAAACTGTATACCTATGTATAATTAGTAAAATGACAGCCAAGCTGATAGTCAGACCACACATCCATGAATAATACAGTAAAGGGCATTTCTCCTGAAAACTGTGTTATTTTAAGCAGACAAGAATGTATATTGCAATGTTTGTTTATATAAATTTTCATGTATTTTTTTAAAGTATAGTTAAGCATGATGTTTTGGCTGAACACATTTGTAAACTAGCCTAAGCTCCATGGTTAAATTTAGGAGACTTGCAGTGTAGATTTATCCCAACCAAGAAAAAAAGATATGAGTTTAACAGCTTCCCTCTTTTCAGAGCACACTTTGAGTAACATACAAATGGTAAATAAATGCAATGTCAGGGTTATGTGGTTCAGGATTTGAAATGTAGTATGTATGAATATTATTTTCATATTAAAATTTGAATTTGTTTAATTTTCTTTGATAATATGCTGGGTCTCAACAAAAAGCACAATACACTTAACATAAAATTCTATTTAAATTTTGCTAAATTCTTGCTTTTCTTACAATTTAGCACACAGAAAAATAATCAATCTTTCCAAGTTGTGGTAGTTTGTAATTTTGGGGTTTAAGAAATACTGCAACAAATAAAATATCAGTTTTCATGTTTGATGACTTTAAAAACTATATATTCTTTGATCATACTCATTTCATCTTTTATCCGTGTTACGTATATTTCTTTTTCCTGACAGTTCCCTTTTAAATACCTTACAGTACTTGTTTCAGACCTTAAGGTGGAGTAATGTTGTAGTTACTGTGCAAACCTCCTTACAAAAGGTTTTTTTCTTTGCAGACAGTAATCACATACCATGTTTCTGAAAATACTCAGGTGTGGATTTCATGCTTGAATAACTCAGGTGGTTGGGCTTATTATCTTTCAGTCTTAAACCTTCCGCAGCAGTGATATGCAATCACTTTTTAATCTTGATTTTGTTGTAGGGCTTTTAATCCAAGGAAATGAATGGATTTTCCATTTACTTTAAAGTGCCGTTGTGGAGAACACACCAATAATCTTAAAGTGGGGAACTGTGCTGTTCGTCACTTGCTGTCGAGCAGCCTGAACTAAACCATTGTGCAAGCAAGTGCAGTAGCGTGGACTTTATGTGATACTGAGCTGTAAACATTAAAGGAAGCCCACCAGTAAATCACTCTCTGATTTTTTTTTCTTTCTTTTTTTTTTTTTTTTTTACGAAGGTTCTTAATCATGTCTAAGTTTTGGTAAGGGCAAAGCAGTGTTGCATTTGGACGGGAAACTGTGCACTAGTAGAAAATAGCATACATGCCACCGTGCCTGGGATACAGTTGCTGAGGAGAGTTCAAGGTTGCATTTTCCTGACTTTTGTGTGAGATTCAGTTAAGCTCAGTTATAAGGTTGCGTTAACGCAGCCTTTTTGCATTTGCTTAAAAAAGAGCAAGCCCTCCATTCAGCTTTGCTAGAACATCGAGACTCTCAGTATTGTGTAGGAGAATGACACCAAGGGAAAGGAATTTCCCTCTTCTCAGAGATCAGCGCTGCAGGAGCATTACAGGGGCAGCTTTATAGCTCTGCCGTCACTGCGCACAATGGAGAGGGCTCTGTCTGTCGGCTGAACAAAGGGCCTATTGTAACCAGCTGGCTGTAGAATCTCTTCAGTCACCGTGACTCCATCACAGAAAATTTGGCTTACAAGAAAATATTGAGCACAAAGTGCGAAACAAGATGCCTGCGTCAGAATGAGTGATAGGGGGGAAGAACCAGCCAAGCTGACACAGCAGCTCTTTTTCTATTGTATTGTTACACACACCCCATGTGTCATCTGATGGAGTGGTTTACTGCCTTTGGTTTCATAAGAAATTCAGGACAAAAACCAGAACCTAGAGTTTACTGTGAGGTCAAACCCTGAAAACCAGGCCCTTCCCAATGTATAAAGCAGCAGGGATCTCATTCTTGCCGAATTTCTACTGATAGCCACCCACTCGCACGGCTGCTGCAAATGCAGTATGATTTTTCATGAGCTCAGTGAGCACTGCTGTGCCTTTTAGCTGCAACAGTTAAACAGTTAAACATCACCTCAAAAGCATGATTTCAATTACTAAGGCAGCACTTCTCATAGTGTCTCTGGCTGTGACCCCAATGTCTCATTCATCTGTATCACAGTTCCAGTTATTATCACTGATCTTGAGACTCTGTTTTATGGCAACACACTTCAGCTGGATTAGGTTCATGGACAATATGAACAACCTGAGCATTTTATTAGTGCCTGTGTAACAGGTTATGCTGGCTTACTATTTCATAAAGTGTGTGGAGCTGGTACCACTGCTACACGGTAGCTGGCAGATACAAAAAGCCTGACTCTTTCGATATTCTTCGTATTTTTGGCTATGGTTCAAGAAGCAGTTCTTTCTCACGTTGGCCTTCGTGGTGTGCATTTCTGAATAATGCCTCTGCTGGATCCTGACCCTGTCTGTTTTAATATTAAACAAATACAGGTAGGTACATAAAACAAGACATGTAGGTACTGTTTACAGCCCCACATTTTTCTGGCTTGAACACACTCAATTCTCACTAAGGATGAATATCTCTGAAATTTCATGGGGATATAGGAACTCAATTTATTAAATGCACATTTATGAACTGCACTGTTTTGTGGTTTTATTCTAAATTATTTGGAGTTTTGTCATCTGTAAAATATTCCACATGTAAGGCAGTGTGAGAATGTAGGTTGTCTGATTTGATTGCTGACTATAGGAAATAATCCAAAGCATTTTGAAACTAAATTGTAAGTGAAATCACCAATATCTGTGCCCTCCATTGGTTTGAAATCTCACTGTGTGTGTAGTTCTCCTTTCCTTCAATAAGAATTGTGAACTGGTCAGACTGGTATTCCCACATTTTCCTCAACTCCAGCTGACAGTGCCTGCAGGATGGTAATAGCAACTCCAGTTACAGGATATCACATCTAGAACTCCGCATTCTGAAGTATCTGAAGTAGTGTAATTTTCATTCAACTGAACATCATAAATTGTAGGGATGAGACAAAATGCAGTACCTGGTTTGCACTCTTTTTCATTTTCCTGAAGAGACCAGGGAGCTGGAGATACTGTGCAAGATATGATGGCCTTAGTACAAAATTTTGTATAAAATGTTTTCCAGAAAGGCTGAGGGAGGAACAGGAGCAGCTGGGTGGTTATCTGTGGTGGTTATCTGGTGGTTATCTTAGTTTTGGTTGAGAGAACTTTGTTTATTTGAAAGAAAAAAAAAAGGTATTTTCAGAAAAACATTGAAGAAATAATTAAAGTTTCTTTCACTGGTGATGGGCAGTCTCAGAAATGCCAGAAAACAGAGGCAGAAATAAATAATGTAATATTCTCTTAATCAGAAGCTGCTAATCTTCCCCAAATCCTCAGTATAAGCCAATCTTGGTAGTGTTAAGCTTAAAATTTCCATTTGTGCAAGTTAGAAACATGTTTCAGAGCTATCAGTTATTCTGTTTATGGCTTATGTGTCAAGAAAATGTTGTTATATAATCACTTGCTGGGGTTCTTCAGTTTCTTGTGGTTGAAAAGTACCTTTTCCACCCAAATGGTTGAAATGAATTTTTATTTTGATTGTTCTAATTGTGAACCTCCGAAGCTCATGGTATTGTGGTTTCTTTTTCCTACACCTTAATTCTTCCAGCATTACACGCTGCTGCCCTTTCTGGCCATGTCAGCACAGTGAAATTGCTGCTGGAGCACAACGCACAGGTAGATGCTCTGGACGTCATGAAACACACCCCGCTTTTCCGAGCCTGTGAGATGGGACACAAAGAAGTGATACAAACACTCATTAAAGGTCAGCTCTTACGACTTCACGAACTTGTCCAGCGTTCTGGTGCTGCTTTCTGTGGGACTGGGAAATAAACAGATAGCTGAGCAAGAGGTGGGGTTAGGAAATTGCTTCCCTAAAGCAGGTTTTTGTCTGTAAGTATCCTTGTGGGATAGCACTAGTAAATGTAGAAGATTATCAGATTGTTGTGCAAAATAAGTGTTAAATACAAAACTATCAAAATTGGGAGGGTTCTTTTCGCAGCTCATTTCTGCTCAGGCCTTTGCAAGTACATTCTAGTCTCTTAAACCAACACTTGCCCCCAGCAGATCATTGTTTTTCTTTTCTTTTTTTTTTTTTTCTTCACCAAAAAGACCAAATTAGGCTTTCTTCGCTTTTGTGAGAAAGCATTTTTAGGCATCTTTGAAGATTTTTAGACTGTTTAAATGAATCTTGTTTTTTTAAATGCAGATAGCTATCAAAATCCTTCATCAATAATATTTTCCTCTGGTTGGTTTTTATAAGCAGTATTTTATTTGTAGACAGAAATAGGATTTAACAATGTACACAGTGTTAGATAATGAAGTGTAAGAAGTATGGTGAAACAAAAGTGGTATCCTAGATGCAAAATTCTGTCATTTTAGCTTCCCAGAAACATCTCCCTCCTACTACAGACATAATCCCATTTATGGACAGATGAAATATCCAGGCTAAAAAGTTGCAAGTTCTCCATCAACTATCTTTTCTTACTGAAAAGTCTGCTTCCCTTTGTGATCTGCTGGGCATATTTTAACCTCCTGTTAAGCTATTCCTCTCACTCCCCGTGCCATTTAGCTTTTGTGTGTGCAAGAACCTTGTAAACATAACCAAGTTATGTTTATTTATGTATTTCATAGTATAGATAGTCATTGTTGCTGGTTGGTTCAAGCTTTTGTATTTGTGGAGTTTTATTTTTGTACAGAATTTTTACATCTTGCAAGAAGACAGAGAAATTTATTATCTGCATTAAAGAGCTTTGGCATGCTTGAATTAAGAAAAACATTAAGCCTTTTCCAAAATTTATGCTTACACTGTAAATATTTTATCTTTCCTGCATTAGAGATTTAAAAACAGATTTAATCTGAAGTCCAGTTTTTAAAAGTATTTTTCTTGTTAACAAATAAAGGTTTTGCTGACAGTTAATAGGCCTGAAACAAGTAAAAGCTAGGTTTTTCAAGGGCATTTGATAAAACTGGAGATTCTAAAGCATCAGAACAGATTTGAATAACAAAATTAAAATTATTTTCAGAAATACCTGTCTGAATTGTCATTTTACCAAATAAGTTCTAGTTGAACATAAACTTATTCTGTTCTTTTTTTAGCATTCAAAAGTGTTTTCTTTTTATGCTCAGAAAATGTATTTGCTGTTTCAGGAGGGGCAAGAGTAGATTTGGTTGACCAAGACGGCCATTCACCTCTTCACTGGGCAGCCCTGGGAGGAAATGCTGACGTGTGCCAAATCTTGATAGAAAATAAAATCAACCCTAACGTGCAGGATTATGCAGGTAGAACACCTCTGCAGTGTGCTGCTTATGGAGGTTACATTAACTGCATGGTAGTGTTACTGGAAAACAATGCAGATCCAAATATCCAGGATAAAGAGGTATGTAGTTCCTCACTAACTTTAGAATAATCATAAATCAAAACATATTCCTTTTCTTCAAGATCATTCTCTTTTCTGGGACATAAAAGCATCTTTGCTGCCTCCCCTTCAAAAATCTTGTATGAAAAGTAGTATTTTAATATGCAGCATGAATTGAAGATTTGTATTTTTCCATATGACTTTTGATTTTTCCTTATGAAAGTGTGATTATATGAGGAGTCATATTAATAATCTGATTTCTTAACTTCTATAATTCCTTATTAGTAGCTGACATAGGAATGTGATTTTATAGTCTGTAATGAGTTTCTTCAGCATAGAGACAGAGCAAGCAAGAAAGTAAGACATTGAGAGCGAGATGGCACAAGAACTGTTTCAATATAATGTGGATCCACAGTAATGTGTACTTATCCACATAAGTATCCATATATGTATACTGTGTCCAGCTGAAAAAAAAAAAGAACACTGACTATATATCCTTTTGTGCCATTATTCAAGCAGTAAGTGAAATTAGGAGCCAGAGTAATTGTGCAACCTATAACAGATCTCTTTCTTATATGACATAATTTCTCAGAAGTTGGTAGAACGTCATCAGTCAAAAGAGCTTCACCCAATTTGTTAAACTTTTCTGTAGTTATTCTTTGTAGGGCATAGATAATTCCAAGTAATGGAAAAGTGGGTTTCATTATGAGTTCTTTCTTTTGCAAAGAAAGCAACTCCAGAGCTAGCCTCCTAATGCTGCTTTTCAGCTGCTTTAGGTGAAAAAGCACTAGTGTTGTAATCTTGTTTAAAAAAAAAAAAAATTGTTTTTAAGTGCTGTATTCTTCTTATTTTAATAAAGAAGTTTATTTAGAAGAACTAGTTTGTTCTTCATGTCCAGAAAAGCATTGAATTACACTATGATTTACGACTTTTATTGTGGCGTGATAGAGTTTGGGGATAATGCTTATTTCTGTTCTGTTTTGTTTACAGGGAAGAACTGCCTTGCACTGGCTCTGTAACAATGGCTACCTTGATGCTATAAAGTTGCTGCTCAGTTTTGATGCCTTTCCTAACCTAATGGAGAACAGTGAGGAGAGGTATTGCTTGTCTCAATGCGTTATTTTGTAATTTAGCAGAAGTGCTACCTACGATTTAAATGTTAAATGTTCAGATACTGCAAGGGAATCCTAATGTTGCATCTAAAAGGAGTCCTGTAATCTTGGGCTTCAGTGTCAGCAGCTTTTCTAATGTGAAATTTCTCTCTTTTGACTAAGACATTGCAACTTCAGCTGTTTATACTTTTGAACCTTGAACTTAGAGATTTCTGTGAGTATTTACTCACCCTAGTCTTGTTTGAAATATTGAAGATCTTTCTCATTTATATGAAGTTCATAGTACGTGTGTACAGACAGAGGATTAAAAGGCTGATGGAGTAGACTGGAATTTTTCTTTTCTATTTGGTAGGAATTCAGTGAGGAGAAAGAAAGTGGGAGAAATGTAATGTTACGTTTTAAAATAGTGATTACAAAGTACCTTGTGGTTAACTGTGTTCTAAAGGCCTAGTTTAAAAAAAAAAAGAGTCTCCTATAATCATAAAGAGACAGCACATTTGCATCTCTTCTCTTTGTCTTTCATTGACATATAAATAATAGTTTTTTAAAAGTGATTTGGGTTGTGGAGTTCAAATTAGTCACCTGACTGTGAAGATAATTACTCTTAGCGGAAATTTATAATGCCTTTTTTTAGAGTAGATGACCTCCTCATAATTATAAATAAAACTGTGAACAGTATGCCATATAAATTTGAGTATTTCAACATTTTAAATAACTTAAGGAGTTTGAAACCCCACATTTCAGTGCTAAATTTGATACTTCCATACTTATCCCAGTTTTTAATTTCTTTCTCCCATCATTTCTCTTTTGTTCTCTAAAGCACTCAGATTTCTCTTCCCTTCCTGTTCTTATTTTTTACTGAGAACAGAAATTAAAGTACAACTAGTTCCTGATTAAGTAGTGCCAGTGCTCTCTTTAGTAATTTTTAATAGAAGATTAAATAAACAGTTGTAATTAAATTACTCTTAATAAGTAAGATTAAAAGCCACTATTTTGCCAGAAAGGAGGTTGCTGCTATCCTTGCTTTGTAGAAATATACTAATGATGCTCAAATGTCAAGAAAAGACCTTAGCTGTGGTTTACCACAGTCATTCAGATAGTTACTTTTGTTTCCCTTCTGGCATTAATATATGTTTGTATGTATAAACCTAGATTACTCAAAATATAGCTAGCAGTATTCCAAATCTCTGCCATTAAGCACTAGTTCATGTGCGGAACAAAAGAGATCTCCAGTATTTCCAGATGAATCGGCCTTTAAATGTAGTTCTGCTAAAGTATATATAGTATATCAAAATTGCACAATTGTATCTTGATAAATATCTACAAATCCTATTTTATTGTTAATAGATTGGAAGTTTGGAAAGTAGAAAAATCAAGATGAGTGTTGTAAGAGAGGTAAAAATAACCTCAGGGATTATGGTTCATCTGTAATTGGATGAAATTGTGTTTTAATTAGTAACAATTTCACCAAGAAGTAATTTTTTTTCCAATATGCCTATAATCAGAAGCTTCCCATCTTTACTTTCTTAGAGTGCAATATGAGATACCAGTTAAAAATTCAAACATAATGGTTCAAGCTAATTAGATCGGTAAAAGACGAAGCTGAGATTACCTCTAGGATTTTAAGCTGCCCACTTGCTTGCCAGGTATGTGATCAAGTGCTAGTCTGGAGGGTGCTGGGTTCGTTGTTCTTTGCAAATTTATTTTGTAACCCAACCTAACACTCTGGGTGCATCATGTGGTGGAAGGCTAGCTGCTGCTTGACCACCTTCATGCTGAATTACATATAACAGCTGATGGCTGATGTCTTCTTCAAGTGTTTCCCTGTGAAGCCAGCTGGATTTGAAAGCTATCTGTTTTAGAGAGAACCACTGGAAAAGAAAATTTATAACGGGCTTTGAACTGACACAACAGAGGAGTGTATGTAAGCAGCCTTGAATGGGTACTGTCCAGTCATATAAATCCCTATTCAGATTTGGTTTGAGTGATTTTTTTACTTTTAAAGGTAGCTTTAATGGAGTTATAGAAAAGAATCTATGTTTAAAAATCTTCATGAGTGGGACCTGTAATCAAATACATTGTCTTGGTAGATACATGGTAGTAGCATAAAGTTTGCTTTAGCATCTTTTGTGTCTTTAAAATATTCAAAATTAGGTATACCTTAAAAATGTGTTTTACTGAAATTATGTTCTTTCTGAAGTTCCCATTTCTGGGTTATCAGAAGTCTGTATCTCTTTAAATGCTATCACCAACACACCTTGACATACAAATTTTCATGTTATGTCATTGTCTTTATTCCTGCAGACACTTCAGTTCAGATACTGTTAATCCTTCCATCAAATCATTGCTGTGTGGCAAGTCCAATTGTGCTTTCTGTCTGTTTTTCTTTGCTTACCAGCACTGCGTCCTAGCAAGTTACCATCAAGAAGAGCCCTAATTTTCACAATCACATGCATTGACACTTGTTATTTGATAGTCTTATGTTATATGGTCTTGATTATGGTCTGTGACTGATAATTTTCAGTCACTAAATGTCTCTGCCTAATGTTTTGTTGTTGGTGAGGAAGATATGTAAATTTTGATCCTGTGTTGACAATGGGAAATTTGGGAATTATTTTTAGAAGGGCTTAGGTGTCTTTGACACCATTAAAACCCAAAGAATTTAATACTTTTAACACCTGTGTCCATTTGAAAACAGACTTAATTCTTCCTAGTACTTTAAGAAAAGGATATTATCCCTTGATACTGATCTAATCCTGCTGCTTAGTCAGTCATACTCTCCTCAGTTGTTGTTATAGAAGCTGAGACACATTTGATAGTAAATCTCTAGAACTTAAATTCATATGGATATAACACAAAAATGTTTTAACTTACTTTTTTCTTTAGATTTCTATATGAAAACCTCAATAACACCTTTTAAAGATTGCTTGACTAAAGCAAGTAATTCTGTATATGGGGCTTTGGCAGATTTTGACCAAACACTTCATATAGTCTGGTCCCCCCCACATTTCCATATGAGGAGAATAAAATAAGTCTTAAACATAATCACAATGTGTAGAATCAATAGGATAGGAAAACAATACTTAAAAATTAGTGAAACAGCCTACTGAAAGCAGTGTTTATTCTCTGTTCATACTAGAACTTGCCTTAATATGAAATGAGGGTGAACTAAATGCACATTACAGTTAGAATCAATAATAATTGTTGTGGGTTTGTTTGGTTTTTTTTAGGTATACTCCACTTGATTATGCCTTGCTTGGGGAACACCATGAAGTGATTCAGTTCATGTTAGAGCATGGGGCTCTGTCTATAGCTGCCATTCAGGATATCGCTGCTTTCAAAATCCAGGCTGTCTACAAAGGATACAAAGTTAGAAAGGCTTTTCAAGAGAGGAAGAATCTTCTAATGAAACATGAACAGCTGAGAAAAGATGCTGCTGCCAAGTAAGTCTGAGACTTGAAATCTGCTCCAGCAAATAGACATTTGTCATAAGTTTGTATTTATCAATGTATGATTTTATCTGTTATCCATCATCATTTATTGTTCTACTTAGTAAAATTTGTGAAACCAAAGGAAGCTTATAACTCCCGTATACCTATAGATAGAAATTATTTTCCATATAATCCCAGTTCAAATAACCAACTTTATATAGTATACAAGAAAAAAGCAAAATACCAAAATCTAAGAAACTAGCATGTTTCCATGAATCTTTGCCTGATATTCTGTAGGATGATTAAAAGGCTTGGAAAACATTTATCACTTTAATGTAATGGAAATAGTTATTGACCTCTCAAGTCTTGTTATCAGTTATGAAAAGAAAAAGCAAGCGAGGGAAAGCCTGTTTTGGTAAGGCTTAACAATGTTTCACACGGGAGGTTGTGCTTTTCTAGTAAACCAAACTCCTGGATTTATTTGCAATTTCAGTTTTGACAGTATCATTCTCTGCATTTATGTTTTCTGGTCTTGAATTAGAATTCCTATGAATTGGTTTTATTGGATTATAAATTCAGATAGTTATCAGCAAGATGTGTAGGTTCTGACTGAGTTTCTACCCTGCTTAAAGGAAGTAATGGTAGCAAAGTGGTAGCAAAAAGATTCATAGTATGAAATAAAACAAATTAGCACCTGGTTTACCCTTGAAGAAACCTGATTCTGCAGTGAAAAAAAGTAACAGTCTGAAAAGATTTCTGCATGATTTTGTAGAGTTATTTCAGTAAAGAGAGGTCATATGAAAAAGCCATACAAGATAATTATTGCACTTAGAGGTATTTTTGCTGCATCTGTATATGATAGACAATATGATAGACAAATTCAGCTGCCCTCCACTCTGTATCAGATTTGGTAGTTTGATGTTCTACATAACTGGCCAGTCTGACCTTCACTGGGTTTGATTGCTGCTACTATACTGGATAACAATTGTTATTCTCAAGGAGGAACCAAAGCTAGAAGTATCAGGTAACTAATCTCTTGCTCACTTCTTTAGATCCTGAAGTTGTAACATGTAGCCCTGCGACTATTTGCTTTTTCTGCTGAAGTCAGTAGAAGTCAAAACCATGCATGGAGAAGTTGTCTTTGAAAAGACACCAAATATTTTATTTATTTCTTTTTAATGGGGAGAACTCTGTGTACTGCTGTGTGGTCACAACTGACTTTACCAAATGAGATAGTTTTATCCTTTGTGATGACAGTCAATTTTAGAAGAATCTATGATACCCCATCTAGAAGATTAAATGGAAAAGAATTGCCTCATGGAAATTTGGGGGTATTTTTGTAATAGTTTTCCTTTGTGAGTTTCTGATGTACTTTCTCAGAATTACTTAGCTCTTGTTGATTTGTTTGAAAACAATAGAATCAAAGTCTGCGTACCAAATACCATAAAAACAGAATTACAATACAATTGGAGTGTACAAGCAAATCAGGTTGTCACATCACAAATTTTATTTAATTGCAATTTTATGATCTGTAATAAACTGAAGAGGACATTATGTTGTCATCATTCTGTGTACCCATCTGTGCATTCCACAGCTAAAATTGGCCAGGGTATTGCTGCATACAAAAAACCTAATATCCCTACTGATGTTTAAAAGTCTGCTCTCCAGATAAAAGTAGTCATTTTGTGGGAATCCAGAATGATGGTGAACTCCTAGATGGAACACCACCACTACCCCTGCCCCCTGCTATTTCAGTGAATGTATTTTAAACTTGCTTTTTAATATGTTATCTTAGAGGGTCTCACAAAGATAAATCACTCCTCAGTCTGCATGATTTTAATTAGCCCGGTCTTTTTTTTCCTTTTTTACCCTAACTAAAAGTCAGCCAGCGTCTTGTACCTGTATAATTTTCTGGTGAAGTTACATTCACTGTATTCAAAGCTTGTGAATTATTTCTATACAAACATTTTCTCCCATGTTCTCTCCTGTATCAAAGAAATGGTAATTTATAAAATGAAGATTGATGCAGACAAGAACAACGTGCACACTATTATGTCACTGGGCAAAGAGACATATCAGGAGACCAATTTGGGTTGGCAGGGAAGCCGTGTCAGAGCTCAAATGCAAAAAGGCATTATACAGGGACAGACTGAAAAAGGAAGAGTGTAAAGACATTGGTTGGGCATGTAGAGATGGTATCATAAACACCAGAACTCAAATGGAGTTGAGGTTTTAAAGGGATGTTGGAGGTAACAAGGTGGGTTTCTGCTTCTACATTACTAAAAGGTTGAGCAGGGAATATGTGGGGCTGTTGCCAAATGGTGCATTTAGTGACAACAGGCTCAGGTGTGGCAGAAGTGCTCAATGCCTTCTTCTCCTCAGTCTTCCAGAAGAAGCTCTCCCAGGCCTTTTTTTTTAGAGAAGTGTTTCACTCACTAGTTGTGAATGAGGATTAAGTCAGGGGTGGCTTGAGAGAGCTCAGCCCAGATAAGTCCATGGGACCAGATTGGCTGCATCCAAGGGTAGAGAAAGAACTAACTGATGCCCTTAAAAGGCCACTTTCCAACATCTTTGGAAGATCACAGATACCAGGGAAGGTCCCCTATGACTGGAAGAAAGCAAATATTGTACCCATCTTCAGAAAGGGCCTGAAGAGCAATCTGGGGAACTGTATTCTTGTTGGTATCACTTTGGTCCCTGGGAAAGACAGGCACTCACTTGTTCACCTTCCCATTCAGTATCTCAGATTGAGTTCTTCAGCGACCTGAAAATGGAAAGCACACAGTGGAAATTTGGTGTACTTACTAAAATTGAGGGTAATAAGAACATACAATGATGAAGTTAAACAAGCTGAGGTGCAAAATAAGAAGAACCAACAAGGGATGTGACATATCACAATAAACCATTGTAAACATACTCAGAGTAAAAAGAAAGAGTAAAGAAAGAGTTGGCCCGCAAGTGATGCTAAGAAGGCTGAAGTGTTTCATGCCTTTTTTTTTGCTTCAAAAGAATTTGTATCAAACCAACTCAGTTTTTGTTTGTATCAGAATAACAAGTTTTATGGCCATGAAGAAACCATAGATGTCATTCAGACTTGCCTGAAGTTTTCATACTTTCTCATGGAAAATTTCTCATTTCTCACCTTTAAACTGGAAGTGTATATTGATGAGAATTTTAAGTAAATCCATCATGAATCTATATTTTCATTTAAAAAGTAAAATGTTAAATTTGAGAATAGCACTGAGTTACAGAAGACTGTAAGCACACTGAAGACTAAATTTGAAATCAAGATGGTTTTAAAATCCATGTGAGAAATGTCTGAAGAAAAAATAGTCAGGTAAGGACAAATGGACTGCTCTACACATTTGGAAAGACCAGTCAACATAGGAATACTGGACAGAAATTAACAGTTGTCTTACCATTTTTATTAAGGGCTATCTCTTTAAAAGACTGCAGTAGATCAGAAGCTGAACATGTCATGAGTCAACAGGGTAATTCTTTTAAAAACCATCATCATGCTAGATTGTATAGCAGGAGGTGGCTGTTTACACAACATGAAATACAACTCCTCTTGCTCCAGATAAAGCTTCACCAGTAGTAGGATCATACCTAGAGATCTATTTTCAGTTTAAATTTAAGTAACTTTTTTTTTTTGCTAGCATAAATTTGAAAATGCTGTCCGGGTACGTGGACATGTTCTAAATTTAAAACATCATCCAGTGAGTAGATAAAAAAGTAAAGGGTTCTTGACAAAATAGAAAAGGTTGAATTCACATGAGCAGGATCAAAAATTCAAAGCATCTCAGTGTCTCCACAAATGTGTAAGGCTGAAACTCTTCCTTACCACCTGCTAAAGGCTCAGTTTTCATTCATTCGCTTTTGCAACAAAATACAAATTTATGGCCATTCAGGACAAAATTCTGTTGCATTTACAGTGGAAAATACTGGCTTACCAGCTCTGCTATCACTGTTGAGCTGTAGATGTCTAACTTTAGAGCCCAAATTTGGATCCTGCTGAGTCACCAGAACCTCCTGAGGATGACTGAGAGCTCTTAAGTTAGGAACTTGTCTGCTTCCTTTACTTGTTCACGAAACCTAGTCTGTCAACTTAGACAACAGTAAAACGTGAAAATTTTAATTTCAAATATATCCCTCATTGTAATACAAACTGAATTTCCAATTAAATAAAGCAAAACACAAGGGGAGGCTCTTATGTATTCAGGAGTCTGTTAATCAGCTAAGGTCTACTGTGACAATTAGGATGATGGTCTATGAATAGGAAGCTTTGAAATCCCTTCCCTTTATTATTTCTTCAGTTTAATCTGAAAAATTTTAGCACACAAACAAAAGCTTTTTAAAAGAAAACCCCTTTTACTTCTCCGTTTCTGGTCCTATGGCATTTCCATAACACTTGGTGTGTTGCTGAAGTTATTGTTTTGAGTTGATCTGCTCATCAAAGGAGCGCAGGCCACTCTGGCTTGATTGTATATCACACAACTCATCTCACACTTCCTTTTTTACTACCCTGAATGGAGGACATTTGTAATAGGCTGCTTGATTCTTATGAAGAAAAGAAAATTACCATTCTGTGAATAGTAAGATCTGATTTATCAGCTCAAATGGCTCAGTAATGGCAGTGGGATCTATACTGTACACAAACCCAACATCCCCATATAGTCCGGTTGTGGAATGCCAATATTGTCTGAAACTAGCCACTTTTTTTCCATGCCAGAGGGAATAGTGAACTCAGGCTGCTAGGAGTGTATTCTTTTAGATCAATTAGCAGCTTTTCAGGTGCAAAGTTCAATCAGCTTCTTCTGCAGAGCATACTTGATAAGATAGCACTGACAGATAAAGTTAAGTCTTCTCCCTGGCAGCTCACACTGCGGTGACACGCGCTGGCATTGATGCGGCTCGCGGGAACTGGGGCTGGCACGCTGCATAACTAACCTGTCATACGCCGTGCCGAGAGATAATGTGGCAACAGTCTGCAAACTATGTTGTAGCATTGGAAGCAAGTTAAAATATTGGGCAGCTACATGATAACGACATTTACCGCCTGTCCATTCCGCCAGGAAAAGTGTCACTTCATCTACCAACCAGTGCTTAATTTATAAAAACAGATTCAGTGGTAGGTTGGTGTGTAACATTTGCTATGTGCTATTGGGTTTATCCTGGTTGGTAGAAAAAAAGAATTTTTTTAAAGATAAAGTTCAATGATAACCCACTTTTCAAAACAGGCTGCAAAATCTTATTCAACAGATGCGTCTTTCGTTGCTTTGTCCAAAATTCTATGTTATGTCTATGCTATTTAAGAGAGACATGATTCCTTTCATTTTTGAAATCCAAATGTCATAAATGTAATGGCATACTATATGCATACAAGTTTTTAATTCAGATCTCATATTTTCAGTGTTTATAATTTTTATGGCATATATTTATGTGAAATAAATTAATTATCTACCAATGATAAATATAGCAGCAAGTTAGTACCAGTAGCTAGTTGGAAGTTGGTTTATAATTATCTGTATCAATTATGGCACAGTTAAGTATGACAAAATAATTTTCAAATGGATTATGTCTTTTGCTAAAGTTTTTTGATTTTCAAATATAGTGCATTACTTTACTACTTATATAAAAACTTTGTTCATTACTAATTAAAAACATAGTTATTAGTATCATAATTATTTTCAAAATATTATTTTTAATTTTTGTGTATTTATAAAACCCCTAAATGTAATTGTTTTTAAGAAGTGAGTATTTTAAAATCAGTTAAAACCACTGCTAACTGAATGGGCAGGTGGCTGACAAGAACTTAACCTTTATTAGGCTGTAGCTGCAAGTCCGTTGTTGTTTCGGGTCAACCTAAGAGATTTCAGTGCAATAGGTGTCCTTTTCTCGTGGAAAAGATGTTACAGTCAAGGTTTTATTGTGGCATTGTCAGATTTTTAGAGAGGAATGTGTAAAAGTTAGATACATGCTCAGAAGATTTTGTCTTTGCAATTCTTATGGTATTGACTACAATTGCAGGAAACGGGAAGAGGAAAGTAAGAGAAAAGAAGCCAAGCTACAGAAAGGGATGCAGAACGTGGAACAAAGCAAGTTTCGAGTACAACAGAGTCCTGCAAATCGAGAGAAGACCACCAGTGTCCCACAGTTACCCAACAAACCAGCTGATACACAGAGCAAGAGACTTCTGCCCCTCAACACTTCACAAATTCAACTGGGGAGAAACAGCAGAGGTTCACCTAAAGCTTGTCACAACAAAGGGATCCCAAAGGAGAGTTGCCCGCCAGTGGAGCCTCAGAGTGAGGGTCATAAAGTCAGCCAAGGTTTGTGAACTTTCTTTAGTTGTCCTGGTTATCTGTTTTGTCCAGGTCTGGGGGCGTTTTATATATAGGACCTGTATTGTCTTTCTACAGTTTCTTATTCTTAAGTAATTCATGCAGGATAGAATTAGGTACAGATTCTTTTACTCTGTGTGAAGTAGTCAAAAACACCAGCGTGTACAGTGTCTGTAAAAATACCTAAAATATGTGAGAACAGGTTGTTGGCAGTTCTATTGGTTACACTCTTTGAAGAAAATAAGATTGAAGGTATTTGACATATCTGTGGTATACTTGAAGAATGTTAATGGAGAAATGGTAACTCTTGGTTTTAAACAAGGTTAAAATGAGGATAAATTTTTAGTACACACGGGGAGCTGCTCAACTTCATTTTCCATGACTGGGTTCTCCTGTGATTTGTCTCTAAAATCCTGTTGTTGAGAACACTCAAGGATATTTTTTGCGAAGTGAGAATTTAGAAATTGTACTATGAAACATTGTGTCAAAACTCTTTGTTACTTTTCTTGCCCTGCTGTACTCTTTTTTCTATCTGTAAATGCATCATTGGTTTATCATACTTTCTTGACCACTTCTTTTACTTTTATGAGATACACATTTTAATAGCTTTTCAGTCAGTTCTGACTTCAGCCAGTTATAGAAGCCCATAGCTCAAATATTTCAAAACTGGTAATGTTAAAGCAACTTTGTTATCATTAGAAGCAAAAATTGGAAAAGTAGTCTATTTAAGGTAAGTTGCTGGAACTCCTCAAGTGTAAAATTGCTGCTATTCCCTTTGGAAGTTCTGCTAATCAGACTAGTATAATAATCCAAAAGAAAAAAAAAAAGTGAAAGAGCCTTTTCTACTTTATCATTTTGCCTAGATTTCTTTAGCTTTTACATGGAAATACATTGGTAAACAGAATACTTAATTATATTGTTATAGTAAAAGGAGACATATCTTAGCCTAACATACACAGTGATAGCTAAGTAATGATAAATAGGTGTCAAAAATCCTAGCAAGCTTTGCTGGCATGTGCATTAACTTTATATTAGTGAAAATATTCAGCTGGCAAAATAATCAGAAACAGTGGTTTCCAAATGAAAAATTAATAATTGAATTGAACCTAATGAGGAGAAATTGGTAAGTATGGAAAAAAGGGAAAGGAGAAATAAAGATGTGGGGAGGATTACAACAGTGAAGGGATGAGAAGGAGAAGGCCAAAGAAACAATAAAACAGGAATATCAGCCTTTTCTTTTACTGACTCCACGATCCATTTTTAGCCAAAATCTTCCATTAGTTATTACAATGAAAACTGCATTGCATTAGTCAGACTTCCACTGATTCTTGGAACAAATATAATGATTTTGCACTGAGACAGTAACCTAAGGAAGTAGGCAGTCTATGGGAAACATGGGATGTAGAATTAAACTGACTGCAGAGATTAGGACTGAATTTGTGATATTTACTGCAGAGGATTCTAGTATTGATACTTACATTTGAAAAAATACATTATTCTTCAGTTGTCTACACTACCCTTCACAGTAAGCTAGGGAATTCAAACTAGCAGCAGCAGCATGCAGCTTGGACTACTGATTGAAGGCTTCCCTGAAGTTGGATATTTCCTGATGTAGCTATGCCACAATAATTTTTCTATGTTGGTTGGTTCTGCAAGTAAAATCTTAAAACCCTGTAGACTATTGCTTAATTTTTTTCTTTTGCTCTTCAGTATATCTTTAAAAGCAGAATATAATTTCTGCAAGAGATAGAATTTTAAATAGAAAATTCCCTGCTATTGTTCATCACCTTTTTTTACCATGGCTACTGAACATGAAGAGAATAAAAGTTTTTACTCAAGGTTCTTCTGAAAATCTGTAACGTGTACTTCTTGCTATGGTGAGACGGGTTTACCTTCAGAGATTGTAAAGAAAGCCCCCTCTTGCCCAATCCAAACAGTGTTTGAAATAATGCTATGTCACTTTTGGTGACACGTTCTCCTTTTCTTATTGAAATAATGCCAGGAAAGTTGATGCAACAAGGATCAAATCATGGAGCTCTATAATTGTTCTCATTAGGTGTTTTAATCAATCCTCTTGTGACCAAAACCTTAATGGACTTCATTGGTCATTTTATTGGAATTAAATATGAATTTAGACCCTTTGGGCTGTGAAAAAATGTGATTTAGTTGGTGGGTCTTTGCCGATCTGCTTTCCATGGATAAATCCTCCTTCCTGTGTATGTTATTTCTCTTGCCTTAACTGTGGTATAAACAGATACATTTGGGTTTTGTGCTCTCTACTTTTTATTACTTGGTCTTCCTAAGGAAGTTTATTTCAATGTCAAAAGACAAACTAGAGTAGTTAAATTGTGGAGTTTTTTCCATTATCCAGATACCCAGTTGTTCAGATGGGGAAGTTTTGCACATACGAGTGTCTCATGGTTGAAGTAAGACATGCTGCACATGCAAACCAGGTTGTGGGTTTTGAAGAGTTCAGAATGAATCTGTCCAGTGTGCCACACTGGGTTATCCAGTCAAGAGTATCCTGTAAAGGCATTACAGTGAGCGTAAATATAGCATAGTTTCACCAGGTTTTGGATGACGCAGATTTTCTGTGATTCCAATGTATCAAAGATCTCTTTCTTTACTTTTTCCCTTCCTACCTACCCTGTACCATCCTGTCTATTTGTTACATTTCATCCCATCTGCTCTATTTTCTCATTGTCCTGTTACATTTCCAAACAGAATGGAAGGTGGGTGGATGATGGGAGATTTTCAGCACTCCACTCTGGCTTCTGAGTCATCCTCACAAGAGTGTTTAGAAGCAGTTACCACACAGCAGCAAGGGAGGAATGGGAAGGACTTCACAGTTTCACTCAGGATGTCAAGGAAAGTACTGAGAAGCCAAGGGCTTTGAGTTCCCTAGGTCAGTGGGTTATCCTGTGTGTCACCTGTGTGCCAGGATATGGAGTGGCTACAGCAGGAATTTAGCAAAAAAGCTTGAAACAGTGACGGTCACTTACAGTGTTCCAGTTACCTGGAATGAGCAGGTGAGTTTATGGGGCTGCATTCCTGTGTTACATGGTAAGCTGGTTTCTTGGGAGAGCTCCTGTACAATCAGGTTGGTGAAGAAATAGTTTCTCCCTGTGAACCTTTTTTAACTTCAAAGTAACGTAAGAAAACAGTTTGTAAAAGAGTAAGCAAATGAAGAAGTTTGGGACTCTGCTGTTACATGCAGTCATTTCCTCTTTTGATTCTTCCTGCTTACTTTTTTTTTTCTTCATTTAAGTAAATCCTAGTGTGTCTCAAAGGTAACTGAGCAAAAAAATCTAGAGAACTAAACTATGTTATGCTGGGTCAGAGACTAAAAGTTGGCTTCCATTTCTCTGTCCAAAGATTCATCGAGGAAACCTATCAAAAGCAAGTCAAGCTGTGTCCATTTCCATTGTGACAAAGTAAAAGAGGGAACAAAAGTTGAAGTGAAGTATCAGGGTGCAGCTGCTACAGAACTGAATGGGGAAAAGCACAAGGAGCACATTGTTGACACCACAGTGTCCCGGAGGAGCAGAAGGCTTACCACTTCTACTTGTAGGACTGCTAGTGTTGGAGAAAAATTAAGGGATCCAAGTCAGCCTTCATCTGGCAAGAGGGACCATTGTGAGGGAAGAGCTGCATTCTTCTGCGATGTCAGTTGTGCTGGTGGGGCTGTGAGGAACTCAAAACAGTGTGAAGCTTCTTCCAAAGGCAAAAGACATCGGCAGAAATCCACAAGTAAAGAGGTAAATGATAAGCGATGTTCACCAGCTGGCTCCAGTAGACCAGGAAGTGCCAAAACAGTATTTGTAAACACCAGAAATGACAGCGTGCATGCTGTGGAACGAACTGACAAAGTAGGAAATAACGAAGTAGCAAAAAAGGCTTCCCCATTATTGTCTGCCGGGGCAGAACCTACCGGAACTGTGCCAAGAAAGCCAGTAGCGCATCCTGCTCGTGGTGACAGTTTAAACTTGGAAAAAACAGGTGTAATTGGATCCAGGAGCACAGATGATCAATTATGTTCTGTCGCGGGGCAAAGCACAAATATTGAACTAATCCCTTTAGAGATTCGAATGCAGATCATAGAAAAAGAAAGAAAAAGGAAAGAGCTATTTCGGAAGAAGAACTATGCTGCTACAGTCATACAGAGGTCGTGGAGGAGGTAAGACTACTGTTTCAGTAGCCAGAGAACAGTGAGATACGTGTAGATGTAAATTAAATTAGGCTTGTTGGCAGTGTGCTTTATTTGGTCCTTTTGCTTACAGCGTTGCTAGTGCTAAATGAGGCATTTAATAATCTTTCACCAAACAAGGGGAAGTAGGTTCCAGTCACCTAGAATTACATTAGTCAGTTCACAGAAAATGCAAGGTAAGTTATGACTTTTAATAATTGGAAAAGTTATTAAACTTGTTTCAAGCACTGATATTATAATTTCTTCCTGGAGTTCACTGCTGCTGTGTTCATTAGCAAAGTTACACTTGTAGGGATACAGGGGTCTTTCTGACAAGGTTTTTGTAACCAGACCCGTTATCACCAGTTACAGACACGCAGGTACTCTGATCTGACTTCTAACTGGATAACCAAACCACAGGATGCTTGGAAGCTTTGAACATTCATTGCCAAAACTTGAAGCTAGCTTGAATACCTTGATTAAGCAGGAACAACTGCTGTACAGAAGAGGCAGACAGGAGACAGTGAGATATCCAAGTGTTTGCTTTCCACAGCATTATCCTGCTTTCATGAATGCATGAGTTTCAGCTTCAGAAATACAGTGATTGTTAAAGAAAAAATAACAGGGAAGTTCATTTCAGAGCTTAATTGTCACACCCTATGGTGTAGTTCAGGAGTGATGCAAAAATTGTTCCCCCAGCCAAACTGTATCAAAGGGAGCAGCTGTTGGATGTCTGGGAGCATATAGTGGTAGTAACATCTTTTATCCTAGTCCCTGAGAAACCTGCAAGTTTCCTGCAACAGCAGAATCAGGACTTAATGCCCAACTGCCTGCAGAATGAATGCTGATTACTGGTAGATCTCCCTCCTTCTGGGTCACGGTGGAAGCTTTGCTTCCCTTGCGGAGGAATTCATAGGGGCAGTTTCTTCCCCCCTGCTGTGCCAGGAGCAGAGCACTAGCTGTCTTCCCAGTGCAAGACAGCCTCTGCATCCAACCCACTCTGCCACAGCGCGGAGCAGAAGGGAAGCACTCAGCCGCTGAAGGATCAGGGTCTCCCCTCTTTGTCGCCGCAGCCAGCCTGGGCTGTTCAGCCACTCAGTGTTGTGTCCTCTGGGCCTCAGCAAGCAGGGCCAGCACAAAAGGTCTTTTTTTTTGCCAAGTACTACGTAGCTCTGAATAACTATAAAAGAGTCATGATATGGTGCTGCCTGCTTTCAGTAGTGCTTCCAGGCTTAAGAAAAATCCCATTTCTTATTTTGCAAGGTGAAGCGTTACCTGTGTTTTCCTGTCGTAAAAAACACCAGGGAGTGAAAAGACTAACATTGCCAGTCGCTTGTTTGTGGAGTTTTGAGAACTGGTATGTCTCCCATTGCTTTTTCCAGTTAACTTGCAAAGTCTGAAGAAGTCTTTCTCAGAAGGAGCTGATACTGACATTGCTAGGGAAGGGACACCAGACCAGACACCCTGTAGTCCAGGCTGGGAGTCCATTTGTTCCTAAACTGAACTGTGGCCATTTAGACATTTGTGTTGGCTCAGCGAACACTTCTGTTTGCTCCAGCTCTTTTATTGATCAGTCCAAGTATTTCCAAGCATAAGATTGGATTTAACATCCAGTAATATTCCAAAGTTATCTCTTCACTGTTGTTCGAATATAAAAGTTACACTGGCTTTTATGAGTACATGCCTATTCCACTGAAAAGTTTAAATTTTGGAACACAGTATTAATTTTTGAATGATTTTTTGGTGAATGAATTTTTGTGGTGAAAATTTCAACTTGCACACAGTATCACCGATTTCTGCACTTCTATCATCTTTGCTCTCTGTCTGCTATTTATACATCCAGTTTTGGGATCCCTAGTACAAGAAAGACATGAACCTGTTGGGAACAAGTCCTGAGGAGGACCACAAAAATGGTCAGAGGGATGAAACACCTCTCCTATGAAGACAGCCTGAGAGAATTGAGGTTGTTCAGCCTGGAGAAGAGAAGGCTCCAGAGACACCTGATGGCAGCTTTTGAAAACATAAAGGGAGATTGTAAGAAAGATGGAGAAAGACTTTTTAACTAAGACTTGTAGTGACAGGATGAGGGGCAACATTTCTAAACAAACAGAGGGAAGGATTAATTGGACATAAGGAGGAAGTTTTTTAAGATGGGGGTGGTGAGGCACTGGAACAGGTTGCCCAGAGGTGGTGAATGCCCCATCCCTGGAAATGTTCAAGTCAGGTTGGACAGGGCTCACAGTTCAATGTGTCCCTGCCCATGGCAGGGGAGTGGGTGAGACAGTCTTTAGAAGTCCCTTCCAACCCAAACCATTCTATGGTTCTGTGACTCCATGCTACACTCCTCATGCCCACTCCAAACTCCAAAGCAAAACAGCAGCTTGTTCTCCAGGGTTTCACCACTTCTGCCCATGGTCTCTCTCTGCTGCTTCCAAATGCTTTTTAAGCAGCTCAGTGTTGGCAGTGCCCATCTTGGCCTTCTTTTTTCATGTAGATCCCGACTTCTTGTCTTATGTGTTCAAATCCTTTGGATACCAAAAGCTAAAGTAAGTCAGGAGCAGGTTAGGAGAGTGTATCTGCAAGTGATACTACTGCTACTGGAGGCTCTGCTGTTTTCACTTAACATTATTTAAAATCCTTAGAGGGGTAGGCACATGCCATAGCTTTAAATCAAAGCAAAACGGTGTGTAGTAAGTGCTTGTGCAAATGTCCTCACAAGAACTGGGATCTAAACCCTTGCATTAAGCTAACTTACCTGCACAGAAATCTGTATTCCATTTACACTTTGGACTATTTAAAGATTTTGGACGGATCTTTCTAGAGAATCCACCTTCCCAAACAGCAACAGTGTGCTATCTCTCCAAGAAGTGCATGCACTTTACTAACACTTTGCATTTTGGAAATCGTGGGAATTAAAGATTGTTTAAATTACATTTGTTATCTAAAGGATTAATAATGAAAAATAAAGACATTTGCTCTATTTGCAAAACTCACAGAACATTAATGAAGATCATAAGTTCTGCAGGACAGCTGTGCTGTGTTTTCTGCTTACACTTTCAAGCTCAACTTGTTTATAGTCTTCAGTGTTGTGAAACTCATGTGGATGAAGAAAGTTGTGAAATTGGACCAGATTTCCTCCTTCTGATTTCCATTACCACAGCATCAACTTTTATTTTAAAAAATAAGAGAGCTTTGCCTCTTCCTTTCAAGCAGAGTTCATATAGGTCTCAAAAAAAGAGGCAGTGTGGGTACTTTAGGGTATGGATCCCAAGTCAGATGGCGGCACATGCCTGCCAAGAAGTCATAGTTAATGTTTCCTGCTAGCTTACACCAGGCAGCTGTATGTGCTGACTTCTAATATGTCTGTTATGCTGACATACCCAACTTCCCATCCACTATACCCCAAATTACAGTTCTTAAGCAAGTGTTTACTGTGTGGCTGTGGGTCCCACTCAGTCCTGTGTTTGTGTTTTGGTCCAAACTTGCACTGTAGCATGTTCTTGTAGACAGCAATAGAATTACACATTGTCAGTGGCTAATTCTACATTAGAAACACCAGAAGTACATGCTTGAGTTCTGAAATGTCTCTAAATTAAAATTAAATGCATTTGTGTCACTCTGCAAATTTTATGGCACTGTTTTACTTATTGAAAGTAAAGATAACAACATAGTGGTACCGGTCTACTTAAGTATATTAAACTTGCCATCCTCAGGAGAATGTTTCAATTCCCATATCTGAAAACTTCATAAATGTAGTCCTCAAAAGTGTCCTCTAAGGTGCGTGGCTTGCCAAAGGTTAATTGCTTATCCTGCTCGTCGAGGCTTACGGATCCTGTGTGTCTTGCTCTCTCATGGGGGGCACTGAGGCCTGTACCATTCTCCAGGGTCCACAGTGAGTCAACAGAAGCTGGAAATAAGTTGGTTGTTGTCACTGTTGTTCTCCCACTGAAGTCAAGTTGGAGTTGTATTTTTTTATATATACTATTGCCATATGCATAACTCTGAGCAGCAGTGATTTTTTAGAGCTTCTGCAGCAGTGAATGTGAATACCACTTGCCCCTTTGTCACTCTGCACATACATTCCACGCCTCTTTTACGTGCACAAGTTTTGTTGATTGAGTTGATTGGGTATTTTTGTAAGGCGCCATGTCAGACTCATACTGCATCAAACTTGGTCCCATTCTTCTTTTTTTCTCAGCAGGATCAGAATGATCTGTTATGGGAGAGCTGAATTAAAAAACTGTGCACTGGCTCCAAAGATAACTGCTTACACCTTCTCAGTGTCAGAGCCGTAGTTGTTTTCTTGTTGCTAAAAACTACCAGAAGTTCTCTACAAACATGAAATCACAGCGGGGTGCAAAGGTGGACTGCCTGTGAATGGGTCATTTCCCGTATCAGCAAAGGCTTCTGGCAGTAATTACTGAATTCCAAGAGAGTAGCTTAGTATTCTTTTCTGCTCAAGTATAAAACAGTTCCCCAGTTGTTTGTCCTGCAGCACTATTCACTTAACCCATCCTTAGCTCAAGTTCTGTTAGGAAGTCACTGTAATTTTGCTCCCCCTTCACTTTCTCTTCCTCTCTTACCCTGTTGAAAAGTTAAAAGTGACAAGTTATTTAACAAAACGGGATCATCTTTTTCTTCTCTCAGTAATGCTCCCGTTCTGAATTCATACACTGCTTCTCAACTTGCAGGCACTGGTAAGGTGAAGTTTGCTGCCTGCATTTGTTATGCACTTTAATGAGCTATATAACAGTACATGCCTGAATTCCGAAGCTTTCACTAAATTAAGATTAAATATGTTTGCCTCACCCAGCAAATTTCACAGAGGTAATTTACTAAGCTTATTGAAAGTTTAAAATTATTTGGGCTGTAACTGAGCATATCATCCCTCTTTGGCATTCTATTGTGCTTTTATGTACTTTTTTTTGGTATATGGGTGCTGTTTTGTTTGAATCATACAGTTCATTGACTTATATATTTAAATAATTTGTATTTAGTTGTGTTGTCTTTTGTTTTAATTTAGAACTTACTGCAGATGGAGCAACAGAAGAAAATCGGCTCTTTATCTCTCCTTCCTCATTCTCTTTACTGGGGCATTTTGAATGCCAGAGGGGATGACGATCAATGTGGTTTGGCCCCTTATCAAACACTGATAATTAATATTTTACAAGTATTACTCAATGTTCATTTGTGACAGGTTTGTACTGGGAAGATTCGGAGTTAACTGCTAGGCCAACTAATTGATTTGTGAGTGTGAAATGCCAATATCCGATTGAATACTTATGTCCGATCCAAGGAAAGAAAACCAAAACAAACAGCTCCTTATTGCTGGTGCCATTTGCCACCAGAGTGTGAGGGGAGTGTGAAGAAGGACAGATAATCTGCCTCTGCCACTTGGCAGAGGGCTGTGACTGTGTGTCACAGATCAAAACAGCCAGGATGAGTCCGGGTCAGAAGATAGGAAGGGAGCCTTTGAAGGGAAGGGAAAAAACACAGATTGCTGAAAACAAGGTGAGGGCAGCATCTTCAGAGGGGGGGATGGAAAACAGCTCAGTTTTCTGTAGAGGAAATGTGCAGTTGAACCCATTGGAGGTAGATTTGGTTTATCTTTTGCACTGATTGACTGAGAACACCGAGTAGTGAGGCACACAAGAAAAGTAGTGTTACTACGCTGTGAATACAGTGAAAATGAGGAAGCAATATTGATTGTGCTGTTATCATAAATATTTATAGTTATTTCTTCCGCTGATTTTCTATTTATAAAGCAGCTGATGTTGAAGCACTGTAACTTTTGATACCTGTAATGCCAGATCTTTACGAACTGTGTGAAATAATGGATGCATCCAAAATTGAACCCAACTCCTACTTTTTCTTCTGAGCAAACATTTCTCATCCAAATGACTTGGCACATCAGTGGGAGTTCTGTTTTCCCAGTTACTCATGTAATCCACCATGTGAACTGATGCGTGGAAAGCACGGAAGTTAAAACAGGTCACCTAAAACAAGTGCTCTTCTCTTTTCTGCTCTCTAGTTACCAACTAAGACAGGAGTTGTTTCAGCTTCTTAGTGCTAAGCGGCAGTGCAAGGAAGATGAAGACAAATGGAGACAAGAGACAGCTGCCTTCTTCATTCAGGTTGCTTGGAAGAAACAGCTGAACCATGGCCTTCTGAAATCAGTTCCTTCATGTAAAAATCTGAAATCTGTAAACAAAACCAGCTCAGCCATAAAAACCAGCAAGCAGTCTATCCTAAAGCAAATATATGGTAATTTTCTCTTCACTATACTTTAAGTAACTAAGCTTTTATTTTTATAACAGAGTGTATTCGTCTACTCGCTTCTTACCTAATTGTTAGGGATTTCAACTATTTATAAAAATTAGTCTTAATCTCAGTTCTGGGTAATTTTGTTTCTGTTTCAGGTTAAAAAACCAAACAAGTCTGTGATTTAAAATGGCTGCTGCTAAAGCATTCTTCCAGCACAGGTCTTGAACAACCAAATAATTCCGTTGCCAGAGCTGCTCACATATATCAATGTGGAAGCAGAACAAAGCAGTTGAACTGGGGATAGCAGGCTGTACCCATGCAGAGTGGCTAATCTGGATCCTGATTTCAATTTTTTTAAGCATTATTTTAAACTTTTTGTTTGTTTGTTTGTTTTGTGGTGTTTTTAAAATATTTCCATTTGAAGAGTATGTTCGTGTTAATGGCTTTCTTGTTTGAAGATAAGTGGTCTTTATGGAAAGATTGTCTTTTCTAGTGACTCTGCCCTGCTTTGCATTGTGCCTGAATGTGCACAGTACAAAGGAATGCATCTTGAAGAAAGGGTAGAGGAAAGCATTGCTTTTAGACCCTGAGTTCCTTTACAGTGTGGATCACTGATGGAGTAAGGATATGCTAACTTCACCAGTTGATAAGTTACTTCTTTCATGGTTCTATAGCTTAGATAGCCAAAAAGGATAAAATAAAGCTAATAAATTTATTTTCCTTTTTTTTTCCCCCTTTTTTAGTAACAACCCCAAGATGTATTTTAACCTTAAATTTCAGTTGCGGTTGTGACAATTTTCTGTTATATAGAATGTCTCATGAGTTTCCTCATCACAAACGAGAATAATTTTTAGGATAAAATAATGCTGTAGCTTATTGAAATAGTTTGTAGCTTTACATAGCCACGTTTAGGTGAATAAACACAGAGCTGTTCATATTGTTTGTTAAAGGGCGTTCTCAGGAAGGCAAAGCGTGTCAGTCAACGAGATCTCCTTCTAAGCTGAAGTTTTCTGATGTGCAGCTGGTCTCAGGTAGGACACATCCATTTTAATAATACTTTAATGCTTATATATACAAGATTGATTTCTTCTTAGAAAAGAAAAAAATCTGCTCAAGGACTGGGCTCTCCTTTCAAAGTACGACCAAACTGTTGTGACTGTGTGCTCTTTCTTTCACTGCTTTTAGACTTACTTGAGCCTTGCACTTTTATTCTTATGTTGAAACATTTAGATGAAAACCTGTTTTCACTGGGCTATTACTAGGAAAGACCTTCATATAATGGACTTGTACAGTACTAAGGCAGATAACATTCACCTGTGGTTAAAACTGCTGACAGATGTTCATACTTGGGTTCAGCAGCACAAATATTTACTAGTCCTGTAGAACTAAAGAATGCTACATGTACCAAGAATTTACACACCTGTTTTTTACAAATACGTGCTTTAATGCAGAGATGACAACTTTAAAATCCAAAGCCACTCATCTGATCTCTGCCCTTTCTTTTAAAATGTCATAATGAGGTTCCTGTGCTGGGCACGGAGCTTCGGTTATTTCATAGAATTTTGCTTGCAGTAAGTTTTAAGGTTCTAACAAAATCATGCATTTATTTTTCTCCCTAATTCAGAAGCCACGTTGTCATTACCAGGTCTGTTTGCAACTGCAGTGTTATGTGTGGAACTGGTATGAGGGCAGTAGGGTTGGCACAATCAGGACTGTCCAGCCATGCTGGCAGACAGATGGGGCTGCACCATGTGAAACAGAAGAGTGTTAAAGAACTGAGATTGTAAAGGTATTAGTGGGATCATTAAAGGCTGGAACTGTCATGCATGTGGCATTAATTGACAGCTGGCTTAAAAAATTAAGCTATATGGTCATCTCTCCTACTACTTCTTTACTGAATGCCATTTTTAAGACTTTTTTCAAGTGTATTATGTGCTTATTTGGGGTTGGGAGGTATAGTAGTGTTAGTGCTTCACCATGTCAAGATTTAGTGCCTTGTTGGGCATTTAGTCCTCATGGCTGTACTACACGTGGCTCAGAGGCAGGACACAGCTAGACAAGCAAGCACTTCAAGGAGACAGTAGTTTAGGTAATTTGCAAAAGGAAGTAAATACATTTTCCAACTAGTTTAATGAAACTATGAAGTCAGAAAGAAATCCAACAGTGGACCTGTCCTTGAGTTTGTTAGAACTGTAGCTGAGTTTCTGACTCACTGAGAGAGGCTTTTTTATTTCACTGAGAACTGTTTTAATTAAGAGGCATGACCAGACAGGTGTTTGATTGCCACCTCTTCATGCAGATATGAATCTAAATTTTAAAAGAGCTTTAGCAAATAATGCTTCTTTTCGTTTAACTTTTCAGGACAACAGATCTCCCTGTCTTCTGAAATAAAAAGGCTTTCTTTTGAGGTTTGAGTGTCCTTTGCTTTCATAACTTGGTGACGAATAGGATAGTGATAGGAACTCTGCCCAGTTCCTTTAGAACACTACCTACTTTTATTCACCTAATAGGAGCTCAGGGAACTTTAGCCCTTACTTAAAAGACAATAACATGTTTTTCATCTGACTGCCTTTGTGCATGACAACATTACGTTTGTTGGAAAAGTTCAGAGCTGTCAGTGGCTAATGCCAGATACTCCGTTTCTGACGTAGGTGCCTGGAGTAGGTCAGAATGGACTGTTCAGTTTGATTCTTCTCCTGCAGAAGGTACATCTGGGAAGGTGAAAACTGACTGTCAGCCCCAGCTTTAGTGTTCATATAGGCAGTGGAAAAAGTGTGCGGTGACAAATCTCTACCAATCTGAAACACTCTGGAAGGGGGGATATGGAGAAGGTATTCAAAGGAAATGTACAAAATAAGGTGACAGGTGGAAAAGGAGCATACAATGGGATATACAGATACTGGATAGGTGCTTCAGAATGTTCTGGCAACTAGGGCCTTTTAGATTGTTACCATTAAAACATTTCAGAACCTGGAATTTGTTCCCTTTTTAAGACTTTTGTTTTTTCTTTTTAATTTATTAAATAGATGCCTGGTGTCAATTTAACAAAGGTAAAGAGTCTGCAGCAGGCCAGCCAGCCTGTTTTTTTTGGTTTCACGGTGGATATTAAAGCGTCTTCAGAGTTGTAAAGAAGGACATTTTGCAATCCTTGGCATTAGAAAGAAAACCTTAAGATATGCTGGGTTCACACCCTCAAAGAAACATTCAGATTTGGAAGGATCATGGTTAGAAGGGGATAAAGCACTGAAATGTTTGTGGCTAATTTCTACAAAACTGGGAAAGGAAAACATGCGTATTATTTGAAGCAGATTACAGAAAATAAAAACATTACATGAGCCCAGACATCCAGCCAGACTCAAACGTGAGAAAGAGGGTCAGATGACACTGAATTATTAGAAAGCAAGAATCAAAGATTACTTGCTTTAACCCTGGCCTAGTTTCCCCTACTTTCTAGAAACAGCCCACCTAATGTTGCTAAATATTGCTCAACAAAATTTTTTGCTGCTCTTCAGCAAACTCAGCCAAGAGTACTGTGTTAGTCTGGAAGCCTTCATTCATTTATGAGGGTAAATGTGGAGTTAAGCTCCACCACTACATGTTGCTGAAGTTCAACACACTCAGCAGCAGCGTTCTGTGCAAGCTGTACTGGGTGCCACAGAAATCAAACTCTTTACAGGCAATCAACAGTGAGATGCCAGGAAAAAAGGCATGTTCAGTAGATTCAGTGTTCATGAAATCTAGAATGCAGTGTAGATGAAACTTTTCATCCTCTAGAGTCACTCATCAAAACCATTTTGTTCTTTTACAGTAAACAACCTACAGTGTGTTAATTTGCTGGAGAACATGGGAAATGCAAAACAATTTTCATACAACATGAGACCAACCACTGCTGCAAAATCAAAAAATACAAGACTCAAGCACTAAGCAAAACCAAATGTTTGGAATTTAAAATCCACTCCAGTACAATTGTTATCTTTCATAATGTATAAGCCATCTACAACATATTAAACTTGAACACATTTTCAGTTTTGTATTATCTCAGTATTACATGCCAAGCAGACTTCTAAGGAGTTGGAGTCATTTTGTGTACAAATTAGCTTTTAAATGCAACTGTTAATTTCTTTACCAACACATGATGCAATCTGAATTGCATTTGGCAACAAAAAATGAAGCACTAAGCCCAGCATTACAATAGCCTTGCAGGGGCTACCAAAGCGTTCCACTGTAAAATAGTAGGAATGTTAAATGTGTTCAAACACAGTTTCAAAGGAGAAAGAAAACTTACTAAAAGCTCGAGCAGTTCTGAAAGTTTACTTCTGTAAATACTTCTGTATTATTTCGCATCAAATTTATTAAATTAATTTCAAAATCTGAACAGGAATGGAAGAACAGCCTTCGTGCTCCCCTTCTGTACAAACGAAACAACTGCTTTTAGCTAACTATGGATTTGGAGGGAAAACTAGAGATGTTGACAAAAAGCACTCAGCAAATAAACTGCTTTCACAACCTATGGAAACTATTAGGGGTGCATTTTCTACTCTTTAAGATTGTCACCAATTTTTTTAATAACTGTTTTTCTACATGCATGAAAAGAGTTTCTACAGAAAGCAAAAAAAAAAAAAAAGAAGATTCTGTTCTAGGAAAAAAAAAATAGTTCTTTTAATAGTTTTGTAGCTGCCACAGTGTACAGTATTTACCTTGCACAAAGTATTTAAAAAATATGAACTCAGCAAAAATAAAAAATGTTACTCTAGTTTCAAGTATCTTGTTTTCTATTTTTTCTTCTAGTTAGTATTACATAACTCTGAGGGTTTTTAATATGATGCTTCAAAATAACAGATGACCAGATTCAATATAAGTCTGTTTCTCTGCAAGCACTTAAGCTTCAAGGAGACTGGATTTTCTTTAACACCCCTCACTGTGGACACCACATCCATTAAAACACCTTCCGGTAACATCTACTTGCTTGAAAGGACAGGCAATAGAGGTATGCAGTTCTCTGTAAAATTTTTATTGTTTCACTTACAAAAAAATTGACAAGCTTTGTTCCAACATCTTCCATTCAAAACTAAATAGAAGTAAATGCTTTACAATAAATGCAGTTCGACCTCTTTAATATACCGCGTTTATAGGGCCAGGTGTTTGGGGATGAGAGGCAAGGTAGATGTTGAAACAGTAGTGGAGGTCTGTTAGCCACTGCTCTTGAACTTCACCGCTCTTCAGTGTCTACGAAAAAGGAGAAAAAAAGGTAAAACTCAGTTTCCCAGGCAGCACTTGCAAAACTTTGCTTTGTTTTTACAGTTAATCAGGTGTGCTATTAAAGGTCCAAGAGAGCCTTGTTCCCCTGCACACAGTGACACCGTTCTCCTCATTTAAACATTTCAACATGGTATGTCTCTTAAAGCCCAAATAATAGTGTTATGATGGGGTACACTAAGTCAGTGTTACATTATCAAGTATGTAAATTACACCAGATGCGCTTTCCTTAACTCTTAATTAGAGTGATTCACTTACTTCCCCATTCTGCAATTTATAGGCAATTAAAATGAAAATGAGCGTGGTTCAACCAACCCAGGAAAGCTCACAGAGCTCACTAACCCAGTCTACAGGAGAACTGCTACCCACAGACCAACACAGCCTATGGCCCAAGCCCACTGACTCTTCTCAGCATTTGTAGGTGGTTAAAAATACCCAACAGCAAACCCAACCCACACATCACAAGAACTGGCTGTGGCATTTTCAACACTGAATGAAACCAAACACCTCCTAACTTGCAAGTTAGAGAACTTGCACCATAATCTCTTATATCTGCTTCCACCGCCACCGTTTTGTTTAATGTATCTTCTTCAACATTTGCAGTAATTTTAAAAAATAAACACGGTGTATGTGCGGTCTCTGGCAAACCAGAAGTTTCATACCATGATGTCCTTGATGATCTGTTGCACCAGAAACTCGTTTGTGATCATATGGCTCCTGAGCTGACCGTGTTGCATTAGTAAGCGAAGCAACTGAGCAACAACAGGCAGTTCTTCCCGACAGATCCTGCTCACTTGCAGGCTTTGCAGCATCAGCCTCAGTAATCGTGGCAGGAGTGCTAATGCAGATATACATGATCCCCACAGCATGTCCCTGAGAGGAAAGCAGAACAGAAATTGAAATGACTGAGGATATATATTTCAGGGATGCTGCTGTGCACTGGCTGCATGGCTGTCCAAGGAAACGTGCCGCTGTGAGTTCCATCATGCCAGTCGCCTTACCAGACAATGCTGAATTTTAAAATATTCCAAAATTATGTAAAGCACTGGAAAAAAAAACCCAACAAGGTCTGGTCCTGGAGCTACAAATGTTGCTTAAGTTCTTGCACAGTGTAATTTCTGCTTGGCGCATCTGGGAAGACATTTTTGGTTCGGTCATTGTTCAGGTACACTTGAACCTTTGTTTAAGATTCATAAGAAATTAAACAAAGTACTCAGATTTTTGTGATATTCAAGTCATTAAATACAGAAAGTGAAGGAGGATTCCAGCTTTCAGTGCACATCTTTTCAGGAAGCTTTAAACAACTTTCCTGTATATGGAAAAAACCTGAAGTTTAACTTGTTTAAAGACATTTCTGATTTTCAGGTAAACTTACTTGAATCTGTTGTCTGTAGCTTTTGGGTTTTTTAAGGTCAAATGGATTTGAAGTCTATGTAATGATGTCAGAGAAGTTTTGTTAAAGCTGAAACATCAGATCAGTTAAGAGTACAAGCTTATAAAGCAAAATCCTTTGCACAGTGCTTTTAAATGTATCTAATGAAACTAAGGCTAAAGATTCAGGTATAAATGTCCACCTTTCTAAAGTCAGGATGGTTCTGACATCTAAGGAGAACAATGTAAGATGAAACCTTCTTCAATTATTAAGTAATTCCAGCTAACTTTGCAGATGTTTTTCTTATATCCAAGTATACAAAAAACAGACAGGAAAAGAAACTCGGGGCGCGGGGAAAGCAGGGGGTAGTGTCCTTTCATTTTACATCTTTAAATACTTGTGGCTGCAAAGACAGAGACAATTAACATGGCAAGAAAAGCAGCTTTACCTTTTCTGTAGATGTTCTGCATCCTCTTTGTCTAAAGTTAGCAGAAAGTACAGAAGACTGTAACAACAAGAGGCCAAGAACTTGTGCAGGTTTTCACTTATAATGCAGGCTTGATCCAAGAGCTTATTTATGGCACATAGAACAGATCCAGCTGTGCTATCAGGTATTACAACCAATCCAACCTGTATTAAAACAAAACAAAATAACAACCACCCCAAGTTCATCACTTTATACACAAGGTTTTTTGCAGGGATACAAGCATGCCTGGAGCTGAATGAACCTCTTTCTTATCATGACATATAGTACTTGGTTTCTGTTGAAGTTCTACATACCACTGTGTTTTTTCACAAAAAAAATCTCTGTTTTCCCAAGAAACTGCCACCCATACCAACAGAAGGTTAAATTGACATCTTCATTCCATCCTTTAAGCAAACACTGATCTCAAACATACTTAAAAAACACAGCACTGCTTTGAGCCTTGTTCTGAATGACAGTGCAGGCACAAACAATCTTCTGGGCAGAACAGGCCTTTCCTTTTAAGCATATATCATGGGACAGGGCATTCCTTCCATGTCTTGAAATGACAGTGAGCAGCCACTGAGGTAGAAGGAAACTCTGATTTACACTACAGAAAGAAAAGCTTCCACCGGATTGTCATCAGGGTGAGTCTCCTTTGAAATCCAACAGGAGGATTATGAACTGAGGTAAATTAAAGCTAATGAAATATATGGTGAGCCCATGGCTGGGGTCATGCTCTTCTGTTGTTAAAAAGGAAACATTGTCTTGAGTAAGGATTTTATAGGCATGATAGATAACGTAGAAAAAAATCTTTTTTTGGGTAGAGGCAGTGGATTAGAAAGCAGTTTAAATTTTGAAGTGCTATGGAATAAGTACCTTTGATTTTTGTCCTGTAAAGCCACCAAAGAAAAGTAAAAAGTCATGCACTGCTAGTGTGGCACCATTTTCCATTAAAAAACTGTTTAAGGAGTTTTAGAGTAGTCTAAGTTACTCACCTGCAAGTAAACTGTCTTAAGCTGACAGAGGCAGTTGGTTCACTTAACAAGGTCAGCTGTTTCTTTTAGAAATGTTTAGAAAAAAGATCAAAGTACAAGCTACAGAAATGTGACATTGTATTTCATTCATACTTGTGAGAGGTAAAAGATAAAAGAACAACTACAGGTTCAAACTTTTAAATATTTCCAACATAAGAGACTGGGCTATGAGTTCAAGGCCATGAGTGCAGGTCACTGTCCCAAGCTGACCCTTCCCCAGCCAGGCGCAGAGGCAGGAGAAGGATGATGTTCCTGCTTGGACCAGAGCTGTCACCAAGACCCTGCTGAACACTACAGGACACTGAGGCACTAAATAATAGAAACTAATAATGATGTTCCTGGCCAACCACAAATAGGAAATAATGACGGCAAGCTGGACCAATGTCTACATGTGAAGAAAGCATTCTGAAGATCAAATGAGCCAACACTGCTGCTGAAATGTGTTAGGCAGGCAGTCCAGAAGATTATGTGAACATAGATGTTTTAATTTATACAAATCCAGTATATGGGGCTGCTCAAGTAAGTTCCCATGGAGAATGTTGCCTACACGGTGCCTTTCCTGCCTGTTGGGTGTCAGCAGTTAAGAGATTGTGGGTAGCAGTCTTGTCAACTATAAAAACCCACTTAACTGTTTGCTCTCAAAGGGTCAGAGCAGTAGACCATATAAGCCTATTTAAAAGTTATTTTAAGTCAATACCACTCCCAAAAATCCAGACTGTGGTTATAGGTAAGCCACTCCCTATGGAAGCTTTGGTCTAGTAACTTCTCAGTAGGGTTCCATACCCGGAACTGCAGACACTTCTTAGTTTGTAGAACCACTGTGACAGGAGGGCAGAGGCAAGACCCTGTGGTCCTCCCTCTCATCAGGCAGCATCACAGATAATCAAAAATCTTGTCACCCAGCTCTGGCTTTGCCATCCCCATCCTCAGCTCAGGGAGTGTTCAGGATTAGAAAAAGAAGACAGACTGTAAAACTCACAGAATCACAGAGCAGGTCAGGTTGGGAGAGACCACTGTGGATCATCTGGTCCAACCTCCCTGCTCAAGCAGGGTCACCCTAAAGCACATGGCACAGGATTGAGTCCAGATAACACTTGAGTATCTCCAGTGAGGGAGACTCCACAACCTCTCTGAGCAACCTGTTCCAGTACACAGTGACTCGCACAGAAAAGAAGTTCCTCCTTATGTTCCAGTGGCACTCCCTGTGCATCAGTTTCTGCCCATTGCTTCTTGTTGCTTGATACTACCGGGAAAAGCCTGGATCCATCCTCTTATTACCCCCTCCCTTTAGGTACTTACACTGATGAGTTAAAAAATTCATCTAAAGCTGCTAGTCGCTCTTGTGAAAAGCAAAACAAATGAAGAAGCATTTCATTTTGAAAACAAGCTGAAGTATTCAGGAATCTGAGCAAAACCATCCATATAAGTTTGGATACCAACAGTTACTAGGTATTTTTTAAAGTCTCCCTAATCTTGTTGAAAACTTTTAAAGAGGCTGAAATGATACATGATATACATGGAATAAGCGGGTTAGAGGGTTAATGAGACTTTTAGCGAATTTATTGCAAGGAAGTTTTAACCTAGAAGACAGAATGGTACTTACCAGGTATTTACAGATGCCAGTCTGAAGAATGTCAAAACATTGACTTTGTGAAGGTATAGTGGACAAGCTGTGGCAGATCATCTGTTTTAATAAAACAAAATTATACATAAGGACGCGAAATGCAACCAGCAATCATTCACTGTGCAGTCATACATTGCTGATAGACATAAATCCAAAGTACCTACAAGGACACACAGCAGCCTTGTCTCAAAGTAACTGATTCTTTACAGTGTGTAAGTGTAACACTGTCAAAATAAATTGTTCATTATTTAAAGAGCTGATGATCTACACTATTGTTTTTGGGAGAGGCTTCCTGCATTTTACCTGTGTGATAGAAGGCAAAAAATATTCTATCCAGCTACACAAAGCCTCCAAATGCCTTCCTTTGGAGCTGAAGAATTTCAGAAAACAACTTTCCAAATAACTTCATGAAGCATGAAATAGAAGAATCACAGTAAAACAGGAGAGAAAAATAATATAACAAAGAAGAACGTAGCAAAGATCCATTTCCAACTTATTTTCCAGTACACTCCCAAAAATGTCATGTTCAGAAAAGGATACAAAATGTAATACTACAAAGGGAAATCTTGTTTTATAAACTGCCAAAGACTCTCTGGTGCTTACACAATCAGGCAAACTACCATAAAAACTACCATAAAGTGCTGTATTGTCTCCTGGATTGGGTAAGAAAACCAGAGCTCTAGTAGAACTGCTGTTAAGCTGTACTGCAATCCTTGGCAGATGGCTTTCGCTGTTCCTCTTTTCCTTCCCATCTCTTCCAATAATTTGCAAACTAGTCGGAGAGCTTGGGTGTCCTCTCTCTGTTCCCATTCACTGCTTATCCCCCCAGTGCCAACTGCAGCCCCCGGAGAGCCAAGGTGCACAGCACGAGTGCATTATTAGGCCATCAGCAATGGTGCTGTCTTGCTAAGGACAAGGAAGATGGAAGAGGCAATACATGAGGAATGGAATCTTCTGTTTGTGCTCATACAAAATAGCAAGGCCAGATGTTTGAGGGATGGAGGAATTTAAGTCCAAGAGTTTTACAAACACCTCGACTAAGCAAAATGCATTCCTCTAAGATACCTCACTGACTGAGGGAAGATCCAAGGAACTTGCACAAAATGGTCTGACCTGAGGGAGTGTAAATTCTGTGATAGCGTCCTGGTTTTCAGGCTTAAGTTGAATGAGGGCAGGTCAAGACACTGAAGCAAGAGATAACGATGAAACAAAAAACATCACCCATGTCATATCAAAAATGATAGTCCACAACATTTCCAGCTGAAGAAAAGTTAGGGAAAGAACCATTAGCTCAAGTCCTGTGGTGTGCAAACTCAGCCCTAACTAATGTGGATGCCAGTGGTGGTTTAATCAGAAATGGCCAAGCAGCAGCATTTGTGGAGATATAAAAAAGTACACTCAGCTTTTTTCAAAATTACATACCAAATCTGCTTTTAGCCTTGCTTAAGCTGGCAAATTCAGGAGATCCTTAACACATCTACCTGGTGGAACATAATACTGTAGGGATCTCAGGACATTGCTTGTGTCAGAGTATTAAAGGTGTAGTGCAAGTGTTTTGTTTGACTAGCAGGACTACTGAAAAGACAATTTTATAGATACTCTTGCACTGAATACCCGTACTAAACATTTATTTCATAATGAAATAATATTATTAAAACTGAGTACTCCATCCTAAATATAGCAGGGCTTTTGTACACTGCAATTTGAAAGTGATAAAATATTAAGTACCCTGGAATATTCCCAAGAAATGCACTCAAAACATCTGTGTATTAGCAGTGTCAAGGAATAAAGTCAAGCTGTGACAGAGGTTACCACTGGGGATTGTCACGTCAAGGACAAATTCTGATGCCAATCTGACCTAGCATTTTAATGAGCAACACTTACACAAAAGGTGAAGCTGCACCGATGGAATCTGTCGGCTGACAGCTCAAAGCTGAGAAACCCTGCCAAGGCAAGAAGGACTGGACTAACCTATAGAAAAGATCGCATGGGTTTGATGAATAACAGCTACAGGAAAAAATTCAGTGAAAGGGAAGTGGTGGGTCACGTGCTTGGAGACTAATCAAAACTTCTGCATGCAGCTGTGAGTTTTAACACTTGGAAACGAGGAGAAAATTCTGTGAGTAACAACTGACCACAAGGTGGTTGTGACACAACCATGAAATGGGCAAATGTCACTTCAAGGATGTAAAGATAAAGGTAATCCCAACAGAAGTGATCGGACAGAATAAGGATCATCTGTTCAATACCAGTCTGTAACATCCAACTTAGAATTAGACTGTTTCTGACATACTATGCAAAACAGGAGTCACTCACTTTCAAGAAAGGCAAATTCAAACCAAGCAGACTTAGAAAAATTGCACAAAGAGAGATCCTGTCTTACAGATATCAATGGGAAGAATTTAACCTGCCTAGGCTGGCAAAATTATACCCAAGAAGGGATATTCTCACTTAAAAATACAACAGAGTGGTGAAAAACACTTCAGAAGGACAAATATAAGCAATCAGTAACAAAATATAACGATGATAGCTGGCTGGGAATGCAGATATGATGGGAATTGGGAAGGACAGTTAGAAAGGAGAAAATGCAGGAGACATTTGTTGCTCGTAAGACAGAGCTTAGGCAGTTTACAAATGGGGTTTGCCATATGCTTGTGAGCATGTCTCATTAGACACAGTATGCCAGAGAGATCCCTTTTAATTCAGTACATACCCATAAAAGGTCAACAAACTAAAGCCTTTGAAGACAAATCCACCAGGCCCACCCAGCAAACTGCAGTTTCATTATTAATAATTCACCCTTAGGACTACGTCCCTAGAACAATCCTATCAGTCCACTGAGGTTCTCCCTGAGATGACAAGTTGTAGGAACATTCCACTACAGGTGCGATTCACTGACACTCAATATTCTTCCAGAATTAGCAAAGAAAGTGGGCATCATACCAAAGAGCAGCACTCTTGCTTAGAAGGATTGTGGTAAAATGCAAATTAGTTTTTCAACCTTTTAGATCTTTCTGACTCTCAAAATAGCACCACCATACCCTACATCCAGTTCTGTTTTCCTGTGATTAAGTGGGAGTTGCAATTCTTTTAAATTCCATAAATTAAATCCTGCTTGAAATGGCTTTCATACCAAATGCCTCTTATAACAAGTGAAACTGAAACGTTTTGAGACATGGAAATGAAAAGAAAAGAAAACTTAATTATCACATGAAAATTAGTATTTTTCCTGACAATTTATTTTCCTTAGGCAGGGGTTTTCATGATATTTAATTTCCATAATAAAATGTCACAGCTGATTCATTATATTACATTTGATTAGCATTTATCACATTTTTGGCGTATTCATAGATTGGTTTTGGATCAAAGCCAGAGCAGTTTTGTTTCAGAGCATTGCTGAAGTGAATGGACTGAGAACGAGCATTTCTAATCAGAGAGGGGCGGGTGTGGCTGGTTTCTTTTTTTTCTTTTTAATTTTGTTTGAATGTCCACTTGAATAGATTAACCCAAAGTAAAGCACAATCTTAAATACAGGGATTATCTGTTAACATTATGCAGCAAATGCTACAGGCTCCGTAATCCACTGGCAGGTTTTCAAACCAAACCTTACTGATCAGACAAGCCCAACTAGCCAGCACACTCACGAGCCACACAACTACAACTGCAAGTTCCCTTCTTGTGCTTTGGGAAATCATTACTGCATGGACCTCCTTGCCTGCCACACCAAAGACTTACTTCAACAACAGCCAACTAAAACAGGGAATTTAAAAGAAAAAAGGAAAGAAAGAAAGAAAGGAAAAAAAGGCTGGAAAGGCAGCCCAGGAGCACAGCATGCCCTAGGCTTTTTGGAGATCTTAACAAGCATTTTTGCTGCTGACAGCCACCCTAACTGACTGTTAATCCAATCTCAAACAGCTTCTTCCCATAACTGTAGTGTAGAATCAGAATTCATTAGTAAGATGCTCTCAACTCCAAAAGACAGAGTTGGGGTGACCCAAGGAATCCCAATCTCAATCTGAGCCCTCACGCAACAGGGCTGATGAACCTGATGAACCAAGACTAATGTTTTTTTCATTGCTGAACTGTTCCCATTTCCTCAATGCTTCCTATAACATGACAGAATCCTGATTCATAAAGTCTCAAGGGAGACTATTTATCATTAACTCTCCAGGGAAAATCTGCATGTTATTTCAAGCTTAATCATGCTGCAAAGTACTCTTTTTTTCAAAGAAAAATTCTCACCTTCCTCTGAAGACACACACAAGCGTGAGCACAGAGAGGAACCCACGCAAGTAGAAAAGATAATGGATCAAGTATTTTAGCCAGCCACTGTGTGGAGTCAAATCAAAGACAGTTCAGACTCCCAGGGAAGTGATTTTATTAAAAAAAAAAAGTTGGCACCTACTATATCCTAATGTGAACTTCAAAATATATTTTTCAATTCACATTGACATGCACCTCCAACACGGGTAAGTAAAAAGTAACAGGCTGTTCTGCAGTCAATTCCCAAGCCCTTGTGAAATGACTGCTTGGAGTGGGACTCTATCCAGTGTAACATGTTACTGCAGAGCGTAGAAAACGAGAAGTTTTCAGGTGATGGGGCAGGCAATGAAGCTTGTTGTCTGAAGCTTGGCCAGCTTCCCCCGAAGCACCCTGGCTTATCAGACAGTGTACTCCCTTGACAGGTGCTGCTTCTCTTTCTGAAATAAATTGATTTGACAGGGCAATATTAACAGTGCCCTGAGTTGTTGAGAAAGCTGCATACAACAAGAGATCTTTGTTCATCTGCCTTGGGTAAGCTCACAGGGGCGGACATGAAAGGTATTCCTGATTCACTGACTCCAGAAGAAAAGAAGGATAAAAAAAACTATAAAAAAAACACACAAAAAACCCTCACATTCACAATAAAACAAAATAAACCCTAAGTTAATAAAAGAAAAAGCCAAAAGGAAGAAAGAGAGACTGCAGGAGAATATTACATAGGCAAGCAAGAGGAAAAAAAAGAATAACCACTATGGTGTTAATTTTACATTCAGGGCAGAAAAATGGGATTACAAAAACTTACTTAAGAATTACGAATGCTTATAAGAACATGTATGGCATCCCACATGTTGATAGAGTACATTCCAAAGACTCAGGATTATGAGACACACTTCATGTCCTTACTGCTGGCTGAGAAACACCACTGGACACAAATACACGAGTTGCAATCACCCCTGCTCACTTCCTGTGGAACAACATGATCACGTATTTAAATCTAGTATCAGCAAGATTTGGTGTCAGGAGGCAGAGAACTATGGGCTACAGACAATCCCACTGACTCACTGAGGTGCATTCCTGAAAATACTTTTATCAGCAAAACCAGCTTTTATGCTTAACAGCTAATGTGCTATCCAGGAGCAGACAAAGCCACACCTGAAAAACAGCGCAGGTCTGGTTCTCTTCTCAGAGCCACCTTACTAACAAAATTCAAAGGAAGGACACCACAAAACAGCTTTGCTACCCAAGGAACTTTTGTTTCATCCCCCTGCAGCCATAATAAAGCCCTTCTTTCACAGCTCTGCAGCTTCCTCACAGCTATAAAATGCTACCATGGCCAACTGTTCCTCCTGTGGATCTCTCCTTGTCCGACCATGTGCAGGACAGTCAAAGGAACATCTGATGTACAGGTCTCCAAACTCACCTGCCTGCCCCTTCTCCAAACTAACGGGCTTCAAAACATGGAAAACCCTACACTTAGCTCTTGTCCCACAACGCCCGTCTTTTGGAGCAAATTTAGTTTAGGTATCAAAAGCCAGGATGTGAATATAAAGCAAAATGCACAGTAACTGTGCAGATGTTAATTCACATTAGTTACATGCAGTAGCGTGTGAGCTCCCAGCTCCACGGTATCCCAGGATATGCTGGAAGTATATGATCCAAGTATGGTGGAGCACTGGCCTGAAGATCAAGTTAGACTTTCTGGAAGTTTGTGTTTTACTGTCTGGGTCTTATTGGTGGGGGCTAGTTTTGGTGGATTTTTGGTTATTTTCCGTTTAAGTTTTATGTCTTAAGAAAACCATATGAGACCTTTGAAAAACAGCTTTATTAATTTATTAAAGACTACTTAAATAATTTCTGTTTCTTTGAACTTTGCATTACTTTTCAAGAAAAAAATTATTTTCATGTCTAAACATTAAACTTTGGATAGGATGCGGTTTTTACAAAACACCAGCAGGCTTATATGGAATTCTTTAATTCTCCTTAAAGAGATTTAAAATTATAGCATAACTCCTAGTTTAGAAGCAATATCATTTAAAAGGAAGTTTATTTACCGTCAGCTGCTTTTTCCACCCAACCTGGAAATCTCAATAAAGACAACAAGTTGAAATCTTTCAGGAACTTCAACTCAAAATCTACATGTTAAAAATTTAGTGGTTTTTTTTTTAAGTGTTAATCTCTGCATGAAGTCAAGCTACAGCACTGCAACACCACCATTTACTTCAAGACAAATCTCCTGGCAGGGCTTTTAATTTACATGCATTGACTTGCTATCTTTATTGATTTGCTGTAATTTTTCACAGCATATCGCTGCAGATACATCTTTCCCAACTGTATTTCACAAGGCTTATCCATTTTTGACACGGATTAGTATATTTCATTACATGCATCCCAAGGTTTTTTGAATTTGAGATTGCTTTTAAAAGCAGCCGACCATCCCTAGTGTTTGCTCTTAAACGTTTTGAACATTTGGTTGAATATTTTATTTCTTCAAGTCAGCTATGTGCTCGATACAGCTCTAGAATCTTGACTTCGAGCAAACCTTCAAATTATCGTTTGCCTTCCCCGTCAGAAATGTTCGGCCATCACAAACATCAAATATTACAAGAGAAATTACCATGTATACACGGTTACCCTGTTAAAACTCTTCATTTC
>JAWWES010000081.1:90170592-90181915 GCA_035583135.1 Lophotriccus pileatus | reverse complement strand
TCGGCCATCACAAACATCAAATATTACAAGAGAAATTACCATGTATACACGGTTACCCTGTTAAAACTCTTCATTTCATTTGATACGGGCAGAGCAATTCAATTACAGGGGAGTGAACAATGTTACCGACAAACACTATAGGCACAGTTAAAATGAGCCAAGACCGAAAGTCTCTTCCCTCAGGCTGCAACCATTTATTCTGGAGTCCCATTTATTTCAGCTACGGTGGTATGCTTTTAAGTAACTGGCTTTAACAAGACAGAAGTAATTTTAAGAAGAAGTTTCTCCAGAAAAAGAACCAAGGTCCCCACATTTAACATACCTTTTCGACAAATCATGAAGACTAACCTTTATAGCTATGCAAAATAGCATTTAAAGGGACACTTCTCTTAAGCACTGCTCCTTAAGTGAAAATGACCACTATTTAAAAGCTTCCACAAAAAGTAATGTGGCTTCAGATTTCCTCTATACCAATTACTACTCTCAAGACAAAAAAAAAATAGTTACAAACAGTAGCCATATCAAAACAGATTTTGTTATAAACCACTTAAAAGCATTAGTTCCTATCGGAAGTGCATTTGTTTGGCCCTTTTACCAATTACTGTTATCCACATACTACAAAGTGCACTGGCTATAATAACGCTCCAGAAGCCCAAACTCCTGTTTGAAAATGCCTCAAGTTAATTCTTTTTCTTTACAGAACCTGCTCTTTCTCCAGAGACCTTTTCTTCTCCCACATCTCTGGCCTGGACATGTTATACACTGAATTCCCTCTTACAGTTCTTTACCATTAGAAACACAGACCACTCCCTGCACAGCTAGAGACAGAAAGCTGGGACTGCCTTCCTCTGGGTTTGGAAATAGAGTTGAGCAGTGAGCAATAAAGCCAACAAGCTGTGGCCTCCTACAGACTCACACCTGGAACCCTTCTTCAGTACCATAAACACACCTGCTCCTGCCTAACAAGCCCCTGATGCCCCCATGGGCCAAGCAACAGCTTCTGCTGAACTTGGTCTGGAGTGATGCTCATGCAGGATGCTGAAAGAGTTATAAACCACCTTGTGCTGATCTATACCTTGTGCTGATCTAGAGGCTTTTTTCTCATCCACCTGTTTATTTCTATAAAACTTCTGGGCAATTAGTATTTGCAACTTTATTCTTTTTAGCAGAGAGCCAAAAACTAGCCAGTGCTTTAGACAAAACAAGAGGTGGAAGAAAGAAGATGGAAGGACTAATAAAAATCTGATCACTAATCAGATTTATTCATAGGAAACCAGGCCATCAAATCCTAATTCCATCAGAGTTCCTTATTTATTTTCATCCACAATAAAATACTTTTCCATTACGAGGAAACTCTGAATTACAACCACGTAATGAGAACTCTTAAATGAACAACTCCCAGCACAGAGTAGTGGCCTGGATGCTCCCTGCTCTGCAGCCAACGAGCAGAGTTCTCACTTACTAAGTATTTTAAATTACTATAATCATTTTGCTTAACATTACAGCATCACCATAAACTTCCTTATCCAGCAGAGGAACACATGAAAGATTCAGCATTCAGAAGCTGTGCACTCTACCCAGTTCTATCAAAAGCATGATTAATTCAAGCTGGGGTTTGTTATTTCCTGTAGCACTTCTTTATCTAAATAAAGTCATTTTCTGTCATAACTAAGCGTGTTTTGATTCCAAAATTGCATCACACCTTGAACTATGACAACTTGGAATAAAGCAGTCTCCAAATCTACCTCCCTCAAACTTGATGAACAGAGAACCATCACATCACACTGTCTTTCAAGACCGCCTAAAAGAGCCTCGTGATTTGCTGGCAGTTTTCTTCTACCCAGAGGCTGCAGCTCTGGGGTTTGTTTTCTTTGGCTGGGTTTCTTTGTTGTTGTTGCTGTTTAGTTTATTATTTTTTGAGAGCATAGTAGCTTGTTCAATACCTAGTGGAATCTACTTGCTCTACAGTAAGTATTCCTGTGCAGCTTGTCACAGATCTTGAATTGAAAGGTTTTTTTTCCCAAGCCTGGTTTTATCTTTCTTTTTTTGTTCTTTTCCTTCTCTTCCTTGGTTTTAAAAATTGTCCAGTCTCCAAATCTCAAAGTTTTTATGGACTACAGTCCCTAGAGTATTGTCTTCACAAATTGAGCATTAAATACAGTATTGGTCAACATGTTGGAGGTTGATTGAAACAAGGAAAATATGAAAACCCTTAAAACTTAATCAATACAGTGTTGTATGAGATATTTGAACACAGAGAAACAAGTAATCCAGAAACCAAAATGATAACTTCAGCATAGTTTTGTTTATGTATCATTTACAACATCTACAACTGCATCTGAAATCAAAAGCAGACAAAACTAAAGTGAATGGAATTCTGTGATTCATAAAAGGAAACGGTTGTCTTAATACTGATGATCACTTTTCACTATAACACAGATATGCCAGCAGCCATTATTACCAGATAAGAGGCGAGAGGAAAGAATATATTAATTTTTCTCCAGTAAGAAAGCAAGCTTAAAAAAGAGGTGCCCCTACTTTTTTGTTCACACATTCTGTGGGGAAAAAATAGCAAATCTGGGGGGAACACCCCAAACAGCATTGCAATACCCAGCAAGCATTTAACAGGAACAGTTTGACTTTCAGATCAAATATAATTGTAATAAACCCCCTCCCCATACAGTGAATCTCATTATGCAAAATCAAAAATAATCTCAAAAGCAAAAATAATGAAGAGATTTGTAGATGGTGAAACAAAAGTTCTGGTTTTTTTCCAAGGGGAGGAGTTTTCAAACAATCACAGAATCACTGAAGTTGGAAAGAAAACCCTCGAGTTCCTCTAATAGAATGCTCCTGCTCAAGCAGGGTCAGCTAGAGCAGGTCACCACACTACACATCCAGCCTGTTTTTGAGTATGTCCCTAGATGGGAACCACAATGTCTCTAGGCTACTTATTCCAGAGTTGCACCACTCCCACTGGGAGTTCAGAACTCCACTGGTCAAGAGCCTACAAAATCAGGTGGGTCTAGAAGGTTTCAACCCTTCTTCACGCAGATTTCTGATGCATGGGATTTTTGTTCCCATTCTCTCTTTCATAAATTAAGTCTCCAGAAAAGAGTTCAGGCTGACTCATAACTGCAAAAGTAGTGCAATGCTCCATAAGATGTCCAAATCATCTTTCATTACTAACCAAGAATATCCAGCTCTTTGCTTAACGATTGCCATCCACTTCTGAGAACCTGAGAGAGCACCTTGGATCTTTCCTAAGGAAAGGTACTTAAACAAAAGTAAGTCTTAATTTTCTGAAAATACCAACCCTCCTTGTTGGCACCAACACACTGAAAAGAAAGCGGTAGAAGAAATAACCTAAACTTGCAACCAGGAACCCAAAGGCATAAGAAAGGAACCAAACTACTTCACTCTTCCCTATGTGAAAATATTCTAATTGCTTAGTTTCACAACCAGCTTTGACTGATTTGCGGGACAGAAGCAAAAAGAGGAAGGAGAAGACACAAGAGGTGACATTTTCAGAAGCAGGTATAGTGTATATATAAATCCTTCAGATGCTGTATGGGATTAGGCTACCTCTTCGAGAAACAAATAATCACCCCCGTGCATTCACAGAGGAACAGGACAAGGAGAGAGAGCATTCCGGTCTTTCAATACTGATGAAAGGTATTTTTAGTGAGAAAACGCTTCATTGCTGTCCAGAAGAGGCAAAGCAAAACAAATTACAGAGTTTAGCTGCTCCACAGGCCAAATGACCAAAGGCAGGACATCCAAAAATGTGTGTCAGTCATGCTACCAAACAACAACCTTGCTTAAAGTACTTTTCAATACATAGCAGCACACAGTCAGTGTGTGTCCCAGGCTATCATAAGTTTCAGTACATTATCACTTAAACGTTATGAATTAGAAAACATCTACTGTCCTGCTTTCTTGAACCAAAAAGACTGCCACGGAAAACTATACAACTAAAACCTTCTGTTTCGCTCTTCTTTCTGAATTCACGACTATGATTTCATAAGTACTGTCAAACTGGCATGTCATTAAAACATGATTTCACACCTTAAAGTGGTTTCTGTTGAGCTAAACAATAAAAGGACTTGAGCCAGAAAGATGACTAATGCACCTGTTTTGAATAAAATCTGGTGGATCAAATCCCTTTAGAACTAAAAATAAAATTAAGCTTTCAGCTCTTACAGAAGTCACAGTGAAGTTTCTAATTCCAGTAAATTTTTATTAACTAAGCATCCAAAGTTATTCTAAATAATCACCAATGCCAACTTAATATTACTCCAAGTTGAAACCTTATGTAACACAAGTGCTTTTTAATTAACAGTGGCATTTATTGTCCAAGAAAACTCTTTGTATTAGCATTTTTACAATTCATTTGCTTTTGAAAGCTGAAAAATATTGCTGGTCCTAATCTTATTAGTGTTTAAGAATTTCCACCAAGGCTTCTACCAATTTTTTCCATGAGTATTGCTTTGCGTACTACATGTCGGAACATTCAACTTCTAAAGCAGCTTCCTTCAAAATATTATCTGATGGTTGTAGAAAAATGTTGGCTGTCTAACGGCTGTTACGTTTTTCATTCTTTTTTTTCCAACTCAAATCTCAACAAGATTTAGGCATCTGTGGAAAAGGGATGGAGAGCACTCGGAGTTTGTATGCTGTCATTTAGCATTAGCGTTGATGTATTACCTCTGTCACAGCCCAGTGGTGTAAAAACTGGTCCAGATCAGTTAGGTAAAGACGGATAGGTGAAAGCTGTGTCTGGCTAATGTGTGGTTTTCCTCTAATGCCCTGGAGACTAGTCAACTCCTCTCTTGAAAACCCTAGGGAAAAAGAAGCAGTACAACAGTATCACAAAACAAGCCAAGCAGTGTTCTACTTCAACAGCATCATTGACACACACTGTCTTTTAAATTAGCTTAGCATAATGATTTTTTATTGAAAGCTCTTTCTTGGTATTTTACATTAAGTACATCAAAGTACAGTTGTTGACTTCTGAAAGAAAACAAAAATATTTGAAAAATCAATGGCATACCCATTTAAACTATAATTTGGTATAAAAATAACTTTAAGAGGCATAACTTAAAGTTATGCTATTTTCAATATATATATATATCTTTAGAAAATAATTAAAACAGGTATAATGCAAAATACTTGACATGTGTTTACAATAACTTAGTAAGCTAATACAACCTCAGGGTTAAAAAAAACCCAACATCTGGCTTACTATTTCTAGCCACGTATTAGATGTTTTAGTAAAACAGGACGTCACTTTGGCTTTGCTTCCATTTTCTCTGTTATCAGGACAGCACTCTTTTCACCGTTTTAGGAACAAAATGTTAATTTTTGAAAACAAAGTAGTTGAACGTTATAAATAACAGAGGTGATGAAGAAAAGCCACTTTACTTTTTACTACAGCACAAGTTACTGGAAATTATTTCTTAGTAATATTACGCCACTTTAACCACTGTAATTTCCCAAAGTTGCATCACCACATAATACAACTATTTTTATAGCTGAGTAAGAATAGAGTAGCAGAAGTAATTCTGCTCACATGCTGACCTTGGGCAGCTCACTTCAACGTACTTTGATTACTTTATTCTGATGGAATGCTTTTAATAGCGTAAGCATGTTCACAGGAAATCCCAAAGGCACTCATTTATATTGTTATGAGCCAATAAAAGGCATCTAACTTCATGCTAGGAAAAAAAAAAATCTGTTCATGTCATGTGCTGAATTTAGGTTTTCCTCTTACTTTCCAAAGAAAGTTGCTAAAATGAAGAAAAAGTATGCAGAAAAAAAGTATGAAGAAAAAATATTCAGCCTGAGTGGAAAAGTGTAAATGTAGGGTATCAGAAGTCAGATCAAGAGAAAAAAGGGTATCTCATATCAAAAATATATAACAAGATTAGAATTACTTTCAGGAAGTACTTACTACACCACTTATTGTGAATTAAATTCAGTACCAAAACAAATTCTGTTTTGTTAATTCTGAATTATTACATTCATATGGATTACCTATAAGGGTTGAAAACAAGAAGCTGAAATAGTCCACATCATTCATTGAATTTTCCTGCACTTGGCACTTCCAGCCTGCAAAGGATGATCTACACAAAACCAATAGCAGACAGTTTATTAAAAACCATATAATTAAGAATTCACAACCTACCTGCATAATACAATCAATTAGCATGCCTAAATTATTAACTTTAACATTCCTGTTTCTAACTGCCGTTGTTAGAATAGCATTTTAAATAGCTTCAAAACAGAACTTGCTCTTTTAAAGACAAGCAATACTGAGCTTTGTACCCCTGCATGGGCTTAGGTTGTTAAGATGATTAAATTACTGAGATAGCAACTTTTCAGAAATACCAGTATAACATTTAATATAGTGACAACAGCCAATACACTGTAAATTAAACTAGTTTTATTTCTCTTACTTGGTAAAAGTCATTGTATCACAAAAACTGGACTGTATTTTTCATTATATCCACTACTTTAAATACAGCTCTTTACACGAACAACAGATCCCACCTAAACGCAGTCTCAGAATCTATTTTAGAATTGTTGAAGATATTAAACAGAACTAAGTTAAAAACTTGGCTGGAGATTTAGAACACAAAAAAAAAAGGAGCAATATGCAAAGACAGGAGCAAACCCGTTGTCAAAGCTGCCTGACACTTCCCTTCTCGGGGGCATTCTGTAACAAGTGGAGCACCAGCCCATTTATGCGTCTCAAATTAGAAGCTGTACACGCTTGTGGAAACTTGGAGCAGATACCACTGACCACTGCCACCACTTGCCATGCATCAGTGCTGAACTACGAAAAAGACAGGAACAAGTATATCTCACACATGCTTCCCTCAAAAGGCTGCACCTCAGACCTACATCACATTATGCAAAAAATGCATATTATTCAAATTGACTTGTATGCTGCTCTTGGCACTGGGGACTATGGATCTTTGCTGTAAGAGACTGCTGCTTTCTGTTCTTACAGTCTTGTGAAATTTCAGAGCTTCTGAATGCAATTTTCCAAGCCAACTATCTGCCTCAGATCATTTTTTTCCCCCTAATTTCTCTCTGCTAACAGCCAAAATGGCTTAGCTCATGGGTAACAAAATTCTGGAAAGCTTGTTTTGCAGAAATTTTTTACAGCTCCATGCTTTGGGAGCAAAAATATCAAATTTGGAATACCGTTGTGCCAGGCATATACATTTTGCCACCCATGAAAATCCATCCACAATATTTCAGCATCCACAAAAATGACAGCTAGAATATGCACGTCTGGAGTTACTCGGGGGAAAAAAAAAAAGAATTTCAGAATTTCTTTAAATTAAACAAAAACTTCAGGATTCCATCAGACTACCATGTAGGATAGCTGATTCTTGGGGGAAAAAAAAAAAATCACAGCTGGGTGAGAGAGCACAAAGTAAGGCTTTATTAAATAAAGCTCCCACTCCACATTGTATTCTTAATGCCTGGATGTAAGGATTTGCCATATTTCAGGCAACAAAGTGAGGCCTCACAGAAGGACCAAAGGCCTCCTAGGAACTAAAAGGGACTGTGCAGAGCTCCCTGCACTGCAAAGTCACTACTTCCTTTTCTTAACTTGCAGTTTCTCAATCTAATGTAAGGCTGACATTTGGCTGCCAACAGTTCTCCCGAGTCAAAGCCCTTGGCCATGGCCATTAGTCTTCTCCCAGGAGATCAGAGAATTTTTTCTGTCCTTCCAAGGAGGTCCCAGTCCCATTCATTACAGCATCAAAGAGATTTCACACATACTCAACTAAACCAGCAAAAGCTCTTGCCACCTATTTCCCTACATAAAGTGAATATTCACACAAGAATTAGGTCCATATACTAGAGAGAAAGAAGCCCATGTCCTGTTCAACATAGCAGAAGAAACTGCCTGCATCTGATGCAGAGGGATCATGAGTCAGACTTGAGGTCACTCATTACACCAAAATGAGCATTGGGGAGCACGGAGAGAGATTCAGGAGAATTCAGGACTTACTGGACATATAAATTCAAACAACCACTGAGCAAAATGGTAGGAATGCAAGAGGTTGGAAGAGACACATCACATGACAAGCTGCAAAGGGAATTGGGGAAATGTGAAAATAAAAAAAAATATTGGGCAGGAAGAGAAAACATAGAAATAACTTGTGATAAGACTGAATTCAGGGAATAGGGACTGGCAAATCTAGTCGGAATCTGGTTTAAAATAATAAAATAAAAAAACATTTTTCCATGCAACAATTAGCAGATGCATTGCTCCTAAAGGACCAGTGCATGCAAGAATTTCACATGAACTCTGGAAGAGAATGAACAAAAACTCAAGATTCACTGCAGAATAGCAAACACAAACTGCAATAGGTTCAGGAGATCCCTGGACAGGAGAAATTATTGTGAAGCTTATTGCTAAATAATCAAACTCTTCATTAGTTTTGTTTTCCTACCTACATTTGACTATCTGCACACTTGAAAATAGGACAAGCCCGTCAAGCATCCTAACAGCATGCCAGGCTAAGTGCCACTGGTGTAAATGCAAGAGAAAGCAGAGAGAATCCCTGCAGTTCTGCCCTGGGAACGTGGAGGCAGTGTAAGGCACAAGCTCTTGACAGAGCTATTAAATGGTTTTAAGGCTCATCTACAAGCCGGTTACACTGAGTCACACACACAAACCAAGATCCCCAAAATTCAACTGCAGTTTACTTTTTTAGGAAGTGAAAGCTATTACATGCATAGAAGAAGCCTCAAAGTTAAAAGAGCATTAAGGTTAAAAATAATCTAGCATTAAATTTAGAAAGTGACAGAGAAGGTTGCCTATAATCTTCAGCTTGGCCTCTCTGTGAATACACCTTGGAGTATGATAATATGATGTGTCATGTTTTCTCTACAAAAAAAACTAAACCTATGCCTCATTCAAATCAAGGATGAATGGATCAATCAGGATTACATAAGGAAGGACAGCACAGTCTGACCTGTTCCTGCCTTATTTATTGTATCATCTATAATGTGCACAGTGTATGAGGTATGAGACAGCTAAAAACACAGTAGAAGAAAGAATTAGCTCACAAATGCAGGTAAACAAACAGGTTTCAGGCATTATACTGGATCACCCTCCCATCTGTATTGCAGAGATTCTATGAGGTGCTAGATAAATACTGATTAAAACTGGAGGACAGGAAGTCAGCGGTTTTTTCCAAATATCACCAGTTGTTTTTTTTTACTTTTAGAGTAGAACAAATCCTCATTATTCACAGTGGAAGCTTCACTCACCCCTTATTGTTATCCCTATAGTTATAACTACAGTTATCTATAGTTATAACTATAGTTATAGTTATCCCTAGCCCTACAACAGTTCCACAGTAAGTAAAAGACTAAAATGGGCACTAACAGCTGTGGAGTAATACAGCTTCAACTATCTTTAAGAGCATCACACAGATCCGTCTGATCTCTAGTGCTCCACTTGCATTTACAGTGAATTTGAAGTCAATCCTTTGTTTTCAAGACAGAAAATGCTAAATATTCTGAAAAACCAGAACCCAAATGTATCATGCTGAATTCCTAAAGTCAGGCACTTCCTAAAGAAAGGTACTTCTATGTACTCCTGTCTATACCTTTGCCTTGCCTCAGTTCCTCTTCTTTAAACTGGGAAAAATATCACCTCCCTATCTCCTGGAGCTGTGAAAATTACTTCAGCACAACAAAAAAATTCCATGGCTGGGGACAGGGGAAGAATCACTTTGTTTTCCTAGTGGGACCTAATACAATAGAGAAAACATGGAACCTTCTACTGGAGGAGAGACAAAGTGTAATATTACGTAAACACTCCTTCAGTGCTCATGGTGTATTCCATATAGAATGCAGAATGGAAAAATAACATGACACCATGTGATTAAAGCCACAGATACAATAAATTAAGACCACGACTTATGTCTTTCTAACAATACAAACACAAGCAGAGCAGCATCACAGCACCGGAGAAGTTTGTTTAAATTAAAAGTCTAACCAGTTGTCATCACCTCAATTGCCTTAAAACTGAAGTGTCTGTAATGTAGTTAAAACGCCTCAATTTTGAGGTTCGAGTTAAAGGAAATCAAAAATAAGATAACGAACACTGAACAAGACAGATTTAATTCTAGAACAGATGTTGATGTACTACAAATACATTACAAATTATTTAAAAAACCTTAGTTCAATACATTAAGATTACCACAAATAATTAGAAACTGCCTGCACTTTTAAAATGCATTTTCAAGATCATTGTAAATTACTCGTTAGACATTTGACTAAAAATATTATCTGCTTTATATGTGGATGAGAGCTAATAAGCATATTATAACTTCCCTTTTTTGAATAAATTATTACTGATAATGGGAACCTGTTATCAAATTGCATACGAGTGAGACCTCGCCAGTCAACTAGTCCAAACCCACATTAACTATGATGAATTACATGTTGTAATTTCCATAAGGTCATCTGCTCTCCATGAGAACCTCTCTACTGAGATTTAGAATTGCACCTTTAGGTAACCTGCTCTGTACACCAAATGGTATTAATAAAAAAAAAAAAAAAAGCTGAATCTGATTAACTTAAAAATACCTGCTTCTCTAGCCATTAGCATAGCCAATATTTCTCAGTCACAGCAAGTGTGCAGTGCATTCCTTTTATAACTTACTATGAACTTTTCTTTAAACTCCAGATGGGCCTCACTACTTTTTTTCACACTGTTATTTTCGAGTTGGCTATATCACAGCTGCAAAATAAAAACAACTGCAGTTTATGCAAAAGTGGTTATTTCTCAGCTACGGACTATTATTTCTGTGCTTCCTGCCCTAAACTAGCCACCATTATGGTTCAGGTTTAAGATGTTGGGTTTGGCTTGTGTAGTAACAAGGAGTCTTTGGGTAATTCAGAGGTCTCTAGTAGAAGAACTCTGATGAACCTTGCTGCAGTCATTTTACAAATTATCCCTCCACTTGTCCTCCTGTAAAACATCCCTCCTCAAACCCCAGCTCAGATAGCAATGCACCTTCTATGCAAGTTCTGCTTAGAATTTGGATTTGGGTTGGATTTTTTTTTTTTTTTAAGCATTAAAATTGAGTTTGTGTGATTAATCTCAAACCCCTGAGTTCAGTATTCAAGTATTTTTAAAGTAAAACATGAAAAAGCAAATGCAAGATTCACAGTTCTGAAGTACTGATACTATTATACCTTTTGTTCAAAAACACAAGGCTTATAAAATTCAAGAAGTGCAAGGTCAAGGGTCCAGGTTTTCTGTTCAAGGAAACTAAAATCC
>JAWWES010000081.1:90139960-90161646 GCA_035583135.1 Lophotriccus pileatus | reverse complement strand
AGGTCTTTCCCAACCTAAATGATTCTATGATTTTCTTATCAAGTATTGCAGACTGAGAAAATCGGTCAGTGTAAAGACAGAGTCGAAGTAAAAGGCCCAGAGCAAAGCCTGACTGAAGCATTAACTTTCCTCATGACGTCGGTTCGTGCACACGACATTGATTTTTCGTGTGTGCGAACCCCTAACGAGGTTCACGCTTTATGAACAGACGTTCACACTCAGGGTTTCTTTAAGGTTAGGGCCACGCGCGGGAAGTCGTACCTCATGTGCAGGATGCCGATGAGGGTGGCGGCGAGGTCGGAGGACATCCTGCCCATGATGCAGCAGCGGCTGAGGCAGGCGAGCAGGCTGGCGGGCAGGCAGGGCAGGAAGTACACCAGCTGCACCAGCCTCCGCTGCGCCTCAGCCGGCAGCAGCACCAGCGTGCCCTCGAGCGGATCTGCCAGCACACAACACACACACACACAGAGTCAGCACCGCGCCAGGACACACCAACACTGCCCTGCCCAGCTACTCTGAGTTACTTGCCCAAGGGAAGACAATATGACCAACACCAAAGAGAAAAAAAAAAAAAAAAAAAGGAAAAATAACAAAGCAATACTAGCCTAGAAAATAGAAGGCTTGGGGGGACAGGATTATTGCTACCTGCAACTACCTGAAAGAAGGCTGTGGCTAGGTGAGGGTCAAGTCACCATCTTCTCCCAGGTAACAAGTGACAGGATGAGAAGAAATAGACTTAAGTTGTGGCAGGGGTGGTTTGGATTGGATATTAGGAAAAATTTCTTCACTGAAAGGGTGATCAGGCACTGGAACAAACTGTCTAGGAAAGTGGAGTGCCAGCCCTGGAAGTGTTCAAAAAATGTGTGGCACTCAGGGACATGGTTTAGTGCGGACTTGGCAGTGCTGGGTTACTGCTTGACCTCTACGAACTTAAGAGGTCTTTTTCAACCTAAATGATTCTATGATTTTCTGATAGACTAGAAACCTTAGTCTTTGTGTATCGAAGTCCCACTAACTTGAACTAAAGATCTGAATCTTTTTAATATCCTTTAGTAAATGACACACATAGTTCATTTTAACCTTTATTACAGGGGACTAAACCCATCTCCAACCCCCACCCACAGTCTTGACATTCACCTAGGAAATGGCAGGATTTTCCGCATGTTGCAACCTCCCCACCAAGTGAGGGACAAAATTCATTATGCTGTAGCATAAAAGTCTTACCATATATTCGAGCAGCCGTGGCTTGTAAACTTTGCAATAACTCCTTGTTTGAACGAGAAGCAGCGGAATGAATGATATCAATAAGCTGATTGGAAAGCTCAGGGTTTCTTAAGCCAAGCAGAGCCAGTTGCTGAGGTAAGCCAGCCAACCATCGAGATAAAACTTTACTTCGACTTCTAAAAAAAGAGGGGAAAAATAATAAGACAAAACAACAAAACCCCCACAAACTTTGCTTTCAGTCTTGAGTAAGTTGCTTTTATTTATCCTTTCTGGCTCCAACTGAAACAGTCATATAGACCAATCTTATCATTCATGTGCTACAAATTTCTCTGCCACCCTGGCCTATCAAATCAAGCATCATTTATAAACCAAAAGCATTTCATCAGCTTATTACTAAAGGGATGATTACAGGAAAAAAAGCTGCCAAGCGTAAATCAGGAACTTCAAAGTAGGTCTCTGAAGATGTCAACAAGAGTAACATGATGACGATGTTAGAGATTATTTCTTTTTCAAAAGACCAGACAAGATCCTCACCAGAACTTTTCAAGGAAATTAAGTAGCCATGACATAAAAGGGAAGGGCCTTGCATAGATATGAACTGTTCGACAGTAGGAAAAGCCCGGAGAACAAACAACTGAAGTGGGTGAGTTGGAGGTGGGCTCAGATGTCTCAAATCACTTGACATGCAAATAGTGTATGGGAATGAAACATTTCCTTTCTTCCCACAGAAGAAAGCAGGCGCTGGTATCAAATGAAGCTAGAAGGAGCCAGGATCAAAAACAAACAAAAGGAAGTTGGTCTTCAGACAGCTGAGCTTTGTCACACCTTGACAGAGGATGCTGCAGTTGCTCTGGATTTAGACCAGTCTAAAGAATGATGAGTAAAGCTCATGAAATAGACACCCAGTGAGTGATACTAAACACAAAGAAGTTCTGAAGTGTGGAAGTACAGGCTTCAAATGATTGGAAGCTTAGAGTACTATGGACAAGTAATTCTTGTCTTCTTCCTAGAGCAAGATACTACCAGTATATATTATATGCATATGTGCACACACCCACACAATATATGCATATATACACACAGTGACTATGCGTAGTGTGCAGTGATTAGGGGTGAAGATAACTTAAACAACTAGACTAAACTTCATTCTGAAACTTAACCTATTACAAGTTTTTTTCACAAGGCAACAACAGGCCAAAAGCTCCTATCTTGCCTTTGAATCGCTTAAAAAATAAACAGATTCACACAGAAGTTCTTTGAAAATGCTCCAACATGAATTCTGTTCCTCTTAGACTGCTCTCGACAAGCTTCTGAGGAAAAAAAAAAAAAAAAAAAAAGAATGAGGAGAACAGTCACAGAAGGGCTGAAGGAGCTGTGACGTCAAACTGAATGGAACAACATGAACATCATCCAGGATCTACAGAAAAGACCACATTTCGAATAAACTAAAAAAAAACCCCACTTGTTTCTAAAGGAAAGAAACGGATCAGTGCTGTACACAAATACTGCCTTCAAATGTTTTGTCAGAAATAAGCGTAACTACACTTTTTTGCAAAAATATTTTTTGAGATTTCACTCTTCTGTTACTAAAAATGTCACAGTTCACATGTAGAAGGCTAAGAGGAACAGCAGAAAATCTTCTGTTATTTGTGATGTCTAAAGATAGAAAGTTAGAGCTATCTAGATGATCACATGAAACCAAATGAGATGCTCAAAACTTGCAGGTAAGTACAGAAAACAGTGGTTATGTAACCTCCGGGAAATTAGTCATCTTTTCACTGTAGGAAAAGAGGAGGAAAACAGGATATTGTCTTTCGAATTCCCCACGCTTTTTATAATGTTCAGAGCACAGAATTAGATATTTCTGGCTGTAGATCCAATTACATTAGGCAGACATTACCACAACATAAGATATAACAAAGCAAAGAAGTTGCAGAAGTGAATGATTTTCCCGAAGATTCACTGTGCTAGTGGATGCCAGGACTTTTGGGAGTCCTGAGGTTTACCTACATGCTACTAGGTTTACCTAGTAGCAGAAACAGATATCATGAGGCTGCATCAAAAGCAGCATGGCCAGCAGGTTGAGGGAGGTGATTTTGCTCCTCTACCCCACTCTGGTGGAGACCCCCACCTGGAATACTGCATCCAACTCTGGGGTTCCCAACAAAAGAAGGACATGGACCTGCTGGAGCAAGTCCAAGGAGGCTATGAAGACCATCAGAGGACTGGAAGACCTCTCCGATGAAAACAGGCTGAAAGAGCTGGGTTACTCAGCCTGGAGAAGGCTTTGGGAAGACCTTAGAGCTGCCTTCCAGCACTTAAAGGGGACCTGCAAGAAGGCTGGAGGGAAATTTTTTCAAGAGCCTGTAATGATGTCTTCAAACTGAAAGCAGGAAGGTTTAGATTACCTATTAGAGAGAAATTCTTTACTGTGAGGGGGGTGAGACACTGGATCAGGTTGCCCAGAGAGGCTAGGGATGCACCATCCCTGGAAGCGTTCAAGGTCAGGTTGGATGGGGCTTTGAACACCCTGGTATAATGTAAGGTGTCCCTGCCCATGGCAGAGGGCAGATCTAGATGAACTTTAAGGTCCTTTCCAACCCAAACCATCCTCTGATTCTAGGATCTTACATCCCTTTGCAATTCCCAAACAAGCTAGTATTGACGCAGCCTGATTTGCGTTTAAGATTTTTATGCAGCTGGAACTAGATGACCTGGCTGAAAAATACCTTGTGGAAAAGTTAAGATTTGGAGACAATCTGGACACATCTGATGACGAAAAACTGTCATAACAGCAATATAGAGAACGATCTTCTCTTACTTGAAGCAAGACAGATATCTAATGGATGCATGGAACTGGGAGCCCAGAATGACAAGAACACTTGCTTAAATCTGGTCTCTTTGGAACCACACACCCAAACCAACAGAATACTTTTCTTAGAGAAAATAAGTACAAAAGGCTAGACAGGCACTACCAGAACCACCAAAAGCACTAGGTCACAAGTCCATGACCATGGGCTGCAGTAATGGAAATGCTCCATGGCTACAGCTGCACACTCTTGACACATCTACTGACTGTCACACAGCCAGTAACATTGAGCTTGCAGCTGTGTACTTCAAGTTAAATTCTTATCAGGAAGATCTATCTAGTACTTTAGCTAAGACAGACAGCTAAGATAATATACATATCCATCTCACAGAGTACACAAACTTTCAAATTCCAGTGATACAGTGTCAAAACAGATTCAGAATGAAGTTTTATAACATCTACATACAAATTCAGTATTCTCACTTCTGAAATAAATATGCTATGTTGAAATGAAAAAGAGTATTCAATTTTTTTTTTTACCTGATTCTTTGACTCCTCAAATCTTCTTTTTGGTAAACTCTGCTAAAAAATTTCAAAAGCAATGTACGAACTGGAAAGAGGAGATTCCTTTGCTGGTATAGTGTATATACTGCTTTTATCAAGGGTTCTGTTGCCACTAGAAAAAAAAAAAGTATAAAAATCTGAAGTACTAGCTCCTGATCTTCTGACTTTACACATATACAGAACAGCTATTTTCTTTATCTACAGCTGTCTACATTGCATTCCACAGGGAAGTACCAAAATGTTTTAAAGTAACCACTTGACTGAATTCTAAACTATTGAAACAACACCTTCTTGTGTAGCTTGTGAAAAAGCCAGACAAAAGGAGACAAGGTGTGAGTGAAAACTTCAGAACATCTTGAAGACGTGCAGGTGCAGTGTGCAGATTGCAAGGTAGTTAAGAATCAACAAATTCCTGCTTTCCACAGCTATCTCCACGTCCTTTTCCCCTAGTGCAATAACCTCCCACCAATCTTTGCTTTACTCCTCACCTATGCTCCCCCAAACCTCACTGTCACAGGGCCTTCAGTTCTCTCTGTACTATCTCTTTCTCCCTGCCATACACACTAACCTTACTAGTTCTCCCTCTCTCTGAACCAGCTGGCTCCAAGTTACATTGGCTAATTCATCAGAAAGTACATACCTTGAGAGGCCACTGGCAAGACACTAAAGATTTCTTTTACTGTAATGGCTCATTTTTAATTTTGCATTGTCTTCTAAAAAACACATACCCTTCCGGGCCCTTAATCTCTCCAATATCAGATTGGTTCTGAACAAATTAGAGTTAATTGTTTTGCAGTACCATCTGACAATACAAAGTACAAAATTTCTAGAGCACCATCAAAAACAAAAAGAACTATCTCTTCCACAGAATCACATAATGGTTGAAGTGGGAATGAGCCTTGAGATCATCTGGTCCAACACCCCTGCTGAAGCAGGATCAGCGAGATCTGGCTACCCACAGCCACATCCATGTGGCTTCTGAATATCTCAAAGGATGGCATTTGGTCACCCTAACAGTGAAAAGGGTGTTTCCAATGGTCAGACAGCATCTCCTGTGTTTCAGTTTGTGCCCCCTGCCATTTGTCCTGTCACTGGCACCACTGGAAAGAGCCTGGCTCCCTCTTCTTTGCACCTTCACTTCAGATATGATGAGAACCTGAACCTTGTCATGTCCAGACTGAACAGTCCCCACTTTCTCAGCCTTTCCTCATAGGAGAGATGCTCCAGTGTCTTCATCGTCTTCTCGGCCTTTTGCTGGAATCTTTCCATATGTCTCTATGCCTCTCTTGTACTGGGGAGCCCAAAACTGGACATTTCAGGAGTGACCTCACCAACGAAGAACAGAGGGGCAGGATCACCTCCCTCAACCTGTTGTCAACACTCCTAAAGCAGCCCAGGACACCACTGGCCTTCTTTGCTGCAAGGGCCCATTGCTGGTTCTACCTGGTCCTTCATTGCCAAGCTACTTCAGATGGTCAATCCCCAGCATGTACAGGTACATGCTTGTTCCCTCTCAGGTCTGACTCCACACTTCTCCTTGTTGAACCACAAGGCCATTTTTCCAGCATGTCAAGTCTGTATTTTCTCTACAGCTAGTAGATTAACTGTAATCTGACATCTAGTCAGGTTTTTAGTACTGCACAAGGATTATCTTGAAGGGATCAGATAAAACCACTCACACAAACAGACAGTTTTGTAAGATAACCAATTTCTCACTGAACCTTTACAGGATCAGCAGATAAGTTCCATACATATTAATCTTTCACAATTTAATTTAAACTCTTCTTAGAGCTTATTTATTTTCTGGATTCCTGAGGAAAATTATTGCACTAAAATGGCCAGTTAGGGTAGAAAAATACAAGCCATTATCAACTACCTGGTAAAAGTTTGGCACACAAAGTTAAAAAAAATAAATCAACGTTTCATTACAAGGAAAAGCCTGAAGTATCTGATTTAACAGTCTAACAACAGTTTGGAAACTGCTTTCCTGAGTAGCAGCTCCTCTGTTTCAGCTCAGCTAGTGAGAAAGGCTCTGACTTTCTATTATTTGCCCTCCACACAAAGCTAAATTTGAAGTGCAGATAGGAATGATTAGTTATTATCTTTGTCACCAGTGACACAGGAATAGACAGATTCCCAATTAAAATGGATTTGGAAGGACTAACTGCCAAAATATATTTGAGAGACATTTGACATTTTTTTATCTTGCAACTCTAACAATGAAATCTGTTGCTAAGGGCAAAGCATTTTCTCTAAACTATTTGGTTGTGTGGCTGTGGAATTCACTCCTATCAGACTGGTAAGACAAAACACTACTGCCACTTTTAGATTTACTGAAAAATTCCTTTCTTACAGAATTTCTATTTCAACCACTTAATGGATATATCATCCAAGGTCTCATTCGGAATACAGCCAAGTAGCACTTAAAAAGAAAGAACGAGGCAAGCCAAAATACTGTACTGATCCTGCGAGTCACAGCTGGAAATATTTTCTCTTGGAAAAGGATTCAAATCAAACACCTTGGAAAAGGTTCAACAGCAACTTCCATCAGCACTACCCTGGCATTTTGTACCATCAAACAACTAGAATGGTCATCTGAGAGTACTCACTCTACCAGCTATGTTAATGATTTTAAAAAAGGTTTGGACTATTAAAGTATTACGCATCTCTACATCCTAGTAATTACTTCTCCAGTATAAAGCTCATCTTCCCATTTATAAAAGTATCCTAAGAAGTAAAAACAGGAAACAGGTACAGAAATATATTCATACTTTGCATATCAACAGTATGAAACTAAGAGCTTTCCTAAAAATAAAGTTTTTAATGCTATACACAGGGATATTACCATGAAATTCAACTTACCTCTATGACAAAATACATTATGATGTAACAACTGAGGATAAGCTGCAGCGAGCTGAAAACACTGGAATAATTCAAGCTCTTTGTCAGTGCGTAATTTTGTTTTTCAGAAACTATTCATCTTACCTTTGTTTTGCTGTATTTGCATTAGCCTCCAAGTCACACCAAGCAATCTGTTCACCTGTTTGCTATTCAGCTTGCTGCCATCCTGAAGAGTATCTGTCACAAATTTCCTTATCATGTCCAGCCAACCAGCGTCTGTCTGCAGCGTTGAAGTGCTTGCTAGTGAAACCATTATGTCACACAAGGTTAAGTTGAGTAAAAGATGGTCTACATTGTTTGAGGATGTCATACAGTTCCTGTGGCTACAGGGAGGAGGGGGGAAGGAAAACAGAAAGATTTCAAAAAATTGTTTTTGAAATAAAAATGGACAGCAGCTGACACCCCTTGTGCACACACCAGTGTTCTACATAGATTGCAAAGGTGCAGAATTATTTCAGAACACACTGTGCATGAATAGAGTCTCACATCTGGGAGCTGAGAAGGGAGGCAACCTGCTATTGGCCTGTACAAAACCAGAATTGGTCCATCTATTCTGATAGCTCAACAGTGAAAAAATGTGTAAGAGTTTGGCTTCTCCTGTTCCAGTACTGCTTTGCCATATAGGAATGCCACAGTGTGTCCTGTCTCCCCTCCTAGGTGTGCTTACCCAGCCCTGCAACACAACTCTAGAAGACTGCAGGTGAAAAAAATGTTTGAACTATGTTTTGATGTAATTCAGCAGTCAACTGAAGAAAACATGCAGAAATATGAAACGAGTCAGACTAACAAAACCACCATTCAGTAATATGCAAATTCCAGATCAATTAAAAAAATATATTCAAGAAAAAAAATATTCAGAAAAAAGGACTTCAATAATTTCCCCAAGGCAGCATTTCAGTTTCTGCTGGAGGCTATTCAGATAACCTCCTATACAATACTTTTATAAAGAACTACCAAAACTTCCCAACTGAAAGCAATGCCACCTTCCTATAAGAACTTTTCTATGGACCTTTAACCAATACACAATAAAGTTTTCTTTTCCAACATTAAATCCTTAATACTCCATAAAGCATATGACTCACATTGCCTCAGTTCTCTTATGGAATTAAAAGCTGTTACATGATGTTGATTTTATTCTTACCCTTTGAATGAATCTTTCTTTTTGTGTTTTACTGTTTCTTGTACAGAATATGGAAAATGACGCATGAAGTGGTGCTTGAAATCAACAAGGTAATTCATTCGAAGCCATAGCTCCTGTTAAGGAAAGCAGATGATAGACATGGCAGTAAGTGAAAGACAACAACACAATCATTTTCCAAAATCCATTACTAGAATGAATGAAAAACAGGAACTTCAGCTTCTATTTCCAAGATTTATATATATATATTTACTTTCAGATGTAAATGTGAAGTCCTGTGCATGAACCTACAGGTTCACAAAACAAGGGAATAAAATGATTATGTAAGTTAAGGATGAGCAACATTTAATCCCAACTGGACCAGTATATTTTCTTAGCACATATTAATGTAGGTCTATGCAATATTAAACTTAATTATTGACATGATTTGAAAGTGCTTTTGTATCAATTTATCAGCACTTAAAATCAGAGTGAAATCTGATTACCTTGCAGTGACTGACCTGAGTTTTCCATTAAGATATATACCAATGCTGCTTTCAACTTTCCCTATCATTTATGTACTTGTATTTGAAAGCCCACTGACAAAACATTTTTCAGGAGAAAGGCCATCCTTACAGAAAAAGGATTCAATATTTTAAAACAATTTTACTTTGTGGGTTAGCAGACACTCATAGTCACCATTCTACAAAGTGACCAGCAAAACTCATCACTTAAAAAGGTTGTTATCAAATTGATCAGGGAGAATAATCTTTTAGATATTCAACTATTAAGAATAGAGGATGGCCATTAAACGATTTCAAAGATCAATAGCTTCCCACTAAGCATATTCAGAGTAGCTTTCCACAGTGTCTGTAATAACCACTTTGGCCTGTAAGCCCAAGAGCTATTAAATAAGCAAAGCTTTCATTTCCAAACTAAGCCACTTGAATGCATTTTGTATATAAAGTTCACTATAAAGAAAAAGACAAAATAAACTATTTATCTTATCTGAAATGAATTACGCTCCACACAAATCAAGTTGTATGAACATCAGAATTCCCCTCCCACCCCCTCAAACACCCTAAGGTTATAACTCAACTGTGTGTGTACCAAAAACAGTTTGTATCGACACAAGAGCATGCCTTTCATGGGACCAAAATGCAGGCACCCTATGGCTAAGGGCATTAGCTCTGCAGTATCCTTAAGAAAAAGGCTAGGGGCAGTAGGCTGCCACAGACAATTACCTGGCCAAGTGCCTGTCTTTTACCTGCTTCCAAGAGGCCCTCTAAAAAAGAGGAAAAGGAAAAAGGAGAGCAGCACATTTTGTTCAGACTGAACATGTGTGTTCAGACACACTCAGGCCATGTATGTTGGGTAACTTTGGTCTAATGTAATGATTTCACAAATATTTTTCCAAGAAGTCACCTATGTGTAGCTTTTTGTTTAGCAAAGGAACCTACAGTCGTATACACAGGTAAAGCTAAGAGTTGTCAAGATGTTCCTTCAAACTGTCAATGGCCAAAAAGGAAATCATGTTCTCTTTTCAATATGCAAAAATCTTTGAAAGAACAGCAAAAGTTACCCCCCCCCCCAAAAAAAAAAGAAAAAGGAATTCATTTATCAGGGTAAACAACAGAAAATAACTAGGTCAAAAAAACTTTAAGAATATTTTCCAAAATGTTTATTTAGGTTTTGATTTGATGCCTTATGATCCTACCAATCGTGACAGAGCAACATAGATTGCACCAAGCAATTACAGGATCTCCCACCATCTTTACGTCCTTAGCTTTCCAACCATTTAGGGTTTGTTCATTTCTACCCACACACAGAAACAAGGAACAAACAACTCTGTTCTACACTTTGTTCAAAATTATATTCTAGAGATTATCTGGGAGACAAAATGCTCCGCTTCTCCAATACCACTTATAGTTTCAAAAGCTTTTGTGCTGCGGTCTGTCAAGGATTCCTGGAACTCATTGCTCAGTTCAACTGATTCTTTTCTAGAGTAAGAGAACTAACAAAATCCGAATTCAAATTCTACTCAACACCTAGGCTTTTTCTCTCCTAATAAAGTATTTCCACTACATCCAATCACCAAATCATTAGTCCCCAATCAAAACAAAAAGAACTGTCATCATTATGCCATGGATCATTTCTCCCTTACCATTTTGTACGTTTCATCATGTCGCTTTGTGAGCTTCCACAACAAATGTATTATACTAAGCACTTGCTGCATAAGCTGCTGAGATTCTGATTCCAAAATGTTTCCAAGAATGGGAGCTGATTGTGCAGGAGATGCTTCAATCCAGCACTCAATCAGTAATGGAATTATTATCTCAATAAAACCTTTTAAGTTTTCAGCCGAGGACAGGCCTTTTTCTGCGCTGTCCATTACACTTGTCAGAGACCTAAACAACAGAAGCAAAAAAAGATAAAAGATAAAGATCACACCTCTAAAAACAAGATTACAGTAATACCACTTCCCCAATTTCTCAATAACAGGAAAAATCACTTTTTTAACACATTAACTTTTTTGCTGGCTTTCTTGCTAGGTATTTCAGCGCAGAAGAAAGGGAGTTCAAACCATTTACAACAAACCTCTCCCAAGTCTCTCTGCAAGTTTGTGAATCTCTGTAATAACTTCTTAGATTCCAGTATTTCTTTCCCCATTGTTATATGTAAAGTCTATTAAGTGGAGAAACACGATTTGCATTATCATATCACCTTCAACCAACAGGTAGGAATTCACTGTATTCAGCACATCAAAATACAAAAAAATCTTTAAGCTCCTGAAAGCAAAATAATGAAACTGACTACAAAGTATTGTCAAATTCATAAGGTTTATTACAGGTAATAACTATCTCCAGCTATAATAAACACAATGATTTTCATATGCATAGGGAAAAATTACTTCTGCAAAAATACAACTTCGGTTCCCACCTGATGTTTAGCCATAATGCTCTGGAAAGCAACTAGATGGAAAATTGTTAGAATTATCTGATAAGATCATTTAGGCATTAAAAAATTAAGATACAGTCTATAATAATTTTAATTGATTTTTTTTCCTAATTCATAGCAGGGAATTCCTATCATAACATATATAAAATTGGTACACTGAACATCCTGTTACATTCCTTTCTATTTCAGTGTTCTCCAAGTGATTTTACATATACACTCAAAATAGGATCTGAAAACTATTTGCTTTCTTTACACAGACACGCTGAGAAGTTTTGTTTACAAGTATTTTAATTTCACATTAGATTGAAGAGGTAAAGCAGTTTTCCAAAGTCATCCTGTCATTTCTAAATTATCCAATTAGTTACATCCTTCTATGAAGCTACATTTCACATGTTGTTGCAATCATCTACAAAATGCATATAAGAGAGAAAATTTTATTCTCTGGTTGAAATTGATATCTCCAGAAAATGACTAAAACAAAAAAACCCCCAGGTATTAAGAAACTGTAAAAGGTGAAGGAAGAAGGAATAAAAAGAAAGTGTGAGACAAACAAGCTCTTTTTCAATGCGGGCAAGATGGACGAGAGAATTTAAATCTCCACAAAATGAATGGGTAAGTGGAAACATAACTGGTCATAAAAAAGAATATTGTTAGCACTTACTACAACTACCAGCTATCCTAACATTTTATAAAGTTTAGCATTAACTGCAGCAACCAACATATCTAGTAAATTTAATTTGGTTTATTTGTCCCTTTTTTGTTGCTTTATGTCCTTTCTATGCTGCAGACAGTGCAACCGACACCAATTTCTTACAGTGAAGAGTTTAGGATGAATGCTTCTTACTTTTTAATTCATCTCAAGACACAGTAGACCAATCCCATCTTCCACTTATAACCACAATGAATTCTAGAGCGTCATTGGACAAGCTAGTTGATGTCAAAACTATGATCTCATTGAAAAAGTGTGGTTGTCTTGTAAATGCTATGCTATGACAGGATTATGTACCCAGCTGAGAGTAAGAAATGTCAGTAATTGGCTGAAATAGCTCTGAAGTAGTAGCCTTTAAAAATTTCTCCAAAAAGAATACCTGATATTACAGCAGAACTCTGGAACTCAAGTAATCTATTTCTGGAACACAAAAATCTCCCCATTAAACAGTGAAATTTTCAGTGCCTGAAATCTAAGAAGTTGGCAATACACCTGAAGATTCCTACAGAAGAGTAACACGCACACACCAGCTGTTTCAGTACTGTTCTGAAACAAGGAATGGAGAATGGAAGAATTCATGCCAAAAGAGATACTCCCTCCCAGCTGCTGAAAGCATTTAGGTAAGACTACTTAGCTCAGTTTTAATGCACCCTTGAAAAAGAAGTCCCTTTCTCTCAAGATAAGACTATGCCACACATTCAAGGTTAACAACAAAAGTGGTAAATAAAATCTAAGTGCCAGTAACAGATGATGACAAGGTATACAGTAACCTGCTCAGTATTTATTTGATCAGTACAATGTCCTTAGCAATACAGGTTCACTGGAAGTGGGAAGGTTTGATATCAATTAATCTTTTTCTCATATATCTGCTATTACTACTCTTTAACAGTAAGATGGCTCTTGGAAACACTACAAAGCATATTAGCTTCATATCGGTATGAAATACTATTGAGAGGAGCTGCAGAGTATTTGTGTACCCCTTAAGATGTAATATTTCTTTAAAATGCCACCTTTTTTTATAAAGCAGGACCAAAACAAATGAAAAATGTGTAAAATATCTGCCATTTGACTAAGAAGACAACAGAAATTCAGCAACGGGAAGTCAAGAAAGTGTAAAAAAACCAGAAAATAAAGAAACAACTTGCTGTTCCTTAAAATAGGAAAAGTAATTGGAAGTTCATAAGTTTTTATGGCTTGCAATTTCAGCCAAGTTACTGTTCTTCTTTTCTGTGTGTATGGCCAATTGCAGCAAACACTCAGTACACCAAGTGAACTGCATTTTCCATTTCTATCTGATGCACATGCCACACGATACACGTATTGATTATGCTTTGTCTTCCTTTTCAGTCTCTCAAGTCTTCTTTGCCTTCCTCTCCAGCCCCATTTTGGCTTTTCTCAGCAGAATCGGAAGGTCTACTGTTTCTCTTCAGCACCACCTCCAATCCAAAAAGTTGTGACAGCTTTCCATTTTTCCACACCTGAAATGAGTTTGATGCAAAAAACAGCACAGTCAGCACATAATGCAGAGGATACATTCTAACAGTCCCCTGATTCACTGCAATTTTAATTTACACACAGTAAATTAAAAAGATCTAGCACACAACAGAAGATAATTAAGTCTTAAAACTTGCATCACTGAATCATTCAGCAAAGCTCGGAATCTATCCTTTTCATTAAACATTAATACCCCAAACTGATTCTGAAAATCTCTTTTTATAATCACTAGATTATCAATGAGGTGTCATCCCTACCCAATGAACTTGCAGGATTAGAAAAATACAGGAACTTAAAAAATTTAGCATACTATTATGGTATTTGGAAGCCTATTTTTTAAAGAACAAAGTTGAAACTTACTTGCAGTATAAGTGATGAGGCCATCAATACACATAAAACACTGCAAATAGTTACTTATGGTTTGGTCAGCTCATTATCTATAGTTAAGACTAGATTATTTGTGACTTCTTTAAACACATACACATACACACACACACACACATTCTCTGAGTACTGCACTTCTCATTACAACTAATTTCTGTCCTTGCAGTAGTGGCCACAGCAGAGGCCTAGGAATGCCCATAAAAGGCCACAGCTGGGATCAGAAGTGACAGAGTTAAACATCTTTAGATTACTAGAAAAGATTTCAGTGGCAAATACCAAAACCACCACAGCAACTTTTCACTACTGGAATTTCACACATAATCACTAAAACAAGCTGTACTGGCCCTTTGTGAAAAACAAATATATAAAAGCTACGCACAACTGCAATAAAATGAGAACATTTCAGTACCTGCTGCAGATGATCCTTCCCTTTTCTATTCTTCTCTTCTGCTGCCATCCACTTGCTTTGCCAACCTCGCCTTGGATTCTAGCCATGTTTCCTTATATTCTTCTGGCTCCTTCTCATGCTTGCAAACATCTTTTTGAAAGTATTTATAACCAGAAGTGCATCACGATGTTTCACCAAAATCTAGTTCCTCAGAAAAGCGGAATCCAGTTCAGGTGACACCAGATGTAAAGTTTATTTTCCTAGACCTTGGATACAATGCATCTTCAGCTATTACAGGGCAAGGTATATCACATACTGCATATCACTTAGGGCACAATACAAGAATCCTCTGATATACAGTGGTCCACAATTGTGTGCTTCTGACTGCAAAGATGAAGTCAATAAGACTGTTTTGTGCTCAGCACTGAACCCTTCCCCTGCCTTAAGTGGGCCTCATTTCCAGATAAAATTTCACCTGCAGCAGATACTGCTGGTCATGTCTGAACACCTATGCTAACAATAACTTTTATGAGAATAAACTGCACATTTTACTAAGCTTAATATGTTGCCTATACCTCCCCACAAGTAATGTTACGTTCAGAAAGGAAACCTAGGAGAACAGTAATGGGTGGTCATGTCTGTCTCTCCATGACACTTGCTAATTCAGGCTATCACCTGTGGTATTCAAAGAGAACACCTTTTCTCCTGCATTTCATTTATTCAAAAATGTAAGACAGACATAGCAATGGATTAGGCAGTGGGGTTTATACCCTTTTTTGCCACTGATCTCCTAGATGAATTTAGTATAACCTTCTATTCAGTCTTCTCCAGCAGTCAAATAAGGATTGTGGTTTTTCTTCAAACCACCTTGGTATCTACAGGTAACACTGCTAAACTGCTTCCATTTTCCAAGTCAGCATTCCAGTTCTCCCACCAGCAGGTATGTTAACATCTGTAGTAATGCATATACGTGAGGATGCCAATGTTTAAAAAGTACCATAAAGTGGGGTAGGAGGTTCCTCTCCAATAGGTGAATCAGAAAGGAGCAAAAGAAATAAAAACAATTGTTTATTTCTCCCTTAACTTCAGCTCACATCTGTTTAGAGTACTAAAACTACTAAAACCCACACAAACCCTTCTGTCACTAAGCACACTACACTTTCTTCCATATTCATCAGCATGTCTCAGATGAGACATCTTTTATCCACAGTGAAGTTATAAACCCCCATGATTAAAAATATCTGGAATTGGAAATTCAGTAGAACTTCATACCACCAGACTCTTCTTACCATGCTGTCCTTTTTAAAAGGAGCTATACTCAAAGAAAATAGACTTCTAAGCTTATGATAAACTTTTGAAGGTAAAAGCACAAAAAATCAGTAAAATTCATTATCACAAACAATCTTACATTTAATGTAAAGAAATCTGCCTGCTTGTCCCTAGGCCTGTTCGATATCCTGCAAAAACCTGCAAGTAGTCAGTTGGCATTCCAAAAACACTTTAATAGTTGGTCATTCAAAATTGTCATGAATAGCATACAATAAAGCTTTTATAATGGGGAAGTTCATGATACACACATAGCACAGTTACCTACTAAGTATTTTCAAGCCTATGCACTAAGACTTCACATAACATTACGTGTCCTAAAATACAGCTAACAGACAATCCCACAACAAAAAAATTGTGATCATGCAGTTGACATTAATTCCCAAATTAGTTAACATTTTCTCACCTCAGTCTAAATGATGAGTTGATCTTTGGTCGTAAGCCACCATTTTCAAATAGCTGTATATGTTGCTGATTATTTGCATGGAGCTTCCAACTTATACATATTGGGTTCCTCACAGAACGAGGGCTGTCCTTTTGCTCTTGAAGCCCTTCAGCCTCTGTTTCACTGGATCCATCTACCACTGCTTGGAGAAACTTTTTGAGCCTGGTAAGTACATTCAACCTCCATTGCTGAGAAGTTACTCTGCGATTTGGGTTAACAGAGAGCATCCAGGAAAGTTTGTCCCTGCTTTTCAGTTTTTTTGAGAGTTGCTGGTGAGAAATAAGCTCCACAAAATTCTTCAACAGTATAACACTGCGGTCTGTAAGAAGAGCTGGGTATGCTTCCAATAAAACGTCCAAGACTTTCAATGAATCTTCCTGAATTCCCTCACTGATGTGAGTCATGGCACTGGAGAGATGGGCACTTACCAAAGGAAAAAATGGAGCAATCTGTTCCGCTCTTATTTTTGAAGCCAAGAACTGCAGCAGGTGAACAGCTGCTCTTCTGACACCAGAATCTTTGTCTGTAAACACAGCTGCCACCTCACTTATTATACTGGAAAGGTGAGCATCAATTACAAATGGATACTGAGACAGGAGGTCTTTGAGTCCAAGAAGTGCATTATGCTTAACCCCAGGACTATAGTGATGCATCTGTGACAGTAGATCCTAAAAGGAAACAAACACACACACTTGCTATCATTATTATTTGAAGCTCTTTAAACTTCCCCCATCTACTTCCAGCTCACTTTTCTTAAACAGTCAAAAATACAGAATCTATTCTTATGATGTACTGCTGTTCATAACAGCAAATATGTTCACAACAAACACAGTATTAGTTTAAAGCAAAGCAATGAACAAATCATCAGAATTCAATGACAGGAAAAACAAGATACTATGGACTTGTCCTTTGGGTCATTAGATACTCCTCATTCTTCACTTTATGCACAACCCTACTGACTCAAAAGAGGGACAATAAAAAGTTAGTCCTCTAACTCTTGTTCTCGAAAGTAGAACTACAAGATCTCAGCCTCAACAAGTTTCTTCAGTTTAAGGAGAGAGCTGTAAGGGACAGAGGACAACACAAACGAAGGAAAACAAAACCATCTCCCCAAAGAAACACAAATTTCTTTAGAAACGTAATTTCAGGAAGTCTCCTTCTTAAAACCCTGCCTTTAAGTTACGATACAAGGCTTTCAAAAATCGAATGTTAATCCTAGACACCTCTATCAGTATGCCATTGGTTTTTCATACTGATGAAAACCCTTCCCTTGAGTTACATGCTGGTCCAACAAGCTGAGTCGTTAAATTCATGGGTCAGATTATTGTCAAGGACAACAAGGCTGTTCAGATACCCTGCTGGAGTTTTTTTAATTTTTTAAAAAATAAATATTTTTCCTAAACTTTGGTAAAAATAGTAAACCCAGATAAATGACAAGTAATTTTCTGTAACTTCAGAATGCAATGTCACACTATACCTTGATGTTAAGTTTTCTATTTTGGGTAGGAAGCACTCCATCTTCTTTAAGCTGCTCTGGAATTTGTATGGCCTTTGTTTTGAAGGTAGTATCAGTTGCATTCTCTAGTTTAGGCTTTTTTTTCCCAACTTTAAACTTCACTTTCTGGAAATCTTCCTGATGTTTCCTTTTTTTAGTCATTCTGATTCTCTGCAGAAAGATATTCAGAATTTTGAGAAAATACACAACAAAAACAATTTTTCCACCAAAGTGCAATAACTTCCTAACAAAGGCTACTGTTTTTATTCTTTTTTCTATGCATAAACTAGTGTCCACTTCTGAGACAAGATGCCAGACTAAACAGTCATGCAGACTGATTCCGTGCAGCTATTCTTGTAGTGTCCTGAAAACATTCTGCTGCTGCTTTGGCTCTCTTTGCTTTGAGAACTACTTTATTGAAAAACATCACCAAAATATCTGCCACATCACCTGCCACTGCTTTATCAGATTTAAGCTGCTGATTTTGTTTTTTTTTTTTAAAAAGTTCCTGCCAACAAAGCAATTTTTTACATAATTGATTCTTGCCAAGGCAAGGATCCCAGCGAACTGTTTCATTTCATTTGTACATTGTTTACCAAGTCCATCACTAACAGCACAGACTGCACAAGTACAACCATGGGTTTAATCAAGCCTTCAGCAAGACACAAACCTAAGAAAACTTCCACTACACATCAAAAAATCCAGTCTGTGCATTTAAAAAATGATAACTAGAAGCAGGGGGAGTGAGGGAAGAGTTTAAATGGGCACATATAGAGTAAAAACAGACTGGGAAACAAAGTCATATTTAATAAGGCATAAGAAGTAAGGTAGTGTGAGTCACTACACTTTTAAATTGTACAGACATACTAGAATGGAGGTACAATAACCAGAACAAATTAAAACCCACATAAGTTTCTAAATGGCTTTTTGGCTTTGATTCATCTGCTTTGATATTAAGTACTCTTATTTCTACCAGGTTAAAAAAAAAAAAACAAAACAAAACATCACCACACCAAAAAAACCCCAACAAACACTACACCACAGGTTCCTTTATTTAATCTTAAAAAAATAAAAAACCTAGCAAAAAAAATCCCTACTCCAAACCAAAATCTCCAGCAATACAGCTGATCAAACCTAGAAATTTCCAAATTACATATCCAAGTAATGATTCTTTTCTGGTGGATGTGACCATTATTTACCCTAGAATTCTAGAAAATAGACTTCTAGAAAATAGAATTCTACAGTTGGTTTTCCCAATGGACTTCAAGCTGAAATTTGTGCTGTACTAGAGTATTTCGTATATACATCATCAGGATAATAGTTCAAGAATGTTTTAAATAAACTGTAATTATCTATTCTTTTAAAACAGTTTAAAAAACAGATTACACAAACATTTGAGTACAACTTAATCTCTGCTTTTTGTACACTATTTTAAAAAGTTATATGTAAGACCACTTTAATTAAAGTACAAATTTAGCATAAGTAACCTATTAACTCAAAAGGCTTTTAGAAAACTTAGGGTTTGGTGCCAAAAGTCCCTTAGTGTCCCAACTATAACAATCATGGTTTCACAAGTTTTTGATTTTTACCACATGCAACTTTTAGGAAAGAATTACAGGATTTTTCACTACTTGATATATAGAAATAGGTTTTGACATGCTATTTTCACTTACAAGGCCTGCTTTACTGGAAATATCTAGGAAGCCTCACTGTACAAGATGAAATGTTTGGCTCCCAAGTAGCATTAATAACTTCACAATACAGGTGTGCACACACATGAACAAAGTCAATTAAGTTCTTTTAAAGGATGAGGCGTATAAAATATACTTTCTTCTACTAAAACAAAGCAGCATAGTTTACCTTGCAATACATATTCTGGAAATAAATTGGTAATCTAAGCCTATTCATTTACAATTCATATGTAACACACTAAATAAAGAGATAAAACAATTATAAAACTAAAGCCACGCAACCACTGTGTGCAAAGACATCAGGAAAAATTGTACACAGCTGATGAAACTATCTAAATATTTTACTGAAACAACTTGCTTTTTACTTCAACCCTATCTCATGAGAAGTGATTGTGGGAGCTGGGGCTGTTTAGTCTGGAGAATACCTCAGTAGTGCATATAAATAACTCAAAGGCAGATGCCTAGAGGACAGTGCCAGGCTCTTTTCAGTGATGCTCAGTGCCATAAACTAAACCACAAGAAGTTTCACCTCAACATGAGGAAGAACTTCTTTACACTGAAGGTGGCAGAGCACTGGAACATGCTTCCCAGGGAGGCGGTGGAGTCTCCCTCTCTGGAGATATTCCAAACCCACCTGAGCATATTCCTGTGCAACCTTCTCTAGGTGACCCTACCTTGGCAGGGGGTTTAGACTAGATGATCTCCAGAGGTCCCTTCCAATTCTAACTAAGCTGTGATTCTGTGTATTTTCACTTGGCCCACCTCCAACACGACTGAGCTGAGTGCTCCTAATAGTTTATGCACTGACATGGTTTTTACAATCCAGAATATTAAAACAACCTCAAATCGATGCACACTTCCTTTAACATAAAGCTGCGCACAGTCCTTTTTAGAAGCCACCTGAGGTGTCACTCAGTCACCCAAAGAAACAGAGGGGAACAAAAAGGATCAGCTGTTTCATCTGTTATTTCACTGTAGTGAAGGGTCTGGAGAAGTGGAGGCTCAGGGGTAAACCCTGGGTTGTAGTTTCTCTACAACTACCTGAAAGGAGCTTGTAGTTGGGCGGGGGGGGAGAGGGAGAGCATCAACCTCCTCTCACCTATCACCTCAAGGTAGCCAGTGACAGGACAACAGGACATAGTAAAAAGCTATCCATGGGGGAGTTTAGGGTGTACATCAGGAGGAATTTCTTCACAGAAGGAATGACGAGACATTGGAATGGACTGCCCAAGGAGGTGGTGGAGACACTGTCCCTGGAGGGGTTTTAAGAAAAGACTGGATGTGACATGACGTGACATGCCATGCCGTGGTGGTGTTCAGTCACAGGTTAGACTCGATGGTCTCAGAGCTCTTTTCCAACCTAATTGATTCTGTAATTACTTTTTCGCAGCTCTGAGGCCGTATCCTTAGGGAACCTCACTACCTTGCTCAAACAATCAGGAAAATCCTGAGAAACCCGAAGGCAAGGCACACGCCCTAACTAAAACTTCTCTGACCCCATACGGATTTCCCTCCGGGCGAGCTGTCTCCCCGCCCAGGGCAGCGGTACTTACTGGCGGTCACCTCCCCGCGGCTCCCGCGCCGGCAGCGCATCCCCCGCCGCCGCCGCCTGGATCGCACCGCACAGCACCGCACCGCGCACGCCGCACCCGAGCGCCGGCTCCTCCCGCGGGTCTAGGCCGGCACGCAGCCCTCCTCGCCGTCCCGGGACATCCTCCGGCTTCTTCCCCGAGCGCCGCTTCCCTTCGCCCCACTCCAGTCGCTCTGCGAGGCGTTTAAATAAAGGCGCGTCAGTGCCCGCCCGGCACCGGGGAGGCCGCGGGTTGGGCTCCCGGGAGGAGCCGCCGCCGCGCCGGGGAAGAGCCGGAGCTCCGCAGCGGCAAGAGAAGCGGGAGCGGCGGAGGAGGGGGGGGAGGAGTGGGAGGAGGAGGGAAGCCGCCGTGGGAGGTGGGGCGGAGGCGGCGGCGCCGATGCCGCCGGTTTCCCCCGGAGCAGCTCCCAGCCCGCGGCGGCCACGCTCGCGCTTTTCCCGCCGCCCCAGCGCAAGAGCGTGCGGGGAGAGGAGCGGAGCGCAGGGCGGGTGGCACAAAAGGCGGGCGGCCCTTGGCGCAGGGGCAGGGCGAGCGCGGCGGCGGTCCCCCACGGGCAGGGACGGACCGGGACGGACCGGGATCCAGAGCG
>JAWWES010000081.1:90114922-90139263 GCA_035583135.1 Lophotriccus pileatus | reverse complement strand
TAGATGGATTGCCTTAAGGGCTAACGAGCACCATCTGCCCGGGGAGCTCCCTGACCAGGAATCGAACCTGGGTCTCAACAGTGACAGCGCTGTGAGGAGCAGCTGAGGGAGCTGGAGTTGTTTAGCCTGGAGAAAAGGAGGCTTAGGGGGAACGTTATCACTCTCTACAACCACCTGAAAGGAGGTTGCAGCCAGGTTGAGTTGGTCTCTTCTCCCAGGCAGCAAGCAACAGGACAACAGGACATAGCCTTAAGCTGTGCCAGGGGAGCTTTAGGTTTTAGACATCAGCAGGAATTTCTTCACAGAAAAGGGTGATTAGACATTGGAATAAAATGCCACTGTACAGGGAGGTGGTGGAGTCACCGTCCCTGGAGGTGTTTAAGGAAAGACTGGACGTGGCCCTTAGTGCCATGGTCTAGTTGACGTGGCAGTGTTTGGTCACAAGTTTGACTTGATGATCTCAGAGGTCTTTTCCAACGTAAATGATTCTGTGCTTCTTTCGGTGAAGGCATTCCAGAGACAGCATGAGGATTTGAGGCTTCACACTTAAACCACCAGGCATGCTACGCAACTTGTACACTCGTACCTAGAGGAAATTTGCTGCACTGAGAGGGTAATGAATTCCCAAGTTAGAAGGAGACCCAGAAAGCAACACAAGAGGAGGATGTTTCCATACCTGCCTAGAACAGATATCATCACAATTCACACCAGACAGTAATTCTGCAGTTGCATGCTTTAAACGTTTCATTTTCTCTCAGTTGACCTGTGAACGCTCTTCTCCTTTCCCCTTTATGCCTTACATGAGGAGTAAGAGTTCTGCACTTTTTTTGTTAAAAATCACTTCCTCAAAGCTCTCTGGTCTCTGAGTAAAATGTGTAAAACCAAAATTAATTTTCTCTTGGTTTAATTTTTCTTGCTATAGCTTAACTTCTAAATCTATTAATTCTCCCATTACTCGAGATGTCTGCCTTGCTGTTACTGTGAGAAACCAAAATATTAAATACAGTCAACAGCAATGTTTAAGCATCATCAGTAAAGATAATGCCTTTTTTCCTTGCCACAAGGAAAACATTAAAATCTGTTTCAGAATGAACATACAGTTTTCCATTAGTATAAGAATATACTAGGCCATCACAAAAGGAGGCAGACACAAGAACAAATTAATACTATGCTTTTTCAGCCTCTATTTGCACCAGGAAAAAAAAGCCAAGGAAAATAATCATATAACTGAACAGACTGTGCTCCCTGAAAAACATTTCCAGAACCATAATCTTCATGACTCTTACACAGTTCAGGTTTCTTAGCTGTCTTTGAGAAGTACAGCAGCACCCTGCAACACACCAATCAAACCATTTTATATCACTGTGCTACAGATTCAGGGGTCTTTTCTTTTTCAGCCTGCACCCAAGAAAAAACATACCTCAAATCAACTTAATTTTATTTCCACTAGGAATGATTCCACAGTAAGAGGAAAAAGAAGCTGTCCCAGAGATGGCCATTTATGACAGCTGAACATTCTGATTTTATTATTTTAATTCACATAACGTTCTGCACTTTGAAAACAAACAGAAAAAAGGTGTTTCTATTTCTACTTTCACAATTCAGAATTGGAAGATCAAGGTGATCAAGTTCAGCTTCATTAAGAAGGCATTAATACTGTCCCTAGACATAGAGAGTAAATGAACTGTAAGAACTCTGATTCCATCTCTGCTTCTGACAAGAACAGATTTAGTTGCATTCCAGAAATTCTTCACAGTTTCTTTAAAACAGTGGTTTGTGTTTTAATTTATTTGTCAGTGAACTGTTTTCCTTCCTCTGTCTGTTCATAGAACAAAAGTAATAATTTTGTTGCTGCTTTCTTTGTTACCTTAGTTTTATTGCATCTTGCATTCCATGACATGAAGATGTGAAACCATCAGGATGAGGATTCTCAATTCCATCCAGATCTCCAAAAAACTGTAAGTTAACATTAAAAGGTTCATTTACCATCTGGCCCCAGCATGTCTATATTACACCAGCATTTGGCTGCAAAGCTGAAGAGCTTTAATTAGAACCACTGAAAGCTACCCAACATCAAAAACAGGAAGCAAATTTTAATTACAGAATTTAACTTAAAAAATATTTTTTTTTTCCTCAAGGACACTGAATTATAACCATCCAAACCTTTTTTTCAGCATCCTACGAAAGTAGAAGCCATTACTACACAGACCTTTACGTTCAGTCAAAACCACAAGTACTTTAGTTGGAAAAAAGCTCACATTAAGAGCCTGAAGGACAGAATAACCCAGCTTTCATTTCCTTCTCCTACTGTTAGGATAAAAGAAGAAAAAAGATACTTCTGCTGCCACATCAGTACCTCTTAACCAGAGTCTAGTTAGATCTCTTGGGACATATTCATGAATTTTCAAGCATAGCCAAATTCTTTTGACTTTGTTAAAGCTTCTAGGCTTTATCTAGGCTCCCTAAATTTGCTATAATCCAGGCACTTCTCAACTCAGAACTAGACTGACAGCACTGATTTTTGATTATTATTTTTAATCTTTATAAAAAAAAAAAGTGGAGATCTATTCATAACCCTTGTAGGGAAGATGGGTTTTGATTACAAAAGATTTTGAGGCCCAGCAGCCACAGGGAATAACTTCTGAGTATTTGTTGTAGGATTAATTCATACTGCTGACTGCAGTAGTTCATTCTGCTGATAACTCCTTGTAAAAGAACAAACAATAAGAAAAGATCAGACTCTCAATGTACTTGATGTATATAATGATACTGCAAAACACAAGTTACCTGTTTTAAAAATATGTTTTACATGGAAAGAAAGAACATAATCTTTACAACACTCCATAATATAGAAATTTCAGCTACATGGAGAAATAAATAACAAGAATATCAAAACCAAGTTATTAACTTAATCAAAATAACACTGTACAAAACCTACACATAATAAACTCTGTTAAACTTGCATTAGGTAAAACAATGAACTAACAGAAAGTAAACGTTGTTATATTAACTGTTAATCACCCATGTCACTGTGTGCTGCCGTTGCTTGGCCTCCTCAACGTTCCACTTTCAGCCAGGATCCTTATAACATTCGGAATATCAATTCCTTATTTAAAGGCAAAAAAACAAACAAAACCAGACAATAAGCCATTTTATTATAAAATGCATTTAAACTCACAATATATACGGAAACATTTAGATGCTGAGGTGAGTTTGGATCTTTCCTTATCAAATGAAAAATACCCTAACTGTTAACAACCAGAATGTTCCTGGACACTGTTAACTGTCTATTGCTATGAACAGCTGTACTGGTTCAGTTAAAGAGTCTGTCTTGCCCCTCTACCCCAGCTTTGAAAGATCTGCAGCTGATAATCAGGAAACCACCACCAGAAGTGCTTGATTTTATCACTGTAACAATGAGTGAAAGTGTCCTCCTCTGAACGCAGCAAAAAGGCCATGTTGCTTTGATGAAACTAATGCCCATGACTTCGGCAGGGTGTGAGGACAAGTAGAAGAAACATGGGGACTGTTTAAGTGGCTATAATAAACATTCAGCACCCATAACGACATGTTAAGGGAACAGTAAAAGCAGGAAAATTGTGCCTGACGCTTGACAGGGTGTGGGAATACCATGTTCTCCTCATCTCATATCGTCTTCAGCTCAGGAAACTTTCTGAGGAAAGTCTGATATGGTAAAATTTTCAGTAGCACTCTTCCAAACATTTGCCCAGTGTGGGCCAGACCGGGAAAACAAGGAAACATGTAACATTTTTGTGTCTACAGTATCCTTTTGCTAGGAGTTCCATAGATCATCCACTTACTACTGCGTTAAGGACATCTCTTCTTGTCCATGCTGGACTCCAACACTACTCCAAGCTTATATAGGAAAGGACAGAATCCTGTCTGTCACCTCCATCCGCTCATGATTTTACAAATCTCTGTTACGCAGTATCTTAGTCATCTCTTTTCCAGCCCAAAAAGAGTCATAGCTTTCTATTGCACCTACTTATATGGAAGATATATTTTTTTGCTGTCTCTAAACCTTTTGCAGCAGTGAAGTCCTTTATTTGAAATAAGGGAAACCCTTTGCCCTGTGCCAGATACAGGCAAAGCATGAGTTTATGCAATAGCAAAATGACTTCCCCCATCTTTATTTCCATTCTTTCCTTAATTCTCTGTATTCAACATGTTCTTCTGACTGACAAGTTGGTACTTCCACTGATCCAATGAGGAGCTTTTGAAATTTTTCAGGTCAACCAACACTTTTAACTGGTTCAAATTTGATAAAATTTTGTCATCCAGACACTCATCCCTTTTTCCAGCTCATTTGTAAAAATACAAAACTGCACAGGTCCACTATTCTCTTCTGGGACCTCTTTTCATTGTAAAAGATAATTGCCCATTTGCTATCTTTATTATTTAAACAGTACAAGGATTTTTCTCTTTTCCCATAGCCAGTTAGTTACCTTAAAAACATCTGATTAGAGTCAAAAGCTTCTTGGAATCCTAAAGAGGCTACATGAACTGGATCACTTTTATCTGACTCCTTTGCTGACCCCTTTCAAACAACTCCAGAAAGTCTGTAAGTAGGCTTTTCTTATCACAAAAACCATATTTATTCCCCAGCAGCCTCTCTAAGCAGATCCCATTTGTCCAGGTGTCCACTAATCTTTACCTTGTTTTTCTAAACAGTTTCTGTTCTGTTCATTCTGTTTCAATAGAAGCTGACACTTTCAAAGATCACCTGGAACCCTGTACTGGCTTTGTCTGGGATGGAGTTAACTTTCTTCATAGCAGCCTGGATGGTGCTGTGCTTTGGATTTGTAGCCAAAACAGTGTTGATAACATACCCCTACTTTGACTGTTACAAAGGGTGCTTGTACAACATCAAGGCTTTCTCTCTTTCTCACTCTGCACTCCTCCAGTGATTTGTCTGGGAATTGGAAAAAGACTGGTAAGGGCACAGCTGGGACAACTGACCCAAACTGGTGAAAGGGATTCCATGCATCATGCTCAGCAATAAAACCTGGGCAGGAAAGGAGGTTGGGTTGGCTCCCAAGGTGGCTGTTAGTCAGAGACTGGCTTGGCATCAGTGTGCTTGTGGAAAGTGCCGAGTGATTGTCTTTGCATCACTTGTTCCCTCCTATACTTTCCCTTTGTTAAACTGTTGTTATCCTGACCCATGAGTTTTCTCACTTTTGTTCCCCCTGTTCTCTTCCCTCTTCAGCTGCAGGGGGCTGGTGGGGGAGAGTGAGCGAGCAGCTGTGTTCAACACACAAAAAAACACCCTATAAAAAAACCAAAAACACAAAAGAGAACCATATTTGCCACCCACAAATTCTCAGGTTCCAAAGGAAGATTTATGGGAGAAATCACTACCACCAGTAAATTAACATTTTATTCTGGAGGAGAAGAGTCCTAACAGTTTGCTACTTCCATGGTTTTATGCTGTCAGTTTGTTCCAGAACTTCCATTCTAAACAGGTACTCTGCTGAGTTGTGTGCACACACACACGCCCATAAGTGGTTACAGCATGGACTGCAGTCTCTCCAGTTCCTTCCACACAGTGAGCACTCGGGTAAAGAATATCTTAAGCTTCCCTACAATGTACTCATGTTCAGTGTTCTTTTTTTAAACCTTTATGACTCTAAACACACTCTGAGAAACTCAAAAATGCCTTTCTGAAGAAAGGGTAGTAGTTGACTGAAGATATGGGAAGGTTTAATAATAGAAATTTTTAGAAACATGTAAGCAAAAGAAAGACTACTTGTCTCTATTCACTGTTACTTCTGTGTTACTGTGCAAATACAGTTCCTTCAAGAACTGTAAAGTTTTTACTGTGAGTAAAAATTTCTTTGCTGTTGGTATTCACATAACCAGCATTTCCCCACTTATAGCACAGGCAAATGATTCTGCTTTTTTCTAATAACAATATGCTTGGTTTTAGTTTACTGTCTCTCACCATGCAAATATTACTATGTAAAAATAAAAAAAGAATTTTCAAAAAATTCATCAATTATTGATGCCTTTACAGGAAGACAGTAATTTTGAATTACCATTCCTAAACTGGAACCTGCAAAAATTAAAGGGGGGAAAAAAAAAGAAAAAGTCTCTTCAGCCCTCCTTAATACCTCGAAGTTCTTTGACCCATATAAGTCCTTACTATTTCACAGAGCTAACAAAATATGTGTATTTTTATATAAATTTTTGTGTGTGTACGCATGCATACGTGAATTACCTCTGAAAGCTGGATTTGCTGCTGCTATTTTGTGTAGAGTAGCAGTAACTTCCTCAACATTCATATTTCTCACACTGTTCAAAAATTCAGTCATGACGTTGTTCTCATACGCTGTGTCTGAGGAGCCAGTTGAAAAGTTTTGGGGTTCATCTTCTCCATTTACTGATAAGGACTGCTTAGCTGATCGGCTGCTTGAATAGTCTTAAAGAAGAGAAATACTGTTTTTCAGTAAGAGAAGATTCTGAAGAGATTTCATTATGTGTTTCTCTAAATAGGGCTTTTCAGAACAAGCACTCCCAGTCTGGCACAGCAGCATTGCTGGTAAGGTTCACAATTGACTGCTACATTTTCAAACAACCAAGAGTCAGTAATGCTTTCCATTTATGGAAAATCCTGGAGAAACAAGGGTGGGGAGGTAGGTGAAAGCTATTTGCATTATGCTTACAAAAAGGGAGTAAAAGTTTCAAATCTCATCTATTGTAAGTCACTGTGATTTTTGTTATTAGCATTGTATTACTTAAAGTTTTCAAAAGGCAAACTTCCTAGAAAAAAACAGAAAACTGACATCACACAGAAAAAAATCATACAAAAAACTTCACTAGTATTATGGGTATCTTGCCTTTCCAAGCATGTGATTGTAATTCCTATGTTTGGGAAAAATAGCCATTTGTTTATATTAGAGGGAATCAACCCCAGATAAATCCAGGATTCTTTTAAAAAATTAATCAGAGTACCGAGGCCCAGCAGCTGAAGTATTCAGAGATTAAAGAGAATTATCCATCCTATACAATATAACTTTCTTTCCACTAACCTATCAATTTGACTAGACCTGCAGTAAGCATCTTCTCCAACAAGAAGGGAAAGAAATACTGGGAGGGAAGGAAAAAAAAGCCAGAGAAACTTTGAAAGTCTCCTTAGAAACAGTTGCCTCTGAACAGAAGAAAGTCAGAGTTGACGCTAACTCAATTTCTCCCCAAATCCTACAGTTAAGTAGGATCAATGTTTTTTAATAGTCTTCCCTTTCTAATATTTGTAGAGGATGGGAAAAAAAACCACCCCAAAACTATTAACTTATGCTATTTGACTCTGGCTTTATTCTGCCTTTAAGCTCTGCTTCTAGAGAAGCAGGAAGAAAAGGTTCATGTTATGCAAGGTTCAGTGTTAAGATCAAAGCACATTAAAGATTGCAAAGCTGACATTACCAGTATCAGAGTCACTAACATCTGCTGAAGTCGGGTCAGACTGTTCTGTGGAACATTCCAATGCTGCTTCTCCATTATATTCAGCATCTAAGCGGTCCTGTGAGTTTGGGGAAAAAAAAAAATGTTTTCAGAATATCATCTGGACAACCTCTTGAAATTATGAACTACTGTATTTTTTAATGATCACAAACCAAGGAAAAGACCAGTATTTCTGCTACCAAATCTGAAAAATCAAGTATTTCTTTGAAAATCATAGGGCTGATAATGGACATCTGTATATACTGCCCATGGTATCTCTCTACATCAGAAAAAGCTCTGTATTAGACAATGAAGTAATACTTATTGAGCTTAGTTCTCAATCTGTCAAGTCTAAAAAGATAGCATTTTATACTTAAAAGATTTAATTAAAAAATCACCAGTTGAAAGATCACAGTTTAGAATACTAACAAAGCCTAATGTGGGAAAACATTTTGGTTTTCTACAACTAGTGAGTTGAAAGTTACTTCAGTCAGAACTTGATTGTTTTGCAACATGTCAGCAGCCTCAAAGAAGTACCCGAAACACCTCCATACGTACCACCTGTGTAAAGACAACTCAGTGAAAAACAATAGCAGAGAGGGGAGAACCTGGGTTTCTAATAGTGGGAGAAGAACTCAAAGGGAACAGTCCAAAGAGTAAGACCAGAAGTCGCATAAGAAAGAAAACTGATGTCAATGATGCTTGAGTACGTGGTGAATAAAGTGAAGGCTGGGAATAGAAACAGGATACAGAACAAGACTGTCTTTCTCAGAGATGAGAAAAGCTTAAGTTAAAAGGGGCAAAAATAGCAGAAAAACTGAGATGTAAGGAAAGGTATGGGGAAACAAGAGACAAGATGATGTTTAGTTTCTCTTAAAAACAAGAAAAGTGTTTTTAACCTTTGAACAGGCATTTTTCACCTTTGAACAGAATTTATCAAGACTCCTCAACTGAAAAGCTAAAATTTTATACTATCATCAGTCCAAAAATTTGCTGTCTCCACAGCAATTTTGTTTCATTGAAGCATCTATAATAATAAAAATGCATAATCACAAGAATCTACAGATTTGTAGAAAAAAAAAATTGAAACAAAATCCACATTACTTTGTTTGATGCACTCTGCTGACGATATTCCACCAGTGCATCTGTAAGAGTCTGTGTAACCTTCAGGATAAATGAAGCGTCATCTTCATTCAGTATCTCAAAACTTTGCTAGGGAAAAAAGAAAAGAAATAAACCAACATAAAATAAAACATTTTCCCTCTGAAAGACTGAAGGATCACAATTTATAAACAAACATGCAGGAACCTAATTTTCTTTATGTCTCTATCCTTCTGTCAGACATGGCTGAAATTATAAAGCAAATATAGTGTTTATTTTAATCCCACAAATTGGGGGTAGGGAAGTGGAATGAAAGAGAATCCTAACAGAAGGAAGCTGCAGCTACCCAGTACAATCCTTTGAAGAGGAACAACTCAAGAATACACCTGGAAATATACAGAAGATAATGCATTTCTATAAGTATTTTGATCTCTTCCCAAGATACCAGCATACAAATGAATGTGTACACACTCCCTGAGGCAATATAGTCATAACCCATTTCTCTAGAAAGTAGCAAAAAGCCAGAATGCTATTGAATTTAAAAATACACGCTGCCTTGCCTTACACCAACCTTCTTCTTCCCCAAAACCCTAAGGAAAAAGCAATCTTGAAGCCATGAAACTCTAGCAGGGGAGCAAGGTCTAGCACCAACAGCCCTCACAGAGTGCGACACGTGTCATCCTCTTTTCAGTTCCGCTGAAAACACTTGCATTGGGCACAATGTAACAGAACTCCAAGTCTGTCCTAACAATCCAGTCTTCTGCACACTCCAAACAATGGAAAAGAGTAATAAAAAACTAGCATTAAGTGTGTTGTGTGACAGCATAACAGGTATTACGTGTTTAACGCTAAAAGTATTTATCTCTCCTAGTTTGCAAAAGTCATATTTAATTAAAATCTTGTCAAAAGCTAGGTGGAAAAAGAAGATAAAATTCGGGCAATGATACCTTTGCCGAGGTAATACAGGAAATAGGATTATTTTAATGACAACTCAGCATACTATTCTCATAGTATGCTCAGCGTACTGATTTTCACAATTAAAAAAGTATACAATACGGATAATTATTTAATAACTTTCCACAGTATGAACAGCAAGTCCAAAAAGTCTAAAAAGACCACTTGCATCTTTTTTGTATCCACCACATAAGAAACCTTTTGAATCCAACAGCAATAGAAACATATAATGCAGTGTATGACTGTAGATGCTAATATTAAACAATTTCCAAATAAACTTTCCAAAACAGAACATCATTCCAGTCATATTCCCAACAGTCCTCTTATTCTTGGAGGACAATCATACTAAGCAAGAATATACCTCAAAACAAATTCAAGTTTTATTAACAAGGTGCAACCTTTACACCTAATAATTCCCCATTAAAAAAAGAGGTAGAAAGATTTTATGATAGTCAGTAGTGCTTAAATTACCATGCAGTAGCTCGGTCACAGCAACTACCAGTAAAGATTTTTGTAGTTTGTCACTGGTGTTTTTATTAAAATCACCATTTCTGTACACAAGACCTGAATGTTGTTGATACATCTAACAGCTGGCAACTGCTAGTTTTCTACTCTTATCGATTGTATCACTGCTGGGATGTTACATAATACATATTTTCAACAACTGAACAGAATTCTGATGTTCTGCCACTTACTTTACAGAAAGAGAGAATAGGCAGGTTTTCGTAGTTTATGGGGTTTTGAGGAGGGGAGGGTTTAAATATACAACTTGCATTTTATTTCTTAAAAATTGCCTTTTTCCTTTCTGCATATTTCATATATTTATCTTCATTCTCCTTCCTTCCATTATTGAATTACATCTTTCCAAATTCCTCATTTGAAAATCATATACCAGTTATGAAAACAAAGGAGAAAGGAATTAAAAAAGCCATTTTACTTAAACATGTACTTAAGGAGTGAAGTTAAGCTACAGTTGAGAAAAAATGTATTAATTTTCATTAAGGCAAGTCACTCCTCTGACAGCAGACAAGTACTTTGGCAAAAACTTTGTCTAGAAACTTGGGAATGAATAGATATATTAAAAATTCAGTGACTGAATCTTGCCTTCTGACAAAATACGTTGTTGGATTACCAGACTGCCTAAATTTTAGATTTAGCAGATCAGTGATATTTTACATTTTTTAAATTTTTTTCCAAAAATTACATTGCAAGGTAAGATTTAACACTCACCAAATAACTCAAAAATTCTTCTTGACTAGTGAATTCTTCAGGATTTGCTGTAAGTTCTTGCTGTTTAACATAAAAAAAAGAAGTCCAGAGACCTATTATGTGCAGTAAATATAATTAAGCAGCAACAATTACGGTTACTCTAGAATTCTTGCTCTAATTGTTTGTGCTTATATGAAATGTATACATTGGTTTTCATAATAAAGTAGGAAAAAGCCTTGCTGTTAATAGTTTGGCCTCATCAACTTGTTACATATTATTTATTGTCAATAATATTATTAATTTGAATAAGCAATCACCACTGCCAATCATATATTAAAGCAATTATTTTCCCAACTATTTGAAAATTGGACTAATCCATTAATAGAAAAATATTCACCTCAACTCCTTTGTCTTCTTCCTGCAATTGTTTATCAGTCTCACACCTTAAAATAGAATAAATAAAACGTTCAGTTGATTGATCCAGTAAAAATGTGTAGCCAGCCAATAACTGATAATCAGTTTAAATTAAATTAAATTAAATACGCTATTACTACAGTAGTTCTAACACACTCTTAAAAGAAGGCTCATATATTATTTCCTTAGAGAAATCCCAGTGGTCCCAAATATCATCATAAAAATTACTTATGCGTTTTTAGTTTGGTTTTTTTTAGTGTGATTTTCTATCACATATAAGTTTGAAAACCCAGAGTTAATAAAAAAGTTTAACATTGGTAGCAATAGCTGTAAAATTTTTGTACACATTGCAGAAAGACAAGGCTCCTAATTACAGTATGATTTTTATCAGCACTTCACAAACTTGCCTTTACAAAAATTCATCTATAAAAAGAAGTGTTTTACAATGTAGCCCCAGATATACTGAATAAATGTTACTAACCCATATTTGGGCTGTCCTGCAATTACAACTACTAGATACTAATTACTACTATAGATACATTCCACCTATTTGTGAGCCCAGGAACCAGGTCTGGTTGTTCCTTAACGAGGTGTCTGTGTGTTTCTTAAATGAGCCAAAACATATGACTCCCAAGCCTAAGTTCTCTTCTTTCTTGAAATCTTGCTTAGGAATAAAAGAATAGTAAAAACAGATGATAAAAAAAATAACTTTCACCTTCAGATGACTGTTTATTCAGAACTTAACTGCAAAGAAATAAGGAGTCATCGAAATTCTCAGACAGATATTGCAGAATCTCTAAGTGGAAGCATCATTTGACAGCTTGCTGTCGCTGAGAAGCTGATCTTATTCCTTTTAAGAAACTATGTATTGAGTTCACATCTCTCAGTAGTCTCACAAAAATAAACAGTAAAGGAACAAGCTGAAATCCCAATTAACTAAGTTACTAACTTCCAAATCAATTGTTCACTGAAACACCTGGCTGCTCCTAGTTACCCAGGATCTATCTGAAAGAGATTAAAAGACTAACATTGAGCGATTTTCCAAAGGATGCTGTTCTTAAAATTTAAAATACAGGACTGCACAATGAGGATCAGTATTAGGTAGAAATAGACAGCAGCATTTCCAGATGTGGATAGCTGAGCTTTTATGAGTTCCCTATTTTTAAAATTTTCACAAACCAGTGTACTTACCAGATTCAGAACTGTTAAACTTATTTAAAAGCCAGATAAATAAGCACAAAGACTCATAAACCTGGACTTGAATCTCATTTCAATTGATCCTTTTGCATAATGGTTACACCAGAAAGAGGCAAAAATTCTTAAAAAATATATTTCAGGAACAACATCTTACTGGGTAACAGTCAACAAGACAAAGGAGTTAGCCCTCCATGTGTGGGAGGGATATTAATGGTTCAAAGTTTAAAAAAAAATCCAAGAGAACACCTTTAAGAGCAAAACCAAAGAACTAATTGTCAGAACAGAAACCTTATGTTTGGGTTGATGCATGTATATCCCTCATTGGATGTTTTCCTGTGGTTCCTGCTGTTACACAAAGATGACTGATGTTGGAGATATCCTCCTCACACAAAGCTGATAGTTCAAACTGAACTCACAATACTGTTATTAATAAGGTGTTTACAAGCAGCAAGCAGAGTTACACCACTTCTTATTGTCCCTCCTTGAAATCTTTTGTAAAGATGAACTCCAGTTGTTACAGCTCTTTACCGATTATCTTTCCTTTCCAAAATCAGTTCATGTACCACCCTAATTTTTTGACGTAAAACCATAACAGAGGTGGTTTTAAACCATGAGGAAACATTCTTTTTGAATATTTTGAGCAGCACATGATGATTATACCTTAAGGATACAGTTAAATACAAAACCCAGTTGCATCCAGAGGAAAATGTGAGGTCACCTTTTATACACTAGGTTTTCTATTTTTTTCTATATTTTCTAGTGTATGTTGATGAGAGAAGTTTACAGCTGAGCACAGTTTCAGAAGACAAAGATTTTACTGTTATGCAAATCCAACGTAGACAGTTATAATCTACAACATTTTCCTTTAAGTAAATTTAAAGGGTTTTGGAGATGGTGGATTTTTTTGTTTCTTTTACCTTTCTGAGTTGTTGCCTTTGCTGCTTTCAATAGCCTTATTAGGTTCAACTTTCTCATCTAGTTTTACTTGTTCTTTCTGACTTTTTTCCTTCTCCTCTTGAACATTATTCCCATCTAAAACAATAAAAACAGTAGATTAAGTAATGTTTTCCTAATATTTTAATTTAAAAGTACTATTTTTTTTAATATTTTTTTAAAGATAGCATCAATAAAACCTGAAGGTGTAAGTAAGGTATCTTGTGAATAAATAAAATAAACACTGAACTTAAAATCAAAGATTTGGTTCAGTCATGAAGAACAAGTTCGTATTTCTGATCAGAAATGTTCTGAATGAGAGCAATTACAATGCAGTTAGACAAAATCTCAATCTCACTTTGGACATTAAGTCTACAACCAAATAGCAACTTCTGATATTTCTTCAGTTATATGGTGTTCACTGATTTTTATATTTAATTCTGGCTTTGATTTCAAGACAACAAGCCTTAGTCAAATATTGTAGATGTCATTAAAAAAAAAAGAGAAAATCTATTAAATCTATTTCCTTTTTATTCTTCTTGTGCAGCTGTTCCTATTTTTATTTCTTGACATCTAAAAACATTTTATATGCCCAAAAAGAGTCTGTGCCCACCATCCAAAAACATGCTTAGTAAAAATTTCTAATTGTGAATCTTGTCTTGTTTCTGTTCCAAAGTGTCCAGCAACACTAAGTAAAACAGGACTGTCTTCTTTGCAACCACTGGGATTATTCTTTCCTCTGACACAGACCCCATCCACACACTGTGCAAATTCACCTTCTATAACTCAATAGTGGAAGTTATAAATAAGCATATACAGAGTAAAAAACTAATGCATTAGTGAAAGTTAGAAAAAATGTATTAAAAAAATAATTTTTCCTCTTACCTTGAACAGGGTCTGGCAGTTCCCCATCTGTATTTTTACTATCTGCTTTATCTGCATTACTAAGCTTCGCGTCCACGTGCTGAACTTTAGCTTTTGAAGGGCTGTCATCTGCATTAGAATCTAAACAAACATGCTTGAAATGTAGCCTAATGGACATTATCTTGATAGAGGAGGGTTCTAAAACTGCACCTCAATTTCAACTAGCTCTGTTTCTGTGCAATAGTAGTCACAAACACAAAGAATAACTTTATAAGCATTATTATGTGACAGCATATGAAATATGAACTACAAATTAGTAACAAAGTTTTAAATATTTTATGCCCTGGTTATAGTTGCATGCACACATTTCTTAAAATGTGTAAATATTATAAATGCACAGTCACATGCAAAATCAGACACATTAACCAACAGGTTACATTCAAGAAATGTAGTTTGAATAGGACTCAACCTATTTCAAACAGTTTCCTAGATTCAAAATTGCTATTTTTCCTCTTCAGAGTACGACACCACTAATCTAAATCACCTCATTACTTCTACTGAGCTGTTTTAAGATACCATTTACATACTAATATACATTAAAATTAAGTACACTAGTTTAATTCAAATCTTTATTTTTCCTCCAGGTCTAAGAATGAGGGTCTTGTTGCAATTTTTAGCCATTTCCTAAAGTGGCATGCAACCGTACTGTCTGTCCATCATTGTACTATGAGTTTTAAAAGGTTAAACTGAGTGGGGAGTTCTCACAGATACCACATTCCTATGATTTTGTGAGTATCACTGGCTGGTAAACCAGAAAGTTTTCTTCCACAGCTTTACATGACATCTGTAGCTACGCCTTAAGAATTCTGTGTGGCTTTTTGTATTGCAAATTAAATACACACATAAAGCTCCAACCTGCTCCTTTTGCCCAATTCACCAAAATGCAGCTGAGTAGCTGGCAGTGCAAAGACTATATTAGTTACCAGACAAAAAGAAATCATAGGTAAAGGACCCTGGGAAGTAAGGGGGACTGGAATGGAAAACTCAAGAGAGAACAAAGCCATGTAAAACAAGCCTCTCCAGGTTATGGGGACAATGAAAGAACTTCTTCTTCCATCAGATTTTCAATATAAACTGTCCAAAATGCAGCTTAGAACATAAATGCACACAATTGCTGACCAAATATTTCAATTTGTCCTTAAATCAAGCTGCTTCAGATCAAAGGAGTTTACCCAAATTAGAAATGGACAATTTACATCCCACTGAGCACACTTACATTCTTGCCATCTCCTCCTCATTGTTGGAGCATCTGTAACAACCTAAAAATAAAACCCATTTATGTTAGTTATTCTGTGGATAAAGTTATTCCATAGGTATTCCATCAGACCTATTTTTTTTTAAAGAATATATAGCCAGTAGTGTAAAACACATATGTGTAAATTTCTTAATGAATATTCTAAAAAGCAGATAGTTAGTTACCTGAACAATTGTTTACCACAATTAAATTTTTATTTGATCTTAAAAAAAAAAAAATAAAAAAAGTCAAACAGCTGGTTTCAGAAGATATAGCAGTAAAATTAAATCAAGTTATACTTGCTCTGTTTAAAAATTCCTTTAATCAAGAATGGATTTGCTATGGATGTAATGAAACTATCAAGAAAAACAGAAAGGTCTACAAAATATAGATGGAACTAATTATTTCTACATCCATGGACATAAATCTCAAGTAAAAGAAACAGTCTTGAGTCAGGAAGAAATTTAAGTAGGTCAAATGAAAATGGTGCTGCAGATAGTCAGTTTACTTCTTTGTAAGCAGAAGTTAAAAATGAAAGATATGCAGACAGAACAGATTTGATAATCCGAAATCTCTCCCTTCTACAGTGTTCGTTCTTGACTTGATCTTCCAATACTCCTGTACTTGTTTTTCCTCAAAAAAGAGTAGGATCACTGCAGGCTCTCATCTTTGAGCCTAGGCCTGATAGTATCACCCAGAAAGAAACACGGGTCTCTTTTCAGATGGGCAGGACACAGCCAGCTTTAACACAGGAACCTTGTGAACTCCACTTTGAAAAGAGACATCTATGCACATTAAGCAGCATTAGCAAAGGATCTTGTCAAGAAATGCTGCTTATTGAGCAGGATGCTGACAGACATTGAAGGTGATGGAGAAAACAAATTTAATGTACACCATCAAGAACACTGAGCACCTCAATAAGCTCGTCATGAATCAGTGTGGTAAGGTACACCTCAAGAGCAACTCTGCCTGTTACAAATACTACTGTGGTGTAAATATCAACAGAAAGCAACATGAAGATATCTTCACATAAACATGCTTCTAAGGGTGCAGCTCCCCAAGAACTGAAGCTTACGGTGCTCCTGAGATCCCATGGCACTGCTTATAATCTCATATCAACCTGCAAATTCCCATACTTGCCTCCGTACTATCAGAAATTTTACCTGGCTCCCCAGAGAATTGCCATGAGGTGCTAACAAAGCAGAAACTGATTGAGAAAAATCATAAAGGTAGTTTCAAAGCAATAGTATGGCAAGTTATTCTGCACACATATACACACACACAGAACTGAGAATTGATTAAATATTAGTATGTATATTTTTTGTTATTTTCACACTCTAGAATCCTACTTCTATAAACTCAAGTAGCATAAGTATTATTTCAAACAAGAGAAATACTTATGATGGCAGTGACCAATGGGAAATTGTGTCCAGAATAATCCTGGAGGAATTACTAAAATGACCAGAAGCACATGTAATAAAGGTTAAACTGGCAAGATTTTCCTACCATCCAAAGCAAATCTGCCCATTGTAACAAAAATTACCTTCTTTGTTTATTAAATATGAAGCTTCAGATAAATGTACCTTTATTTGTTTTCTTCCTTCTTTCTTCTCAATTGTTAATGCAACTTGCTTAACTTTTCTGTTCAGTTCAGAGCCTTTACCTTTAACTTCATCAGATTCTGCTATCTCAGGATAATGTTGTTTCTAGAAAATAAGGAAACACAAGTCCTTAGGTCATATAACTCCTTCCAGACCTAGCACAGTTAATAATCTGGGGAGATAAATAAACTTTTGCATATACATAGCAGAACTTATTAAAATGATTATGCATAGAATCACAGAATAATTTAGGGGCCTGAAGCCAAAACTTCTGCTCAGAACAGGGTTGGCACTAATTGCTGAACTGCTTGCACGGGGCTTTGTCCACTTGGATGTTAAAAACCTCTGCAAACAGAGATTCCCCCATCCCTCTGGACAATCTGCTCCAGGGCTTGACTGCCCTCACAGCAAAAAAACCCCATATGTCCAGTAGGAAAATCCCATTTGAATTTATTTTCCTGCCAAGCAGCTCCATAAAAAGTCTGGTTCTTCCTTCTTAATAACCTCCCCTGAGGTACTGGAGGGCCCTGACACTTTTTCTTCTCCAGCCTGAATGAAGCCAATTACCTTAACTTCTCCTCATAGCACAAATGTGCTTCAGCCCCTTGACCATCTTGGCGGCTCTCCAGTGGACTTGTTCAATTTCATCAACAGCTTTCTGTCTGCAGTAGCACAAAACTGGACACAATATTCTGGATATAGCCTAGCAAGTATCAAGGGCGGGGAAATAATCCTTCTTTTGATCTACTGGCTATACCCTTGCTTAACTTAGCTTAGCTTGCTGTTAGCCTTCATTTATGCCAAGGTACACTACTTATTTTCAGCTTGTTATCCACCAGATATCCCAGCAGATATCCCAGCTCCTTTTCAGCAGAGCAAATTCCAGTCATTTAGTCTCCTGCCTTTTCCACTGCCTAGGGTTAATCGATCTCAGGTGCACAACGTAAAAGTTATCTTTGTTGAACTATTATACTTTTATAGAATTTAAGAATATAGCAGAGATGTAGTTAACAAGCATAAGATTCAGAGTTGCAGGAAACAGTTCAAAGTAAACAAGAAATACAATAGCTGAGAACATCAAAATTCAGCATGTACATCTGAATTAATGACCAGAAACAGCATGATGTTTATGAAAGACATCACTGCAGATTCATCACAGCACACCCAATAACTTTAGTTCTAAAGCTGCCTCAAAATGCTATACAAACTTTGCTTTCTATGACTTTAAGATATGTGGGATATAATACCAACTTCGAGTAACTTTTATTGGAAAGTATCAAGATAGCTTTCAGGATATTGCTTTCTCAGTTTTGGTTAAAGCTCATCCTAAACAAATACACTCAAATAAACATTCAAAGACTGGACAACCTTATTTCTCTAAACATGCTGAAAAGAATAGCATTAAATGTTTATGGGCTGATGTGAACCTTGAGAGCTTTGCAAATTGTCATAAAACAGGCAACAGAACTCACATGGCTTTTCCAGCCTCAAAACTGAGAATACAAGTTGGCTATTTTTTACCCTGATTCCAAGTCACAGCCTCTATCTAATACGTATCCTGTTTATTTATAATTATGTTCCTTTTAAAGCATCTGAAAGATGGAACAGTTTCTTCATTGACTCCTTTCTTTTGGATAATACAAAAATGGGTCAAAAACCTACTTCTAGTCAATTTTAACTACAGATTTGATTATTGGCATTACTGGTTAACCAAAACAGAATAAACTAAAAACTCACTGTCAAGCAATGGACAGGCATGCACATTATTGGTGAGAAGAATTTTAAGTCTGTTTATCATAACTGGACAGTTGCAGTACAAACACAAACATTTTCACAGAAACTTACATAACATCTTGTGGGTTTTGTTGTTTGTTTGTTTTTTAAATCAAAACATGACTAGCAAATTCTCCCCTTAAATCATTTCATTAAAGCAAACAAAAAGAACTTACCAGGTATGCCAGTCTATGCTTGGAACCACAAACATGCATGAACATGTTATTCAGTCCCGTTTTACAGTAGCACAGTTGACATTCATAGAGGAAAGGAAAATTGTCTTTTGATCGGTACTCTATTATATAATTAAGCCCTGGATTAATAAAAACAAAACAAAACAAAACAAAAAACAACTTAGGAAACAAATCATCGGTGCTAGTTCCAAAAGAGACATTAAAGGAAAAGATTACTCAGTGTAACCATAATGAGATTTTATTACACATTACCTAATTTTACATTTTTAAAAAATAATCTATACTCTTTAAAGGTAAACATCACACGAGCAAACAACTACAGTATTAAAAGCCCTCACCAAGTGCAGGTTCTGAATCTTTACATGTGTTAAGCTGTTCTTCCAAAGTCTGTCCATGAAGCCTCTCTGGTTCAGTTTGCACTGTAAGAAATTCGCATTCAAGTGAATGCCTGCTCAAACATGGTCCCACATCACAAATTAAGTCAGTCATTATAATACATTATCCCCTCAATCCTATTTTCATTCTTTTTATACCATTAAGTTCACAAATACTGTTTTCAGTATTATTACAAAATATTACTGAAAATGGAAAGTACAGTGAACAGAAACTAATTCCCAATGACCTGCTAAGGTCTGGACACCACTTGTAATATTGTACCTCAACATTTTTTATTTCTTCCTTTTTTTTTTTTTTTTTCGAGGAGGGGAGAGTGGGCATTAAATGTTCTTACCATAACTAGGAAGTTTTACAGGTTTTCTCAGTCGCTTCCCAAAGCCACTGGCTGTTTGAACTAAAAAAAATCCAACAAAAAAAAAACCAAAACAAACCACACAAACAATAACAAAAAAAAAAAATTAAAAGGACTATGCTTCAACTAATTAAGATACTTCAAGTAATCTATTTTTGATAATCTTTTAAAAATAAATATAAAGCATATACATTTCTACATGTGTTAAGAAGCATAACTTTTAAAAATATATTTTAAATATTGAAGGTGTCTAAGGTCTTGAATTCTTTAAGGTTTCTCAAAACTTTAATGTGGGTGACTTTTAGTATTGTAGCTAGTACTTATTAATCAACTTTGCATACCTCTTGCTCACATTATTGATTGATTTATGTAGCATTAGACAGTTACGACATTAAAGAACACAAGACAGGTCTTAAAGCACAATCTTGAGAAAGTCTTTTTCTCGTTTGTTTCATAAACAATTACATTCGGGCAGGGAGAAAGATGCCAGTATAGAACACAGCAAAACCTTGCACTTACCAATGCCATGAGCTTTCAATGCTTCTTCAACCTAAGTTACCAAGTCATCAATCAACAAGGAAGAAAGATACTTAAGATTTAAAAAAACAACAATGCAAAACTTTTATTATTTATAAAGTAAGTTAGGTTAACACTAGCACCATAGATTATCTCAGGTGAACAGAAATTTGAAAAAGACCAATGCCCTTTTTTACTTAGGTTGTCTATTATTTAAGTAATTCCATTATGTATTTATTAACAGCCACGTATTCTCTTGTATTTTCTTCACTAGACACAAAGTTGTAACAAGTTTCTCACAGAGCTAATGCACAAAAAAAACCCTAATCTAAGTTCTACTTTATTGCAGTAAACAAGACAGTAAAGCAGCAAAACCAGTTAAATATCTGAAACTGTTAACATTAAAAACTAGATTTCAAACCCATATTCTATTGCTAAATAAATCTGTAAAATCTGACAAATGGTTAGACTGATCTTACCGTCTTGTGTTTGAATCCAAGGAAGTGAGTCTGCAAGTTCAATGCAGAAGCACACCAGATTTTGCAAATCTAGATCAAAGAGAAGTATTTCTAGCATTGCACACAAACAAAAAGAAATAAAATACCACTGATCTACTGTCAAAACAGGTCTTCTGTCAGTACAGGTAAGTTCTACAAAAGTACTATTCCTCCAAAGACAAACTAAAGCAGCCTCTCAGAACTTTTCTTTATGAGCCTCCAAGACAGCAGAGTGAACAGGAATCTCCACATCACATAAAAATTTCAGATGTCTTCAGAACTCTGCAGCTTCATTTTCTCTGTGTGTGTGGATAAGTAAAGACAGACCCAAGATCTTCCTCACACACACTCTTAAGTCTGAAACAGAGGCACAGCATAATTGTAACAAGCCAGTACATCTATCTAAGATGAGCCAGTTCTCGGTGTTGCATCCAGATTAACACAAGTTATTCTGATCAGTTTGGGGCCTGCCTCACGCAGGAAGCTTTCCACACAGCTGGTTTATGCCTGGGCCAGTTCAAAACGGTAGCAGACTAGGTTTAAATTCACATGAATGAACAAAAGCAGTCCAAATTACTTTCTTCTCCCCTGAAAAACCCTAGATGCTTAAAAACAATAGCAATAAATCTGACGACCAGAGAAATTAGGATTCTTTTTTTTTTTTTCTGAGCAGGAGCTGCAGTTTAATCTTCCACTTTAAAAAGAATGCCCTTATTTAGAAATATTATTAAAATTATTCATTTTAATAAGTTGGTTCTTAACACACATCCAAGTCAAAGACAGTAAAATAACTACTGCAGAGCTGTTTATCAATTTTGCTCAAGAGAAAAAAACAAAACCCAAAAACGTTCACACTTGGTTTAGTACAACTTTGTTCCACCAAAATTATTTGGTATTAGTTACAATTTTCAATAAGAAATACTTACATTGCAGTAGAAAGGGTTTACTTGCTTCTTTATCTCAGTTTCAGGGTCCATATTCACTCTTTAGATGATAAAAAACTCTGGGAAAATTGCAGAAAGATGGCAAACTATTGTTTTAGCTTCACAAAATCATTTTTATTTTTGTTCCGCCTATTTAACGAATTTGTGCCTCGCCTTCAGTTACACTCAACCCTTAAATCTCCAGGCTAATGATCCTATTTTTAACTTGGGAGCAAAAGTACAGCGTGGAAAGAAACAATTGTTCTCCAAGAGTTTCCCTCGGGAAACACAAAAGCCGCCAGAAGATTACGCACATAGCCCTGAAACAGAACTAATCCGGACCATTGGGAGCTTCCCCCTTCTTTCCTGGGATAGAACTGCGCACATGGGCTGGGACAGATGACACACACAGAGGGAACAGCCAGCACGGAGCGCCCGGAGCGTGCCCCTGGCACAGGGGGGACACGGCGGGTTTTGGGAAGAGACGCACGGTCCCACCTGGGGCCGCGGGGGCTAGGGGGGAAAGGAGAAAGGGAAGGAGAAACAGAGGAGAGAGGGACGGCCGAAGCTCCAAACCCCACGCGAAGAGCGGCGCCAGGCAGGAGCGTGTCCTTGCCGCCACTTCCAGCCCCGCCGGGGAGGACAGGGACACCTGCTCCCGCACGGTGCCGGGGAAACCCAGCTCACGGCGGCGGCCCGGGAGCGGGCGGTACCCGGAGGAGCCGAGGCAGCCGGCGCTCCCCGTCGCCTGCCCGCCGGCTGACCGACCGGCCGGCCGGGGGGTGACTCCTCGCCGCTCCCGCGGCTCTCCGCGGGCAGGAGCCGCGTCACGCCGGGCGCGGGAGTCCCCGCGGTGGCGGGGCAGGGCCCGGCGCGGTGCCGGGCACCGGGATCTCCGCGCCGGCGGGCGGGGACGGGGCGCGGCGGAGGAGCGGCCGCGGTTCCCCCCCGCGCTGCCCGCGGCCGCCGCTGGGGGCGCTGCGGCGCAGGCCCAGCGTCGCAGCGCCGGGCGCTGTCGGAGGTAAAGCCCGAGCTGGGTCCGCGGCCGCCGCACCGGGGCGGGGAACCCATCCCGCGCCCCCGGAGCGGAGCGGAGCGGGATGGGGGCGAGCGACTCCGACGGGGATGCGGGATGGGGACGCCGCGCTAGGGACGTGCGTCCCGGCAGCTCCGCACGCGCCCGGCGCAGGCGGGGCTGCCCTCCCGCTTCCCGGCGGCCGCTGGATGTTCGTACGCCCGGCCCCACAACACACACGCGGACTCGCACACCCCGCGCCCGCCTCCCCGCAGCGCCGCCGCACCTGCAGGCTCGGGGTCCCCCGGGATGTGTCTCCCCGGGCGGGAGAGGCGGCGTGTCCCGCGGGAGAGGCCGGTGCCGCGCCGCCCGCGCTGCGGCGGGGCGGGAATCCAGCGCGGGGTTTGCGGGGAGCTGGAGAGAGCGGTGGCGGCGACCTGCGGGCGGGGAGGTGAGGGAGGCGGGGAAGGAGGGACGGATGGGAGGGAGGGAGGGAGGGAGCCGGGAGAGGCGCTTTGTTAGGCGGAGGGAGCGAGCGGGGCCGCAGGGTGGGGTGTTCCCCGCCGCCGGCGCCGGTCCCCGCGGGCGCGGGGTGACAGCAGCGTCCGCCGCCTCCGCCGCGGATGCGCCCGGATCCCGCCGCAGCCTCCGCGCCCGCCCTGGGTGGAGCGGCCGCCTTTGTGGAGCCGGGACCTGCTCTCCTTTCTCCTTCCAGCAGAAGAGGAGCTAGCGTGAAGATTAAAACAAAAACAAAAACAAAACAAAACAAAAACAAAACCCCACAAGGCTCGAGTTAATGTTTGAGAAGTTCGGGTGCGGGAGAGTCTGGTAGGATTCCTATATTATGCGTATTTTTGATGGATTTCAGGCAGTCGTTCGGAATAACAACCTGCGTCCATTACCTTGCGTGCACAAAGTGCTTTGGATGTCCTCCATAGGTAGCGGGATGACCCGTTTGAAATCTATCTCTGTGTATATATAGTCTAATATTCTATTTTTTAAAAAATACATTTCTGTGTATTGGTATATAAAATTCGACAGGATAAATTTAGGCAAAGTACTGTGAATTTTTACTAATAGATTGTTTTGCTTATTTGCTGGATGATCTATGATAACTCTTCGTTTGTATTAAAACGTGTGGGGGCGGGGGGAAGCACCCAAAGAGGTGGGATTTTTTTAATATGATTAAAACACGACTTCTGTATAGATCTGATTCATATTTGCAATATACACCTAATTAACTAGTGATTTCAACTCTCAAGGTAGACAGGGTCAGGCCTGGAACATTAATGGAAGCTCAGTGAGGAAAACCTAACATTTGAAGAAGAAGAACACTGTTTACTGCTGGTTGTGTTATTCAAATGAAATATAAACCTGTTGTTGTGACTAGTTTGGGTCGTTCCCATGCCTTTCTTTCACCCTCAAACACTGGATGAAAAAACAGAATTATGATTGATTTCCAATGCTGTTAATTACTGACTATGCTTGAAGCTTCACCTGCAATTTAAGTTGGATGCATACATTTTCTTTTTTTCAGTCCTTGACTATTTCTGGTAGTAATTCTGTAGGCTTTGGTACATGTAATTAATTCTCACACTGTGACCACAGTTTGCTATTTTCTTTGGGTTTGGTTAGCGTAACCTTAACATT
>JAWWES010000081.1:90081949-90114822 GCA_035583135.1 Lophotriccus pileatus | reverse complement strand
GGTACATGTAATTAATTCTCACACTGTGACCACAGTTTGCTATTTTCTTTGGGTTTGGTTAGCGTAACCTTAACATTCGGGTTAAGTTTTCCACCATAACATTCTTATGCCTAAAGAAAATATTTAATGGACTAAAGACGCTGTTTATACGTGCCAATCTGAAGGGCTTCTTTGCAACCGATTAGAGTTTGGGTGTCTGTTTAGGTGTGTGCAAGCAAAATAATACATACCTATAACATACTTATGAACATGTGTGCACTTCTTAACTTGTGTAATTTTTTTTTCAAGATATTCTTCCAGCAGATCACAGCACACACCCTATTGTCTATTTAGAAAGCAGCAAAGAGTGCTTTCAAAGTAAAGATGAGGAGCTGAGAGATATTTCTGTTATCTTAAAGCTATAAAGGTTTGTGTGAGAGGACAAGTACTTAGAACACTGATGTCTTTTAAGACAAGTTGTGAATTGAGTCATGCCAGGGCAAGATATACAGGATAAAGTGCTTCCTTACTGCAAGCATCTTGGAGGCTAGTCACCTGTAAGAGTGGGAGAATCTTTCCATTCTTTGTTTCTTAGAATTTACTCTGCAGCTGTCCTCATGCACCCACACAAATCAATCCTGTTTACTGTATGAGTTATACACAGTAAACTACTTTCAACACAGATTCCTACCTACTAAATTATATCCTGGGCATATGTCCTGGAAGGATCTCTTAGCCTTGAAATGGAAATTCTGTGGGCTTGTGAGAGTCCTTTCTTATTCTACAGAGGAGTCAGTGGGCTGCCAGAAGGTGATTAATATGCATAAAGAAAAAGAGGTGAATATAAATATATGGTGGTGTTTTGCTGCAGCTTCTCAGCATACTAAATTCCCTGACATCTCAGAGTGCTTTCTGTTCACCTAATTGCAAATGGGCTGTAATACTGAAGCAAGCAAGCGAAGCATGTAAGAGCTTGAGAAGAATCTTCAAGAACTCTTTTCTTCTGTGTAGTAAGCACATAAAACCGCTCACAACAGTTCTTGGGTTCTTTTACGCATCCCAGATCATAATCCTGGCTTCTTCACAGAAAGAACATGGGTACAATGTGTGTGTAGGAAAAAAATATTAGGAATGTGATTAGGGAAAGAGAAGACTGAGATATTCTTCTCAGTGTAGGACTTATGTTTCTGTACTTAAAAGTACAGTATTTTTCAACTTATGACTGGGGATCTCAGGTGCTACCACAGTAAAAGTAATAGAAATAAATGATAGTGTGATATGAAAGTGATACTTAAGTTTGCTGTGACCCCATCCGTGAAAAATGAGCTTTTATTCTAGTACATAATTTGTTAATATATATGAAGTCATATTTGGAAATGTTTTAGGTGTTTACTGACAGCAGTTTTTTCTGCCAACCTATGTAGCTAGATACTTAGCACCTGGACTCCAAAAGTCCTAGTAATGTTGTTTAACTTTTTGAACTTACTTTCCAAAGTATCTAGTGTCTCTAATTAAAGGGATTTTCTACACACAAACATGTAATGATCTTTTTGTCCGAGATTCTCACACCTTTTCAAAGCTAGCAATAAGATTTACATGCATCAGCAGAAGGTAGAATCAGCCATTTCTGCTCACTTGGAGTCTCTGATCTTGGTTTTTCAAGGGTCATAAGCTATTGGATCTTATGAGTTGCTGGTGGGACTGCATTTCATCCTGTTCTTTGGTGGAATTGAGGCTAAGAGAGAGCACCAATATTTAGTCCCAAGAATTTCATTTCAGCAGCTGTCCAAAGCAGCTTAATGGTTTGGAATGGTACAATAGCTATGTAACTAAAATAGGTTAGTAGATAGAGTCTATCCCTTTATAGTCTCTTTTATTTTATATGATTTCAGAGTTGTTTCATGGAGCAAAGTTGCCGCTTTTCAGTATCTTTGTTAGGGTGTCAATTTTCTGACTTGTTTCTTTTTCTCTTTTCTTAATTTATGTTTTATTTAAGGAACTTCTGAAGCAGCTGTTCTCTTCTAGTAAACTTAGACATTATGATGACTATGTGATGTATGTAAGCAATGAAAGAAGTTTCTTTGCTTATGCTTAGTTTGTTCTGTGAGATTATACCTGTTTAAGAATTCATGTCACCAAATGTGGGGTGACTTAAGTTTTCACAGACCGTAAAAAAATAACTTGATATGGGATGATGGAGAAAATACTGAATCAGGAAACTGTCTTCCTTAAAGTTCAGCCCCCCAGCTCTTTTCCTTCTTCCACCTTTTTCTTTCATGTAAAATGAACAAGCTGTTCTGTGAGCAGTAGTGCTATTAAAGTCTGGGTTCCTATGGAGCTTTCCCTTAGTCCCCTAAATACCATCTGCTGCAAAAACTCCAGTTCTCCCATGTCCTCATGATACCAGCATTTGGTAAGAGAGAGCAGAACTGTGACTAGCAAGGAACCACATAGGTGGTACCTGCCCAGTCAGTAGTGCCCAGCAATTGCCCAGTCGAGCAGTGACAGTACAAACCGAGTGTTTGTTGCCTTTTTCAGTAGGGCTACAACTTAGAGATACTGACTTAACTTAGACTTAGGCTGTTACTTATTTCTATTCACTTTTTTTCAGTTTTGCTATTCCAGGCTTTGTTCTACTGCCTCCTCTATTCTTTGACTCCTCTTTGTTTTCCTGGTGTCATGGTTTAACCCCAACCAGCAATTAAGTCCCGTGCAGCTGCTCGCTCACTCCTTGCTCCCAAGTGGGGTGAGGAGGAGAGTTAGAATAAAACATAAAACCTGTGGGTAGAGATAACAACAGTTTAATAATTGAAACAACGTAAAATATAATAATACTTGTAATGAAAAGATGAGAGAGAGAGAGAGGAACAAAACTCAGGAGAAACAAGTGAGGAGCAATACAACTGCCCACCACCTGGTGACTGATATCCAGTCTGTCCCTGAGCAGCAATGGGTGGATCCCAGCCAACTGCCTCCTCATTTATACACTGAACGTGACATTTTATGGTGTGCAGTATCCCTTTAGCCAGTTCAGGTCAGCTGTCCTAGCTGTGCTTCTTCACAGCCTCTTGTGCTCCTGCTCACTGGCAGAGCATGGGGACACTGAAAAGTCCTTGAATTAGAGTAAGCACCCCTGAGCATCAACTGAAGCATCAATGTGTTATCAACATTATTCACATACTAAATCCAAAACAGCACTATACCAGTGACTAAGAAGAAAATGAATACTGTCTCAGCTGAAACCAGGACAGCTGGGTTTCATCATATTTTATGGACTACTTGAGAAAGCTGCTGTTTTTATGTCAGACTCATGTTCTCATTTTTAACATTAGCTTGCCTGTTAGCTTTCTTTATAAATACAAGTAGTTACCTTTACTGAAAGAGGTGAGAATAACTGTAAGTGTTAAGATGTTTGGAGGAAAGGGTTTACAAGAATGGCACAAAGAAAGTCCTGGTGCAGTGTTGGAGGAGGGCTGTGCTGTAGCCTTCTCCATGATCAGGGACAGGTCTCCCTCCCTGGAAAGGTGCTGGAAGCCTCCTGCATTAACCAACCCCCCAGGGGCCGGCTGCTTTAGCCACTCCCCTGTTGTCCCTACCTTGTCACTGCCCCCTTTTCCCTTGGGTTTCATGTTGCCCCACCAATCCTAGGTTCAGGTGTCCTTTATCCCATGGTCCCTTTCTACTGTCCCTTAAATACCCACCATGTTGTAAGAATAAACTAGATCAGCTTTGACCCTGAACCTGCATGTGGTGTCTGTGTCGCTTCTCTTGTGGATTACACGTGGACCTACAAACCAGGACAAAGGACCTCCGCTGGTCTGGACTCTTTTCCTTCACCCATACCGGGTTAGTGCAGTGGAGTTAAGGAAAAATACATTGAAAAGAGGAAACCTGATGGTGATATCTAGCACATTGGCAAGTAATGTTATGAAAGAAGTATGACAGAATCACAGAACATTTTGAGTTGGAAAGGACCCACAAGGATTGAGTCCAGCTCTCGAGTGAATGGCCTGTACAGGGATCAAACCCATGACCTTGATATTATTAACACCATTCTTTAATCAGCTGAGCTCATCTCAGGGTCAAGTAGTGGAAACAGTGGGCAAAATAGCAGAAAATTCATTTTAGGAGAGTCTTAGACAGGAATTTGAACCAATTATCTTATATATGTTCTATCTCTGAGTTTTATGATTAAAACCAGAAGAAACGTGAGTTAAGGCAGCATTGCTGTCCTTCTCCTACTTAATTATCCAGAAGTTTCTGCCCAAAAGATAAAAGTAATTTGTGCTACACAGTTATAGTGAAAATGAATAGGGGGAAGAGCGTGAAAAGATAAAAGAAAAAACCACACTTTGCAGTACAGTCATGTGTTAATTCAAGGCAACACTTTTCTTCTTGTTTTTTTTTTTTTTTAATGGCAGAATTTCCTGGTATCAGCTACCCTTTTCTTATTGACTACGTAGGTCCTAGGCTTGAGACGAGAGGCAGTTGTTGATGTGGTGTAAGTGTACAGCAGTACCTGTAGTATCTGTACTGAGCGAGGCCAAAACTCTTTTTAGCCTGGCTGTTCAATCCCCAGAGCAACGATCAGGGCAAGCAAAAAGAAGCGCCACACAGGCAGGCTCAGCACTAAAGGGTGAAGGATCTGTACCTTCCAAGCACTTTGACACTTTGTGTCTTCTTGCAACCCTTGGCTCCCCTCTTTAGTGTAGTACAGGTAAATCAGAATCCTGCTGCCTTGTTGGGTGTCAGGCAAGGAGGGCAGAGCTCAGGGCAGAACCGACCTGACAGGTATTTAAACAGAAAACTTATTATCATTTCTCATACAATTTTTAAATAATGTAGAGAGAGGGGGAGAATTAGTTATACACAGTCAGCAAGGGCAGAAGAGGCTTTTTTGTGTACTAGAGCAAAACCAAACCTCATGAAGGTGCCCTTAGACTTAAACCCAAAGTTATCGAGGGCTGTATTTCAGAACTTGTTGCACAGTTCAGGGCTTTGAAAACTCTTTGGGTGTAAAAAAGTGCAGTGAACAGGAAAACAAGATATTGAAAACAAGTCACAATGTAAATTGAATGGCAAGTATTTTGTATCAAGACAAATTGTAACAAAGACCTCCTATGGTCTACTTCTGGAACTGGGTGCCCACTAAAGTGGCAACACAAAACAGCATGGAATGGTGCTATATATTACCCGATTGTTCCATCAAGTACTCTAGAGCTACTCACAAACTATTCTAGAAAATAAAATTAACCAGAGGCTACGCTAAAGATATTTGCTGAAACACGGTTTCCTGATACTGTAACTAGTTCTAATGTGTTTGTTTTTTGCTTTTGTTTTTGTTTTCTTTTTCTTTCAACATTGTTTTCATAGGAATTTTGGCTTCTTGGAGAAACAGTAGAAAATGCAAAGCGAAATAATAAAGCCTGCTAAATACTTCTCGGAAGTGGAGAAGAGTGTGCTGCTTGCATTAGTTGAAAAATACAAATATGTGCTTGAATGTAAAAAAAGTGATGCAAGAACTATTGCTCTGAAACAACGTACCTGGCAAGCACTAGCTCATGAATATAATTCACAGCCCAGTGTATCACTGCGAGACTTCAAACAGTTAAAGAAATGCTGGGAAAATATCAAGGCACGGACAAAAAAGATAATGGCACATGAAAGGCGGGAGAAGGTAAAAAGAAGTATTAGTCCACTTATAAATACTCACATCGTAGGGAAAGAGAAGATTGCCAGCATAATGCCTGAGCAAATGTACTTTTTGCAGAGCCCACCAGAAGAAGATTCTGAATATCAGCCTGATGCTTCTAGTCAAGGTATGAATGTTACTGTAATGATGCAAGTAGTATTGTTTTTTACGTGACTTTGCCAGTGATTCTCTTTCAGCAGTCTAAATCTCTCTACCTAGCTGGGATTGCTGGTTATAGAAAAGTAATTTCACAGCTATGATATTACAAGACTTTGTGTATTTCCCTAGGCCTTCGGGAGTTAAACTGAGGTTTTTCACAAATTTTTTTCATCAGTTTCTGACATATCTGCTGCTTTGTGGAAAGCATCACCATAGCTATCATGCTGGCTTTCCAGAGAACAGTCCCAAGGATATTCTTATCCTTTATAAAGTATCATGCTGCTGGTTAAAACAAACAAACAAATCACCAGCAGAAAATTGATACAGAATTATCTGCTGCAATAGTTCCCTTTAGGTCTTTCCTCCTTTGTTTCCAAGGACTAAAGAGAGTATGTAGAGCCATATTTCACGTTACAGTCCACACTGGAGAATGGTCTTTCTGAGCACTAGATTCTTTGTTTGGCAAGCATACACATAAGGAATAATTCAAAACCATAAGGGAGGGTGGCTACAACAGTTTCTTGCAAATTTTATTATGTCAGGATCTCACATAAGAGACTGACCTTGCTCAAAAGACAACAGTAGCTACGCTGTTAGATAACATTCTTAGAATGTCTCTTTCATAATTGTACTTACCATAATTAGTCATCAGGACTTGTAAAGGAATACATTTTGAGACCCTCATTTGCAGTGGTAACTATTCTGTTCCATGAGTAGCCTCTTTAATTTCAGAAGAATTGGTAGAGCCTTCTCAAAATTAGAATAATGTATTTTTTTCCTAAAAATATACACTACTGTGTTTTACAACATCTACAGTAGTGATAAGGAAGAAATAAGAGGTATTCTTCCTAGTATTCCCTCACTGTCTTGGTATTCATGTTGATACAGCTCTTCGCCCGACACTGAGATCTTTCATAAAAGTATTGCAAGTCACTTATGGATTTAGCTTAAACAGCTGCATTAAGGTTTAACTCCAGGCTCAGCCACCTAAATTTAGGTATCCACTTATAAATGTCTACATTCACTTTAGTGTTCTGAGCTCCCATTATAGCCACGGAGGTGTATCAACAGAGCCCAAAGTGGTTCGGTTCAGACCATTATGCTCTCAGTATTCTGTAACAGAACTGCATTAGATAGTGGCTCCTGTACTTTGGTACAGATGCACAAGGTTTAAATGCATGTATCAATAACTGATCACATTTGTGTTTCTTGAGGAAGGGGAAGGGAATACTATAATGCTCTTTCTTCTTTTGTTTTGCAGAGTCATTTATTGTCTCAAACAGAGAACTTTGTGATGAAGACAAAGAGCTGGTACATTTTCCAGTATGTGAAGGTACCTCCCAACCTGAGCCTTCATGTTCTGACGTCAGAATAGCAGCAGATAAGAACTACAGAAGTAAAGCATCTCAGGAAAGTGCTCTGAAAAAGATGCATGAGGAAGAACATCATCAGCAAATGTCGATTTTGCAACTGCAGTTAATCCAAATGAATGAAGTTCACGTGGCAAAAATACAGCAAATAGAAAGAGAGTGTGAGATGGCCGAAGAAGAACACAGGATAAAAATGGAAGTGCTAAATAAAAAGAAAATGTATTGGGAGAGAAAACTGCAGACCATCACAAAAGAATGGCCTGTATCATCCTATAACAGACCCTTTCCTAATTCACCTTAGAACATAAAGGGGCAGAGAGTCAGTTCCGATTCGCACGTTTATGAGTAACGCGCACTGGAAAGAAGGTTTTTTAATGTGAATGTACAGTGACAGGGTAGGTGCCTGGCTGAAAGTGAACACACTATGACTCTTAATGTTTGGGGAAACATTGGTGTAGTCCACCAAGGGGAAAACTGTGTTGTTCATTTATAGATAGTTCTGATTTGTTTAACTCAGACATGCACAGTGTTCTAAAATGTGAACATATTTTCCCCTCTCAGAACGCCCTTGCATCCTTTTCAAATTTTAGGTACTCCAGCTATTCTTACATTGGGTGTTCTTAAGAAAACTTAAGAGCTTTAAACATCAGGCTGTAGTGTTTATTTTGATTTCTATCTCTTCCTATGTACCATTTTCTAAATTAAGGCAAGGATTGGAGTTGCTGTCTGCTATTGAGGCAGAACTTGATTGACAGTTGGATCATTATGCTGGGGCTTAGGAAAAAATAAACTTGTCTCTAGTTAATATAGTCCATAACTTATTCTTCATAGAAGATGTGAAAATTAAGGAAGTAGCAAAAGGACCACTGTAGTAACTGAGCGCTTTCCTTCTGAAGAACAGTAGTATTTCCCAGCTGGCTGGCTGATTGAGTAAATGGTTGTGGACTGGCCCTCTGTTTTTTTGAGCCTTGACCCTAAAGAAGTTAAAAAGAAAGTGACTTCTTCCTCAAAAGCCATTGTGCTTGTTCCTTCTTTCCCAGTCCTATCTTGTATTGAAGTAGAATACCGAAATAGGAGAGTCAAATGCTGCTGGCAGCACTGTGTGCTGTTCACTTGGAGTCAGTCTGAGGGGAAGAGCTTTTTGACGATTCATAAAGCTCTTAAAATGCAGTGAGCTAGCCAGCCAATTGGCAGAGTCTCTGTCTATCTTCCTATGAAATACTTGATGGTGTAGCAGCTAGCTTGAGTATCTCAATCTCTCCTTAGCTAGAAGAAAAGACTTAAAATTCACCCTCTTTTCCTTCACATAGTGTGGGAAGCAGTTCAAGGGAATCATTCCTGTCCTGAAGCACCATTCTGTTTTGTTCTGTCCTGTGCATTATGGTGGTGTGTTTCTTGCATTTGCTGTCAGTGCAGGGTGATGGACATGATTTGTATGAAGCATTCACATGAAGGTACCCACAGAGTTTGGGTGTCCAGAACAGTAGATAGTAGGAAAGCACAAATAAAGATAATCCTTACCCAGGCAATCATTTATTCTAGTGGGGCAAGGGTTAAGAGAATGTGAAATGCAAAACTCCGCAAAGCTTCGTAAGAGCTTCTGATGTGTGAAAACCTGTTTTACAGGAAGGTGTACAACCATCACTTGAAGCAGTGAGAAAAATTAACAAAACCATAAACTTTCATTGAAAAATCCGAGAATCGCATTATTCAATAAAGTATTTTCAGATCATGATTCATAAGGGCAAGTCCATACTGTGAGCAATGTATTCAAATTAAAGTATGTTACAAAGCATACATTCCCAGTTACACTCCTCTCTCTTTCCCTGGATGTTCTTTCTGGTGGAGTGAGTTCCTTTTGGGTTTGTTTTGTGTTGGGTTGGGATTTTTGTGTGTGTGAGTGTGTGTTTGTGTGTGTGCGCATGTGTTTCTTTTTCTTTAACTGCTTTCACTGCTGGTGATTCATCTTTCCAAGCACTGCCATTATCAACCACAGCACTCACTGTGGTTAACACTGTGGTACATGCGCTTCTCCCTTCAACGTGCTAACACTAGCAATCACAGTGGGAACTATTTATTACAACTTATTTTATATGACAGACCAAAAAAAATATGCAGATCTGCCTCAAGATAAAAATAATAGGCCATATATGAAATCTGAAGACAGATCTTTTTGACGGCAAACTCAATTTTCTTATAAATTTGCCAAAAAGGAAGCACAGGAATTCCAGAGAAGGATATTGTTATGGACACTTCTTTTCTTCCTGCTGAATAGAGGCACTATGGGAAAGTATAATAACAGTAGAGGCAAAAGAAAGAAGTAAGCAGAAGTGAAGATCTTTTTGTTCTGAGATTGCATTCTGTGGTCTGAAAGATGAGTCAGTTATTTCAGTGGTTATGACAATTGTTCAGGCACCATCCAGAAAAAAGGATAGGGAAGACATTTTTCTTAACCAGTGATGGAATTCCTTCCACACTGGTTCTAAGTGAAAGTAATTGGAAACGATGAAATGGAAACCAGGTGTTAAAAGGTGACAAATGGAGACAATTTCAACATTGCAAATAGGGCAAGAATAGAGAGACAATCCAGGTCTAGAAAAGGCTTGAAATAGTCCAGGGAGAATCTCATGAAATGTGAGATAAGGGTAACTTGGACTCCTGGAAGTTATACCATGGTTCATGAAAGATTGTTTTATTTTTATATTTAAATATCCTTTGAAATATGCCTGTTTTCAAATGTTACTAAGTGGGCAATGCCTTGCTTTTTGACATATTTTCTCGTCCTAGGACCAAAAGTTACAGTTCTTAAGCTGAACAATAGACCCTTTTAATTCAGTTTCTATTTGAAAGAAAGAAGATGAGAAGAAAAAGATTAGAAAGAGGAAAGATAAAGATATGAAAGAAAGAATGATCAGCCCATGCATAGCAGAAAAATAAGAATGTTACACCTAACACTAGTTATACGAGATGGTTTTGTGGTACACATAACTGATGTTTCACAGGTGACACTGGCTCTTGTTTTCCCATTTGTAGTCAACTATTGGTTGCTGTAAGATTGTGTGCTACACATAGAAAAATGTAAAAGATCAACAAGGTGAAGTAATGTATCTCCTTGCCAGGCTTTGTCTTCTCCAAGGCTTTGTAAAGTGATTTATGTGGTGGAGTTGAAATTACTTGAGAAATGTGACTTTTACCTTTTTTGTTTTTGTTGTTGTCATTGCAATTACTTCCTCTGGTGTTAGGGTTTACATTCTCTTTTGTTTGACTCTTCTTATATGTAATATAGCCATTCTAGACAATATGTCCCTTTGTTCTTCTCCCTTTTTTCTAGATTACATCATTCAAACTTTCACATAATTGTGTTTTCCTGTTAACCATTTGGCCAAACTATGTACGAATTTTCTCAAGTTTTTTCCACAGATAAAATACATCAATATTTTAAGAAGAACATGCCTGTTCTTCTTTGAGTTTGCTATATGCAAGTTTTTGTCAAAAATGAACTTAAAAGGTACACTGAGCAAAATGATCTCTGCTTAACTCCATATGCAAAAATTTGTACCACACAGGTAGTGGCCATTGTTCTTAGTCTCTGTGTTCTTGTGAAGAGAAACAATGACCTTCTAGACAAGATGCAGTGAATTCCTTTATGCTTCCCAAATTGACATAAGCCTAGCTCCAGGTGTCTCTCCTTGGAAGTCATCTAATTTGTTGCCTGGTATAAAGTTTTTCATTTGTTGATTTTTTTTCTCCTACATTTATTCCTTATGTCTCTGTTCCCACATAGCTTTCTAACCACCAGTATGAACTGGAGATTTCATTCAGAGCTATGTGTCTTGCTCTTTCCTTTCTCTTGCTCAGACTGCCTATATCACATTTGAACTTGAAATGGGTGTTCCTCTGTTGTCACCTTCCCTTTCCACAGAAAGCATGGTTAGTTAGTCTTTTATACACACTTGCCCATACATTCTGGGTTCTGCACACAGGCTAGGAAACAAAGGATTTTGAAGAGAGCTTAGCACTGAGAAAGGTCTGTAGAGAGAAGATCACTTTCTCCATGTAATTCTGGAGGAACATTGTGACTAGATGTCATTCATCAGGACAAGAGCTAATCCAGGGTGCTGAAGCTGTGTAAGTGGTGCTGATTGTTCATAAATCCTTGGGGCTCTGCAGAAGCTAGGCTTGAGGTTTTTTGATAACAGAGTTCCTTATTGCTAGGTAGTTGAAGGGTTTCATTGAAAGACTTTCACAGATACTTCCTCAAATCAAAGCTCTTACCTTGACAAGGGATCGACGCATCCTGCCATCTGTTTTACTACTTCTTTCAATGCTCAAGCTGCTCTGTGACAGGAGCAAGGGATCTTGCTGCTTGACAGCAAGTTGCTGTGTTTAGCCAGGGCTGAAAACACAGTCCTCCCCAGCCACTGCTCAGAGTAGCAATCCTCACAGAGCAGGTGTGCCTGGTGTGGCCGAACTCAGCACTCAGATCTTCCCATTGCAGTCCAGTGATCAGAGAAAGGAAGGATGGTTCAGGGCTACCCTTTTCTGAGCATGTAGGGCAGCTAAGGATGTTGTGCTGAATTTTTTAATGATCATTTATCTCTGTGTTTCTAATACCAAATCTTAGCAGTCTCCCAAGGATTTGTATGATTACGTAGGTATTTTTCAATGATCTTTTGCAGATAATTTTTTTCTGTGTTGTAGTTACAGTGGCTTTTACAGTATGTCTTTTTCCTTCTTCCCCACTTGCATTCTAATGCTTCCAGTTTTGTTCTGAATCTCTGTGGTTAAAGTCTGTACAACTACACATTCATGCAGTATTGTACTTTCAGGTATGTTTCTCTTTATGACATTAAAGCAATAAACTGCTACACATTTATATGTTGTTACTTCCTAGGCAGGGGAATTGGATGTATATCTTGAAATAGCATTTAATTGAATTTTTTTTCCAGACAAATCCCTCACAAGTAGTCCCGTGATTTCATATTTTGAGCTAACTTGCTCAAAGATATTTTTATAGGACTAATGCATCTTAGTTTCTTTCATAAGAAAAAAACTGTCTTTTCACACTGTTTTTCTGTTTCCTCTCAAAGCAGCTGACTGTAAATTCACACATCATCACTCTTCCTGAACTTCATCTCTAGTTAGATATAATTTGTTGCTATCTATAAGAGTAGGATAATATATTTTTACAGTGAAAGCAAGCAGTGGTGTCTGTTTCTGGTATCACAATTTGACTTCTGTGTTGCTAATCAGCTTGATTCTCTCATATCTAAGGAAGGTGCACATGGAATTGTGGACAGATTTCTGGGCCTAAAGTAAGAGGTATTAAATAAAAATATACTAGTTGTGGCTCTGAACATTTTACTGATCTGGTAGTGAAGAGATTAGGCATCCCACAACATCATCAGTGATGTTAATAAGAAATTAAAAACTTACAAAGGAAAAAAAAATAAAAATAAAAGGACTGGTATGATTTTCAGAACAAGTCAGAAGTGAAGGCAGCTCTATCTGCCCCAAGAAGTAACATTGTCACATATGTCGAACAGTTTCCCTGCATGGTCTCCTTCTATTTCCTTTGAGAGTCTGGACATCTTTATCATAGAATTCACAGCTCCAAGTGTCTGACAATAAGAAAAGTAGCCACTTTCAAATAGGAATCCTGCCAGAGTTACTAGACCTCACTCTTCACTAAACTGAAGTTGAACAATTTTCCAAGACTACATTATCCAGACACACATGCTATGCACGGTGGAAAGGCACATGAAATCTGTCCAGCACGTAGTCTGCCAAATGGCATAGGTTATACAGCAAGAAAAAGGAAAAGGTTGTCCACCACGTAGCAGTGGGTCATAAAACTGTTATACTCAGGGGGGTGTGTGGATGGATCTCACCAGACGGTTAACCTCTCTAAGAATAAGAAGTACTTTTGTCAAGTCTTCTAATCTGTCAAAACAGCCACAGGACAAAAACAAAAGGGGAAAAAATGAACTAAGCAGTCAAAATAGCTAGAAACAATCTGTTGCCATCTTGATGAAGAGTTGGCTAGATATAAAGCCTACACTACACACACATATTTAGGGAAATAACTCTCTAATTTAACAGAAATAAAGCAAAATAGATTTGTAGATTGTCCTTATTTAATTTAGGTGATTTTTTTTAAATGTTGATTGAGGTTGTTTGTTTTCCTTTTGTTGTTCAGTCCAGCTTCAGAATAGTTGTGTGCTTCAATCTCTAACCAATTGTTAGAGCACCTCATTAATCAAATTGGTTTTGGCAAGGGAGTAGAATTAGATTTGTATTCAGCACAACTTGAGATTGATTGTATTCTACAAATCTTCAGATATTTCTTCTCAGCTATAAGAGGCTGTTTTTGGACAGCCCTGAATCTGAAACTGGAATGATACACCAATTTAGTAGTAATTTATTATTTATTGGCACTAACAAGTTGACATATAAGCTGCTCAAGCTCTGCTCATTATTTGGTCATGTACAAATCCCACTTCTTTTCTTAGAATTATGTTCTGAAATTATGTACTATGCCACAAATGGACCAGCTGAATCACCCATATAAGTTCCTGCCACACGTTCTGTGTCACACTATAATGTGGGTGGGAAAAAATCTGGCTTCTGTTTAATTGTGGATTTTTGAACTTTTGACCTGTTACTCTCACAAAAATTTTTGCTAGAAATTATTTTGTTCTATTAGACACCTCTGTGTTCCCACTGACCGGTCATTCAACCCAATGAACTGCATGGCTTTTTAACTTTTGAAGTCCAATCCCATGGACTGTATGAAATCTGCGTTGACACACACAAGATAATTTCCATTTATCTGAAAAAGATCTTGTAAATACTGAGACTCTGAAAAGTACAAATTAGGGAGGCAATTTGATGGATTTAGTATTTAAACCAGGGCAGAAATTTTGGCAGGCTAGGAGTTATCAGTGCTGACCTATTAGAGAGGTTCAACCTCTGCTTAGGGAGCAATAATGTCCAATCCAAATATTGCCTTACCTCCAACTTTCCATTTAAATGAGGCGTAATGAGAAGTCCCTGCCAAATAAAGCAACATTGGTTTCCAAAATGCACTTAGTTCGCTTCCAATTGCTGGCCTGTATGAGGGCTCTGAGGCTAGACTGGGCTTTTTGTTGCACTTCATTGGTGGCTGATAGCATGTGAAGGCTTCCCATACTGATTTTATTCTGTTATCCTCGAATGCAATACTCCTCCTGAGATAACTTAGCCATGAAGTGGTGCCAGTTGAACTATGGCAAGGTGCTTACAATCTCAAATTGTCTGGCATCTTTTCCAATTACCAAATCAGTGATAGTGGGTGTATTTGTATAAAAAATAAGAAGCTTTAGCCAGCAGGAACAAACATCATTGCTAAATGTGTCACTGATGTGCCTTGTAACTCTGGTAAGGTGGCAAATTTAGAGGTATAATCAATAAATGATCATATCAGTGCTTTATCTCAGCCAATTCAAACGCTGTCTTCTGGGCTAAATCTTGCTCTTACTCGACTTGTAGACTGATAAATAAAATTATATGCTTCTATTTTATACTTCCGCAAGCCCACTGAAGCCAACACATTCCTTTACATGGTGTCATGGACTTGGTAGATAAGTGCTGATGCCTGCTCTCATTCTGGTCCAAATGCCATAGCTACCAACTCTACTTCTGTAAATCCAGCACAAATGCACTGTCATGGAGCTAGGAAAATCAGGCATGGGAAAAGACTGGCTTAAACATAAGCCCTTCTCTTACAGACAGCACAGACATGAGTGGCTCAAGCCCCACAGCACAGCAAACTTGAGCCCACATCCTCTCACAACTTAAAACACAAGTAAGGACATAGTAACAGCAGTGGGTTACTTTAGTGATTTGTAAAAATGGCTTTGGTGGTAAACAATTGATTTTTTAAATTGTTGTCCATTAAAATCTTCCAAATCACGTGACAGCTTAAAATAAGCCCTGTCAGTGTTCAACTACAAAGAGCAATAAATTAACACAGATTCAGTGTGTTAAACTGACAGAAGCAGTTTTCTGTAAGGATTTTGTTAACTGGTATGGTTGGTGTATCACACAGGTATGGTCTTGCCTTTCTTCCTTGGAAAATCTTTGCTGCTTCCATCAGTTTAGTCCTCATTCTTAAATTTAAAAAAAAAAAAAAAAAAGTAAAGACAACTGTGGTAATCTATCCCTACTTAGATATATACATACATTCAACCAAATGAAAAATATATTTTTGTAATATTTTGTATTTTCAGCTATATGAAGACTTCTATGTTTGTTTATATGTTGCACCTTTTTATTTTTTTTTTTTAAGAGTCAAGGGTTAAATAATGAAAGACCTGACCTTCGTCTTCTCAAGATGCAGATGTTATGACATTTTAAAGCAGTATCCGAAAAAAAGTTCTGATAATCCATCAGTGCAAATACAGAGAAATTCCAGTCTGCCCTGCTGCCCATAGAACTAGAAGGCATAGCCCTCATCATGCCTTTCTTTTTGTGGTTACATTTTTGAACTTCCATCCAGAAGATGTACAAGCTGCTTTACTGCCAACGACCATCCAGCAGCACTCATGTATTTACATGGTTTGTTGTAAACCTGCTGGATTTTTGAGTGACTTATATTGCTGAGTAAGAACCTCTCTTTTCCAAAAAATCACACAGTTTAACAGAATTATTTTTATGATACCTAAGAAGTGGAAATGCTTTAGGAGGTAACGTGTTTCCAAATGTGTTATTGCCATCTCTGCTAGTACTACCATCTTGTGGTGTTACAACATGCTAGCCATGTTTTGAGAAATCTTATCTTTCCAAGGGAAAAAAGAAACTTTAATTTGGTACTGACCCAGGGTATTAATTGAGGTTATTCTGTGAGGTTCTTCCTCCACCATCACTTTTTGTTATCCTGCAGAATCTTTTCCTGTTTTGCCTGTATATTCCATCAGTGCTGAAATTGCACCTGAATTCCTTTGGTCAAGGGGACTGTGAGGATCCTCTGAAGATCTCTGAAAGAGGCAATCTTTCCTTGTGTGTTCAGCAGGTTCAGGATCACTGCATAGGCACTGAAAACCGGACCTCTAAAATGATGCCAGCACAGGAGCTTGAGAACCTCAAGGAGAAACCTGAATCTAGGCACTCCTCATTGTCATTTTTGTATAAGTGGTCAAATAGTTAGGAAACCACTGTTTCTTTACACGGTGTTGTATTTATTATGTGACATTATATTCTGTTGTATTTTAACAATATGTAAAATTGCACTGTGCTGTGTTTGTGCTTATAGTCGGTGAGGATCTAAATCAGAATGAGCATTTCAGTACTGGGCTATTTGTCATAAGATACTTGAAAATGTACACACTCCTTCTGATACTAAATATGTTAATGGAGTATTAGATGGTATTTCTTGTGATTTCTGCCTTTTATTAGTAACAGTTTCTGGGGTTTGCTTTTTAAATTGCACTGAAAACTGCATGTTATTTACGATCCCCCTTTTAGCCAAGCGGCAACCACTAGGCTAATCTGATTTTCCTAGCATGGTGTCAGCCTAGTCATCTCACCTGTTGTAAAGTGTTGGTTTAGTATTTTAGTGCCTCAAACTCCACCAAATCTGGTTCTTCCCTGCACGGAAGTAGCTTCTGAAACTGCACCTTTAAATAGACCTTTTTTGTACTGCTGTTTTTATTTAATAAAGAACACCCATATTATAGTTTGAATCTCTAAAAACCTCATAGTAGGTCTGAGTCCTTAGAAATGTGAGAAATGGAGTTTTCATTATCTTTATTTTGTAGCTAATTTTCATAGCAAATTCTTTGTTTTTCCTACAGAAACACTGAGTAAAAAGAGACAAAAGTAGGGCCCTAAAATGTATACTTTCTAGTGGCTGGAGATGTCGGAAATGCAACAAAAAATACCGCTGGGGGAAGAGATTCAGTAATTGTCTAAATGAGGGGAATTACTATATGTCTGAAACTCACAGTGTATATAATAAGGATGACTAACTGTACATTTTAGTGCCTTGTTTCTTGTAAAATGTTTAATCATAAATTATTAAACATAAATAATTACGGATTTCTGACAAAACATATCTAAATATTGCTAATAGAAACTGTATATTCACAGAAGAGGCAATAAATCACTGACTATTGTTACACATAAATTAGACAAGATTTCCAGTCTTCATTCTTTCAGAGTTGTTTTCAAATATTGGAATTTAATTTACACACAACTGTGCTATTTCTGTCTCTTAAACTAAACTCCACTCAACTGCATGGAACAGAGAAACTTTCCTAGTTGCACTATCAAATTTTGTGGGAGAAAGTGCTACTTCTGAGGCCTGTTGTACATATGCACTACAGAACTTTAGATATGGGTTGATTAAATGCCGATGCAGTCATAGGTTCCTCTGAAATGTTCAGGCTGCAGGTCTATGGGCAGATCAAGTTTGAATCTGAGTTAAGCACTAGTAGTTTGCTTCTGGGCAGCCTGTGTCGGGCACTGATGGGCAATAAAAATAATTGGATTCCTATTAAGAGCACCTTAATGATATCAGTTCAAAGCCTACATTGAAATTCTGGAAACTAAACCATGCTGTGATGCATCTAAGAAAGTGAAAGTCTGTCTCACTCATGAGCAGCAAAATTAATAGTGAGGTTTGAAAACCCACAAGGCTGAGTCCTAAGGAGCAAGAAGAGGGGAGGGAGAGGAGGGGGAGAGCAACAAGTGGATAACGACAACCTGCTTCCCTAGGTTTTTCTGTGCAGACCAAATGTGCTGAAAGCCAAACTAGTATGGAAAAATTTCCCAATGGTGTCTCATCTATGCCACATGTAGAACTTGGTAGTGAATATTACCAAGATATCCAGAGCAACTGGGACACAATCTTAGAGACAGTCAGATATTCGTGCATATCAGGCAATGCAAAAGCTGTTCTGGATCAGGCCATAGCTCCATCTAATCCAGTATCCTCCCTACAAAAAAGACTAGTAGCATCTGTCCAGCAGAAAGTAAAAATAAATGTAAGTTTGTACAATGTTTTCATCATAGCATGCACTGTTCCATGAGGCAGATACTCTGTGAGACTGTAGTGGAATCTTTGCATATAATGATCTTTAATGGACTTTATTTGAAATCTGTCCAAGATATTTCTGAATCTATGTAAACTATCAGTAACCATGTGTTCCAAGGCTGAAATATAAGTAGAGTGAATAAATACCTTCCTTTATTGGCTCCGAAGCCAATTTCTGCTATTTTAGCCCCATCTCTCCACATAGAACTGCCAGTTAGGAACTCATAGGTCTTAAGACTGGTTCAAACAAGATAAGGGTTAGAATAGCTCATTCAGTCAGTTTCTCTCACATCAATACAAAGTTGGTTTTGTAATTGATCCAGAAAAATATCAGCAACTATCTTCCAGGACATTTGATAAGAAGATAGCAAATACTTTCATGAGATCTGAAAGAAAAGAGAAAGGGTAGCATAATTATATATAAAAGTAAAGACGTAACTTCACTTTTATACTTTCCAAGGGGACACTCTTCACTTAAAAATAAGGTTGCTCCTTATCTCTGCTTACTCATTTTAAATAGGAAAGAACAGTTCCACGGAGTTAAAAAGACTTTGTCCTAGATGATTGCTTTTGGCCAGCAGGGTGCTCCTCAAATCATTTCATCTTACTGAAGATTTCCAGAATGTGAATACAGGACAGCAAAAGACAGGTCTGAAGGCTTCTGTCTACAGCCTTTATCTTACCCCTTTTGATTCCAGAACAGAAGTAAATGGGTTTGTGGCTGATTACATCATTAAACTCAACATTTTTTTCCTGTAATCTAATCTACAGGATTCAGTACAGTATGCCATAATCAGGATTTTTTTTTTCAGCTAATTTGAGTGTACTATGAAAAAGGTAAAGACATGAATTGAAGGATCTCATATGACAAATTATTATAAACCTAGCTGGTTCCCTGAAGTGGCAATCACTACCATACTGCCACCATACCCCTTTAGTTTCTAAATCAGACGAGTTGGGAAGTGTTCACACTTCATGTTCTTGGAGGCAAAGTGATGAAAACCACACAAGCACAGTCTACTTCAAAGGGGAAATAGATGTACCTGCTGACAGTAGGGGTATTATTTATCAAAGAGAAGGAAATGAAAATAGTAGGAAATATAGAGAAGCAGCTAACGAGGTTCAACGGTAATAAATACAGCTAAACACGGTGGGAAAAGAGGTCTTGCCCAGCAGACCTAAACACGGACCTAAAAGAGTTTTTGAGGTGCATAAGAAAAACCACTTAAAAATTTAAACCGTACTCTCGGTTATGGACTCGATCCAGGCGCAGCGGCTGGCAGAGGGCCAAACGCCGGGCCCAGGGGACCTGCAGAGGGGATGGACCCGCGGCGCTCCCCCCGGCCCGGGCCCTGCCCGCTCCCTCCAGCGGGCGGCACCCGCGGGCCGCCGTGCCGGTGTCACGGGAGGGGCTGCTCTAAAATTAATTTCCTGGCCGGCGCTGGAAGCCAAGCCAGCATCTTTCTTTCGTTTCGGCCTAAGCCGGCAAGGGACTGGTTTATGCTGAAAGAAAATCAATCACTTCCCTAGAGAAATCAGCGTTACATACACACGGCCTATATATAGCTCGCTGTACTTTGCTTGCAAGCCGAGTGAGAGTGAGCAAAGCCTTCCAAAACCTTTGGCTATTCCCACTCCACTAAATTCTAGGCTTTTGTGGGTTTGACACAAAACCAGAACAAGGGAAACACATTGCAGGTGAAGTCCTCCAACTTTTCAGCCTGTGGAATTGTTCCCACTGATACTGGGCTCCAGGAAAACCTCCACAAGGGTCAGGGCAGAATCCTAACCCGCAGAAAATTTTGGCAGCCTCCTCTTTGCTTGCTACCCAGAAAGAGAAATTCCCTAAATCTAGATCTGTCTGGCATGTTCATTGTATGGACTGGTCAGGTAAATTCTTGAAAATCTTCAAGGTATTTTTTGACCAGGTTATGCCAACACTAAGAAAAAGGGTCATATTCCAGTGATAGTTTTTGCTGTCTTATAAAAAGTTAGTTAGATAGGGCAAGCTGTGAACATCTGCTATACCTAAGGGGGACTTCTTAAAAAACCCTGATTGTCTCATATAGGTTTTTCCTCATCAAGCCAGCATATATGAGAAATGCCAGGTACTAACTATCATGTTTTAAAATCACACCATTTTGCCAATCCAGGCGAAGCCTCAGGGAAATTCTCCCAGATTTTGTTTATGCACACAGTGCATAAATCTTTTAACCACTCCATTTGCCTGAGGCCACATGGGGGTTATACAGTGCACATAAGCACAGGGAACATGCCTTAGCCTTAGGCAATCCGAATTGTTGAAAAAATTGTATGTAAACAGTTATAAACAAGTTTTCAAGATCTCTATTAAATAAGCAATAAACTAATCCTTGTCATAGACAGATAGGCACCCATGTCTCAGCTGTTTAAGAGCAAATTGCGTAACACAGTGCCTGAAATACCTCAGTCTAAAAGCACCATCATTGTGTTCATGTGAAAATGAAAACAAAGACAACCAAATGCTGGGGACAATGATCAGCACAGATAACACTGAAGTACACACAAAATAACTGAAGTTCCTGGTTCTTGATAGCATTCATATTTGGTTTTCATATTCACAGAAAGTATACCTGTACCTGCCAATTTGGCTTTTAGGTGCTCTTGCTGCAAATGTCCTGAATAGCGCCAATTTAAAATCACTGTTCATAGATCAGAGAAATTAAATTATATGCAGAGAGCTCAACCATGAGTAACTTTTTCCTGCTCCCAAGCTGAGAGCTAAACAAAAGAGCTCTAGACTACACATTTTTTTAACCCAAGTAGAGAGGCCAGGGAAGAGTGAAAATTGCAACAACATATAAACTTGGAAAACCTGATTAACTATTTGAAGGAATAGCCCTCATGACCCAATCTGACTTTCAACACTGAATGGTTGGTAAGACAGACACTAGCAGCTGCCCCAGATAGTAGCTGCACCCTTCTCCCAGCTTATCATTTTGGACTGGTTGTGTCCCGGTGAGATGGGAGTTAGTATTTAGGCTCCATCAGTGTCCCTTCTCCAGGCAGTGGCCTCAACACTGACTGGCAGAGCAATCACCGCCACTGTTGCCTATTGCCAGCTGTGAGCGGGTCACTGCTGTGCTGCCCACCCCAGCCACTGCAGTCCTGGCAGCCCACTCCTCCTTCTGCCTCCCCAGCCTCTTGAATGAATTTTTGGAAATATTACAGATCCAAGGGTGACACAAGTCTGTTATCTTATGAGGTAAATGAATGCCGAATGGAATCCACATCAAGTCCCTATAAGCAAAAGAAAGATATACCATTTTATTTTGGTTTTTTTCTCCCTCTCACTCCCATCTCACCTGTCCAGGGCTCCTTCATCTCGGGCAACAAAGCCTCACAGGCATACTTCTCTTGGACCTCTATCACTGAACACAAATATAGTCTCACAGACCCTTATTTTCATGGGATAGATGTACTCCAAAGGCTACAAACAGTCATGAACTGAGATGCACCACACTCCAGTCAGCAGCTCACACAGCCTTTCTGCTGGAGGAAAGAAGCTGGGGAGGGACTCGTCCACCCTCACTTGTAAGCCCCGTCTGTGGTCTCTGGCCACTGAGATCTCATTTAAAATGGCGTGGTCAAACCTGCAGACAACATAAGCTAATCACAGAAATATTTTTTGCTTACCAATATATTTATAATACACAAAAATATAAATGAATTTTCTAAACATGAGCAAGACTATTCAAGGAATAAATAGTAAGCTATCTACTCTATAGCAAAGTGAACTGAATGAATAATAAACTGTTCTCTGCTTCTAGTCACTTTGGGGAGAATCAGAAGACTGCAATCAGCAGAAAAGAGTAACCTGTGGACTATTGATATCCAAGCACTTGCACAAACTACTTGAAGTCAAATTATTATTTTTAAATTATTATTAATTATTAATTATTATTAATTATTATTTATTATTAATTTTTTTCACACTAACAGAAGAACCATCTATGACAAGTTTTCTGGTTTCAGCTCCCCCTCTTCCCCCAATTTTTGTTTTTAATAAAGAGAATTAGTGCCAAGACTGAAAAATACGACAGATCTCTATCTCAAGTTCCAGAAGAGTTACTTGATATTTATTGTATTACTAAAGAAGTAGAATGTAAACTAAAGACCACTGTCTGTCTGGGTAAGTCTGAAGTTTTCCTGCTAGCCAGTTTAGTGTTTTCCACCAATTTTGCATTACCCTTGTCAGCAAAATAGCTAGGCTGTTTCTGGGCTATGTTAAGCTGAACGTATGAACGTCTGTAAGCTTAAGTCTATGTAGGCTCGTTGCCTTTGGCAAAGTCTCAATGCTTTCTGAGCATCCTGTGCCAATACCTAGTGCTCTGAACTCCAGAAAGGCTTATTAGCTCACTGCTCAACCACACAGACAGCATGTAGCACCTCCTGGACCTGAACTACCTTGGGGTTATTATGATAGCAGGATAAGGGAACTATGGGCAACACAGAAATTAGTAGAGGAGATAAGGAAGGTAAGAGGTGGGGAGAGAGCCTGGGTTGACTTTTGTCTCACAACGTTTAGTAGCTTCAGAAAAATGTTCTACTGCTGAAACATGGTAGTGAGTATATGGGATGCAGGTGCCCGGTGGCAGAGCCATATGCGATGAGTCAGAGTCCATTAGCTCTGGGTCAGTGTTAGCCCACCGGATCTGTGCCGACACAAGGAGGACCCCTTAGGTTTCTCCCTCCTTCTCCCAAGTCCCTCACTGTCCAGGAAGCTTACTTTGTCAATGTGCAGGCCCTCAGAAGTGTCCGGAGGTGTTTTGATTCTGACATTGTGCCCAAGCTGACAAGCCTTCCTGAGACCCACAGGTGTGCAAAACATAGTCAGTGCAAACAGTTAGAGATCCTGCAGGATCTGTGAGACTGAGCTCTGTGCTTCATTAAAACGCTAATGCTAATGCTAGGTCAGCTCTTCCTCAGAGATGTTATAGCCAGGACCACTAGAAGCAGGTACAAACCAGCTCTGCTGTGCCTTCCCTCTCTTGGCATGCATCGGTGCCCTCACCCAAAGAACATACCACTTGTCTAAGCAGGAAGCATAAGGACACTTCTCATGCCACCAAGAAAACTGGAGACAGCATGTTCAAAATCTACATAAACAATATATGTCAGAGGATTGACCCCACTATCCTCCTTTCCACCAGATATCACTGTAGCTTCACTGCTCCATTGGCATGCCCAGTGCACAGTTCTGAAATGACTGACTTCCTCCATACATTCTTTCCTGACGTAATTTTTATCTGTCCCACAAGCCTGACAGCGATTTCTGCACCTGAGATATCTGTCAGATACACAGAAGTATCAAATCTACAGACACAGTCAAAGGGTTCGTCCTTTTTACTGGGGACTTGCGGTGATTCCCGGAGGAAGGATTGTGAAGTACTCATGTCCGGAATACCACCAGACTCCACTCTCTTTTCCACCCTTTTTGATACTTCAGCAAAGCAATTGCAGACAAAACCACTGAGGATATTTGACTCCTTGACCGCTGTACACAGAATTACTCTTGGTAACACGTATGTTTTCATGATGAATTCCTTGCTTTCAAGTTTATGCAGTGTGTCAACAGTGCAACTAATAAACAAGAGACAGACATCAGGCATCAGATGAACTGAATGCACTCAGCAATGAGAATGGTGTGTATCATACTGGATACCACAAAAACCACAGGAGAAATGTACTAAGGGGAAGACTGACGCACTTGTCACAGGAATACCCTGCATATCTCTGTCTCCGCATTTCCATTCCTTCTGAGTAGTAAGAAAGCCAGGATTCATTGACTTTGAACTTGGAGAGAAAAATAAGCAGGCTGACTCATCAAAGAATTGATTTGTCCCTTCTCATGGAGTACAGTTCTGTGACTGAAGAAGGTCCAGACGAAATAGATACAAAATAGATAGAAATTCTGTATTTTGACAGGAAGTTAATTAGTACCTAAGTCTTTCTAAGCAAAACATTCCTTAGGGGATACGAAGCTATACTTAACTGAAATAAAAACACACTTGAAAACTGTGATTTTGCCAATAATTTATTGTAGTGACAGAAACGTTTGACCTAGACGGAGAGAGTATTCTAATTTTTCAATAAATTTTATTTTGTCTTTTTCACGAAATCATAGACCACAATAGATCACAGAAAAGTTGAGCTGGGAAGATGACCTCTGGAGGTCATCTGAACCAAGGCCCCTGCATAAGCAGGGTCACCTAGGCACTGTTACTCAGAACTGTTTTCAGATGGCTCCTGAATATTTCTAAGGAGGTACCCGCCACAACCTTCTTAGGTAGGCTGTGCCAGTGCTCTGTCACCTTTACTGCAACAAAGGGTTTCTTGATGTTCAGAGGGAACCTCCTATGTTTCAGGGTGTGCCCATTGCCTCTGGTCCTGCCACTGGATACTAATGAACAGAGCCTGGCTATTCTTTGAGACCCTTCCTCAGGTAATTATATACTATGAGAAGATTCTTCCTTTTTTTTCGTATATGTCTTCATTCCCTTGCTGTATAAGATACTCTTTATTATCTAAATATAACCAAAGAAATACTGGATTAAAAAGCTGGCCAAGCTAACTTCAGCACAAAATCCACAAAGTATGTATGAATGGGCATTAGATATTATCAAAAAGATGTGATGATGATCCATTTTTGCTTTTAAAATATTTGGTTTTAACGCAAATCCTATACTGGAAAAGAAAAAAGAGCTGATTCAGAAAATGAATCTTTGGTGCATAGAAGTTCTGCTGGCAAGTGGCTTGTAGCAGATGCCTTGTTCTTCCTGTCCCCATGAGACAAGCCTGAAGCCTGGGACTAAGGAGGCCCAGTAGAGATGAATAGCAACACAGTCATGCCTCAAACCCTCTCCTCTGGCTTTGAGGACAGCAGGGGATGACTTCTGGAATGACACCACTTACATTCTTCCCACACTGTCTCTCAGGGCTGGACTAGTACATAAGAGACATGTGAAGAGACTACTCAAAGCCCTAGCGGTGGGTGACTCAGAAACAACAGCATTCCAGTTGGCATGCAAGAGGGACTGCTTGGGGTGATTCCTCTTTTCTTTTTCTCACTGCAGTGGGAGGAGACCTTCGTTGGGACTAGCAGAGGAACAGTCCACTCCTTTTCCTAGGCAGAGATCTGAGCCATGTCTCCTTACTCTGCAGATGATCACAAGAACTAAGTCAGCTACTGAAAGAGCTACACAAGACTTCAGTTTCTATATGGCACAAGCATTTCTGAAGGGTTTAGGAAAGATCTGACATGATGTAGTGGAAAACCACCAAAACACCTGAAGAAGTTAGAGTTCAGCTGAGGAGCAAGGCACAATTAAAGATTCTGGTAGAGGTCTGCGGGTTTCAATAACTGATTAATGTGTGTTTCTGCAATCTGCCCAGAGACAGATCTCATGCTGTAGCTCCATTTTAAAAACAGAGGACAAGAATATACTGAAAGTCTTACAGGTCTACCATTTGCATAGTGAATATGTCCCTCTCCTGCTTCCCCCTCCCAAACATCATTAGTGAAGTTAAGACTGACAGTGATAGTATTGAGAAGTGCTAGTTCCAGCCAGTTTTTCTCCATAATGGGAAATGAAGTTTTGAAGGTGGAAAGCTTCCAAATTGCTGCAGAACACCACCAGAAATCACCATTGCTTCATTTTTTCTTCCTGCTGAGACTTGTCATCCTTAAAGCTATGGGGAATGTTATTGCACAAGGCTGGCACTGCGAAGGCAAGAAAATTTCAAGACCATGACGGCTGCCACTGACACAATCTGCAAAGCTGTTCATTCAAATATGGATAAGGGTATTCTAGTGCAGGTCCCCTACCCTAAACAGCTTTTCCAGGCTGCTTTAATAAATCTTGTCAACGCTTTTTTGTATTAGCCCCTAATATAAGGAATGAACAGGAATTAACACAGAGAAATGAGCAGCTTGGGGCTGTCTAATTCTAAAGGTGTTGTGTCTTATCCTAAATAGTCTTTTAATGGAAAAAAAAATCATGGTTATGTTAATCTGAAAAGCTCTTTATAACCTTTGAAGAGGGAGAAACAAGATGCAGAGTTGAGTTCTGGTTTGGGACAAACATGTACTTTTCTTTCTCTCCAAAGATTTGAGCATAGCAAAACTGGATGTTTTAGAAGTCTGCAAGGTATCCACTGGGTAACTTTATAACTCTTTCTTAAAGATAGACATGAGCAACTAATTTCTGTATCAATTAGGTTTTTGGAAACTTCTTGTTGCCCAGTCCATATTTTATCCAGGGAAACATAAGTAAATTGCTTTGTTGCTCCTGTTTGCCTACCTCTCCACTGAAGAACTGAGCCATGCTGGGCAAGCATCCTCCAGCCTATCTTGAACAGGCCGAATGAGAGTGGTTTCAGATAAGACACTACTAAAGAACTGAAACTATGCCTAGTATTAAACTCAGTACTTCAAGTAAAAAAAACAAAAGTGAACCTCAGTAGGGCAGCAAGAATGATCAGAGTTTTAGAAATAGTGATGTCTAGAAAAAGACAGAAGAAGAATGCTTTTTTCTTGTTTTTCTCTCTTTTCTAGAAGAAACTTATGAAGTTCTACATGTTAGAATGGAATGATAATTACATATTACTAGCTTTCACTGAGAAACAGATCAGAATAAATGGACTTGTTTTGCAGAAAACAATAATGGGAAAGTTTTTAATTGGTTATCAAAGCACTTGAACAGAATACTAAAGGAACTTCTGGACCCTCACTGTCAGTTTGTCATCTGCCCATGGTCTGCGCACAACCGGTGTCTCAATGCAGGGATTTGACCTAGAGAGAATAATCTTGTTAGATCCTGCACCCCACTTGTATGCAGTGGATGGGCCCTTCCAAAACAGACATAGTGACTAAGGATGGCCTTAAAGGATTTCCTTAAGGAAACAAGTCTAATCACTTGTCCTCTAAACAGCTTAGACCACTTTCTCTCCAACCCATTCTCCCTCACTCTCCTCCGAGCTTTCATTGCTTTAATCCTTCTTTTCCCTGCCTGCCCAGGAAAGAAGAAAGATTGTAAGAACAGCAGGTATCATCTGCAGTCAGAAGTAATGCATGTTAGGGACCAGGACTTCAGAAGATAGCTGCACACTGCCATATGCAGCAGAGGAGGTTCAAGTGTGAAATAAAGCTGTCTCTTCACCAGCATTCACAGCTGAACAAAACAAGTGTGACACATGAAATTACACAACCATGAATTGCCCTTTTCAGATCTGTAGAGCATTCCTACTTCTGTCTTTGAGGCTTTGATAGTTATGTGCCTCCTATCTCCCCACCAGAGACTATGATTTCCCACAAAAAGCAGTGCAAAGGACAGAGGACATGGATGGTTTCCTTTCCTTGGTCAGTTAATACTGAAAGAAAGGGGATGAGGAGATGGTCCTAGCTGGACTTGTAGATGTGTACAAGGGGTGGCAGTTTCTCCTTTCAATAGTGGGTAAGAAATTGCTTAGAAGATTGGAGTTCTCTCTAGTATTTACATTATATATATATATATATATATATATATATATATATAACCTGGTAAAAACCCAGGAATCGTAAACAGGATTGCTCAAATGACTGTACCGAAATTTCTGGGAGCATATTTTCCTGAAGGTTTCCACAGAACAGTCCTATTAGACAAAGACTAGAGCAAAGATTAAAGGCAGCATCGTTCACTATCCTCACTAACTATATCTGTTCTCAAAAGTTACAAGAATGTAAATAATATTAGCAGATCATGCTGCAGTATGGGAGGGAAATGGGATGCATTTTACCTGTTAGTCAGAAATCTATTTCTCTTGGTTCAGTTGCTTAGAATACATTAAAATCACAAGTTACTGTGACAGTATTATAACCACTTAGCCTGATTTTCCCCTAATATTAACTTCTTTCATTAAAAACCTAAAATCAAACCAGAGTTTGCATGGGACTTTCTGTCCTTAAACATACAGGATGAGCCTCTCAAGAGCACAAGTGAAGAACAACATAAGCAAAAGTTCTGAACGTTCAAAACTAACAACAAGCTTGCAAAAAATAGCATTATTGTGCTCTAATGGTGCTTCTCACCATTAGTAAAAGTCTGTGACCACGGTATTATGTTCTGCCTCACCAATCAATTTTTTTATATAAGCCTTTTTGCCATGCAATGGTTAACTGTAAAAGGAAGTGGATTCAACTTCCGGGCATGCATGCCAGAATGCTTAGATGTATTGAACTTCTTACTCCCAAACAAGCAAAATTTATCTGCACATCTTGGCACTCAAAAGCAAGCAAAGACTTTCCATTTGCAAAAAGTAGAGGAGATGTGGAGAGAATTCCTGAGGAAAGACAGTGCAAGAAAACTTTATCAGAGTCTTGGTGAACTGTAGATGAGCTTTCCACACCACAGTGACTCTGGCAATAATTCTAATGTAGCTCTCCAACTCCTCTGAAGACAGAGGGAGCCAGATACAACCTCTTGCCTGATTATGTTCCTGTCTAGGAATCCAGGACTGAAGTCCAGCTGCTGCCCAAGGTGATCTCTTGCCTCAGAGGGATATGCAAACCTGCCCTGTTTATAGGGGCGATCACAGTAGTGCAATCAAGTACTGCTCAGCCGTTTGTAAAGTTGGCTGTTCTGCAGATGCCTTTTGCTTCAATGCCTGTTGCTGCTGTGCTCTGTGGGCAGAATGGGAGGAATGGGGGGGAGAAATGTAAAGCATGCTACTGCTCCTGAGGTCAAAGTGAACAGGTGGTGCTGTTCCACCGTAATATTCTGGTACAGCCAAGTTGCACAATCTAGGAGTCAACAGGCCCACCCGGGGAAATCATTCTGATGTTTATCAGCTGGTCCTGGTCATCATAGTCAACAGATGCCTGTCCCTGGGGTAAAGTGACAATGCAGACAGTCCTGTATCATGGCAGAAACTGATACCCTTGGTGTTATTGACACTAGATGCTTGTTTAGGGCTGCAGATGTGACATTACAAGATCGAATAAAGATCAAGGATTTGAAAGTGGCCAACAACACCCCTTGAGGCAAACAGCACTCTTGGCAAGACTTCCGTCATGTCTCCCAGCTCTGAAATTGGACAGAATTGTTGGCATGATGCACTCATTCAGATCCACACTTTTAGTCATGGCCAACAGAAGAGATGTTGATGACAGATGACAAGTGCCAAGAAACAAGATTGATGCCTTCTCCTGAAAGAGTGAACCAGATAGCTGACGCCTGACAAGACTTTGCAGAAATGGAGATGGCACTCCAGCCTCTGGCCTCTTGCTCCAGCACCAGCCAGTTTCCTTCCCCTGAGAACACTTGCCTTGTCGGCAACACTTCAGAGAAGACAGTAAAACCTACTCTGTGCCTGAGGTTGGTATGCTGATTTCAAAGCTCCAAAGTGCCAGAAGAATTCTCTTAGGATTCCCTAAGGGAAAGATTGTATGTTCTTTCCTTCACTCCAGGGACTCAGGTTTTCTTACTGGAATATCAGGATTAGCATCTTAGTGAAAATGTCTGAATGAGAGCCCTTGCACATTCTGCTACATATGCCCCCTCAGTCTGGTTTTATTCTTGTTTGTGTTCCCTTGATTTCTGGGGAGTAAAGGCTCTTCCTCTGGTGACCTTAGGAAAAGGATAACAATCCAACCCAGCTCAAATGGTGAGTGTCTGGGAAAGCAAGGGACAAGGCCAGATTGGCTAGAGCTGGAGGAACAAGTGTAAAGGTCTAGTGCCATGCAATTCAAATGACCTGTCACAACAAACTTCATTGTTTTGAGATAATTTCAGGATATTCAACATGACCACCTGCTAATGCTATTTATCCTGTCCTTACAAAAGATGCCAAAATTTGGCTCAAATATCTAATGTGTCTACCAAGGTAATTCCTTAATTAATTATATTAAATATGTTTTATAGCTACCCACAATATCTAGAAGTATTTAATATCTAAAGGAAAAACCCACCTTATTCCTCCTTCACTCGCTGGAATAAATCAAATCAATCCCTGTAGCACTGCATCTCCCCTGCTTTAGCTTTCTAACCTGGCCATTGCTTCTCCTGCAGTGCTGTATACCTGGCTTTCATGGGCCATCCCAACACAGCATGAACACTATCACAGAAACATTTGAAAGCAGAGCACTGCATAGCTGAGGATTTGTTTCCTATGACATACATATCGGATTTTGATCACAAAGGAAATCATTTCAGAAAAAGATTGTGAGTTTTCAGTATGTATCTTGGAAGAGCATTTTTGATAATAAAGTTATCGAACACTGTCTCAAGTCTATAAATCATAGTGAAGATGGAAAAGTAAGTGGAGTAACACTTTGGCTGTGACTTCTCCATAAAGCCTTGTGCTGACAAACACAGCTCTGTGCCTGTTTGAGAAATGTACTGACTTGCTGAGATAAAGGAAGACCAAACTGCTGGCTCGTATGAGGGGAAAGGGAGACCTCTGGGACAAACTTCAGGATTTCTCAAAGGTGTCTCTGAAGTAAAGAAAAGGCAAAGGAAGAGTCAGAGAATGAAAGGCCAAGGATGACAGCAGGAGGAGGTTAAAGTATCAAACTTGCTGGATGACCTGGCAGAAGAGGGATTTGAGGTCTTTGAATGGGATGTGGCTATTAAAAATAATAGTTGATACAAAGATGACATGACATCTTGCAGAGGTGAACAGCCAAACTCCATGGGGACAAGTGCTGTCAAAATTTCTGACTGCTTCATATCTTCTAAGCTACAGTGTTGCCAAACCTTATTTCTATCATCATGCAAGGAATTAAACCGCTAGGAGGTGGTTGTGGTTTAACCCTAGCCAGCAGCTAAGTACCACACAGCTGCTCGCTCACTCCCCGTCCCTGGTGAGAGGGGGAGTAGGGTCATAAAACAGTCATAAAACCTGCGGGTTTAGATAAGAACAGTTTAATAATTGAAACAAACAGACAAAATAATAATACTAGTGGCGATTGTGATAATAATGAAAGACAGAGAGAGAAACTAATCTCAGGAAAGACAAGAATGCACAATAAATTGCTCACCTCACGCTGACAGATGCATACCCCAACCCTGAGCAGTGACTGGCACCTCCTGGCCAACTGCCTCCAGTTCATACATTGAGTATGACGTTCAGTAGTATGGAATATCCCTTCAGCAAATTTGAGTCAGCAGTCCTGGCTGTGCTCCTTCCAGTTTGTCCTGCACCTGCTTGATGGAGCAGCATGGGACACTGAAAACTCCTTGAACTAGGGTAAGCACTGCTGAGCAACAACTAAAACATCAGTGTGTTATCAACATTATTCTCATACTAAATTCAAAATGCAACACTGCACCAGGTACTAAGAAGAATATTTTTATATCAGCCAAAACCAAGACACAGGTATTGTGCTGGCAACACTTGGCTGTCTCAGTTCTCCCCTTCCTGAGGGAGCAAAGTGCTTTTATGTCTAAAATTTGGGTTGCTGTCTTCTTGCAGCACCCCTGAGGAAAGCAGTCTACTCCAGTAACTTCACTGTGTTCGTGATATTGTCTCAAATTCTCACTTTTCCTAAATTTGAACTTTTACTGTTAGCAAAGTGCATAATATTTGCACACTTGGTAACACTCATAACCATAAGTACAATGTCCTGCCCATGAAATACCTACAGTCAAACTATTTTCTGGGGGAAAAAAAGCAACTGTACAGTATCCCCCACCAAGATAAATACTTCATGGTAGGAAAGGCAAGAAGCTGTTAATTCTGCAGAGCTCTCATTCAGCTGTGCAATCCCTCTATTCCTCAAGGACCTCCATGAGGAACTTGGTAGGTCCAGGTGCTCAAACAGGACATCAAATTACAGTTTACAGTAGTCAACACTTTAGATTTAATGAAAATACAAAAATGTTCCCAGATCTACCTCCCCATTCCTCACCACATGCATATATACAAGCATACACAATTGGCAAGTGATGTTCTGACATTTTAAAGTTCATAGGGACATTCAGAGAATGAGTAAACAATTGCCCTACACAATTGTCTTTCACAACATAAGTCAGCTGTGCCCTATCCTCAGCTTATGGGCAGGTGCTCTTTGGCAGGGAGCAGTTCAAGGCTGCTCCAACCATCTCAGTTCTCCACAGCAAGACTGGGAACTAAGCTGAGATGATCCCTGCCAAGCACCACCTTTTTGCTCATCCACATCACAGACTGGCATTTGTTCCCATATCACTCTGCTTCATATGAGAGAGGCTCCTTTAGGAAATAGCCTTGTTTGCCCTTCTCAGGTAGTTTCTCATTAGGGGCTGTAGAGAGGGAGCAGGTAGGACAGGGGCAGAAAGGCAACGATGGGGCACTGTGGGATTGGTTCTAGCCAGTCACACACACTCCTGATGCCTGCACTGTCCAAGTGAATTGTGTGCAGGGATTAGATGGACTAGACTAGCTTCGTGCCAGATCCATTAGCTTTTACCTGATAGAAGAAACAGCAGAGAATGGAAGAACTGTTGTCTGAGGGGTAGACCCACGTTAGAGAGGTCTATCAAGGACTATTCCCGTGGGAAGGGACCCCACAGGAAACAGGGGTGGACTCAAAAGCCATTATTCC
>JAWWES010000081.1:90067652-90081904 GCA_035583135.1 Lophotriccus pileatus | reverse complement strand
CTGTAGATGCATAGTGCTTTTACTTAATTAGTATTGTAGTAGATATAGTTGTTTAGTTTTTATTGTGTAGTAATAAACCCTAATATTATTTCTCCCCAATCAGATTTGGTCTTGCCTACACAAACCTTCTCTCAACTTAGAATAACTTAGAGCGATTTGGTTGGGGGGTGTGGTAAAAAAAAAAAAAAAGTCACCTAGACAGACCCACGACACATATATGTGTCAATAAAAATTTTCTCAACTCTGAGGCATCTTTATCTGTAAACAGAAATCCATGTATTAATACAGTGATATTTCCTCTGCACATAAATCCTAACTATTGTAACAACTTTTCTGATGGTACGGTTTTTAATTAAGTTGCAGAGCCGTGTAGCAGGTATGTTTTCTATTCACTGGAGTATGTTATTAAAAATACTTATTTATAATAATATATATGTTTTTTGAAAGCATTTTCCTTTGGGCTTGAAAGTCTAGGCTTCAGGTTGCATGCACCCCGAATTTCCGCAACTACAGGGAAAGAAAGCATATTAAGTTTCTTTCAAGTTAGACATCTGTTCAGAATGTTTTGTGGCCACGAAAAGTCTTAAATCAATTTGGTTATAAAAACAAATATTCTTTGCAGTATTAAAATAAAAGAACAGGGATGATTTATGGCTTGTTTTTAACAGCTGACTTGTCTGAGGAAAGATGGACCATATGGAATGAACTGACTTAAAAATTCACTGACATGATACAGTTACTTATTGATTTTTATAAGCAATAATGACCTGTAAAAGTTCTGCTCTGACTGTAGCTTTAGCACCCTCTTTTAATACTTAAGGAAATCAAGTCTGTTTAGATGACTGTATGATCTTTTACAATAAATGAATAATATGACAAATCATATTTGGTATTATTTTAAATAAATTTATATTTTCTTACACTTTTTTTTCTGCTTACTCCCATTGGGGAAATAGAGTCAGAATTTAGATTTCTAAACATTTTTATTTCTTTCTCCAGTCTCTTATGAGTGAACTAAACATTTGTCCTTGTGTTTCGCTGCAATTCACAGGTTCATATGGACTTCTATGTAAGAAAGGTAGGGGGAATTGCCAGAAATGGAACTGGAGCACACAGAAGCATACAAACAGTGACACAGAAGGGTGCACAAAATATCTTGTTATAAACATTCATTCATCTTTTGAGCTCTCTGCATTTAAGACACTTTGTTTTTCTTATTCATCTCCTTTTCTCTGGTGGCTTGTAAAGGTGCTTCTGTACTTCAGACACCCACCTACACTTTCTGTGCTAGACAGCAGTTCCCACCCCCCCCGAAGTCAAGTTTCCCCTTGGCGTGGAAGTGAAGATAAAAGTGACTGAGTTTCAATTTTGAGGTCACTGTCACTTCCAGAGTGATATTATCTGACACCTCGGATCTATTGTTACTCCAGGCATCAAGCTGCGGTTTCAGCCTTCTTTCCCTCATGGCTCCCAGAGCAGCTTCTTGCTTAGCAAGCAAGCAAGCAAGCAAGCAAGCAGCAGTCCCTGCATACAGGCAGCAGCAGCAGTGCAACAGGCAAAGTTTCTCTTTCCCCCTCTGCAGCATTTGGAAGTCTTTAATGAAATATCAGCATCATAGCCTTACCAACCTGCAGCCCTCTGAGGAGTAGGAGATATAAGCAAAAGTAGCTCAGACCATGAAATTTTTGTTGCTGTGTAACACAGTCAGCTGAGGTTAATAGACACAATCCTTAGAAGTATGTAAGCTTAGAGAGGTACCCAATACCAGCTAAGCACTGCATGGAAAATTTGAAAAAAAAGAAGAAAGACAGCAAACAAACAAAAAACCAAACAAACTAAACCAAAACAAAATCCCTGGTCATGAAGATGGTCTTTTGACTTCTTCTGTGTTTAAAAGGAACTGTTGATTAAATTGGGAGCTAAATGTAGAGTGAGGACAGCTTACAGTTTAACAAGAATGTTATCCAAACATCTTACATGCCTTTTTTGTTTCCTTGATATAGCATATGATAGTTCTTACACACTCTATTCAAAGAAAAGAAGGTAGTTTGAAATTGTTTGAAATAGCTAGCTCTGGCAATCGGGGGACAGAATATATTTTAATCATTTTGTACTTTCAGAGTTTATAAAAGCAGTATGGAAAGAATAAGAAGCAACCAGTGTTGCTTCATGAGGAAATGCTTGTGTTTATGAGAATATTAAGAATGTCTGCCTCTTTTTTCAAATACTATGTGTCATTTAAAAGATCAAAAAGAAAATTACATTGGCTTCCAGCTCCCTGCTAGTTTCCTGCGCACAATCACCTCCCTTCCCGATAGTCTAAAAATAATGGGAAATATTAAAAAATTAGCAAAAGGACACAGATGAGAGGCCAGTTACATTCAAAAAGCTATAGCAACTGGCGATAAAATGGATGTTTTTAGTATGTAGGTGCTTGAAATAATGCTGACTGTAAGACAGATGAAGACTAAAGTCTGTAATTATTTTCCAGAAGTAAAATGGGATTATGTGAGAAATTGATCGCGTGTGGTCTTGAAAATGAAGGTGTGAATTGAGTCTGGCTTCAATGTTCAAACCAGCCCATTGAATGAACACATATTTTCCATCAAGCAGAAGGAGTTTGAGGTGAAAGAAGATTGATATTTCAAAGTTTCTGCTTTGAAACCCCATTCAGGCATGGATTTACTAAGTGGATGAAGAGTCTATAAGCCATGTCATAGCACAATCCAGGACCTTCTGTCCTGGTCACAAAACACAGCTGAGACTGCATGAATCTCTAGCCTCCCACTCCATGTGCATTGCACCTACAGCCACTTCTATGTCTCTACATACATGTGTGCATTTGTGCATGTGAGTCTATAGATGATCATATTGCTAAAGTAAAATCAGTATGTCCCGATAATCTTGGTCTCAGGCTTGCAAAATACTGAGCTCTACTTTCAGTTCTGCAAAACTTCTAAAGGCAATCCTGAATCTGATTGCTTATGCCTGTGGTTAAATGTCTTGACAGCTCAGGTGCCAGATTCTGATGAAGAATACTTCTGTCCAGGTGGCTTGACTTGAAAGCTGCAGATTGAAATGCAGATTACGTTCTGAGTGGGACCCAGACACACGAGGCCATGAACTGCCAACATTTAGGATTTGAAGACAGGTGATGCCAGCCAGCTGAACGGACACTGAGAGACACAGCAAGAGCCAGGAATTGTCAACGTTTTGGATAACAAAGGACATGGAGACCGATCATGGTGGATGGACACAGAGAGGGGTGCAGGAGCAAAAGAATGAGGAGGAAGGAGGAGTCTGTTGCATGGGGAAGACTATAAGGGGATAAAAGCTGAGGGACTCGGAGTTGGGGGCTCCCTGGTGGGATGGTCTTGAGTGTGGCCATGTTACTGTGAGGATAACAAAGTGCTTTGTAGAACTTGACATCTAAGACTCTGTTAAGGTAAACACAGGTACGGAAACGTGGTTGGTCTGCCTGTGAGTGGGGTGTGTAGGGAGCCAAGCAGGACTCCAGTTGGCTCACTGGAGCCGTCTGCTGTGGAGAATCTTCAGTCCCAATAGCTGAAGTCTCTGGTGTTATAAGTGTGACTGCCAGTGAGTCTTGTGAATGGTCAGACTGCGAAGTTTCCTTAACAATTCCTCCACATTTCCTGCAGGAGGGAGCGAAGGAGGAGTAAGGAGGGCACTGACCCCTTGCATCTATGTTGAGTAGTGGAACTTACAGTTCCATTTACAGTTCCATTTTAAAAATAGATGCTGGGCAAGTAAGCAATTAAAATTCAAGAAGGAAAGCAGAACTATCTGGCGCTTGTTCAGTAAGCCTAACTTGTATAAAAATGATCTGCACATAGCTGGTATAAGTCTAAACAGTCAGCAGCATGAGATTATGGAAAACAATTCTTGCCTGGCAAATGTAATTACTTTTAACAAAATTTAAAATCCAGGGAGTGAAGAGAACACAGCACGAATATTTTCTCTGCAGGCTGGGTCATTCAGCTGTGCATGGAATAGGCACCCATAAAACATCTGAACCACTATCTTTGGATCTATCAGTGCAGACAGGTGCAAATAAGTTCAAATTCCAAGCTGGACATATACTAGCTTGGGGCCTCATTCCTATTCAAACAAGCTCATTACAAGATTTGTTAGAGTGACTTGAATGCCATATGGTGACACCTCTTCTAAATCAGAGATGATTCATGCCCCATCAATGATCTCTGATGTGTCTTCACACACCAGGACACCTCCTAGCTCCCCAGCTCTCCTCTGAGGCACTGAGTTCATCAGGAGGAGCAATGAACAATAGCTGTCCTATGACTGGCTCATCATTATCCAGAACTTTCTGGGCTCCACCACCCCCCACCCCGACAATTCTCTTCTGGGTAAATCACTCCCTGTCAATGGCCTGGCAGAAGAAGCACCATTGTTCCATCTAGTGGAGAGCTATTCAGTGTTGATGGCCTTTGATTTCTCTTTCCAAACATAGGCCTTCCCTCTGCCAGATAGGATTTGCTGGTAGGGTTATGCTGGCAAATCTTCCTAACATAAGCACAGTCTGTAGTCCCTGAAGATTTATTGTAGCCCAATTGGTCTAACTTGCATCAATCCTGTGAATATAATAAGTGCACACAATACCAAAGTCTCTCAGAAAACACTCGATACAAAATAGATACACTAATTTACAGTGAAGGTTACAGTTGTAAATAGCATTTGGAGGAAAAGTAAATAACGACATTCATAGTTTGGCACAGACATGTTGCCAATGTGCCACATCCTGATGGGTTGGGGATATGTCTGTGTCAAAGTATGAATTCCGTTTTTGCTTTTTGAGTGCCGTTTACAATTGCAACTGTCCATGTGGATTATTGCATCTATTTTTATAGCCAAGGCTCTGTCTGCGTAGATGTAACAGAGCAATCAACAACACTGACTGGTTCTATTTTTCTGGAACAATAATGTTCCCATGAGCTGAGCTCTTCCATCCTTATGTGCAGGAGAGGAGGGCTGGGGTCTGGCCTTCCCCTCACCTTGAACAACATGGGCAAAAGAGGGATGGAAGCTTATTATGTAGGTCCATTTGCCAGAATGTGGTCTCCCTGCTAAAACCAAGACAAGAGCAGTCAAGCCAAAGATTTAATAGTGATCATGGGGTCAGGTGGCAGGGCACTGCAGAGGGAGACAGCTCTCAACAGCTGGGAAAGCTGGGAAGCCACACAAGTGCATAACCATGGAGACCAACCATCGAGCTGGGGCCACCCTCCTCACTGCTGTTCAAGGAGGGAGAGAAGAAGGCTTATGTACTCTATAGTGCTCCTGGTCCTCTCCTCTTTTTCCCTAGTAAGTTCATGCAGTGCACTTTCATTCAATGTGTACCACAAGCAACTTGAGATCAAAGCTTCATATGGATGAAACAGCTATTAAGTCATTCAGATTAGGTATAAGAACAAAAGTGTTTTACAGTGTGGGTTGTGAAACACTGAAACAGGTTTCCCAGAGATATGGTAGATGTCCCATCCATGGAAATGTTCAAGGTCAGGTTGGATGAGCAACCTGATCTAGTTGAAGATGTCCCTGCTCATTGCAGGTAGGCTGGACTGTATGATCTGTAAAGGTCCTGTAAAGGTCCCTTCCAACCCAAACTATTTTATGATTAGCAAAAGTTGAGTTCTTTGCTTTCCTATATTATATATATAGGAAAGCAAATACATGTGTGTGCATATATATATTTCTGTATTCCTGCCACCCGTATCTTGATAATTGGACTTTCTCAGAAGGATTGCTTGTGGATATAGATCTCACCCAGCTGAGGTCTGAGAAGCTGAGGCACTGTCTCTGGGATGAAGGCAGGGAGTGCAGGGTGCTGCTATCTGATGGCTGGTACCTGCCAGTGCATCTGCATCTGAGGGGATATCTCAGCAGTCCAGGTCTGAGAAACAGAAGTCAGTTTCTCCCCACAGCAACCAGTGCCAGAAGTCTGCTGGGAGTTGAAAGTTTGGATCTCCTCACTAAATACCGGCACCCCGCAAGGAGAGGACAGCTTTTCACTTTGTTACCTTGGAATTTTCTGCGCCAGCCTGCTCTGGTTTTGTCCATCCTCTCCTTAAGCCTTCCCTGCAAACGCCACTTCAGGTACTTACCAAACTCCAGCATCTAACACCACTCGCAAAAGGCCTTGCCGCTTGACTGGGATCTCCTGCTGCTTCCAGTGTAAGTCAGAATTCTATCGGCCAAAGGTTCTGCGAAAAAAAAAAAAATAAAACCCTTACTAGTTACAAAAACTGTCACAGCTATTAGTCGGCTTCCAGGCGAAGCCAGTAAATGCGGTGCTGCGCGAAAGGCACCGGTGATGCCGAAGGAGTTGAACTGCTACCGCGCAAGGCGATGAGTGCAGCGACCCCGGGCAGGGAGGAGGGGAAGCCATGGGGCAGAAGGAAGCCCCCTCTGGAGACATAAACGCTGAGGTGATTGAGGCTGCTCCAGACATCCCGGAGGCGGAGAAGGACCCGCACGACACTTCTCCCTTTCAACTTTTCGGAGCAGCCGTGCTGGGCGGCGGCGCGGGCAGGTGCACCGCACCGCGGCGAGCGGGGTCCCGGCTCTGCCCCCGCCATCCCTCGGCGGAGCGGCGGGCACCACCGGCGGGACGGGCGGGTGCTGATCGCCGCGGTCCCGTCCGGCCGGTCCCGGTGTCCCCGTCCGTGCCCGCCGCCCGCCCCCGGCCCCGGTGCCGCCGGTGCCGCCGCCGCAGCGCCCTCTGCCGCCGGCGGGGGGAGGCGGCGGGCCGGGATCGCGTGCGAGCGGGCAGCCGGCGGCTCGCCCTGTCCCTCGGCCGCCCGCCCGCCACCTGGGATCACGAGGGAAGCGGCGCCCGAGCATCCTCCCCACCCCCGGCGCCCTCCGGCCCGCTCCCGCCGCCCGCTCCCTCACCTCCGCCCTGCGCCGCGGCCGGGGGCTTCTCGTCCTCGCCCGCAGAAACTTTGCACCCCCGGGTCGTGGAGGGGACCGTGGGGTAAGTCGTTGCATCCCGAAAGCTCGCGGTGGGCAGCCGAGGCTTCAGCCCGGGCTGTGCGGTGGAACCGGGGGACCGTAGGCTCCGGCCACCTCGCCCCTAAACCAGCAGCCTGTCCCCTGGGTGTCAGCAGTCCCGCCGGCCGTGTCGGCGGCGGTGGGACAGCAGCCTCGCAGGACGAGCCCCGTTTCTTCCACCCGGGCGCCGGTGATAGTCCGCAGCTCCCAGGCGAGAGCCCCGGGAGATACCGGTGCCCGCCGACCCTCGGATAGGTGATGCCCGAGGGGTGCCTCGCTGTCCCGAGGGCTGAAGCAGAGACGGCGAAGGGCTCTGCCGTGGCACCTTGGCCACATCCTTTCCACAGACGCCTCGAGAGACCTTACGAGGGGAAAACAAGGGAAATAAAGTTTCACATCGCCTCTTTCGAGCCTCAAGTGCACTCGCTTGGCACTGAACGGGTTGGGTTTGCTTTGGGGTAAGCCAGTACTTGCCCTGAAAATAATTTTCAGTGTTTTATAACTTCAGAGGCTACAAATCCTTGTTGTGTTTCAGTTTGACATACGAAAGGGCGAAAAAGCAGTGAGGGAAAGGCGAAGCGTGTGCACAGGCTCCGGTGCTTTATGTGACTTTGCATTACTTTGTTTAATAAACAAGAATTCTGTATGTCTTTAGGTGAAGCTGTAGTTTTACGTATTTCTTAAAGAATAATGCAAGTAGCATAAGTTATATCACATAAAAAACTTTTTTTTCTGAAGAAGGGCACAAATAGTGCTTGTGCGTCATTTAGTGAGCTTCTAGGAGATGGATTACTAAACCAGAACAACAACAACAAAAAGAAACAAAAACTACCAGAAAAACCCAAGAATATGTTTGATGTTTGGTAGCTGGAGATTTCAAAACAGCAACTGAGATTGGATTTGAATAAAACTGAATGATCTGGTTGGGCTCAAGTAATCTGTCGAAAAGAATGTTGATGCATATACGTTTGCAGCAGATAAAATGAAACAGTTCTCTTTTATGAGCCCTAGAGAGTGTTATTAACCAGGGCTAAGACTAAATCATTACATTTAAGTGAGAGACTTAATGACTGACAAGATCAAATCCACTGGCAAGACACTCGGTTAATTTGCAACCAAGAGCAAGAATTTATTTCCTTGAAAAAAAAAGTACCTAAAATATTGTAGATCTTAAAATCCAGAAAGAGTTACCAGTTAAGCTTTTGATAGTGACTTTAATGCCGTTGCTGCTGCCGGCATCTCCTGTGAGAGCCCAGGCTGAGACAGTCCTCACTTTTCACCACTGCATCCACAGCATCCCTGCACCAGTATATGTTTGGGACAACCTGGTTTTTTTTGCCGTAGTTGACCATAGAAGTGCATTTGGGTATTCGTCGATCTCAAGGAGAGGACTGGGATTTTAGGGGCTTTGTTGAGTTAGTGTACGAACACCTCCAGTCTTTAGCTCTGGAAGCACAAGGTTCCGCAGTCCACAGGGTGGAGGTGTACAGAGGGGGACTGTTTGGGGAAGAGTGGTAGGGAACAAACTCTCATATGTGGAAAAGTCAGTTTGTTGTGGTTTCAGGATTTTAATTCCAACTGAGCCATGGAAAGGGGAGTTATGTTATTACCTCAGCTTCCCATCAGTTCAGATTTCTGCCCAGGAATGGTAAGGAGGAAATGCATTGCTAGGCCCTGTTTGCAGTGCAAGGGCTTACAAAAACCAGCCAGCCAGTCTAATATTGATTCATCGGTTTTAATATATAAACGGATTTAAACTCTAGCATGGAGGATTTAGTAGTCAGAAATTATTTTTCCATTAGGCTTTCCTTTCTGTAGGTGTATCAAAAAATACAGTAAAAATGCTTTTGTTACCATCAACTGCCCATACTTAGTTGAACTAGATTGAGAACTTGATATGTAGCTTTTGCTGTCACGTATTTAAGGGGGTTGATGCACTATAAGACCCCACTAAACATTGGGGCTCTGCTGTTGAATTATAAAGGTTCGGTGCCAAATCTTTCCTTAATATTCCTGGTAATTACTGCTGACTCATGCTGACATGTGAGTTCAATTAGTCCCAACTGGAATGTAAAGGATGTGGGAGTGTTTCTTTGTGCCCAGAGACAGCTAGGACAAAGCAGATTTTGGAGGAAAATTTAAGAAATTGCCAAGTTTGGGTAGGAAGTGTCAGCCAGGGCTTTTTTTTTTAACAGTAATGTTTGAATAACCATTGAAGTTATGTCCCGGGGAGGGGGTGAGTTTGGATAACATGGACTTGTCTTCACCATGGAGTAACTGTAGTCCTAACTCAGACATTGCTCCTAATTTGACTCCCGTCCACACACACAAACTCATTGCTGAAGAGTGGTGATGTTTTCAATTTACGTTGGCTTACCCACGAGAAATAAGCTATAGCTCAGATAACCACAATTCATCAGCTGCTAACCCAATCTGCCTGAGCGGCACAAGAGACATTTTGCTCAGTTCTGGCTGCTCCTACTTGAATGGGGTTACCTGGACAGCAGGAAGCGCCTGCCTGCTGCCCTGGTACAAGCAGAGCAAAGACATCGTGAGTTTGACCGTGAGGCAGGCAATAGGATGTTTGCCAACCTGAATGTTCCCACAATTACTGCCCGACTGCCATGTTTGTGACAGCTCACTGGTGCTGGACACTGTCCCCACATGGCCACGGCAAGCAGGACAGGACGACTCTGCAGCAGCCCGGCACTTGTCGGTGCTCAGAATGGGCCACCACTGCAACCACCTGTGAAAAGAAAAAAAATGTCTTTGCCCCAGAAATTAATTTTCTGTCAGCTACCAGCTGATACAAAAAGGTGACTTATGTGTTAGATTATATGTCAGAGGTATATGCTAATATATAGATAAATAAATCCGGCTGTACTTGGCTAGCAGAAGCTGGAGCTGCTGCTTTTGAGAGAAGCTGTTTCGTTGTTGGCCCTCTATGCAAAATGCTTCTAGAAAACCACAGACCAGGGTTTCTACAAACATTTTGAGGTCAAGGCAAAGAATGTGGACATGAGAGCAAATATGCAGCCTAAAGTGTACCAAGTGGTTACTTCTCTTTTTAAGAGGAAGGTGACCATAATGCAGACTTCTAGGTCTGCACAAAGAAAGAAAATTTCAAGGTATTTTGCAAGGAATTTGACTGAGAGTTAGGAACCAGATGAACATTCTGAGACAAAAATGCCTTAGGAATATGTCTCAGTCAGTCCAGATCTCCCACAGTGCTTTTTTGACAGTTATTTTGGATTTAGTTCAACTTACCTTCAGAATCTTGAACTTCAAGCTTTCTATAGCGAGTTCTGTTTGTGTTGTGCTGCTGTCAACACGAAAATATATGCCATAGATAACTGCAGAACTGGAATGAATAAACTTACAGGATTCCGCAAGTGGGGTGGACAAAATTATGCCAACATAACAACGCCAATTAAATGCACCCCAAATACTTATGAACTCCCAAGGTCCCTTAGTGCCAATGTGTGATACAACTATTTCAGCATACACCAGGTAGGACCTGTTCACCCAAGTGCAACCCTCAGGTACGCAGGTGGGCATCTACAATCATGACAAACCCAGTCTGACCTTTTTAAAACCTTTTTCTGAATCTTATCTTTCCCCTCTGATAGGTGCCTTCTGGCATGCAGTGACAGGGCAAGTGCAGGATGATGGTGTAAAATTGTTCAAGGTGGCAGTACTTGGCAGCCTATGTTAGTGGAAGATCTTTAAAATGAGCATCCAGGAACAAAACGTTTTGTCTGTACCTGGATACTTGTTGCATGATGGCTGGACCATACTGTCTGTGGTTTTGCATTAAGGCTGCATCTGCAGGCAACATATTAATAATTTGCATGACGCAATCTATTAAGCTAGGGCTGCAAAACATGGTTTGCAATCATCCATTTGACCTGCCTTGTGACTGCAGTGTTGCCCCGTGCACCAGAGGTATTGCTTTGTATTCAACAGCAATATCTGTGCATGCACCAAATACATTAAATATTTATTCCTTACTCTTAAACTTTATTACTATTGATGCTAAGTCGCGGTCCTTTCGGTAGGTTTTGCTTGCTGAAAACATGTGCTAGCATAAAATAAAATTGTGTCATTTGTTGGGACTGTAGAAAACCACTGTTACTGGACTTCTCTCTCAACTGTAACACTGGAGCTGGGGTGGAGTGAAGTTGAATACATGGCAGTTTTGGGGTCATTGTCTCGCTTTCTTGGGCACTGTTTGCTACATACAGATTCCTGGGAGTCACGATGCTAAGTAGCCTCTTGAACTTTTTCCTTTGCTGAAACTCCAAATATTATGCTCTCACCTCTCACTCAGGGCAGCATTGTTTGGAAAGCAACTCTTCTTGGAGTCCTTGTCTTTCACAGGGATTTGCTTCTCCAAAATGTGTTTTTCAGCTGTCTGAGAACTCTTGATGTACTTGTCAGTTTGAGTCTCCCTCTCCTTGTTCTCAGATGAGGAATCCTTCCACAAAGATTGTCCTTTCTTCTTGTTTCAGGCCATTTATAGAGAAGCAAAATTTGCTGAGGTTGCCTTGTGGGCAAAGGATACAGGCCTTAGAGATTTTTGAGGGGTATATTGAGAAGACTATCATTCGGGTTGGGATCCACAGGGATCTGTCAGAGCTGTTTCCTATTTTATGAACATTCCGAATGAGGGGCCAGAGCATGTGGGCATTTAGCCTGCAGAGGTCACCAATCTGAAACAGGTTTCAGGCACTTTGGAAGAGAAGTCAAATTCAGTGATTTTTGACAGTCACAGCCTCCAAAAAAACCAAGAGGGATATGAGTCTGTAAGGTTTTGTGCAAAGATTTATCTTCAGTCAGCAATAAATCACATCCTCAAATATAGCATGGGGAACGGCTAACGAGAAAAGGATGTGGAAATCTGATGGATCACAAACTAAACATGAGTCAGTAGCATTGCACTGTTGTAAATATGGTGTGTAAAAATGGGAGTGTTTTTTTCTGTGATATATGAGCAATCTTTTAGTCCTGCTCAGCCCAGGTAGGTCCTTAACTTGGACCTCATCTGGGAGGAGGGTACTTGAGAAAAAAATGCAGATAGAATTAAGAGTCCAGAGCGGAGTAAAAGGAATGACCAGATGTCTAGAAAACGTCACCTACAAGAAAAAAAATTGAAAAATTGATTAGTCTAGAGATAAGAAGAGTAAAGGGGAAGAAGTTAAAAATCATTAGAAATATAGGGTTAAATGCAAAGTTAGTTGAACTCAAACTGTTCTTCAAGTTCATGTCAGCTAGGGCAAGAAATTACAATAGAACCATATGTTGTAGTAAGGAAAAATTAGGTTAAAATGCTTAGGAAAAAATTGTTTGATTTTAGTGAAAGCTAAATGCTGCAATAAAATCTCTGAGGTACTCATAGAAACTATACTTCTTCAATAGAAGCAGCTTTGGGGAGTGGTTTAACAGCTGTGTCGTTACAACTGTGATGGCCTAAGCATGTAAAAGACTAGAAAGATGTGTCACTCCTTTATTAAATCAATTGATCTAGCTAGAAAAAACAGACAAGTCTTTCATGCTCACAAGACATTTCTCTGATCTGAAATCTCTTGAATGGTTTTGGTACAGCTGCTTCTGTATGAAGCAGGGAATGATGTTCTGTATGATCTCTTGAGGGTCTTTTCAGCCCTATTTGCAAGGATTAACAAAATCTTTCTGTCTTGGGATAGATGGATGTTGAGGGACTGGGGAGGGAAGGCAGGCTATAAAAGCAGATAAAAGAGCTCTCCCCTACCCTGCAATTGAGGAGATTCTCTAAGATTTTCACTCCATGAAAAATGCCTGTTTATTACTTTTCACTAAATCGGAAAATCTTAAACTACCTTCTCTATTAGTATCTGATGGTCTTGGATGGTAGCAAAGGCTTCATGACCAGTGGCATTGTGACAGGATGTGATGTGATAAAATGTGTGCTTTTTTTTCTTGGAGGCAAATACAATTCTGGGAGTTTTGAAAGCAAGAGGTCAAATTTTCCCCCATGTATTGCTCTAATTATATGAAGTGAAATACTTGCAGTCATGGCTTTCTAATGAAATTTAACATTTTTTTTTTCTAAAAATATGTAATCAAAAATTTAATGAACATATAGAAATATCACTGCTGGGATTCTTAATGAGAATTAATTTTTATCTATTAATTACTTTAGAGTAGTAATTGATATAAATAATATTAGAAGAGAGTGGTACTGAAAGAGTAACTTGCATATGTATTTAAACATTTTATTTTCTCTAAAACAGTAAAAGCATTTACAGTAAAAAGTTCCAGAAGTTGTCAAATAACGAATGAGAAAAGGTAGATATGTCCATAGATCTCAAAACCATAATGGGAACAGATATATTATTTTGCTTACAAAGGAGAAATTCACGTTCCTGGAGAGAAAAACACAGAATCATAGATCACAGAGTGGATTGGGTTGGAAGGGACCTTAAAGATCATCTGGTTCCAACCCCACTGCCATGTCTAGGCACAGTTTCCACTAGATGAGATGCTAAAAGCCCTGTCCAGCTTGGCTTTGAACACTTCCAAGGGTGGGGCCTCCACAGCTTCTCCAGGCAACCTGTTCCAGTGCCTCACCACCCTCACGGTAAAGAATTTCTTGCTAATACCTCACCTAAAACCTACCCTCTGTCAGTTTAAAACAATTATTACCCCTTGTCTTATTACTACATGCCCTTGTAAGAAGTCCCTCTCCAGCTTTCTTGTAGGCCCCCTTTAGATGCTGGAAGGCTGTTATCAGGTCTCCGAGGAGCCTTCTCTCCACCAGGCTGCACAACCCCGACCTTCTCAGACTGCCATCATAGAGGAGATGTTCCAGCCCTTTGATTGTCTTTGTGGCCTCCCTCTAACTCGCTCCAACAGGTCCATGTGCTTCTTATTTTAGGGGCCCCAGGGCTGGACACAGCACTCCAGGTGGGGTCTCACCAGAGCAGAGCAGAGGGGGAGAATCACCTCCCTCGACCTGCTGGCCACGCTGCTTTTGATGCAGCCCAGGACATGGCTGACCTTCTGGGCTGGGAGTGCACACTGTTGGGTCATGTTGACCTTCTCATCCACAGACACCCTGAAGTCCTTCTCCCCAGGGCTGGTCTCAATCCATTCTCTGCCCAGCCTTTATTTGTGCTTGAGATTGCCCCAGACCACATGCAGGACCTTGAACTTGGCCTTGTTGAACTTTATGAGGTTTGCAC
>JAWWES010000081.1:89918633-90065308 GCA_035583135.1 Lophotriccus pileatus | reverse complement strand
ACATTCTCACTCCGCTTTTCTCTGGGTTCAATTTCTCCTGCACAATAACTTTCTTTCATTCTTAAATATGTTATTACAGAGACACTACTACCATATTTGATTGGCTTGGCCTTGGCCAGCAGTGGGTCCATCTTGGAGCTGGCTGGCATTGGCTCTGCCAGACATGGGGGAAGCTTCTGGCAGGTTCTCAGAGAAGCCACCACTGCAGCCTCCCCCCACTACCAAAATCTGGCCACACAAACCCAATACAACCACACTTCTAGTCTGGTCTTGTGGATACAGGATGATAAACAGTCTTATCAAAGACCATCGCTCTAATATTTCAAAAGACCTCCAAACTCTAGACAGTTGAAGTCTGATGAAATGACAAGTATATATTAAAACATAGGTGGTTGGGAGAGTAACAACAGGAATGCCAGTGAACTTACAGGAGGGTTTGGGGGCACCAGCATAGCTTCATAGTTCATAGTTGCATTTGCAACCTTTGGCTCGTTCTGCAACTCAAAGTAACATTTCTAATTCACCCCATCACAGAGATGTATGGATGCTGAAACATATACCTCCTTAGGGTGGAATAGGGGAATGGGGCATCTGTTCACCTGTATTGAGCTCCGTGTTTCCCGCATAAAGCTGATCCCAGAACCTGAACTAGCTGTAGGTTGAAGACAGCTGAACCGAGGCCCTGCTAAACTACACACTCGTGGCAGAAATATTTCATTGTCCTATCTTACTGGGTTTAGTCAGATTTGCTATGGAAATTATGTATATGCTTTCACAATGTCTGCTTTTCTTGTGACCTGTTAGTCAGGTTTCAGCAAACAGAACAGAGGGACAGAGATCTCCAAGATATTAAGTTCCTGAGAGATAAAGTGAAACACGTTATGCTAATATCCCTACTGAGGGCAGGATTGCAATGTGAGATTGACTGTCTTGTTAATCATCAAACAATCCATATGGTTCAGACAATATCCTAAATGCCTCTGCTGCAGCAAAACTTTCCACCACTGCTCACACCTTACTATGGAAAGGGTAGCCCATCGGCTGTGGCAATCCTGTATTTTCCTCAGAAGGTCTGGGGCAAAGACAATGGAGGACCAAAGTCAAACCAGGTAGAGATACCACTCTACTAACTGCGAAGTGTTTTACCAGACTTATGCCAGTATCTTTGTGTGTGTGTTTTATATGTGTTACGGTCTGTATCCTTCCTTAAGTGACACAGCACATGTTAGAAGTTCTAAAAACAGCTGTATTTTTCAAACATTACTTTAAAAATCTCAACAATCCTGCATCTAAGCTTTTTAAAGAAGTTATTTATTTACATCCTCAAAGCTCAAAAAAACTGTCCTTGAACTTAATTTCAGGCTTTCTTATATAAACATATAAAGAAAGGAGGGCTGATGAGACAATTTAGTCCCCTAATGTGAACTTTGTGAAGGAAGAATAGTGATTGAAATTACTGTTCTGCTAAAGATTCCTGAAAGTGTAACTGCATACCCATCCTGTAGCAAGGGGCAGTCATATTCCAAAATCAAGCACTTGCAAATTAGGAAGCCTGGGGGCTAAAGATGAAACGTCAAATCATACATATATAAATTCATAAAATATTTAAAATAATAAAGATCATCAAGTCCAACTGGTAAATTCCTCACCCACGTGGACAGGCACTAAGCTTGATCTCATACTAAAATAGCAGTTGCGTATTTTGTTTTTGTTATCCTCATTCGGCTTGTAGTCCCATCTCTGTACCACACACTGTTCAAATCCTGTGCAAACACAGTGCTTTTGTCACAGACTGCCCTGTGATAATTGTGACTTTAGTATTTAAGTACATCAAAACCACAGCTGAATTAATCTTTATTATACTGCTGAGACATATGGTCTTATTAGTAGACATAAATCTGAAAGACAGATTCTCATTTACTGAATGCCAGGCACTTAGGAGATGATTTTTCAGAAGACGCAGCCTTCGGTGTACACTCATTCAGAGCTCAGTACTGGTTGCCTCCAGCTGCAGTACTGAGTGCTCATCACTTTTAGAACAGACCAAGTCTCCTAGAAAATGAGGACTGGTGCCTCTGATGTCACTGGCTGTAGTCACGTGCCTCACATCACGCAGCCCTCATTCCTACAGCTCCTACATATCCCTGATTCCTTCCCTAAGCTCTCTAAGCAGGGCAGGAGTAGGGCTCTGCGTGCTCAGATTTCTTCTCATAATGCAGGCAGTGAAGGCAAAGGAGCTGCAGGAGACTTGGCAGGGCAGTTGCAGTAAGGAGGTGTTGGGCACCTAATTTCTGCTGAAGACCCCAAATTATGAATGGTAACTTTGAATTCTTAATGATTCAAAAGCAGAGCTCCCCAATAGTTCCTTTCTGGAGTGTTTTGAAGCACAGTGTCTGTCTCCAGGTCTTAGGGATGCTGAAACTCAGGACTACAAGATGTCTGGTTCTGTTCTCTCCCTGCCTTGTCCCGGGCTACTTCAGTCCTTTCCATGGCTGACTCCTTGCTCCCGTGCCTTATATCTGGAGTCCTGTGTTTTCTGTGTGGCAGTGGCTGGAGCAGACAGAACACACCAGGATGGGGAGGAACAGCAAGAGGGAAAGTCTGGTGCTGCCTCTGCTGCTCCAAGGGGAGGCACGTAAAGCGCATGGGGATGCACATGTAGAGTGCAGATGCCTGTAGGAGGAATGAAGGGATGACGTGTGCTCAGCTCAGGCAGAAACTATAGATGACTGTCAGACTACAACAAATCTTCTGAGCACACGCAAACCGAACTTTTTTCAGAAGCTCCCAACATAGCCAAATTTGTACATATTTTCTTTAAAGGAAATTGAAGAGAGATTTTATGTGTGTTTGTCAGACAACATATGATCCCTGGTACTTGCAGAACACCCTCTGTAAATCGAGTGTTTTACGCCTTTTTAGTAGTCTTCTAACAACACTTCATGTTTGAGAATTAACCTTTTTTTTACTGAAGAAAAGATTGAGGCAGAAAAGCAAATTTTAGGGCCAGAAAGAGCCACTTTGATCTTGTTTCAATCTCATGTGTAACTGGACCATCAGACATTCTTAAACAAATTCTGCACAACAGAGGTCCAATAGTTTCCATTAGAAAAAAATTCTTGATGAAAAAAAGTCCAGTGAGGGAGAGTTCTCTACTGTCTTGGATAAATTATTTTGATAGTTATCCTCATTTATTTGTAATTTGAATTTAATTAACCACAAATTCAGTAAATTGGATTTTGCTAGAAATGTTTGTTTCTTGTCACGAAATGTTTGTTTCTTATATAATGTATTTACTTATTGCGCAGAAATTCTCTGTTGCTGTTCTTCATGATAACCCAAACAGTTTGAGTTCCTGGACACTAAGTACGGGGCTCGTGTTCACAACCTTTAATCATTCTTTGCTCCAGTTTCTTTTTTAAGTGAGGCTGCTTCAGCTAGAAACAGTACTGAGTGTTATTTGCAAAGATATACCAAAACTGTTATTGTATTTTCTCCTAAAACATGACCATTCATTAGAAGCAGAAAACTTGGCAGAAATGTACTAATCACTATTAACTTAGTGTCAGAAGTCAGATTTCTGTTCTGTTGATGAGCCATTATGAGTGGAAGTCTTTTTCCAAAACTGCTCTTCTCAAGGTAGAAACTCATAATCCTGCAAAAAAGCCAAGCCACACTCCAGCCCCATCCCCTTCTTACTTTGCAGGTGAAACTGTGTTATGGTGCTGAGGTGTGGTAAGGATGACAACACGACCTCCTCTCGCCCAGGCTGCCTCTTTGAAACCTGTGTGACTTTGAAGCTGTGGTCTGCACAGCCCTTTTTTGTAGTTCAGGCATTGAACACATGGTATGTGATCACATTTGGGCAGGAAATGGTTCATAAAATATAGTGAAAGGAGAGAGATTATTAGATAATGTAATTTGAGCTCCTATAGCTACCAAAGCTACCAAATATTCTTATATTTCAACTGCTTCTATTTAATTTATGCATAACTTCTGTTAGGATAAAGCGCAAATTACAAAAAGACATCTAACCATGGTTTCAAGACAACAGTTTCCATTAAAAGCTTTGTACCTCATCCCAGAGATTAAATGCTCATAATGTTACTGATTAATGTTTTATTTATTCTTTGGATGTGTCTGCCTTCAGCTTTGCTTTCTAAGTGCTTGCTCTGTTTCAGGTTAAAATAATTCATCAGTCATATATTCCCCTGAAAGTACCTCGCTTTACTCAAGTCACCTAAATCTTTTTTTCTACGCAAGGCAAATTCTTCAGCCTGCAAGTATTTATTTTAGCTTCTTTCTTCACCCTTTCCAATTTCTAACATTATTTGAAAAACACTTGGATGGGAACTGTACACACTGTTCCAGCATCAGTCTCATCATATCTGTAAACAGAGGTAAAATCACTTTACTTAGGTCGGCAACTGCATTAGCTGTCTGTGCAGCAGCTCCTCCCTGGCAGCTCAGGCTATGGATTGTATTAATTTTTCACTTTGATCCCTAATTCCTTTCAAGAATCACTAGCATTTCAGGATGCAGTCCCTATCCAGTAGCAATGACTTTCATTCCCCATTCTGAGATGCAAGTGTTTGCATTTTTTTTTTAATCTGTCACTTGACAGATTATATACCTGTTTAAACTGTGCAATGTAATACTTCATTGTGGCTTTTAAAAGCAGAATGTTGTACTGCTAACTTAAATTATTTACTAATACAAGTGAATTCCTATGTCAGCTAGAGGTGATAATCTCCCAGTGAGCTAGTTTCACTCCAAAGAGCATGATATTCCATAGAATTCTGCTAAGTGATGTCATTAATTTTTCTTATCAACTTTTCTGGTATTTTGCTTGGGATGGATGTCAGTCTTAGCTGGATAGTTATTAATTTTCCCTTCTCTGAAGATTATCATATAGAAGCTGTCTTTCAGTCCTTTGGCTTTCCCCAGTGTTCAGAAATTAATTGCAACTTAATGTCAGCAGTGATTAAAAGCATCTGACAGAAGTGAATGATTATGGCCCACATCTGCCCTTTCCTCCTCCTGAAGTTCCTCAGGCTTGTAAGCCCCCTTTCCTGCTGCTGGAATGGTGGAAGGTTGCTGCTTCGGTTTTGTCTTCATCCTGTCTCAAACACATGGAGACAATGTGAGAACTCGCAAGTGTTAAAGGGAGAAAGAGAATGAAAGGAGCACAGTTGTTCTGAGCAGCTGAGTGCCGTCCACCCAACTTCTTCCTGTTTCTCATTCACACGTGAGACCAGTGGGCTGGCAGGGGAAGGAGCCCCCAGCCTCCTCCAGTGGTGGAGATGGGCTGTCTTGTCCTACTGGTGGAGAGCAGAGCTCACAGGTGATCGGAAAAAGTGTCCAGATAGGACAGTGAATACATGCTCTTCTCCAGTTTTTAAAATACCTGTTTTCTTGGCTTATGGATCTGTGCAGCTCAACAAATTCAAGTGCTGTTTTCAGACGTATGTTTAGGACCATTTGCCATGAACCTACTGACTTTGCATTCTCAGACTCATTTTAACTGCGTGCCACTGTTGGCGTTAGTGGTGGTGGCAGAAGCACCTCTTGGCTGTATGTGTATCTAGGACGTTGGTGTTCAGTAGCTGGGGCAGTGCTTCATACCATGTTGCTGTGGTAACCCCTTGTCCTAATTCTGTAGAAAGCTCCTGTCGAAAGCCAGAAGAGTGCATGGTTTATTCTTGTTTGATGGGAGTTCATGATTCCCCTTCTTTTCAGACACTAGAAAGAAATCTATTGATTTATCCTCTTACCTTTTAAGCAGTTCTAACATAGAGTCATCTCCACCCAATAAGAACTGTACACACATTGCTTAGAATTATTTTCTTTATAGTATTCTTTTTTGTCTTTAGTGATGCAACTTGTGAATTTTCCTTTGGGTCTTTATCTTTCCTAACCAGCATTTTGCACATCATAAATTCTAGCTCATATTTTTGCTATTTATTTCCTGGTTTTCAGTTTGAGTACTGAGGTCTTTGTATTTATTTCTATTTGCTGTCACATATTAATAAACTCACCCAGAATGGGGTTTAAAACAAAGTGGCCCTTTTGGGAAATCAAATGAACTCTTAATTGTCAGTTTTCAGTTGAATTATGCTTTCCAAGCCTTTCCCCTCCTTTTAATTTTGCTCATGAAGGCAAGAGAAGGGAAGTCTAGCATGTGACACTGTTTTGAAACAAGAACTATGAGTCATAGATTGATATTATGGACAGGAAGGACTCAGAACACAAAAGTATTATAATATTGTGTCGAGTTTGCGTGGCAAGGTTTTGGGAGTGGGGGTCTACAGGGGTGGCTTCTGTGAGAAGCTTCCAGAAGCTTTCCCTGTGTCTGACAGGTCCAAGACAGACCTAGTGGTGGCCAAGGCCCAGCCCTTCAGCAACGATGGCAGCACCTCTGTCATAATGTATTTAAGAAGGGGGGAAAAAATCTGCACAGCTGCAACTGCAGTCGGAGAGAAGAATTGAGAATATGTGAGAGTAACAGCCCTGCAGACACCCAGGCCAGTGAAGAGGGAGGGACAGGAGATGTTCCAGGTGCTGGGGCAGAGATTCCCCTGCAGCCCACGTTGAAGACCATGGTGAGGCAGGCTGTGCCCCTGCAGCCTTTGGAGGATTCCACTCTGGAGGAGTTGAAGGAGGCTGTGACACCATGGGAAGACTTCACTGGAGCTGGCTTCTAACAGGACCTGTGAAGAGAGGTGCCCACGTTGGAGCAGGTTTGTTGGCAGGACTTGTGATCCTGCAGAGTGCCCATATTGGAGCAGCCTGTTCCTGAAGGACTGTACCCCAAGGGAGGGACCCGGGCTGGAGCAATCCATGGAGAACTGCAGCCCGTGGGAAGGACTCATTCTGGAGAAGTTCATGAGAGGAAGAAGGCGGAGACAGTGCAATGAACTGACCACAGCCCCTATTCCCCTCCCCCTCTGCTGCTCCAAAGGGCGGAGGTAGAGAAAATAGAGACTTGAGCCTAGGAAGAAGGGAGGAGTGGGGGGAAGGTATTTTTGAGATTTGGATTTATTTCTCATTACCCTGCTCTGATTTGGTTGGTAAGAAATTAAACTAATTTCCCCAAGCTGACTCTGTTTTGCCTATGAAGGTAACTGGTGGGTGATCTCTGCCTGTCCTGATGTCAACCCACAAGTCTTCTGCTATATTTTCTCTCCCTTGTGCTGCTGAGGAGGGAAGTGATAGAGTGGCTTTGGTGGGTACCTGGCATCCAGACAGTCTCAATCCACCAAAAATATAACGAAAATACCTTTTAATGTAAGGTCTCACAAGGAACAGAAGCAATTGTTTTGGCATCTTCACACCATTTTAGCTTCCCACTGAAATAAGACATACATGAGGGTAGATGTAATCTTAAAAATTGTCAGACTATTAAAAAAAAAAAGGAGCTAGCAGATTAGACTAGCAAAGTCTTTGGGATAAAACTTTCTTAATCTGGAGCAATATTTACTGCACTGTGTCATATCTGTCATTGACTTCAGAGAGGAGGTTCACCAATCTGATGTCACATGAAATCATTTCAGTAATAGTGAAAAAAATAGTTTTGTTTATTTCTGGAAGAACTTTATTTCTGGCAGTGCACCAATTGGACAATGACTGATGTTTCTACCATAAGCTACAATTGAGAGAAGGCAACTTGTCTGATCTCTATATTATGCATCATTTCAGAACGAATTCTCAAGGAAAGAACCATTAACAGCTGTGGTTAGTTGTGTAATGGAGTAAAAATGGAACGTAGATTTAAATGATTTTGATGTGGTAACCTGATAGCTATTTGTTGACACAATAATTAAATGTGTAGATATGGAAATAGTGTAGGGAAATACAGTAGACCTTAGTTATCTCAATTAAGAGAAGGATTCTGTCCTGCTGACGATTAGTAAAGAACTGAAAGGTTGGGGGAAGAAACTGAGTAAACAGAATGTGCTGAAAGGAAAATGACTCCTCAGGAGGGAAACTAACTGCAGAGTTCATCAACTATCAGTTTGGAGACAGTTGGATTTTTACTGTGAAATTTCATGTTAAACCAGATGTGTACCTATAAAGTTTGTTTCACAAAAAACATTCTAAGTTGAAAAGGAAGCACAAGGATCAAGTCCACTTTTTAAGTGAATGGGCCATACAGGGATCAAACCTATGACCCTGGTGATATTAGCACCACGCTCTGACCAGCTGAGCCAATCTCAAGGTCTGTTGCCTGTGCCATCAACACAAAAGAGGACACAATTCTCACATAGCAAAAAATAAACTGGAGATTAATTGTATGAGTAGGATGGCTAGGCACCTAAGCACATTTCCTCCATAAACTGTGCATTTATCTGTTGGAAATTATACATGAAGATGGACTCTGTATATTAGATGACTACAGGATGACTATGAGCCATGAATTTGATAATGGCTGTGGAAATGGAAAATGTAGGCACACAAATATCAAGTGAGATAATTCCCATAAAGAATAAATGATTTGTCAATAACTAATATAATATATTTAATATACTGTGTATGATTCTGTTTATCCATGTTTTAGACAGGTTGACTGAAATGAGAAAACAAAGACTCCTAAGATGATAGGAAGAATAAAGAGTTTGTAACATGAGAGGGAAATAAAAGAGTTTGGGTTGTCCCAGAATAGAAAAACGAAGGCTGACTGAAGATATGACTGATATTTAAAAATATGCCAATGAGTAAACACAATGGAGGAGGAAGAGCTATTTAAACTAAAAGACAATGTTGGCAGAAGAACAAATGGGCATAAAATGACCATGAACAAATTTAAGCTGGAAGGCAAAAGGTTTCTAGTTATCAGAAAGCTGTCTTTCAATGAAAAAGAAGGCTCTTCTAAACAGTTTTTAAATCAAGTTCAGTAAGTCTATGATTTGCGTTACATGACAGATCCATCGTCAGCAGCATGGGATTGATTCAGTGACATAGAAGTTCCCCATAATTTTACATCTTATGCTCTTGAGATACACTAACCTCTCCAGCAGCATGAATCCACTGTTGAACAGCACTCAGCACGACTAAAATATTCTTTCAGATGGAAAAGCAAGAGATTTCGATATTCAGCTAATCTCCAGAAGATTTAAACAGACTAAATGCAAAGATTTGTTCCTGAGTTTGCAATGTCTCTAAATCTAACATGCTCAAATAGATCAGTAATAAGACTAACTTTTGTCTGAAAATTGTCACCTCCATCAGCACTGTTTTGGGTCCTAGTGCTAACCACAAGAGTGTGTGTCACATCTTGAGCTGCTGACAGATGTATTTCCAGTCTTTAAAAGTGAGGATCTGAGAGCCTGGAAAAATGTTGATTTGAATAATTGCATCCTATTACTTACAATGTCAGTAATGGAGAGAAAATCCCAGTGTATTTTAAAAGCTGTGAAATTGTCCCTGCAGATGACGGGTAGTATTATTCATTCTTATTTGTTTAGCTGAATTTAAAAATGAGCCTGAAAGGGGAAAAAAGCTTGGACATCCAGTAAGCAGGATGTATTTTATACCAATTTTATATCATATGTAGTATGCTTAATTTAAAAAAATGAAAATTGAACATAAACATCAATATTCTAATATTATTAGGGTAGGAAATTGGAATTAGCCTTAAGCTTCTATCTTAACTAATGCCACCATGCTTCTTAGTGTTGTTGAATGTGACACTCAAGGAACAAACATTTCCCTCGGTTGAATTTTCATGGTCCTGTAATTTTATCCAGCATTATGAAACACAGAAACCTCTAAACTAAGAAACCTGTTTCTTTTGTTTTTCAGTGTCAGAACAATGATTCCTCCAGGGGAATGCCTATATGCTGGGAGAAAAAGGAGGAAACCCATTCAGAAACAGTTAAGTATCATATTCATCAGGGGCATCTCCCTCCAATTGTATGTGCTAGAAATGAGGTAGAGGAAGGGTTCCCTTCCTCCTATGGTCTTCTGATGCAGGATGGACCTAATCTCTTTCTCTCCAGTGATAAACCCTTGTTTGGGAGGCTAGCTCTTCATGGTTAAGACTGTCACCAGAAAGGATGCCAACCATCCTCACCCATCAGTGGGTATGCCAAGAGGAGGCCAGTGTTGATTGTTGTTGTTGGTTGTGTGTTGCAGAACACACTGCTGTGAGGAGTGCAGAGGGAGTGCTTTTTCGTAGGCAGAAGATACTGGTGGAATAAAGGTCAGCTGGGCAGTGGGCTGGAGAGGTGGCTGCCACCTCTGTGTTTCTATGCCCCCTGCAGCCCATCCAAGGAGCTTTCTAAGAAGCCATGTGTCGAGTGGCACCAGTGTGCTGGCACTGTGCTCCCCCCTTCCCCCTTCCTTGGCTTAGCCTTGCTTAGGGCATCGCTAGGTTCAACATGTGCGAGCCCAGAAAGTGGGTCAGTTCAACCAACTGAAAGAGCAGACTGGTGATTCACTTTTTGCATAAAGAACGCATAATTTTCAAACCACTATTTACTATGGGATCACTTTCATGTGGAAAAAAAATGGGAGAGAGGAATCGCACATGTGAAAGCAAAGCAGAAGAAGAAAAAATGCAATGGGAATTTGTTACTACAAGATGCTTGAAATGGGAGGGGGAAAAGGTTGCTATCACTCAAATGTAAAATGATTTCCAGATGCCATAAACCACTCTGTGAAATGAAGCTTTCAATATAATCATCGCACATATTCTGTGTTACACTTGATTGTCTGATTATCAAACACACATTTTTACAGTGTTAAAATTATGAACTGGCACTGGTGCCCTTCACAGACAATTTAAGGATGAGAAGGCAACTAAAATAGATGTTCCTATTTTCAGTTGTTCAGAACTTCTAAAAATAATCCACTTGGCTTAAAATTGCATATATTGGTCTAGAGTCAAAGGGGAGTTTCTTTGAATGTTTTAATGACATCTGTTGATATTGTTTGAATTTTGGGCAGTATTTGCTCATGAACCACTTCTTCTTCCCACTTAAAAAATATTTCTTTTATTGCAAAATATATAATGGGTGACAATTTCAATAGACAATGATAATGACATAAGAAAATTGTTCTTCCTGCAAAAATCCTGAGTGTTGAATCCAAAATGTATGTAAGATTTCTGCACTACTCTTAAAGTATGGATGCGGATATTTAATTTTATAACAACTGCATGAGGTGTGGAAGCACTCCGGTATGTGAAATTACCTCTGTGAAAACTGTTTATGGATTGTCACTTTCGTAAGGAAGGAAAGTTGCAATTGCTTTGATAAACATTAAGATTTATGTTTAGAGTTTACATGCTAGCTAGAACTTCTCTCAAAGATGACTTCTAGATAAATGCAATGGCTAAGAAAACTACCTGCTAACAAATGACGGAAATGACCTCATTAGCCTTTTTTGAAGTTCTGACTTCAATAAACTCAGAAGCAAATTCTCACTCTCTTTGACAGAACCAAATTTCTGTCTTGGGAACCACTGCAAGTAATGCTACCTTGAAAATAGCTTTGCTATGACATTACAGTGCAGGTACCAGAGCATGAGCTTGTCAAGCTAGGACACAGACAATTTTGATTAAGAAACATGGTTTTGATTAAAACAAAGGAAAATATTTGCATTATTAGAATACTGAGCTCCCACATTGGAAACAGCAGTTCTATTTTCTGTGGTTACTTACCGCTTGCTGAAGATGATTTCTCGGTTCCTAACAACACTGGTCTCTTCCTCAAACCTTATCTGTTTGTGGGCTTAGTCTCTGGTAAGCTTTTCCTGTGCTTATTCCCTCCCTCAGGGACTTACTCTCATCTAAAGAGGCTCTGAATGCCCTGGACAGACTGGCAGAAAGAGCTCCTTTCACAGTCTTGTGTCCTTCAGTCCTACTGGGTTTAATGACATTTCAGGGCTCCAAGATATCCTTACTGTTACGCTGCCTTGAATAATTTATCTTGAGTTTAGAAGGGTAGAGGAAGCCTACTAGTTGAGGAGCATATTTAACCATGATTTTGGTCCATGTCATACAATATTTGTTATAGCTTTTTTCTCCTGTTTGATTTCATAGCATAGCACATTCTCCTCAGCCTTGTTCTACTTTCCACCTATCATTCTAATAATGAATCAAAGTAGATATTGCCACCTGTTTTGGGATGAGTATTGTTCAGTTGTAAAACCTAATTTTTACAGGAACAAAAGTGGATGGATATTCTTTGGCTAGTCCTAGTGATAATTCCTCTCTTTTCAATGTGAATAATCTCTAGATTTTAACTTTCTCTTAACAAAGGAATAAGTGAGCTCAGGTGCCTCAGTCTGAGCAGGATACTTGGATTTCAGTAGGGATTCATGGGTTAGTCCTTTCAAAGGTCAAGATTTAAAAGACAGAGGTATAGCTTTCCCCTATGCAGAACAACTGGGATGTTTATAGTTACCCATACTCAGTGCATCCCAGGAGGCTGACTCTCTAACTCTACATCAGCTTTTTATAATCAATTTAGGTGGTGATCCTGCAGCTGTTTTTTAATCCAGGATATCACAGAATGATATTATTCATTATCTTCGTTAATATTTGTCAGGCACAGAAATTCTTTTCTGAGGTACTTTTACATAACAGTGATAAAAATGTATGAAGAAGCTCCATGACAGAATGCAGAGACTCACAAGACTGTGGAAAAATGCATGGAAAATTTGTTTTACTGTGAGGAACTAATACATTTCTCTTCTCCAGACAGAACTAGCAGAATTATCTTCATTGGGTTGCCGTTCTTCAGACAGTACCTTAGGTTCAAGTTCTACTTTTACACATGCAAATAAATTAAAAAACCCTAACTGGTCTCCTTTTGTCCCAGAAAACTTCCAAATGAACCCCATTAGATGTGGTCTATACTAAGGAATTTTGGCTTTTATGGACACAGTTTGAACACCTGGAGCTCAGACTGATTGAAAAATTTTCCATCAGATATGCTTTTCAGCCAGACAGCCGGCATTTTGACTAAAGGAAACATTCCCTACCGAGTGTTTATTTCCTGTGGAAATCTAACATTTTACTGGTAATTCAAGCATCTGGAAATTAAAGAGATCTTGTTTTTTAACCTCAAGTTAAAATCACTGTCCTGAAATTAATACTTAGAAATGCTAAGGCAGTGCTTCAGCACAGTTACCATTTGGGAACTTCGGCCACATCTTCATCTCAAATCCTGGCACATTGTAAACCCCTCTCTCTCCACAAAACCTTTCTTGCAATATTTTATGGCTCTTTAAAGGCAAGCTACAGCTGCCCAAGCTCTGAATGTGTCTATAACTGGTCCATACTGCCCACTTCAGTCAGAACCGTACCTATGACAGGGTAAACAGAGATCTTGGGCGGTGCAGCTCTCTCCAGCTTCCTAATTCTCATTTTAAGGCCCTCTGTGGCATAGCCCTTCCTCTTACTTGGTATCACACTATCCCACCTCTCATCTAGTCTGCCACTGTGGCATCTTCTTGACCATTAGTTCTGCTTTTGCCTTTCCTTGCTGTGAAGAAGCAGAAGAGATAGAAGGTGGAAAAGGGCCCCCTTTACCTCAAACAGCTTTCTCTGTTTCAGTCCTTTTCGTTCGTAGAAGACGGTGACCACCTGCCCATATACAGCTGGCACTGGAGCTCAGCTCTGCCAGGATTTCTATGCAATGTCCAAGCACAGCTCAGTGGCTGTGGGTGTTGGTCAGTATGTTCATAATCACCACCTTGCTGTTACTTTGCATTTAGCCAATCTGTTGCATCCCTTGGTCTCTCTCTTCCCTTTCTCTTCTTACTAAAAGCATGCTGTCATAACAATTGTTAGATTTTTCTCAGTTCAGGTCATATGCAGGTTTAACACTTAGGCATACTTTAAAAAACTTATTCAGAGCAAACTTCTCGTTAGCAGGGTAGGGCTGACAGAGCTGCAGTTGCAGGAAATTCCTCTGCGAGCTCACCAAACTGGTTTACACTAGTGGCGGTCTGTGTGTCATGGGCACACTGAATCATTAATGCGCAAATGGCTCAGTGCCTGGTGTACCACCGAAACAGAAAATGTCCTCTGCACCAGCTGCCACACTCGGCTGCCACCACACGGGGACTGGCAGTGCGTGTTCTGTGCAGGTACTTGTCACTGCAGAGCAGAATTTGGGCAGTTTAACAACGCAAAGAAGGGAAAGCCAGCTTTGTTGTTTTAATTACATGTGCTCCTCTACTGCAGTAGGGTTGTATGGAAAGCAGAGTAAATGAGGTATTGGAGTGAGTGCTACGTCTCTGTTTACAGTTTTACAATCCCGAGTTTAACACAAACACGTGCACCATCTACTTTCAGCCCAAAATAAGGGCCAGAACTTCCATTTGCCTCAAAGCAGCCCACTGAAGAATTTTCCTGCCTGGCCCTTTCTGTTTATGGCTAGCTAAGCTAAATTAGCCTTTCCATGGAACTCACTGCATTGTTTTAAATTTCATCCACTTGGCACCTAATTATCATTTACATCAAACCCCTGTTTGTTTGGATTCACTCCCTTACTGAATCATTTCCTTGAGTTTTCAGGAAGACTTTGTCCTGAACTTTCTCCCGTGGTCTTTTTACACCATTCCCTGCAGTCTCCAGAAAACTATTTCTTTCAGGCAGTACAAAGGCAGCCCACCTAATTGCCTCAAACCATTCCTATCTGGCATAAAGCAGTCACTATTTTATGTGGTAAATAGGCTTGAACAACTTCTATCCCAGGTTACTCTTGAAAATTTTTACCTTTAAAACTCATCTGTTTAATTTTCCTTATTAAAATTATTTTTTTCTGTCCTAAATTGCTTCCTTGCTTCTGCTGGTTTGTCAGATCTAAAATTAGCAAAAACTTATGCTCTTTAGCTTCTGCTCAGCTGTAGGCTGTATTCCCACAATATTGCTGCTCTCACAGGTCAGACATTCTGGTGTCATAGGGTGGCTGAGCTTTAGGGTATACTGAAAAAAATAGGTAGCTCAGAAAAAGTAAAAAACCCTATTCGTTCTTTGTTGATTACTTTATTTGTTGCATATTTGCTTTCTAGTAGTGAAACTGTTCATTGATCCAAATCAACAAAGTCTTCTCCATGTCTTTGAGAGCAACTCATTAAGTTATTGAAGAGCCACATTTCAGTGTTAGCAATTTTGTATGAAAAACCAGAAATTAGCTATATATTCACTGACACCTACCTCAAATATTTTTTTTTCATTTACTCTGTCCATTGGTGTTGTCCTCTTAAAATGAAGTGAGACTCTAAAAGTAGCAATAAATTTTTCATGACTAATTTACTTTAAGAGGTTTTCAATTAGCAGCAATCACAAGTACAAAACATTGATTTTTGTTTGAGTAGTTACACAATTTACTAATAGGGACAGGTTTTTTAGAATCTTGGTTATGATAAATTAATACTTTTGTAATTTAACGCATTAACCACTTTGTGAAATACTAATGCTCAAAATGAAACTTACGATTGAAGAATGCGGTAAATGTGTGAAGGATGGAAATGTAATAGTAAAGAGCAACAAATAGTTAGTTTGACTCTCATACTCCACTGGAGTGCCACTTTATATGTTCTGTGAGAACATCAGTGGACAGTCTAAAATTGAGGTTCCTAATTTGTGATGTATTTCATCTTAATGAATTTTCACAACAGCTTTTCTAAGTTATCTAGTAGTGTACATTGTATGGGAGGAACACTAAATGGGGATGGACTGGAAGTGCTTGGCCTAGGAAGTGAGTAACATAAATCTTAATGTTTTGCAAGGAATATCAATGTTCTTAAAAGAGAAAGCAAATTCTTATCTTTGTTATTTCTGATGTAGGAAAGTAAATGTGAGAATGTACACAGGATTGTGTACCTTGTCTCCCATACATTTTAAAATCATGTCTAAAGACAGGCACTTTTCTTAATTATCTCCTGACCCACAGGTTAAGTTTGAGTCATTAAATGGAGGGAACTAAGATGCTTTGGATGAATACAGTAGGTATTGAATGGGTTCATGCATTAGTCACGGCAATTTTCCTCTGCTGGTCTGCCCCTTATTTGTACAACATAGAAGAGAAATTGTTTTTCCTGGTATTGACTAGAAAAGGAAGATAGTACCCACTCCCCTAAGGTGAGAGAGTCCTGAGCAAGAGATACCATGTGTGTTTCACTGGGCAGATGTGAAAAGAGAAGCCAATGTCCATGTCTTTGCACCACGGCAAATGCAGAATGGTAAATCTCTTTTAGACAGGAGGTAGAAACTTTAAAAGATCTCCACAGAAGCTAAGTGAAGTATTCCTGTTATCAACTAATTGCATACAACATCTCAGTCTCTGGTTGCACTACCTGGAAGTAAAACAGGTAATCGAAAATGTGTTCTCCACCACAGAAGGCCTGCAGTCGGGAACGAAAAATCGAATCCTTCGAAGAGACACAGGGACCGTCTGAACGCAGAACTGGACCATCTGGCCAGTCTCTTGCCTTTTCCACCCGACATCGTATCAAAGCTGGACAAACTTTCCGTCTTGCGCCTTAGCGTCAGCTATCTCCGAGTCAAAAGTTTCTTTCAAGGTAGGTTTCCTTAAGAAATCAACTTCCCATTAAAAGTATCTCTCTAATTTATTCTTGCTTTGTACTAAGCCTGAGTAAAAGTGGCAAGTAGTATTATATTGACAAAGGCATGGCAAAAAATCTGTTGTTGAATTTATTCTGTGCATGGGATGTTGTGTTGGAAGTTTTGTGCATTTTTGCCTGTGCCGTTTGTGTGTTTTTCATGAAAAAATGGGTTAACGCCCATCTTTTCTCAGTAGGCTTTAGGAAATGGAAAACCACAATTTTAAAAACACTAAATTGGCCAAGAAGCTTGGGACAGATGTAATACCTGTAGATACTTTGAAGCTGTCAATGACGCATTTTCAAAATGCCTGTTTAAGTACTATGTGAAAGTCAAGCAACTCCTGTATTGCCTATGTTTGCTGTATGCCAGGAGGAAATGGGCTTGCTTGAAAAGCCAAAATGATCACTGTCTTTTAGGATAAGAAAGGTTCAAAGTTTAAAGTGTTGATTAAAGCTGTACGAGGTTATGCTTTGGTTTTGTAGCTGTCTAGCGCACGACACAATGAAAGCCAAATGTGCATTTTCAGATGCACATAAAAAGAATTCTTCCAAATTTGAAGACAGTTTGACTTTCTTCTGTTGTTGAAGAGTTCACAAGAGCAAAATCCAGATTAGGGATTTGACCATGAAAATTTACTCTAGAATTGTTTTTTAAAACAGAAAAAAATGTCCCTTTGAAGGAGTATAGTTGACCAAAACTTATAGGTGGACTGCAGAGATAAATGGAGGTCTTTTTTTATGGACATTATTTTTCCTTTGCTACTCTTTGCTACTTCTTTCCTGTTACTATGCCTTATTATGGACAGTGTATATATATTTTTTAGCTTTGCCTGGAGAATAATATCTATTAGTTGTTTTCTTGCTTCTAAAATATATTTTATTATAAAAGAAATGCCAGGTTGAAGAGACTTTGGCAGGCTGCAGGGTATTTTACAAGCTGACATCGTTGCAGGATCTGACATTGATAGCAGGAGCCTCCCATGTCAACTGTGGCAGCTGGTTGCCCAGCCTCCAGCATTCTGCAGTTTACAGAGTGCCTCTCTTTCCCTTTGAGCACATACCTGAGTGTTATGGTCCCTTCCTCTGAGCTTTACTTTCGTTTCTCTTGGATTCACAAGCAATAATATGTCTTCATCTGCATTTACTACTCTTCTTCCACAGTTTCTCAGATCCGTTGTCTCCTTCTTTTAAAGGGATGAGATAAAAGGAAAACAAGTAAAGCCGGACTTCATTATGCTGAAATGTTCCGTGCTCCATGTTTTGCGAGATTTCATTTAATTTAATCCCCAAATTACCTAATTGAACACATCGTTTGTGTTCCCTTCATTTTTATTTTTAAATGTTTACATCACAAAACTAAGGTTACAGTTAGCATTGTTTATAGTAAAGGAAGGAAACTACATGCCATTTTAAGACGAGAGCAGGCCGGAGTTTTAGACGGGTGAAGTGGAGAAGAGGTGAGCTGTGGAAACAGAGCTGCATGAGGAAGGGTTGCTAATGTTTGGGTAAGGGCAGAAGCTGCCGCGTCCTTCGTGGGCATCACGATCTTCCTTGAAGTTTTGGAGAAATACGGCAAAGTCTGTTTTTTTAAGCAAAAACTTTGGTAGGAGGTCACCTAAAAAAGCAAACAAAAAATATCCACCCCAGTGTTTCAATCTTTGTTGTGATGAAAGAGGATAGAAGAGCAGAAATAGTTTGTTTGTGGCTTTCTAAATCAAAGGATGGAACTTTGGGAGCTGTCATAAACACTGAGGACAGAGAACAGACCAGTGGCATACAGAGATATTATAAAATTGGATAAAAAAACATTTCTGGAAAAATAGCCTAGTAAATCTGCACTAATTCACTCAGGGAAAATTAATACAAAGGAACTGGTATTCAATAGAAATGAGAAACCTGGAAAAGAGAACATAAAAACAATAATCGAAGGGGGACAGTGGTCAGCAAATTGTTCCATGCCTGTAATACAATCTGTTGACATAAACAAGAACACCAAGTGTGGATTTTGGTCTGTTTGCCCAGAGGCAGCTTGTCACTACACAGGAAGGTTATAATCCCTCTCTGCATGAGACTAGCATGACTCCATCTGGAATAGAGCTTTCTGATGTGGGCATCTCCTGGTCACAAGGGCATTAGTACATATTAAGGGGTTTGGGATAAACACAAGCAAGACTATAAAGTTAGATGGACAAGAAAAAAAAAGTAAAATTAGCTCAAATGTGTACAATTTATATTCTTTGGCTGTTTCTCTTCATAGGAGAGAAAGATGAGAAGGAAAGGAATTGCTTAAGATTATTTTTAGAGTGGCACAGTGGAGGACCCAAGGAATGATGATGCCTAAGATGAAATTTGACTTGAATACCAAGCAAAACATATCTGTAGTGAGTTCTTTTTGGCTACCTGATATTCCTAAAATGGATGCAGTGAAGATGCAGGACAATTAAAATGTGCCATCTTCTGTGACACACAGTACTGTGTATCTTTTGTTTAAAAAACTGTTCTCTGAGTTTTGAGGAAGTTAAGTGTAAATCCCAGGTTTTTAAAATATGCTTTTAAGAATACTGTTTGTCATTTTTTAGAAAATATGAGTAGTTCGATTTGGCACGTAAGTTCATATATGCTACATTGCATAAGAGTTCAGCAACTCCGTAAGAGTTCGGCAACTCCCGTGACAATTATAATTACACACCTTCAACAGTCCCCACGGTTTTTAGACACACTCTTTTACTTCCACTAGGTGTCCTTTCAGTAGCTACTCTGCAGTAGTCAGTGTGCAGCACAAACATATTTATAAAGATCAATAGCCAAGTGGAGGGCGTGGCGTGACCTCACCATATTGACTTCAAGTATGAAAATCGTTTTGTAGAGAATGAGGTATTAGGGGATGGAGAATATCTGTTGGTCATTTATTCCATTTTTAGTGACCATTATGTGTTAGTACCTTGAAGCATATGGCCAGTTCACCTCAGTTAAATTGTTTAAGCAAAGGCCTGGTTCCTTTGCAAATTTTAGATCTGGTTGTTGAGACAGGATTTATTTGAAGTTGTTATGGTTGATTCCCTCCCTCATTCTTAGAAATGTTCTCCTTTTCCTTCACAATAATTCATCTGTCTATTTGTTTTAGAGTCTTCATATGTCTGTTATCAGTTGGTAGAGGCTCTATTAATAGTCCCGCTCCCCCCAAGCTGTATGCATTTAGTCATTTTGCATTTTCCTGATAAGCACTTAAAAATGGCTTGCAGCAATAACCTCCCAATCTCACCAGATCTCTTGTCTAAAGCAGCATGGGTCTGAATCAGAGCTTAGACTGAGAGACATCAACTGTTACAGGAAAATATAATGGTCATTTGACCCTGACAAAGACTTGCCTTGGGTGGGGCTCCTGTGAGAGTGGAGTGGTGTCTGTGACCACTTGAGTTTGCTGGGCCTCCATCTTGGACATATTCCATCTTCATTATTTGTAGTCTCTCTTCCTTTACCACTCTCAACAATACATTCTTTAGTACCTCTTATTTCTCAGTTTTTCCATTTGTGGAAAAATGGTGGTCTTGTTCCACTTCTAAACCAACTCTCCTTTGTTGGTTGTTTAAATTGCTCCCTTCTAGTATAGGTAATGACTTTGTAAACAGATGTCAAAGGAATAGCACCATATTCTTTTAGTGTCCCAGATCCTTTCTGAGAGAGAGGGCTAACTTAAGTTTCCCAGTACCTGTAAAGAAACCAGTTATGACAATTTAGCTAGGCCAACGCAATTATGACTAGGACTGTGAAACTCCTCATTTTTCAGTTCTTAGTGTAGGTAATCTTGTGTCAGAATTTTCCTTCAACACACCCTACAGTAATGTTAAACCTTTCAGCCATAAGCATTCCTGATAAATGATAGCTGATGTTGTTGACTACAGTCTTAGCAAATGTAGAGACCTTGGTATGGATCAATTTTTTGATTATTTAAGAAGTGGGAGTATTTTAAATCCTTCAAGACATAATTTATATAAAGCATAATTTTATTCAATAGCTTGTTATTTTTCCCATCTGGACAATTTTTGCATGCAAAATGTGTATTTATACACACATGCACATATGCAAACACAAAGACATGCATGCACATACAAAAACAGTGTCATCCCAACAAAAATTTCCTTCACAGTATTATTTTGAACCTCTGTATTTATTTCAGACTTCAGTGTCTTCTCTGTATTTACTTACTTCCAGACTTCATTTGATTTTGAAAGTTAAAAATCTGATAGATTTATGGGTGACTAAATAAGGAATGTAGAGAGTCACAGATGAATTCTAGGAATAAATATATTAAAAGTTTCTGTAAGTCTTATATTTAAACTGTAATCCAGATCTTTGCAAAATTAATGACAGTCAAACATGGAGACATGTTGTTTGACCTGCCTTAGACAAAACTTATATATGGATTTAAACTAAAAATTTTAGAAACAAAGTAGAGCTGGAGAAATTTGGCTACAAATGTTAGTTCATCTGCTTTCACATAGAATTCAAAATTTTAGGAAACAGACCTGCAATGGACTTTTCTGAACAAAGAATAAGCTATGCCTAAACCTGAGTGTTCTTATCTAAGGCTTTTGTAAATCTGCAACATGAATGATGCTACACCTTCCTTGGCAATCCCTAACATCCAAGCCGAGCAGTCCTTCAGTTTAAGCCCTCCTTCTGTAGAAGAAACATTTGTTTCCTTTTCTTGTGGCACCTCAGCTTTTTCAGCTGTTACAGACATGAAGTCATCCCATGTTTCCTTCACTATTTTCTTCTTCAGACAAATCAGGTCTTTTTTTTTTTTTTTTTTTTTTTTTTTTTTTTTTTTTTAATCAAGGCTATATTTCCTTTATTATTCATGCTTAGTCTTTGCCTTTTTTTTTCAAGATTACTCTAGATTTTCTAGATTACTCTTATGTGCAATGCTTCTTTCCATTTTGCAGCAAATGACTGATAACTTCTCTCATAGTGTGGTTTCTGAACTAAAATTAGTCCGCCTTCCAACCAGATTTTTCAGTTTGCTTGTGAAGAGGTTGTGAGACAGAAGCAATAGCCTTTTAAAGTTAAGAAGACATATAATAACTATTCTTCCCATATACCTGTCCAGTTGTAAAAGATAATTAATTTAGTTTTCCATGGCAACATATCCTTGACAGATCTGCTGATTTTTAATTTTATTTTTTTATTACCTTCAAGTCTTTACAGAGAGTTTGTTTGATATTTTTCTTCAAGATTTTTCTAGGGATTGAAGCTCAGCTAGGCAATCCCACTATCTTTTGGTTTCCTCTTCCTATGCTTTCTAAAGATAAGCTCCATGTTTATCCTCTTTTACTCTTTCAGAATCTCTTCTTAATATCATGATTTCTCATAAAGGAATAGGTAATAGCTCTGAGTATGCTTCACCACAGTCTCAGAATACACCACAGATTCAACTAAACTCGTGCAAGCACCTGAGGTGCAACCTTGTTCCTGGTGTTTTGTCAGGATGTATCTGATCCTAGCTGATGGAAGCAAAAAGAGTCAATAAATGCTAAACTTTTTGTTTTCCTTATCTGTAGCTCCCCCTCTGCTGAGCAGCAGAAAACTCTCTTCCCAGCCTTGTATGGTTAAAGGACTTCCAGCATGCTTTTTATAACCTTCCCTTTCTTGCTACATCTGATTTTATGCATTGGCTTTTCTGTTTCTCTTCTTATACACCTGTGCTTTATTTTACTAATTTTTTTAAAAAGATTTTCTGTGAGCTTCCAGTCATTGAAGATTTTGTTAAGGTGGTCTCTTCTTATATTTCCCATTCCTCACTGACCTTGAGATAGTTTACACTTATATCCTACATACTGGTTTGTTATAAGAACACCCAAGTCCTATTTCCCTTAGATACATCTCCTCTGAGATTTTTTCAGGTATACTGAACTCTCCCTTCTGTAGGTCCACTGTCTTCATCTTGCTGTGCCTTGGATTGCTGCTGCTGTAAGAACCATCAGTTCCAGGACTTCCTGGAAGCTGCCCTTCCTCCTCCTAACCCGTTTTCCCCCCTTCAATTAAATCTTTTCTAATTTTTTTTTTATTATTTTTTTAATTTTTGGCAGGATAGTACGCGCTGTGTGGTTTCTGTTTTTCTCTGATTCAGCATTTATGTTAGTGGGTCATTTCCTTTTAGTCACTTACGTGTTTGGTGTGATCCAATTCCCATCAATGTTTATCTTTAATGGAAATTGAATTTTTCCCTTTTAAGAAGAAAGCAACAAAGGATTCCTCCCAGCTGGCCTGATTTTCAGTATCCTCAATTACTTGCAGTCTGTTTCAGCTTTTTTCTCCTCCTATACTGTCCATGGCTGTTGCTCTTCTAGCTCAATAGCATACTACTATGACTGAGATTCCTTATTCACTCATTAAACCCTTTAAGCTCTTATTTGTTGTGGTATTTGAATATTTAGTGCTGCAGTCCCCACTGCAGACCTGTTTCTGTTGTGACATGCATGACACTGCATTGACACTCACAGAAAAGTAAGATATTAACACTTCACATGGGTAAAGAAATAAAGAGTGATCTTGCTTTCAGTGCATAATCTGCACCATAACACTATTTAACACTGCTGTGTAAGTGATGCTTACCTGAACCAAAGCTCCGCTCTGAGGATCCAAGATTCCACTGCAGCGCATGTACTGGAGTTCCCAGGCAGCCCTTTTTATCCCACTGTGTCTTCCTATCAATTCTGTTTTCCAAGAGCTTTCTTTTCAAACTCTCAGCTAAATTGTTTTGGTTGTTTGTTTGGGTTGGGTTGGGTTGGGTTGGGTTGGGTTTTTTTTTCTGGACTGACAAGTTCTGTTTCTTCGGTATAAATGTATTTTTTAGATTTTACTTTGCATAAGCATGGAAATTTTTTCTACAACAAGATTCAACTGATTCGGAAACTAAATTCATATGGTTGAGTTTATTACTACAATTATGGACTATATTGAATACATTTTCATGGGAAAATTTCTTCTTTCATTTGTTAGCCAGTTTCAGTAGCCTGAAGCTTTCCCTTGAATTTAGAACCATAAGCTTAGTGAATCCCATACTCACAAAAGGGTTGAAGTTGGAAGAGCTCCCTGGAAGTCACCTGATCCAACCCCCCTGCTCAAGCAGGGCCACTGAGAACACGTTTCCCAGGACCATGTCCAGATGGCTTTTGAATATCTCCAATGGTGGAGAGTTTCAAAACCTCCCTGGGTAACTTGGTCACCCTCACAGTGAAAACATTTTTGCTGATGTTCAGAGAGAACTTCCCATGCTTCCGTTTGTGACCATTTGCTCTGATCCTGCCACTGAACACTTCTGAAAAGAATCTGGCTGTTCTTTGCACCCTCTCCTTAGGTATTTATACACACTGAAGAGATCCCTCCTGAGCTTTCCCTCCTCCAGACTGAATAGTCCCAGCTCTCTCAACCTTTTCTCATAGGAGAGATGATCTAGTCTCTTCATCATCTTCATGTCCTTTCATTGGACTTTCTCCAACTACTTTGTAATGGGTATATTTAGAACAGATACAGAAAAAGTAAAATAATAAAAGATCTGAAATACCAATAAATATTATGAGAGGCTATGTTAACAGGATAAAATGTCTAAATCAACAACTATGGAATTATACCTCCTTGATTCTATCTCTTTGTTCCCAACAATCTTTTCTTTGTATGACTTATATATTGTTTTCCATTATGTAAATAATTAGATGCTTTCCAATTATCTTCAAGCTTCTAGTTTTTGATGAAAACTGTACTTCGAGTTAGAAATCTAGTATTTCAATTGTGCTTTTCTGCTTACTTTGGGTTGAAGCAAATACCTTGAGCCAAGAAGTCCCCAGCATATTTGAATATTTTAACAATTACAAGTTTGTTTTTTAAAGACATATTCTACTGATTTAGAGCACTTCCAGTACTCTCCTCTGAAACTGAATGCCTGAATGATTTCTTTTTTGGAAGAGAAAGGACTTTTTTTTTTTTTTAAAAAAAACCATACAAAAAGTCTTTAGCATATGTATTGCTCTAGTTCACAGTCGTAACTTACTAGACTGTCTCTAAGCATTCAGGTTGTTTAGGTTTCTTAGGATAGCATATTGAATGCCTTGTACTGAGAAGAAACATCCATGATCAGAGTGGGTAACAGGTAAGGTTATTCTTCTGGCTGTATTGAAACAACATATTCAAAGTACCACAGCATTTAGGGTGTTTTGGCTGAAAAGAGACTGTTCGTGGAAGAAATATCTTCCACTCTCTACTGCTCTCCAATTGTACCATTTTCATAGCAATGTAACAATTGAAAAAAAGGAAGAAGTGTTCTACTGCGTAAATGGTACATAAGCAAATAATTGAAGGAAGGCTTACTGTCTGCAAGTCATTATCTAATTAATGCTAAATATTACACCAGTGAAGTTTCAGTAGAAGTGTCAAGATTTTAAGTAGGATAGCTGCATTTATTCACCCCTCAGATCTGGCAGGACTCATTTCTGGAGAAGCAGCTGCACATTGACTCTCCTCCATGTAACCCATTTTCAAACAGTGGATTATTTTAATTAGATTTTTAAATATATTTCATAGACAGAGAGACCATTTTGTTGGGACATAGTGCTTATACTAATTGTTCATTATTTTCTTTTCCCCGTGTTTCTTAGGAACACCATTCATTTCATGTAACAAATGACTGAGGCTGTTTTGTACTACACATCCTCCTGGATAACCTAGAGGTCTCTCTGACTTGGGAGACCTTTGATGACTCTCAGAAGAAAACTGTATCTCCTCTTTGTGCTTTGTTTTAGGAGGGTGGATCTTCTTGTGCTGGCTATCTTTCTCTTTATTTTCCTGCAAACAAGATGGGTTTTGTAGGAGCAGTGTTGATTTACAAGCAGAATTTACTTCAGAATAAATCTATATTCAGGAAGAACAAGGCAGCTTCTAAATTGCTTGAATTCCTGTCACCTTTGAAGATCAAGGTCAACCTGTTAGTGCATCACTATGTTCAGTGTCACATTCTGAGACTGGGTCTAAATTCCATACCTATTTTTTTTTTTGAGTAATGGCAAGTGAAGGATCTTAGTTATAAATAAGTTTCAGATCTTTTGTGATACTCCTTGGGTACTTGTGCCATGTGCTGTGGGTTGTTTATATTGCCAGACCTCAAAAGCTCATAGCTGCTAGGCTGAGTCAGTCATCTGCATGAGGAGGGCTGGACTACACAGATTTTGTGCTGTCTTTGGGAAGCACGCCATCATTAGGATTCTTCTTGCAGGATTTCCCCTTGCAATTCTGGATCTATATTTTATACAGCTTCTCTATTGCTGGATGCCATTCAAACAAACATCCCTGTAGGTTTCAGTGTTTCTCCTGGTATTATCAAGACTGATTAGAAAACTGGGGAGCTGGAAATGACAAGTGTCACAAGGGGAATCTTTGACTATTAGATTTCTCCCAAGGGCATTTAGCACTGGAAGAGTTCCACTGTTTCAGCTGGTAGAAGCGTACTCAGAACCAGACACATGGTCAGAGGTGCACACGATGCCTGGTTTTATAGGTGTTCCCACAAACCACAGCTGCTATATTGTTCCAGTGTTAGGGGAAGTCCCCAAAATACTTTGAATCATTAAGTGTGGATCTTCATCTTTCTCCACCTTGCTTAGTCATTTTTAACCATTCTGGTTTGGTAGGTTTTTGTGCTCAGTACGTTTGGTTATCTCACACTGTGCATTTCATGTAGCATCGACGTAAATGGATGTAGGCATGTGGCAAGGAGAAAGCTGGGTCCCTCTAATCCAGGAGACTGGTGTGCACACTGCCTTTTGTGTTCAGTGATTTTCACCTTGCTTGTCCAGTGCGCTGGCTTAAACCTTCCTTTATAGCTAAGATCCTCCTTGGCCCAGCCTGGTACCAGCTGTTGAAATACTCTAATAGTGCCCTATGGATAAATTCTATTATCCTATGCACTAGTGAATGGACTTCCACTGATCTAATTTTATTGAGTTAAATTGTGTTTGCATGCTGAGACCGAGAAAAAACTTAGTATAAGATTAGTTACACTGTAGCCGATGTTTTCCTTGGATATGGAAACAAGACTTGTTTTCATTACAGGAAAAATGGTATTTTTACTCCAGAAATTGCTAGCAGTTGCAGTGACCGTAGAAGATTCTAGCGATAGTTTTGTCTTAATCACTGCTGTAGTAGATGGGAGGTAGGAAAGCATTCCCCCAGGCATGAACTTTGGCTTGGTTTACACTTGTTCTCAGCTTCATGAGCGATTACCATCTCAGAGAGGAAGCCTGTATATTTACTGTCAAGAAAATGATTTACTTTGTTTCTTATTTTAAACACAAATACGTTTTAAAGGAAAGACAATACCTCTTATCCATCAGAACAGGGAATTTAGCTTGGCACATCATAATTTCAAAGGACTTTGAAGACAAAGAAGACAAATAGTTTTAGGCTAGAGAACAGTGTGGGAGATTGTCCTCCTAACTTTTCTTTCCACTTGGCTACCGCCTGACTTTTGGGTTACAGGACATAGTAAAGTTCTGCACAAAATTCTGAAACAATGGGGATAAAAAAATCTTGTAATCATTTGGGTTGGAAAAGACCTCCAAGATCACTGAGTCTAGCCTTTGTCTGATCACCACCTTATCAACTGGACCATGGCAGTAAGTGCCACATCCAGTCATTTCTTGAACACCCCCAGGGCCAATGATTCCACCACCTTTCTGGGCAGTCTATTCCAAAGCTTAACAACCCTTTCTATGAAGAAATTCTTCCTAATGTCCAACATGAATCTCCCCAGGTGCAGCCTAAGACTGCATCCTCTTGTCCTGCCACTAACTGCCTGGGAAAAGAGGCCGATCCCCACCTGGCTACAGCCTCCTTCCAGGTAGTTGTAGAGAGTGATGAGGTCCCCCCTGAGCCTCCTCTTCTCCAGGCTAAACACCCCCAACTCCCTCAGCTTCTCCTCACAGGACTTGTGCTTCAGACCCTTCACCAGCTCTGTTGCCCTTCTCTGGAGGCACTCCAGCACATCAATGTCTTTCTTACCCTGAGGGTTAAGGACACAGGATTCAAGGTGTGGCCTCACCAGTGCTGACCTCAAAGGGACAATCACTGCCCTGGTTCCACTGGCCACAGTATTTCTGCTACAGGCCAATGTGCCATTCATTGGCTTTCTTGGCCACCTGAACATACTGTTGCCTCATGTTCAGCCAGTTGTCAAACAGCATTCCCAGGTCCTTTTCCACTGGGTCGCTTTCCAGCTGCTCTTCCTTCAGCCTGCGGCATTGCATTGGGGTTATTTAGACACAAGTACAGGACCTGGCACTTTGTCTTATTGAACCTTTTATCATTGGCCTCAGCCCATTATGATCCAGCCTGTTCACATCCCTCCGTAGAGCCTTCCGACTCTCCACACAATTCAGTGTCATCTGTGAACTTACTGAGGGTGCCCTCGGTCCCCTCATTCAGATCAGTAAAGATGTTAAACAGGACTGAGGTATTAAACAGGGTGGGTCCTGCAGCAAGAAGCAGAGTGGCTATGTCAAGTTGGGGACAAGACCACAGGAATTAGTCCTTCTGAGAAACACAGCTTACTAGAGTAGTGTAAATATAGCCAGGAATTATTTCTGATGACGTTTTTTGGAAGGCAAACACATTAGTATCTTTAATTAAGAGCCTGCCATACAGATGTAAATCTGAAACACTTCTTCCTTACTGAGACTTTAAAAAAATTATTTGAATCACAAGACTACCATTTGGACAAAGCTTTTGGACTTTGTCGTACTTTTAGAGAGTCAGCTCATGACGTTCTGAAATGCTGTCTCATATGCCTCACTGGAAATGCATGGCGGTTATTGGGACCCTAAGAAGTTAATGAGATGCATTCTGAAGGCTAAACATAAGAGCAGGGAAAATGTGGATTGTTGCAAAGATGTGACAAGACTAGACAAAAGGACAATATTTTTAATTGTGCTTACCAGCATTTTTTCCTATTACGATTTTCAACTGGAATTTGTGCCCCACAGAAATCAGCCAATAATTTCTCTTTCTTGCCCACTTTTCTGAATGAGCAACTTGCTCTGCCACTTCTATGGGCACTTCTATGGACTGACTTCTTCCCATCAAGACTATCTCACTGTAATAATCCTTCGCTATCAATCTTCACCATGTCTCTCTCTTCTTTCTGTAGCTTCGACTCTTTCCCCTGCAACTCTCATTCATTTTCTTCACATTATCCTTTATGGACAAAATGACCTTCCTGAAGTCATGACCCATCAATTCCTCCTGCACAAAAATCTTCTCTCATAGAAGCAGAACTAAACATGCCTTGGAAATTTATAGAAGTATGAAAGTAAAATAACACATTGATGATTTAGTTAAGCCCAAAATTTTATGATTTATCACATGGTTTTTATGGCTGAATCTGTGGAAGATGCCTGTCTTTCCAAGCTGTGACTAGATATCGAGATGTTTGGAAATCATAAAATATAAATACGGATCTGGGTTCTGCAAAGCTTACCTCACTTTTCTGTATGATGGCCCCACCGTTTGGCTCAACGGATTACTCTGAAGGGCTTTTCTTAACTTAATTGCATTTGGTTCAGTGTCTTTTTCATGCTATTAGAAAGAAAAACCCCAAGTGACTAACACAGATGTTTTTCTTCTCTATCTAACATAACAGTAACATATTAGTCAGTGCTCTGAACATTCCCCACCATGAAATGAAATGGAAGTTTTTTACATGAAGCACAGCAGGTTTCCCCTTTATAAATCCAGTTTTTATTTTATTATAATTTTTTGGGCAATAATGAAGATAAAAGAACCCACAGATTTTCTAAAATCTTGACATCTATACGAGTAGAAGTGGAAGAAGAATTCATATCAGCAAACTAAGTTAAATACTCATGAAGATAAATTACAAACAGACTTTAAAACATATTTTAAAGAATCTCAAAATTACTTTTGTGAAAGTTGGATGCTATACAACGATCTTGCCAAACATATAATATGTGAACTTACCACGTCCTTAAAAATCTATTGAAATCTTCTCAATACATTCCCTTTTTATATCTGCATGGAATATGGCAATTTGAAGGTATAGAGGAAGTAAATCTCTGTCTGTAGTTTTTTGTTATGGTAAATAAAATGTCCTCTATTTCCATTTACTGCTGAACCTGCAACATGAATTGACTACCTACTTATTGGAAACAGCTGAAACAAGTTGAGAGAAAAGGACTGAAAACAAGCAAAGATCAGATCTAAATCAAAAACCAACATATTTTAAGTTTTCTTTTTCTAGTCCATTGACAACTTCATAAACACTTTACTAATTGTATAGCCGCAAAATATATGTCACCTTATATTAACCTTATGTATTCCCCTGAGTGTGTCGACATATGTATAGAAAACACTATCTTCCTTGTGTTGGCTTTATGTTGTATATCAGTGTCTGTGAAAACTTGTCATAAACCCTCTATCTTTTGTTCCAAATTATTTATTAAACTGATATTGTGCCATCAGGTGACCCGTATAAAACTTATATGGGAAATGGAAAAATAAATAATGCTTCATGAAAATATTTATTAAGAGGATAAATAACACAGCCTAGATAATGCATCTTGAGCTGATGAATGTAAGGGTTTATGTGGAAAATATTCCAATATTTATTATAAGGACTAAACGACAGTAAGTGGAGAAAAATGGAATTGTAATTCTTCTTTTCATACTTTTTCTTTCAGGTCTTAATCTGCATTGCTGTATATAGAAAAGGGCTGTATGTCTCAAAACAAGTAATATTTGTGAGAGGAAATTAGCAATATATACAATTAGTTTAATTGTTTTTAAAGGTGTAGTCATGCGAGGTGCAGAGTACTCTCAAATTACGATGTGTTCATCATGTATTGATTGTTTTCAGCACTTCTTCAGGACAACCAGAACTGAATTAAACCCTAGTAATGTAGTTTTATATATCCATCTAAGGGAAGAATTCTTTTTTGTGAGCCAAACTTACTCAATAACATGTCAGAGAGCTTGAAGGTATTGCACATTGCAACATTCATTCTTCATTTTTACTGATGTTAGCAAGGACTTCAGAAGTATTTAATGAATTCAGTAGTAAGTGCCATATCATTTGGAGACAGTGATGCACCCTACATTTGTTGCTGCCAACTTATGGTTAGTAAAGCAAAGATAACGTCAGCTTGAAGGTTACTTTGGCATCACTCCTTATAGGTATCATGGTGGTAGCTGATAATTTCTTTAAAACCAGTAATGTGACTGAGACAGTCACTACTGGCAGAATGAGGTGGGAGGAGAGGTCAGCGTCTGGACAGAAGATGTGCCCCTTGCAGTAACTCTTAGTGCAGAGGCACTGAGTTCCAACGGGTCATTTGGAAAAGAGAAGTTTATTTATTGTTTCTTGTCTTTATCTAGTTAGGAAAAGTCATGGTCTCCAGACAGGCAGCAGCTTGCTTACTTTGGATATTCTAGCCTCAGCAGATGTTCTGTCTTCTGAATCTCCGAAGATAACGTTCAACTAGTTTAGTTTTACTTCAGAAGATATAGTGGTACAGTTTCTCCAGCTAGAGAAAAGCTGCAGACTCTCCATCACTCTCAATACAACAGTATGTGAAAAACATGTTGGGGAAGACTTTAAAGCTGCATATTCCTGTGCCCTAAACTGCCTGTAGTGGGAAATGTAATAGTAAGTTTCCAAGAAAAGAGGACATTGAGAAACTTAATCTCCTTTCCACTGAGGCAATCTGCCAGGAAAGACCTACTGTAGGCAAAATTTGGGCAAAAAGCCTCTTCTCAGAAAACAATTTTGGTTGGGGAGGAAACATAAAGACAACTGGTCAAGCCCTTAATTCCTTATTATGTTTTGCTTAATCTTGGCATTACTGAAGTAATACAAGCCAGGCTTTCAAAATCTGGTCCAGCGTTTCAAAAAACACATTGCCTGAATTTAAATGTATTTTTAGGAATCAAAACAAAAATGCAATTGAAAAGCTGGGAGAGGTGAGCTCACACCTTCACCACTCGAGTAATTTGGCTGGAGAGTGTTTCATGCTAGTTAAATGCGGGACCAAGTAGCCACAGCCATATGGCCAGATTATCAGTGGTAGGAGGCTGCTGAGGGAAAGAACACTGGAAAGCGAGCTCAGATCTACATGAAGATAATGGGATACATGTGAACAATTTGGGGGATTCTGTCATTGTATTGCATGTCAAGATATAATTTAAAAATCTGCCAGTTTTACTTTTCCTCTGTGCCCTTTTACTGTTTACCTTGATGACTTTCCTTACTTTTTCGGTGTCTGTAGTTTGCTAATCAGTTTTATTCTGAAATCTTTGAGAAATATCTTCCACTTCTTTTCTCTAGCAGACTTTTTAGCAATAACCCACCTTACTTCTTTTAAAATTTTCTTTTTTACAGGTTCCTCATCTGTAGTTTTCCTGTTTTCTCCATATAGATTTTTTCCTCCACTTTTTCCCATCTTTGCTAAAACATTCTCCCTTTTCTCTCTGTTTCTTCCTCCATTCCTAAGAATTTTTTCTTATATCTGCCCTCTGCCTTCCAGAACTCCATCTCTCCTCTCAAGTAACAGACTGACTTTGATGGGAAAGCAATGATCTCTCTTTTCTTTTCTTTTTGCTAGTCTTGTTCTTGTTGGGCAAAAGAAGGACCAGGCAAACCTCTTTTCTATTCTGCTCCATGGAGGGCCTTTTGCTCTATGTGGTCTGGGTGTGGTGAGCTCAGATAGCCTGCTGATGCTTTCATTGCATGGGCCACAGGGAGGGGATGTACCTTTCATTCCCTCCCCTACACAGAGCCCTACCACAGCGTCAAGATGACGAGAATCACTGAAGCAGAGGGATGAAGCCTTAGGGCGGGAGGGGGGAATAAATAATGGATTGTTCTCAACCCTCCCTACTGCATTAGGCTGCCAGATGATTGCTTATTCCTTGCTCCCACCCACACGCTTCATGCCACCACCAGCATTTTTGGTCCTTTGTGGCTGAGGTTGTGGGCTAGTCAGCTGATGAGTCAGCTCTGCTAACCAATGCTTGTCCAGCTCCCCATGGCCGGGATAGCTTTGGCATAAGAGTTTCAGCCAGCTCTATCTGCACGGAAGACGGGGGCCGCTTGGGCACGTTAGTTGATTTATTTAGAATTTTGCCATTCTGCAAATAAATAGCAGGTTTCCAGGGGTATACAATTCATCCCGTCCTGTTCTCTTTGCACAGTCTCCAGTGCAGGAAGTTTTGAAGCTACGCCCTGTATACCATCTGTTAGTACGGGAGTGTGGAGTTAATGGGAAATTCAAACTTTGAATAGGTCAGGAAATTCAAAGATTTGTTCTCACAGCAATTAACTACATGTTGGTCTCAGATGGTACTTTAGCTCATTGGGTTAATGTACAAAATGAATCTTGCGCCACAGCCGAGTTCCCCCACCGCAGCTGAACTTGGCACAGGGACTGAGTGGGAGAAGAGAGGATCAGAGCTTCAAAATACCTTTGTGCCTTCTTAATGCTGGGCAGGCCTGGGCCTCTTTAGTGCTTCCCAGGGGTCAGAACACCCTCCAGGACTGGCGCATGCAGCATCTCACAGCTCATGTCAACTGGGAAACATCTGGCCAACGGAAAATACATCAGGCAGAAGCATGTTCCAGCTGCCCCGTTCCCAGCCTGCCCCATCTTGCCTTGACTCCATCAACTCCTGGATGTGTTGCTGTGGCTGTGGTGCAGCAGTTAGGCACTCCAGCTCCTTTTCTTGTTCTCCGCATCAGGCAAAGACCATGACATGCTAGGACAGGTTGTATGGACCACCACTGAAGTCTCAGTCACAACTACTTGCTTTAAACTAATTTCTGCAGCTGCATTATTTGCTGTCCTCTTCAGTCTGCCCAGTAGTAGGATAGTTCCAGGCATCCTTCAGCAGTCTCGGCCAAGCTACACCTTAGTGTGCATTGCAATAGCAAAACACTTTTTTCCTCCTCTTTGTGACAAAAACTGTGTGGAAAGCACTGGGCCGTTATGGAAAGGTAGCTGAGCATCAAGAGTGTACAGTATGTTGGGGCAACAGGAAGAGGGTGAGGGTAGAAGTGATTTTGTGAGTATGCTTGCCATAATCTTTGCAACTGAGTTACTCAGAAATCCCCACATTTTGACTGTAAACACTGTAATTTGTTGCAGTACTTAAACCTAATTCTAATGAAAGAATACCTCTTAGTAGCTATTTAAAGTCAATTTATTTATTAAATAATGATTTATAGCGCACTAATATGAAATTGTTTGATTTTGGATTATCAGTTGAAGTATAAGTGAATTGAATTGCATTTCTCTGGATAATTTTCAAATCAAATAAACTTCACAGAAGGACTAAAAAAAATACCATACAGGCAGATTTGCAGCTGATCCAAATTACTGTATGCATGTTCTCTTATATATATATATATATATATATATATATATATATATAGGTGATGTACATTTCCTTGACTGTCAGGTGCAAGATATTAGAGCTGAGGAAAGAATGAGGAAAGTTTGCAGTAATTATTTGGAAATTGGCATATGAGAAGTCATTGTTTATCTTGTTTTCACTATACTGAATTACAGACCAATTCTTTCTCTAGAATTGCAGGTCCAGTGGGACTTAGGCACATGTGTGCTTTCTTACATCTCCTTAGAAAATGGAGCAATTGACCACATGGTCTTTGAGTAGAAGAGGTCATATTCTTGAGAAAAGATTACAAATAGTTTATTTTTGTATAATAAGGGATATAGAAAGGACTCCCAATAAGGCAATAATTTTTAAATACCAGCTCTGTGGCCAGACTGCTCTGCAGAAGAGAGCTGAGAAACAAGTATTCTAGCAGCCGCTTACCCTGAAATGCCCATCTGTAAACTCATTGTTGCTGTTACCAATGATCTTTTTGCCAAATGTCTCCAGAAGAACAGTACAATTTGTTTGTAAAAATAAGGTAGCACAACAGCATTCTCATGTATCTCTTTCCATAACTAGAAAGGAAAAAATGCCATGTTAATTAAATATTTGCATTAATATCCAATGCTCTTTCACTTCAGACAAACCTCTTGCTATTTACCCAAAGTTCACAAATAAGGACAAAGTCACATCTCTTTTTAGGCAGGAGTTGATCCTGTAAATTTTTCATTTGCATGCGAAGTTGTTGTAGTAGTGAGTGAATGGGCACAAATCAGTAACATAAGACTCAAGGTAACGTCTTCAGACACCTCAGAAATCTTGGAAACTGTGGCTTATCTTCAAAAATGCCTGTGGCTTTGTCTGCACTGGAACTGTTACCCTCGAGGTCACTCCAGATGCTGTCGACACCCTCCCGTTATAGACTGGTGCCTCATCACCTCCACCAGCACTTTATCTGAGCCGAGCAGCTGTGGTGATGCTCAGTGTCTTAGGTTAAGCCAACCTCACTGCCCAGCCTTCCCATCCAGGACGTGAGTGCGCTGATCTCTGACAGTGAGGTCCACCAGCGGTAAAGTCACAACCCTCTGTCCAGCTTTCAACCAGATTCCTCTCCATAAATATAGGTGAGACCTGGTACATGGATAGGGTGTCATTAGTTTCATAAAAAGTTAGACTGGGAGGGTATCTTTCATGTAAACGGCAAAGTGCCCTGCAGATGGGAGGGGACCTCTCACATCAAGGACATACACACCGAGGTCAAGCCTAAAGTGTAAAAAGCCCTCATTCTGGGTGAAGTCAAGAGTACTTTGCAACCTGTGGGTGCATCTCCAGGATCCCTGAAGCAGTCTGTAGCATGTATGGGCACACCTGAAAAAGCTTTCACCTGTTTAGTGTGTCTAATAATAGCAATGAACTTGCAGGACAGTGTTCAAATGAGTCATCTCATCCCACACTATGAGTCCTCAATAAGCTTAGTGCTGTGCCCTCATTCCTATTGTTACTTACTTAAGCTGGATTATAAAGATGGTTTGGGCAAGCCTGTTTGTGCCGCCTTTAAATGAAATGTGTCTGTGTACTAATCCTCACAAAATATCAATGAGCAATACAGCCACCATAATTTTTTAAATTGTAGGCTCCAAAGTAATTTAACAGCTTTTGAAAACTTTATTTCAGGTAATTAGTGCAAATAATTAATGATGGAACAACAACGGTCGCTTTCACAGCGTTAACTGCTCGTGAAAATAGGCCAAGCCCCCCCCCTTCATTGGGTAGAGTTGACTTATCCTAAGAGGAAAAATATTTAAACTTTTTTCTTTAAATTTCCAACTGCCCCTCATCATCCAAAGGTCATTCCATCTACCACCTGCAAGACACGCCCATACAAGATTACTGTGTTGGTCATTTGCGGGATGCTCAGCTAAAATAAAATAGGATTTTCTGACCGAGGAACAAGCTCTAACTAATACTTGTTGTGCTTTCATAGTATTACTTCAGAATCAGTTCATAAGCCTGTTTCCTGGTCTAGCATTTCTGTGTTGTTGTGTTTCTAACACTGCAGCAGGGCAATGTTTAATTCAGGGCAATTGTATCTGTTGTTTATTGAATCTAATGTTTGTTTGACTGTTTACCGTGGCTTTTAAATATCTTAACTATCATAATTCACAGTAGCACATGGTTGGCAGACTTGGACCTTTAAGGTAATAAAAAGGAACAGGCTAACTAAATATTTGTAAAAGGTGCCAGTATCGTTTAGGTATTTGACTTCAGCTTTTATTTAATTCTACTCAGGCAACATCATTCCATCCAGATAAAACTCCAAGCTATGCGTTTATTCCCTGCTCAAACCGAAATAAAATAGTCGCATGGCATATTTGGGGGAATCCCGTGCAATAATATGTGTGTGCCCTACATCTGCATGGGGCGAAAGGATGAGTTGCCTCTTTAAAAGGTTTCCGTGAACCTGTATTGTTATAGTAAGCTCTGGTAGGCGAGGGGTTGCGTGACTGCAGCAGACTCATTTGTGACCTCAGAAAAGTGGTTATGAAAGTGATCTCTTGATCAGAGGAATAGAGCTCTGCTGCCTGCCAGACCAGCAAGGCAGAAATGAGCCTCCTCCCTGCAAATCTGCCCCGGCAGGAGAAAAAACGTTCTTCTTTTGGATGCAGCATAATGATTCCTCTGAAAAATACTCAAGCTTGGAGCAAAGTGGGCTCTAGAGTATATATCGTCTCCAGTTAACTTTCACATATTTTAAGAACATGTGCAAAGGCATCTTCACTTTCTGCAATTTGCAGTTTTCATTTTCTGCCTTAAACCTACTCATAGTTTCCTTAGCAAAGTGTAATAGGTCTTGTTTCAGTGATTATGGGACTGCCTCTAACAGTAAGCCACTGTATATCCAGTGAAGGTCATATTATAACTGATGAAAAAAGCAACATAAACTCCTGTTTATGTCACATAATGAGTGTAAAACAGACCTGATGAGTCAGTAAGAAATCACTGTTTTTCATCCAGAGGAACCTGACAAAATAAGAAGCACTGGAAGTAATTTATGTATCATAATTCTTTTTATTCACACTATTCACCTAGCATTGATTGCTCAGTGAAAGCTGCAATTGGCTATAATTGCCTAGAAAGTTGAAGCTACAATCCTATATGTTTCATGAGTGAGAGACAAGATTCTCGTCCTTATCCCGTAAGGAATACTAGTTATTTCTTGGGTAACTTGCTGTGAGCCAATTTAGCAGGCACATTTGCTGGAGTCAGACTTGCCTGTTCAAGTCAATAGCACATACACAGAAGAGTTGAAACTGGAGAGAAGGTTATATTTTATTAGCTAGGACTTTGTTTCTGAAATACTGAACATTGGTTGTTCCTTGTCGTCACATGGGGCAAGTCTGATAAGAACTCTGTGCTTGCCTTTTAATTTTATTACTATATCTAAGTAATCCCCGGTTTTAAAAATTAAAAAACAAATCAAGGCAGGGACACAATTTACAGTCTTAGAGCATTCAAGTATTACCTTTCCTGCCTTTTTTACATACAGTATTTTTTATTATGCTTAGAAAATTTGAAGGTTCTAATTCTGTTTCTCAACATAGGGACTGTGGCACTTTAAAAAACTTAATTTCTCTAGTGCTAAGGGGTAGAGAGAATGTAAGCACACTACTGGCCTGTTTAGGGCAATTAACATCTGCTTGGGATCTTTTTCTGAGCATGGAACCTGGCTGTCAAAAAAGACAAACCAAAATCTTTGTGAGGAAGTGAAAAATAAAGGGTTTTGTAGTAATTGAATACATTGTGTGCATGCATTTTCTACTTCTGCAGAAGGTTCCAGTTCTGCAAAGCATTTTATTTTTGGACAAATCATAATGTCTTCTCTGCAGGCCCTGTCTTACAAGGGATTTCAGTTGGGAACAAGGTCCATCTGCTTCGATAACTTTGCAGGACTAGTCTTTAAATGCATACATTAAAATCTTAGTGTTATAAAAACACATTTAGCAGATACAGGGATTATAACATCAGTTTAGGGTTCTGGCAGTTCCATTTTTGACTTCTGTTGTTGGATAGTTCCACATTTTGAGCTTTTAGGTCAGATTGTCATGCTACTGGTTTTCTTCAGCATTCCAAAAGGCTCTGGAATATAGTTCAGTGTTTTAAAATTACCCTGAAAATTAATTCTGAAATAATGTTTTTAGACTTTTACATAATGTTTCTGATGTTTCATCTGTGAGTATCTTGTCTTACCATGTTTTATTACTTCTTGAAGTAGAAAAGCCAAAGCTCAAGGACCTCCTCTCAGGCATATTTTTCCCAAAGCTTGTTGGGTTCGTGTAACCTCCCAAGGCTTCATACAGTCAATCTCATCATGGCAGCCTCCACAGACAGCAGCAAAGACCAAAGCAAAGCAGCTCTGCCTTAGAAGGAAAGTGCTGTGTTGTGTGGGGCGTGTGTGCTTATCAGTGGTTCTGCAGCAGTGTGCTGTGATATCCAGATGACTTAAAGGTGGAGATTCTCATATTTCCTCTGTCAAATGTGTTTGCTTATCTGAAGTACACTGGTAAGCAAATGTGTCTTTGCCTTTAATATTGGATACAATATGGCTGCTATGTAAAGCAGATACTAAGGAATTGCCCTTATGATATTTCTAACTCTGAAACTGTTGGATCCAGATTTGGTTTTCTGGGTAACATATGCACATCCTGCACACTAAGGTCTCAGTGTGAATATTTTAGATGCAGTGTTTATTTCATCTTAAAGGTTTCCTTTATCCTCTCCAGATCATGTGCATTGGCTATTTTTAAACAGACTCTTGGATGATATACTGGCCTACTGACACGTGCTCTTTCAACTCTCTTTTAAGAGATACTGACTTAAATTCCTCTTGGATCTAGCAGGTGTGAATTTAGACTGTTCCTTTCCATGCAGAATGCTGCAAACAAAATTATAAAGGGACAAGAGTGTTATAAAAGCACTAGAAGTTGAGGACAGCAAACTCGGGAGATAGTCTGTTGGAAACACAGGCCTGGAAAAGAGGTTATCAAATCCAAAAAGACTAACAATATTTCTCACATAAGCTGGTCATTGTCAGGATGCTTTAATCAAGAAGGGGGAAAAATGCTTTCTCATGCACTTTTCTAGTTGCATTTGTTTTCACGCTTGGTTTTTTATTTGATTTCATCCTTCAGGGACTGATTCCTAAATGTTTTAAACTTCAGATCTAAGTTGAAGAGGGTAAAATTGTGCACATCTTCTGTAGCCAATAGAGACAAGAAATGTTCTGATATTCTCAAGGTAAATCTGTCATCAGGACTTCATTGCATTTCTTCGGTAAGATGCAATTCTTATAATCACATTTTAAAAAGTGGGAAAGATTCCAGTAGACTGCAGTAGCTTACTTCTGAAGTGAGCTTTTCTCTTAGCTGTCTTTTCAGTAAAAATGAATGTTGGTCTAATTATTTGCATTTCGGAAAAATATTTCAGACTCAAATTTATTTCAATAGGCTGTTTATCATTAAAGAAAATTTTGTTGTTGTTTGGATGCAACGATTAGTCACAAGCTGGTCTTTCATCATATGCTTAAATTTAGTCACATACAGGCTTTCTCATAAGGTTCTGATTTTTCTTATTGTCACTTCTGTGATATACTTTGTTTCGCGTCACAGATGCTGCTCTTGTTCATCTGTTGTTTATTTTCTGTCTGCAACAAATTTTGTGGACAAGGTCATGGCATTGCAGTGAGAATATAACAACATAAGAAGTGCACTACTGTGTCACACCAGTGGTCCATCTAGTCTGGTATTTTCATCTCCAAAATTCATGTCTTTTATCTCCTCTAAAACATTCTTGTCCTGGTGTTACCAGGCACTTCACAGGCCTCATATTGTGGATTGCGTTAACAGCAGTTTTGCATTCAGTTCATCCACTGCCCTTACAATTTTGTTACATCTCCTCTCATCCTTCTCTGTAAAGTAAAGCCATTTTAGGCTCTCTTCAAAGGGTGACTGCCTCTGCTGTGGACACCAATGTCCATTGTTGTATTATTTTCTTTGGGAGAATCAATCCTGAAAAAATGGCCTAGTGACAATGAAGTAGTATGAGCTACATCAAAAGAGGACTGCACTCTTGGGCATAGAGAAAAGAAATGCTGGGAGTTCAGAGGATATAGAGAACCCAATTTTTTAAATATACCTGAACAAGGGAAAAGATGAACAGCTATTCAGCCAAGAAGCCATTATGAAGGGTGTTTAGGCCATCTGCTTCACAGATCCTAGAATCAATGTGTCCTGATTTGCCGTTCCTCTGAATATGTGTATATATATATATCATGATTGGTGGGGTGTGCTGAGATTGCACTCAAGAAATGAGGTTGTGACAGGTCAGAAAACACTGCAATACACTTAAGGCTAAAGTGGATTAGTTTGGTGAAGTCGTGAAGGAAAACATAAAGCTACACTGATGGTACATTCTGAAGTCCTTAACTCTGGAACCAGGCAAAGTTAAACAAACTTTCTAAGTACAGAAGAGTTCTCTTAAATTTTTTTTTTTCTACTCTAAACTTATGTTCTATATCTCAATTCTGATTAATGGACATGTAATTTACAGACTTTAGGGGCAAGGAATTTGTTGAAATCATCTTAATTTTTGTGAAGGATGCGGGTATTGATTTGAAAGTGGACAAAGTGGTTTGCAGATTTCCTACCTGAGGTTGTTGATAACTCAGGACTGCAATCCATTTTGTAGTTTGACAGAATAACCCATTTTCTTTTTCCTTTTATGTGTTTATTCAAAAGGGTGTGCAAGCAAATACACACTCAGGCAAGCTAATGTATTACAGCTTAATTAAAGAATGGAATAGTACACAGATAAAATTAAGGCCCCAGGACTGAACCTATAAATCAATAAGTTTCCATCATCAAGTCATCATATTTAATGTAGTAGATAATCAAATGGAATTGTGCAGTTAAACAGAAAGATTACTTGGAATAAGTCTTATATCTTGGGATAATTTTGGAGAACTGCATGTCTCCAGCAGTCTTACAGCCAGTATTGTCTACCAGACCAACTTATAACTCAAATATTTACTCACAGTGATGCAAACAGATCTCTGAAATATCTTCCTTGCCAATGTGGGTTTGTCTGTTGGGTAGATCATCTGTTGAGTCATATGAAGAGAGAAAGGTTGCAACAGTAAGCTACAAAGAAATGTGCTTTCTAGACAAGTTCTTTAGAGTCTGTTGTTTGTATAATTAACACACAATTTTGTTTCACATGGAGACACAGCTTTTGTTTGGATCTGTGATCCCTCAGAAATTATGGGATGAGGGAGATGTTACAGTCCCAGACTACATAAAAACGTGACATACAAGTGTGATTTCTTGTGAGCCAATTGTGTGAGATACAGACAGAATAAACCATCAAAAACTATTATAGAAGAAGAGTTAATAACTTGTTTTACATATTCTTCATATACACACACTTTTTATGACAGCTACTTCACCATTCTCAGCATTTCTTAAATTAGCCTACACATTTTATAAACTGAGAATTGTGGAAACAGGACGTACCTGATGCTCATTTACCTAAAATATCAAGCAGCTCTTTACTTTACCAAGTTAATCCTGCTTGTAATAGAATGAAAGTGTTCCTGGAGGAAATGTGAAATGCCCATTACTGGGGATACTCAAAAACCCTGAGCAACCTGAAATTAGCTCTTCTTTGATCGGGGTGAGGTAGACCAGATGAACTTCAGAGGTTCTTTCCGAAAACCTACAACTTCCTAAGTTTTTGTGATTCTCTATCCTGACTGAATTAATAGACCTGGGCTCCCCACAGGTAAAACACTTTCCTAAAGCTTTTCAGGACTATTTGCACTGCAGCAGAGCTGAAAATTAGCAGGCAACAGTTTTCAGCTACTCAGCCTGCCTCATCTAAATTGTATTTCCCAAAGGCACACAGACCTCTTTTTCACATGCAACAAAAAAATACCCTGAACTTGGTCACCTCTGCAAGCAGTTCTCGGTTTGTGTTTCTTCTTTCACCCACACCTGGATTCTGATTCTACGTTTTTGCTGGACTACCCAGGACTGCCTGCCTTGACGTCACACCAGCCTAATAACAAAGACTTGGTCTGTCAATCATTAGTTCCTACCCCAAACTGGTTCTTTTCCTGACACCACCTTGCTCAACACTTAAGTTGAGGGAAAAGATGAGACTGATGGGTTTTAGTGGGCAGTGTGAGGTGGGTGATGGATTTTTTCTGGGAACTGAAGAAAAGCACATTGGAGAAAAGAACTTGCCCAAGGCAAGAGGTTCACCCTTCTTCCTTTCTTGCCTGCTGGAAACCCTCTTTGGGATTTCATCCTTAATATCTTGTGTGATAACCACTAAATCTTGAAATGAGCCAGATCTCTCAAGGCTGATGTTTGCAGAAAAACTATAGATAGACATGAGAGGTTTTTTCCCTCTTTTCTATGTGTGACTGTGTTTTTTTGTTTGTTGTTTTTGTGTTTTTTTGTAGAAGTAATTTCCGTGTGTACTCTTTCACACACAGACGGCAGCTGGATCACCCTTTTTAGAAAGTTTATCTGATCTGCAGTAATTTCTAAAATCACAAAACTCTCCAGTGGAATATAGTGAAACTGATCATACTGACGATCGCTCCAGCACCGTGTTTTACTGTTTGCAAAAGGATTTGACTTCAGGGAAACACTCCTCACCCTTTGCACGGTGGGCTTCCTCCCCTCTCCCCGCTGCACGAGAGTTATTTTTCTGATCCTCTACTTTAAGCTCCTTTGCTTTTTTTAGGCAACTTCCAGATATCTGATACAGTATATAATGAGGAATTAGGTTCCATTACACGAAGGCTTAACCTTCTCGAAAAGCATTCAGCGCTTGCCAGGAGTCATCAATATTTAACAGCTGTTGTTATTATGAAATACTTCATAGGGTAATGTGGCTCGTCTGCTCGCACGCAAGGGTTTGAACGGGCGCCAGGGCCCTGTCAGAGCCGCCGGGAGATTGACAGGCAGCGAGGCTTGCGTGACAGTGGGGCTGGGGTTAGTCAGCAGTCTGCCTCCTCCGCAGCAGGCACTTCTCCTCCCCCTCGCCTTCCCTTCAAAAGGGCTCCTCCGGACGGGGTGGGACGCGGGCTGGAGGCTCAGAGGGGCGAGGTGGCCCCACCAGCCCCGTGCAAGGACCGTGGGGAGAGGAGGGCTGCAAGGCTGTGGCATCTCTTTGATGCCCCTCTCTCGCGGGGGAAAATGGATAAGGCTTGCTGGGAAAGGGGAATAAACGGTTCTGCAAGAAAGAGGGGACGGGATCTGGAAAGCAAACAGTTTGGTTTGTACCTTAAATAAATGTCATGCTGTACTCGAGAAACTTCAAAGGGAAGTCAGATTTCAAAGCATCTCTTAAGAAGAAGCAGACTGAGAAAACCGCTAAGTTGGGAAGAAAAACTTTGCATTACTGCTAGTATAATTTCATCTGGTGTTCTGGTAGCCTCCACAACAGGACTAAGAACCATACCGCTTTTATTCAGAGGGTGCATTTTGGTGCTGATTTCTTTCCCTAAGCATTTGTGCAACCTGTATGTTGTGGCATTTCAAAGTGCAAAAGTCCCCTTCACATTGTTTGCAAAAAATGATGTACAGTTCCTTATGCTGTATATTGTTTAATTTCAGTGTGCATCTAATGACCTCCATCCTAATTGTCACTTGATGTTCTCTGTAACACAGCCAGAGGAAATAGACCATTTCAGTTCACGGCTCTAGGTTTGTGAAGCAGAATTGTTCATAAGGAGTGTTTCCTAGTCAATTTGTTTTGTTTTCTTAGTGTTCAGAGAAGCACGCATAGCTGATTCTTCCTGCAGCTAGAAGATCCAGGAAGAAAGACCCTGTTCTCACTTCCTTTCAAGTAACAGTTACCAAAAATAAGACCGGCATTCATAAAGCAGTATTTCTGAACCTGCAAGCTGGATTTGGGTATTTTTATCTGCCCTTTCTAAGAAATAATTTATTCCCTGGGCATCACTGGAGAGAAATGGCCTCAGAGGTAGTCCTCATAGAAAGGCTTGAAACTGATTCACCTGCATCATACTGAGCCTGAAGAAGACAGTACAGTCCTCCTCTTACACCCAAAATCAGCCCAGGGAAGGCATTCTGTTCCGAAGCAGCATCCTTTCACTGCTCATTTCTCACCTGTGCTACTGCTTGGTGCAGGAAGCCTGAGTAGTGCAAGGCACCTGGGGCAGCTGGGGTACAGTTTGCCCACACATTAGTTTTTTTTACAGAGCTTGAATTGGCAGGTAATTTTGCTAATTATTTTCTGAAGAATGAAGGTCATGCTTTTGTGGGATGAGGTACAGAAACACCCTAGAGAATGTAATCCCATGGATTTAAAAAGTATGGGTTTATGAGTGTTCTGAAATCTCCATCCCTTTGAACTAAAGAGTGTTCTGCAATGAACAAATGTTCTGTTATTTCTGAGGGAAAGGGAACGCCTGGTTTCATAATGCTTCTGTAGACTGTGTTAGGCAGCTTTTCTCTTCTTTGCAGTATTCCAGATTTGGCTTTCAAGCCAAAGAGTTTGCAAATGCAGATAGCAATACTTGTATCAGAACTGAAAGCTCGAAAGAGATCTCAAGTTTTTACATTGTTCTGAGCAGAGACAGTGCAGCTGTGAAAGACTCAGCAGCACTGTCTGAGACAGCCCATGCTCCTTCAATCAAACTTACCATCTCCTTCATGGGCTTTTTTTTCTCCATTAATTAGCTGTCAGTTCTAACTCTACATTACTTTTTTTGCTTTCCACTCCTTTCAATGCTTTCAGATCAGAAATTGAAACAATGTCCTCAGATCTTTGACCTTTCCTCCAGGAAATCACACTGGGCATTTTTCTTAAATTTTTTCTCCCTTCTCCTCCTACCCCCCTTTCCCTCTACCCTGTATATTTCCACAGTGTTGTCCTTCTGTAGCATGTTCCATGGGATTGCACCATGTTGACTAGATCGCATGAGCTTGCAAAAGTGTAAGCCATGTTTGTGTATATCTGGTATTTATCACTCTGGTATCAATATGCTCATTCATCTTCTTTGGCAGAACAGCTCCATCTTCTGTTTTATTTCGTGTTCTGGAAGTGCAGGCTCAGTTTGTTGTGCTCAAAAAAAAAAAGGTCTCTGATGGTACCCCTTCCCATCTCTTCAGTATGTCAGTTTTGAACCTAGTAGGGGAGACCTCTAAACATCTGGTTTAAAGAGCTGCTTCTCCCACAGAAAGCAGTCCAAGGCTCCATAAAGTGAAATCTCTCAATTTTTTTTAACAGCCAGCAGCATTATTAGACTGCCTGCAATATCAGCGTTTTTTCTTACCCCATTCTTGATATATGGGAACTCCAGCAGCCCGTATTCCCCTCAGGTCACTGAGTCATTCTTTGCTGTTTGCTAATTTTCAGTTTTCTGCAATTTGCTGCTCCCTGCCTACCAGAGACAGTACTCCTGCATGCTCCAATCTTCCATTTGTTTTCATCATCATAGGCTTTAGTGTTGATCCAGAGAGGGAGCATTTTATGCGATGTCTAAGCTTGATCACAGCTATCTTGGCATCAGGGCCTTTGCTATCAAGATAGTCATCATAAGCAATAGTTACTGTCCTTCAGTTCTCTCTCTTGATTCTTGGTGGTGAGAGGGGTATTGTTAGACTGCTCTGTTTTCACTGTTTTTCTGCCTAGTCAGATAACATCTTGTAAGTCTCCCTTGTCGACCTGTCATGTCTTGCTTTTCCTCCTCCTCCTCATTTGTTCTGGGGATCTGCGTGGTTTTCTGCCTGTCTTGCCCTGCTTTCTCCAGGTGACAGGCCATCACCAGCAGCAGTATCTCTTCTGAGCTGTCACTGCGGTATCAGCCCGGCCGTGGGTGGATTAACCAAGTATTTCCAGCGCAGGGAGGCAGAATAAGAGTGAGCAGTGAGTGACAGCTCTGTTGCCTCATGTGCAAGGAACAAACTTTTCCATCTCCCAAGGAACATTCGCTTCTTGTCGCAAAGGGTGTTATTTGTCTTTGATGGTGCAATGGGTCCCCTTGCAGTCCAGGCCAGTGAGTAGGGCATGTTATGAAACGGATGTGTGTGGCCTAACATATGGGTAACTCTAACTGGCAAAATAACATTAAAATACTTTCCATTTGGAGATGGAATTTATAGTAGCCAGACGAGCTGCGGAACAAACATCTCTTGTGTTCTGCTGCTGTGTTTGTATGAGCCTGAAGGCTAACAAACAGGCAGGGAGCTCTGGCCTGCTCAGCTGGGTAAGATAATAGTTTCCACTAACGATGCAGTTCAAACGGGTGGAATTTTCACAATGCCAAAAGAGTGCATCAAAGAAATAAACCTTCATTTCCTCTCACCCCTCCCGCTTCATCTTTTAACCTGCACAAAGACAGCAAATCACTATGTCATTAATGACTAAAACATCTTTTCTCAGGAGGGAAACTCTGGAAGAGGCTATAGGGTTTTAAAAGTTGTGTCACAAGGTATTTAAAAGGTATGTGGATGTGGCACTTAGGGACATGGTTTAGTGGTGGACTTGGCTGAGTCGATGGTGAGTTGATGGTTGGACTCGATGATATTAAGGGTCTTTTCTAACCTAAATGAGCCTATGATTCTCTGTCTGTTCTTATGGACAGGTATAGCAGAAAGCTTGGCTAATCGGGGGGGGGAAGGGGGGAAGCAACCATTTCTGATTAGTTTAAAAGGTATACCAAAATGAAAATGCAGATTTAAGAATCTGTATATCCTATTCACAGCAATCTAGTTTACAAGTCTGAAATCCCAGATGGTTTTGGATGGAAAACATAGGTAGGGATCTGTTTTAGGCAGTTTGGGATTTTCCTTATGTGTTTCCCCATGCCCAGGGGAGGGACATCTAATTATACATTCAAGATGATTGCCTTGGGGTAATGACTGGCATCACTTTCAACCAATATTTACAATGTAATCTAAAGAGCATCATGAATATTCAGTCAGTGTTGCTTTGCATTGCCATCATTTGTTGTAAAATGCTGATGTATTTTGCAACAGTCCCTCACTAGGCTGTTAAATTGATGAGGGGCTCTTGCACAGGCTCAGAAGCATTAAAGGTTTGCTGTCTGTCTCCTTTTCTTATTCTGATTTGGTATAAACTATTTCTTCTCATCTCAAACCTTTTGTTTGTTTGTTTGTTTGTTTATTAACCATCTCTGGCTGTGGCTATTCCAGCTTCCCTTTAGCTGGAAAGGAAAATGTGAATCAAATCAAATCAAATCAAAATGTAAATCAAATCTCACCAGTATGCTCTCCTCTCTCATTCTCTCTGTGAGAAGGAAAACAAACAGGAAAGTGAATCTCTGTTTGTTACCAGGGTATTTGTATGACCCAACTCTGAAGTGGGACAATAGGATTGAAGCTGACTTAATTTTTACTGACCAACTGATAGAGAGAGGTTCCTGTCATACTCCTTAGATGATGCAGAAGCCCAATTATTAAGTGATGTCAGCCTTCTCAGAAATGGCTTCATTATCCACAGAAATGGGATTGTATTTCAGGGATTATCTGTAGGATATATTGATAGGAAGACTTGGAGTATTCAAATATATTTTAGATCAAGCAGTGTGCAGTAAGAGCATTCACTGTTTTAGTATTTCACAAAAGCTTTCATGATTATTAGGAAAACACAAGGAATTTTAATCTGTAGTGAGAGCTATGTATGAATTTCATGGCGTAATGACCTGCTAAAAACAAACTTTAAACCTCTGTGCAAAAATGAAACAGTTTAAGAACATTCCCTTGAATCTTACAGTCAGGCTGAAACTTATAGAAATGAGTAGGGTAAAGTGAGACTGAAAATAATCTGATGTCAAGAAGGTCAGCACTGAAAATAAAAAACTTACTTCAGTCCCTTGTCTTCTGAGCTATATAGACATTTTTCTATATTGTCATAATACATATTTTAATGAACAAAACAACTTGTTAACTTTCTTTTGTTTCTTTCCTGTGGGTTTTAGTTGTTGCTTTATGTAGAGTAGAGTAATGGAAAAAATATGTTCAATAAAAAAATGTGATAGATATTTCATATAAAAAACATCTGGACTGTAAAATATGTATCTCTCTCCCTCACAGCAAAAGAAAGTTGTCAGTAACTGAGATCCAGACCACAAAGGCAGTAACTCCCAATTAAATCAATGCATGTTAAGTGCCTAAATAAGAATTTTAGTCTAGCAGCCCTAATCACTATGATAACTCTTTTCAACAGCCATTCAAGAAAAGCACTTTAAGAAGCAAGTTGGCCAAACAGTAAAAGAAGACAATATATCTAACAAGACTGCTGTACAAGAAGGTGGACTTCTACTAGAAGTGAGTGAAAAAACGCTGTTTTTTCTGGCTGTAATTTCTTCAGTTTGATGATATATTTGGGCTGATTATTTGTGGCAACTTTTGGTCAGTCTTGGTGTGAGCCTTTATAGAATCGCAGTTGTGAGTGCTTCTTGCAAGAGCAAAACTGGCAGTTTTGACAGTCATGGCCAGTCTTCATTTGGGCAATTGCACCTCGCACCTTGTCGTCCTCAACAATTCCAGTGAACTCCAGCAGGCCAGTTCACAGTTCTTTTTCACTTTTAGGTTTATTTTACTTGGCCAATATTTTGAGGATGTCAGCATGAGCTTTCCCAGTTTCTGATCTGAGTTGAGAATATTCTAGGATATTTTAGTTTATCCTACTTCCTCAATTCTGTGCTCTGCACACACACCGTGCACACAAATGTTATTCCTTCTGAGTATTTTTATCCCCCTTAGGATGACTTTATATTGGCACAGCAGTATAAAGGGGCCATATTGTTACTGAGAATTGGATCCATTTATCTGAAGGAAGAATTAATGCTTCTATGAACTACTGAACCAGATAGGGCACAGGGGTCCATCCCAGATACATCTACATTTCAAGCACATGATGTAATAATGCCTCTTATACACAGAGGTCCTTAGAATTTCCTGTGTGATTAAGACTACATATGTATAGTTGTTTTGGATAGGATAACGTTCATGGTATAAAACTTGTGTTTTAATGACAGCTCTGAGATACATGTAAATGTAAATTAAATAGTAGCCTTCAGCAAATAATTGCTGAACTGTTGAATTAAAAATACATTTTATCATGAGATTCAATACCATAAGTCATTCAACTCTACAGAATGGAAACTGGTATCCTACTTCTCTTCTTCTAAATGCTGTAGAAGATTTTAATTTTATATTTCAAAGCAAGCAACACAAGCACCTGATTAGCTAGTACTAGTGCCAAAACAAGATGTTTGGCTGTCAGGCATTATTTTGCAGTCATTTCCATTCTCAATGAATAGGGAATAAAGGGCATACAATAAAAGATAAATATGGTGAGTATATAATTTTTAATGAGGGTCTCCTATATTTAGTCTATGTTTTGCTGGGTGTATATTACATGCCTACAAGTTATAACCATTAGGGATCTTCAAACAGTAGCCCTACTGCTATGAGTACATGGAGAGAACACTTGCACATAATTTCATGTAGGTTACAAGAATCTAATAGGGAATATGCTGATGGTCAGCTTAGTGCAGGGTATGTAGGAGTCATATTCTCTTTGAATATAGGGGAAATATTTTGTCCTGGGTCATACTTAATGTGGATCATTAACTGGTTGGTTAAGTGCATGTTAATATGAATGTACTTGCCAGCTTCATTTATGGGCATGTCTGACTTAGAATAAGAGGATAAGTTTTCCTTAGGGCTTGTTGGGAATGTTCTCTGAGGACTGAATTTGGCTCAGGTCATCATTCGGTGTTATGGCACATGAAGAAAAGTGTGTTTTTAAGTTGTTCAACCAAATTCACCATGTTGGTTATTAGGGACTGTGGGATTTTAACTAAAGTCACATTTGTTATTCCTTCCAAGGAAAAGCAAACAGTGGTTGCTGTGCTTTGTATATTGACTTGTGAATCTGCCCACTTTATTTGCTCTCAAGAGATATTTTTCAGCTGTTGAAAGTCACTTTCCATCTCATGACAACACCTTGCACTGTGCAACCTCTCCTAGGTGCTTCATATAACACAAACCAAAATAATCTGAATCACCAGAATATGTATGAATAATGCTGTTCCTGAGTGCAATGTTAATAGAAAACAAGGGATAATGGCTTTTATTTATTTCCTAGAAGGTATGTTCCTCTGCTCCATGTATAGATAGAAATATGGAATACCAAGAACCCTAATTACTGGTAAATAATATATCTGTGACTCTTGAGTCTTGGAACAATATAGTACTTCCCCTTTCAGCTTGAAAGAAAACAATGGAATTAGGCTGTCTTCAAAGTATGTTTAAAATGTTTTTTATTTCTAAAGGCCTTTGCCACAACATGTGGTTTTTATTTACAATTTTATGGAGATTTTTTACAGCTATAATCAAATAGCTTTCATCAGCAATAACAGAATAAACAATGATACCAGTTTATCAAAGACTTTTTAGTGGAGCACAGCAGGTATCTAAATAAATAATTTCTTCCAGTATTTCAAGATCATTTCTTCTGGATAAGAGAGCCTTTTCTTGCCATCTTTGTTTCCATTTGGAGGGAAGGGATAGAAAAAGCTCAAAGATTCAAAGTCTAATTTTATTAATTTTTTTTTTTTAGTACACTCCATTCTCACTTTACTGTCCTTGGAGACTTCAAATTCCAACAGTTTGACTGCAATAATGATTTTTAACTTTGCACTTTCAAAATATTTTCCAAGACAGGTGGTTTTGCAACCCTTGTGCCACATGCCTTTTGGCAGAAAAGGGACACATTCAGTTTCTGAAGCCTGTTACTGAATGCTTAAGATACACTGGGCCAAACCCGCAACCAGAAAAATGGGAAAATAAGTTGTATTGGCAGTCAATAAATCCAAATAGAATTTATGGGGTGATGGGGTGGAGAAACACAATAAAATGGTGACTTGGAAAAATAATGAATCACTGGTGGGTATCTACGCAATAGCCTTGATTGCAGCAATCATCTCATGGCTGTTAGCCACCTCCTGCTCTTCCCCCAGCTCTGCCACACTCACAGTCTTAAGTCCAGACTCAGAATCTACACTGCGGTGCGGGTAATTCCTCATCCCAAATGCGTGTGAAACTGTCACGTGTTATACTATCCATTGGAAGAATTAAATGTCTGTTGTCGAGAGGGAGAGCCTGGATGGACTTGTTTTCTCAATGTCATGCGTTCAGGCCTCTGCTAATCCTCACCACTTGTCGTGGGTTTGTCTATGGACAATTTTTGCCACGCCCCCCAACATAATTGCTCTAAGTTGTTCTAAGTTGAGAGGAGGTTTATGCAGACAAAAGAGATATGATTGGGGAGAAATAATATTAGGATTTATTACTAGTAAAATAAAAACTAAACAGCTACATCTACAACAATTCTAATTAAGCAAAAGCACTACATATTTATAGAAATACCCCTTCCCCCTTTGTATCAGTCCAGGAAGAGAAGCAGATTCTTCTAAGCCATTCTGCAGCACTTGTAAGTTCCTTCTCTGTTATCTCTGGGACAACAACTCCGCCTCGTTGCAGCTGGAACATGTTTCTCCCTGTCTCTTTCTCTTCTCTGTGTCCACCTCAGGGCTGGGCCTACCTGCTTCCTGGGCTAAGGCCGAAGGCTGAGGTTACCCAGGCTCCTGTAGGTCTTCCATGGACACTTGCAAGGGGACACTTGCTTTTCCATGGATCTGCACCACAGGGTCACAGGGAATAATGGCTTTTGAGTCCACCCCTGTTTCCTGCGGGGTCCCTTCCCACGGGAATAGTCTTTGATAGACCTCTCCGATGTGGGTCTACCCCTCAGACAACAGTTCTTCCATTCTCTGCTGTCCCTCAGGGTCACAAATTCAGCTGCACCAGCATCGATCCCTCACTGGGATCACACAAATCCTACCCGAGCCAACTTGCTCCGGCGTAGGTCTCGTCTCCATGGCCACAAGTCCAGCAAGACTCCCACAGAGTCACATCTACTTCTCTGCTCCGGCACGGGCTCCTTCATGAGCTGCAGAGGGTTGTCTTCGCTTCCCAACAATCTTCTACAGGTGGTAGGGATTTTAATTTCAGTCTTTTCCCTGCTGAAGGGAGAGAGAGGGAGGGGGAGAAGGAGACCCCCCTTTGGACTTTCTCTCTCCGCTTGCTGCGTCTGCCAGCTCTGACCTTGAAGGCTCAGCTACCTCTCTGGCTGCAGTTTGTCTTGTCCAAATTCTCCCTTAAGTTTTTTTTTTCTTCACTCTGTTACATGTCTGGTCAGAGGGGCTTCAGTGCTGCCTCTCCCCCGGCCCAAGGCTGGGGGAGGAGGGAGGCCTGGCCCCTACGTGGGGCCAGCTGCCTCTCCCTCACATGGCTCCTAATTTCATCTGCACCACAAACCCTTCTTTTCGGTTTTCTTAAATATGTAATTGGCAAAAGCGTTACCAAAGCTTCTAATTGGTTTTGCCTGGAAATTCACCTGGATAAACTACTTAGAACCCCCAAAGAGGGGGGGACTTTTGCAAACCCACGACACCACTGATGCTGTTTCTCGCGTAACTTAAGCAGCACCCTGCTGAAATTGTCACTCGGTATTTATTGACCACTTCATAGTTGCTACTGCAGTTTTTCTGCTTGTTATGGAAGAATCATTGATGTTCAAATTTCTGTATCAGCCTTGCTGCTAAGGAGGTGCCTTGATGGACTTTCTTTCATTTTTGTTATGTCTGTTGGTCTTCTGTTATGCTGTTGTAGGCTGCAGCATGGGATTTATGGCATCTCTGTCTCTAGATGTACTGGACATAATTCTTTTCAGGTGTGAAAACAACATTTTATAACCAAAATGTCATAAAAATTATAAAGATACATGGAAAATCCTGGCAGCTCCCAAACAGATGCCAGTGGAATAAGATGTCTGATTCTACCATGCCCCCTCTCTCTGACGAAAACTGGTTAACGCCAGACCTGGCTTATTTTGTCATTTCCATGCTCACTGGCATTTCAGACTCTTTCAGAAAAGATTCATGTTGATTTCAGGATCTTTCAAGCCACTCTTTTGCACAGTTTAGGGTCAGATTTCCATGAGTCCTCTACTCTTAAGGCTTCAGGGCACAAGAATCATATTTCTGTGGTTTAGTCTCATATTTCTCGTTATGGCTGTATTGAAGATGCCACTAAGCAGACTATCCTGGTATTTCTTATCCAGTGACACTGCACATTCTGTTTAATATCTTTATCAATGACCTGGATAAGGGGATTGAGTACACCATTAGTCAGTTTGATACGATATGAAGTTGGATGGGAGTTTTGACCTGCTTGAGGGCAGGAAGGCTCTGTAGAGGGATCTGGAGAGGCTTACTACTTACTTACTCAAATTTTTAGACAAAGACTGTCAGGCGCCTGGCATCTTAAATATCTTAATAATAAGTTCACAGACATATGGTCTTTGACTTATTAAATGAATAAACTTCTTCAAAACCATGAAAACTAGGTTTGATGGTGCAACCCTTATAATTCTCCACTGGTATTAATAGTCTTATCTTCATTACATTAGCTACTTAATCATCTGAAGTTGGGTTTTTCAAACTGAGCTTCCACGTTTTGTGGGCGTATTTTTGTTCTGCCACTTAGCAGAATTTTGCTGATTTGAGTTGTAAGTAACAAGACTAGTGAGGCAATTCAGGTTATCTAGCTACAGAACCAGCAGAATTTGTGTTTTGACTGTTGGTGCAAAGCTATAGCATAATCAGGCCTTTATCACATATAACAGGAACTTTATCACACAGACAAGTCCTTTATAGATTATTTCTTAATTCCATATCACAGGTTAGGTCACTATAGTGAGTAGGAAATTTTGGTTCTTACTTAGTAGCTCCAACTGAACTCAGTGAGGTTTTTTCTTGACAGCTTCAATTCCAAATAGAGCCCAAAGTCTTCAAAACCAATGAAAGTCAGACTTCTTATGCAAGCAAATAATTCAGGATTTGCCATAATGCAAGTTTGAAGCATATTATTTAACACTATGTTACCTTAAAAGTGGGTGCAAACGATAATTTTTTTGGCAGTTACTTTGAAGGAAGAGGTGTATGTGCACATTTTGGCACTGAAAGGTCTCTCCTAGTGGCTTCTACTAACACCTTGAACTAGAGTTCAAGTTTAATTCCTAGGGAGTTGGAAAATGATACATTAGAAAACATCCTATTGGTGCTGTTCTTCACTCTGCATAAGGAAATAACATAGGAAACCCTTTTCCCACTTGGTTTCCTGTAATTTTTTTAAACTTGTTAGTGTAATTCCACTTCCTCCTTCCAAACTGATTTATGTAATCAGTACTGGATAAAGCTGTACTCTTGAAAAAGGTACTTGAGTTTGAATTTCAGTCTGAGAGAAAGAGATTTTACTCTTCCTGTTATTTTTTAATTTAAACTTGAAAAGGAAAATTGGGAGTCCAACAGAAGTGCATGATTATTATACAGGCTATGACCAAGGCATGAACTTCAGAAATCAAAAACTGGTAGAGAAAGACTTTTTGGTTTATTCTGGTCTGGAATTCCAATGGTGCTGGCTCTCTTAGCAGTCCTTCTAAAGTAAATCCTGTAAGATGATGATACAGTGCTTCACTTTTTAATCTACTGGTTTAAAATGGGGCCGTTAAAATAGGAAGTTCTCACAAAAAGCTCACAGTCTTAGTGAAATTTTATTTCAGTTAATACAGCTTTTAAAAGTTACCCAAACAACCCTTTTGCTTTCCTTTGTTTTCAAACACGAACCTTCTCCCAGTAATTCTGATGACATGATTTAAGCTGACATTAGTCACTTGGTATGACTTACAGAGAATTTATCCATGAAAAAAAGGCGCCATAAATGGGGTTAGGATTGCCTTTTTATCACATGCGTACATTCACTTTTTTCTTGCCAGGCGCAGGCAAAACACAAAGGAACACTTCAGAGGCCTTGCTCCCTTTTTTCTTTCTTTGCAAATAGGCGTATTTCTAAAATCCAGACTTGAAATTTGGCATGGCCACAGCTCTGCGCAAAAAACATCCTTTCTGTTGCCCTTTAAACAAATAACTAATGTTCTCGCTTATTCCTTTCTTCTTTTTTTTTTTTTCTTTTCTTTTTTTTTTTTTTTAACTTCTCTTACAAATCTGGACAGAAAAGCCATGACTGCTAAATATCATTTGCTCTCTCCTCCAGTCCTTAGTGTCACTGTTACGACCATAACAGTCACGATGCTGCCACGGTGCTGAGGTTTCTGAAATACAGGAGATGGCACCATCCAGCCTGACAGGGCCACAGAGCAAAATAAAATCATGTTATCCTCTCCCTTCAGGGTTTCAGCCTAAATTTGAGACAAGTGATAAAAGACGGATTTCTTTGGGCAACACTGTGGAAATAATGAATAAAATGGTAACCACAATTCCCAGTATTCAGTGTTTGAGCAGCTTGACCTTTGCCAGGACTTTTGCAAGAGTTTTAAGGAGGGATTTGAAGAGGAAAAACAGGTAATCTTGCAGAGGCTTGAGTGAAGCAAAAGGTTAAAAGCAATTAAGTGCTTGTTTTTAAAACTTGTATATGTGACATGTTGGACTGATGAGAGTTAGTACGTAGCTTTTCCAGCATGAAATGACAGATTCTAATTAAGAGGAGAGCAAGTTGGGAGTGGATCGGAAAATCAGGACAAGCAGCTTATTTTAATGTGATAGAGCAGGGGGAGCAGGCAGTCAGTGCAGTCAGGCAGTGCGTGGTGAGGAGCGACAGCATCCTCTGGTTTGCACTGGCATCAGGAAAGGCGTCCTCCACTTGTCAGGATAGAGGCAAACCTGCTGTCATATAAGGAGTGATGGCTGAGAAATTTTAGTTGTACTGGTGAACAGAGCAGCTGTCCATCCACAGCATTAAGGTAAGAAATCAATAATCTTTGGGCACCGACCAGATAGATGTGGATCTGAATTTCAGGCCACTGTTGCTGTCTCCAGACTGCTCATCACAGCCAACTCCACCCGAGCTCACTTTTCACAGGCACTTCCTCTGTTTCTGCTCAGGCTATTTCGGTGCCTCTTGGAGATAGTCCAGTGGCCACATAACTTCCTCCTCAACAAAACATATTCTCCTGTTTCAGTTCTGTAAGTTTTTTCTTTCTCTCACTGACTTCAGAGCCAATCCTTCGCAACTGTTCTCACAAGTCAATCGGTTTGATATCTCTATGTGAGCACTGCATCATATAGATGCACCAGGACTTAGTCTGCGACTAGAACTGACTTCTCACATTAAAGTAACAAAGATAGTCATAACACACTCTTTATTTCATAAAAAATTTTGCATGAACATTCAACTGGTTGAAGTGAAATTACAAATGAACATCCTAAACTGTGTTTACCAATGGTACTTGCTTCTAGTATATTCCTTCATTCTCGACTTACAATATATGCATAAGATAACAAGTGGCACAGTAAAAAAGTTCCCGGAGTCAAATTCAGGAAGGCCACATTCCCTGAAAATTGTACTGACCTGAAATGTTGTTTAAAACAGCTGGTTTAGCATATATTATCAAACAGAACGTGAAATACAGATTGTTTTGTTCTTCTCCCCACCCTCTGAAATAGTTTTGTATTAGGAAATGTGATACATAGTGCTAAATACACAGAAAAATATTGCTCTGAAATTAGGACATCACATTTAGTTTACAGTATATAGGCTGCAACATTGCCTCTTTTAGGTTTTGACTCCTTACAGAAAGAGATGTCTGCCATTCATGCTCATTAACAGTTTGTAAGCACAAATAGAAGTCAGCTGTGGATGGAATATTATGACGGCTTCTCATCGGGAGTTGATGCACTTACATGTAAATAACACTGAAAAAAAATCCAGACATTTGGTATTTACATATGTTTAATTGTCCAACATGTTGGATAAATATTACTTGATACTCTTCTCAGTAAGTTATTTCTGTGAAAGATAATGGTTAATCTCACTACATTTGTTATTGCGAAGTCTACCTAACTAAATTTGTTATTACAAGTGCAGAATAGTAAGCAATTAATGCTTCATTTTGAGTCTTCACAAATGGACTTAATCAGGCTTACATTTTCTATATTGAAATTGTTGAAGAGAAGATTGAAAAGCTCAGAGCAGCTGCAAAACTCAGAAAAAATGAAGAGCTGAACTTGCACTGAAGATATGATGCTGCCCCAGCTTTTCTTCCATCTGTGAATACAACATCTGCTTTTGAGGAAGTGAAATGAGAAACTGCATAAATCAATATAAAGGCTGTTTCTATTTTCAAGTGTAGTCCAGTGTGAAAGAGCATTGACAGGAGGGTTCCATTACTGGTAGAGAACAATTTTAAATTTGAGATCATGATTAATGAGATGGCTTAAGGAAAAGATATAAAAGATTATGTCATAATTTAGTATCCTTTCATGATAATTACTACGGTAAAGGGCATGTTACTTATCCAAGTACTCACTAACATATCTAGTAATCATCATACCTATATCTATGTATTAATAAGTAAAATGTATTTTTCCCAAACAATTTTAAAATTAATAATTTGAATATAATTCTTCTTTAGATTATTATAAATAGTCTCCAGTACTTGTGTACTGCCATTAACTTCAGGCAGTATTCATATTCTCGCTTCCCATATGAAATCCTATATGGTAATGCAAAGAAAAGGATCATGAAATTTTTACAATTAGACATGAAAAAATTCATCAAACCTTGCCATCAATAGAAAGCAATTTTTGTGATAATATTTTCTTCTAAACACACTTGCCCTATAACAAATTTGAACGGAGGTGTTTGGGGTCACTCCTGAATTCAATTTTGCAGCAACAAAACTTGTAAGCTATTAGTCATTAGTACTGCTCCACTGTGGAAGCATGGTCTGTGTTCTCATTTCCATTTAGTGAAAAAAATGTGATTTAATCAACATGCATCTCTTTCTACTATGCACCACATCAACTTTCTGCACATACAAAGTCAACTGATGCTTCAGCTCTCATTTTTCAGTCCCATCTCAGGCAGAGCAGTTGGTTTAGAGGCGTTGGACTCACTGGGGCCAGCAATTCATGCATGTGGTAAGAAGAAGAGAGCCTTATCCCAAGGACTCGACACAGACTAAGCAAGCTTTGTTACAAAAGCTTAGCTTGGAAGGAGAGTATAATGGAAGAAAAACTGCATTTACAATTTTGCATCATGCATTCAAAACAACTTCAAAGGCGAAGCTGTTCTTGGTTGCGTCCAATACTTATTACATATCAAGCATATAAAAAACATCACCATGGTTTAAAATGTGTTTACATGTGTGCTCACGTTGCAATCTCACCCTCCAGGGAACTACTATGTTTTCTTGCAAGTTTATAGCTCACAATTACCGGAGTCCGATGACTTACATTTTCCTAACTGATTTCCAGGAGACCAGTTTTGTCTGCTGCCTCTTGATGAGCCAGTGTTCCAGTTCCCTTGTTAGCCTGAAGACACATATATAAACAAGTACCTCCAAGGTTTCCCTAATTCCTTGGTGGAAGTGACGAGATACTGAGAAATGGAATAATGAGAAATTTCACCAGCTGAATGATTCACAATCATTTGTGCCTTTCAGATGGCACAGCTGTTCCCTCCGACAGTAAATGGGAGAGCCACGGCTCAAATCTATCTGGCATTGTGAACGTTCTTGTTGCTCTTGGTAGTGCAGCACTCGTTGCAGCACTAGTTGTGCTACACAACTAATTGTGCAGCACTACTAGAGCTGAATATCCATACAGAAAGAAGCCTCAAGTGATATTCAGGGTCAAGAAGAGAGGCAGGAACCTGAATGCCAGGAGGAGTGAAAGGGACATAATGAACATATGTACGTATTTGTTTGCATTTGAAAATAAATATTTCTGCTCTCTATGAAAACCAGTTTATCAGATTGAACACTTTCTCTATGAAAGGCTTCCCTTATAAACCCATGCCTGTAGACTTCAGCCTGTACTTCCTTCTCTGGCTCAAATGATGGAAATTTGTCTTCTGTTTTTTTTCTTTTGCCTGAAAACTAAGCAATACACGCAAGCCCTTGATCAAAACTGAATGCTGAAACAATTCTGCCACTCCCCTTTGCATGAAATAGTCCTTACTCATAGAAATATTCCTTTTGAAGTTGCTGTGTAGATACCAGAGAAACACATAAGAGTCCAGAGGGCTAAGAGATACTGTACTTGTTGAGCAAAGGCCATATTCTGATGTCACCAGATATGGTATTTCTAAATAGTCTTTTATGTGGGCTTTTATTTCAGGGTTCTGTAATAGTTAATTTTTTTATTTTTTTATTTTATTTTTTTTTTTTTTTTTAGTGTATAAAGAGAACCTCTGGGATTCCAGAGGGATTTTGAGAAGGGCAATTATGAGTCCTAGAAACACCAGTGGAAAGAAATACTGATTCTCTAAACAATACAGTTGAAGACAGAAGACACATTAACTGTCTGCATTTCCCTCCTAATATTCATAAGACAAGAACGCGGGTATAATTTCCGGAGTTTTTAAATAGATTTAGATTACCAGAAAATTGCCCCATCCCACACTGGATGCAAAAATCCAGTGATCCACTATTAAATGAAGCTGTTCCATATAAACTGTGAGCCAACTGACCCTGGAAATTTAGTACCCAAGTTGCGTGACTCGAAAATCTGTTCAAAGCAAGGCATGGCTGCAGGCCTTGACTGTTGTACTTTAGTAGCCATAGTAACATGGTCTCTGGAGACCTAATGTTAGTGAATTTTCCTTTATTTCAAGGAAGAGTAATAAGAGAAATGTGGATTGGAACTTGTTCCCTCTCTTTTTTTCTTTTTTTTTTTTTTTTTTCCCTCCTCCTTATTTTTACTATGCCATGACCTTGACCAAAATATCTTTGAAGTCTTTTCTGGCTGATTTTCTGCTATGAGACCAGGAAAAAAATCAGGATATATAAAGGATCTTGCCAAAGGAAGTCCTATCTTCCTCAAAATATTTGCCTTCATTCCCAAAGAGAACCTCTTGACTAATAATGTTTCAAAAACTTCTTAATGGAAGGAACTGATAACTTTCATCTCACAGCTACTGCGGGCACCAGAATAATATCATACTTTCTTTGAACTGACAGATTAATTGTTTTTTTGTTTCAGTAGCAGGTGCAGCTTTTCGTGAGTATATAATTGGATGTACATGTTTTTTCAAAAGAACACAGGCTTCTGTCTGGTGCCAAGCTCTTTTATTTTTTTTTCATTTGGGAAAAAACTTCCACATGATTTCATTTTTTAAGTACAATGTAGAAAACTCATGTAAGTGTTTTTAAAAAGCCAAATACAAACAAATAAATGTTCACAATACATACTTAAGTCTGTCTCACATGTTTCAGCTATTATCCTGGATTAGAAATTCCATCTGTCATTGAATCCATATGGTTTACCAAATGGCAGTTTAAAACCATGTATTTTTTGCAAATTTGAAGAGAGTTGTTATAAAAGTTTTAAGGTCCATATATTTTTGTGTGTGGTTTTTTTCTATGTGTGCAAGTGACCCTCTGTGCATTCGTAAAAATATGTAATATTCCTAAAAATTTTCAGATTCAAGTGGACCTTACTGATTAAAACATGCTAGTTGTACACAACGCAAATCCCACTGACATTGAGTTGCGGAGTTTGGTTATTTCATCCTCTAAATACAAGAGCCCTGTTTAGGCTTTGCATTATTTCTACTGAAAGGATTAAAGTGAAATGAAGAGAGTTGCCTTTACTTCTCTGTGTTGTCCCCTCAGTGTTTTGGGTAAACACATGTTTACATTAAGGAAGTTGAACTGCACATGGGATGATGCCGGTCCACATTCTCTTCCCCTTTTCCTCTCCCCAGGTTATCAATTACCCAGGCAGATGGCTGCTGTGATTCTGACACAGCACACCACTGAAGCCCCCTGTTCATTTGGGAATGAGAGAAAACTATTGCTGAGAATTTTATTTCAATAATTGAAAATGTTTTAAAATTATAAGTGGAGCTATATACTTTTTTGTCCTGTTTAATGTGACACCTGGTAATTTAGAACAAAAAAAAGTGAAATATTTTTGCTCATTCTCATGGACTGAAGTTGTCTCTCTTTTCCACTCAGTCTAAGAAGTCACTAGGCTTCTGGCCAGCGAAATGGAAAAATCTCAATACAGTTTTACTGTAAAGAACTTCAGTATGGAGCTGGTATTTGGTGCCTGAGAGATTCATCTGAGAGTCTGGAACAGATATTTTCTTACTTATTTGCAATCACCATTATCCACTCAGGGGTACCAGACCTGTGCTAGCAAACACCCTCCTCCTTATCCCCACCTGCTGCAAGTAGATAAGGAAAATACAAATCCCAGCCCACTCTGACTCTATTCAGAGTCCTCTATGCTACAGATGTCTGTTTTCACACTGAACTATGGTTTGGGGTAATACTGAGAAAACAGGAGAATTTGCAGCCATGGGTGAGACTCACTGGTTATGAAACTTTACTTTATGACCAGCTTGTCTCTTTTTAATGGGGCTGAAGCAGCAAGTTTCCCGACTAAAATGAGGTTAAACACTTGGAATTTGTGTTAATCCTCAGTAGGCTCATGCGGCTCCATAAAAGTTGTTTTTGCACTAAAGTGGGTATTGCTTTTCCTACTTGCAGGGCAAAGCATCAGATGTCTGCATTTGGGGCCATGAAAACCAGGTGATGCTTAGTTAAGAGATTTAAACTCAGGAGAGGACACCAGAATTTTCAGAACAAACCAAAAACAAAGCAGGGGAAGTTTGTAACTCTCTTCATTTACATAGATCCCTCAAATTCATACTTGTTTCTGGCTTCACCTCAACACATGGCTCCTTGAACTTTTCCTCCACTTTTTCTTTCCTCTTGCTCCTCCCACCCCTTCTTTAATACCTCCTCCAACCTCACATATCTAATTGCCAGTGCACTGATCTGAACCCTTAGAAATCCACATGGTCCCATTTCCCTTTCCAGTTTTTACAAACTGCTGCACCTCGTCCAGCCTGACTCTGGCTCTGTGAAAGAAAAACTTGTGAAAAAAAAACCTTCCTGTCTTCTACTGTGGGGAGCAAGTTTTACGTTTTAAAGGTAGATACTGATGTCTTAGGGTAGGTGTCTAGGCCTAAAGAGTATGTACCAATATGCTGAAGATTAATTTTTGAATAGGGGAATTTATTTCTTGATTCATACAAGCAATCTTTGACAAAGGCAGATGTTCCAGGGCTATGTCCTCCAGGGGCTGAAACCTGTGAGATTCTTTGATCATATTCTGATCTTGTGGCCATTGTTTAAGCCTTTCCAGATAGGTCTTGGTGCATTAGTTTGCACAGCTTAAGAAGTTCTTTTTAATGAAGAACATTTCTTTCATTTCTTTAATGTTCTTAATTTCTACCTGCCCCTGCTTCATGGGCAGGACTGGAGGTCTTTTGGAATATGCATGGCAACAACCACAGACATAAAGGAACTCCCTTAAATATCCTATGGTTATCTTTGTGGAAATTTTTAGTCTGTCCAAATTAAAAGGCCTGCCAGATGTTCAAAACATAATAAAATTCCTAGTATCATATCACTGATGGTTTCATTGCTGTGAAGATGAGTCCAAAGAGACAAGATGCCAGAAATGGTTTCTTGTCTCCATTTCACACTGAAAATATACGTGACAGACACCATCTATAGAGGTTACCCTCAGTGCAGTGAAAGGCACAGATGTGAAGATGCAGAAATCTTGACACATCATCTTCTGGTTGGTGAGGTGCTGGGACAAATTTGGGCCTTATTTAGAGCAGAAAATAGCACCAGCTGAGCAACTGCTTGTGCTTGAGGAGCTGACAAGGATAACCAGTATTCAACACAAGCCCAACTAGGCAGAGATAATGCTTATTCTGGAAAGGATCTGTATCTATGGAGCTGACCTGGAAAAAAGTGAGATTTGCCCTTGACTATTCTTAGCAATGACTTATGGTTAGCATTGACTTGATTGAATCACTTGCTGCTACAGCTCTTCCCAAATGTAGGTGAGCCATGGCAAGCTTTCCACTACATTTTTCAGTCATCATTTCACAGGTTCTTTTAGTCATAGAACCTCTGGCCAAGTGTGGTCCCACAGGGCCACGTTTCCAAAAGGTGCTCCACATTTATGGTCAGGGCCAAACCTTCTGAGGAGGTCAGTCTGTTGTGCATTGAACTCTTGAAAATCTGCCCACCATTGTCACAGTGGGAACAGCCTTCAAGCAGTCTTGGAAATCTGGTCCTTATTTAGGAACTGAAAAGCGAACCAAACTCACAAAAATATGTCAGTGTATCTGGTTACTGAACAATTGAAAATCTGTCCTCCTTGTGCTTCAGGATTAACTCAGGATTAATAGGCACATCACTAAATTGAGAGTAAGGTGAAGCAGGGATAATAATAATTTAGCAGTATTTCATCAACAGCTATTTGAACTATAATGTCCAAAAACCCCAAAAACATCACATGAGAGGATTTAAACTACCTTGGAATGCAAGTGTTGGAGCAAAGACATGTTGCTAAGCCTTTATCAAGGGAAGAGAGGCAAAATTCTTAGTTTGAGTGCAGCCCGATCTTAATGTTTATATCATGTATTTCATTTATACCTTACTTTTATTTTTGGATTTTTCTGATTGCTTTCCTTGCATCACCAAGCCTATAAGAATTTATTTAACTCTTTTCTAGATTAAGTATTGTTCTATAAAAGAAGTATTTATGGCTTACTTTTTATATTCATTGCATTTATGCAATTATGCTATGTAGGTATTTTTTTATAAGAGCTTAAGAAAATAGTCATACTTTAAAATACAGATCCAATTTTAAAGTCATAGCCACAACAGCACATGTATTTAATTTTTATGTTGGAGATTTTTATATTATCTATATATATCAATGCCTATATATTCAAAGAAATTACTATGGAATAAGAAGATTTAAATTAAAAGGAAAAACAAAGTAGTTGACTTGCTATTAAACTTTTAATGTGACAAATAATGATAAAATATAATTACGGAGATAATTAAGCAGACAGTGAACTAGTAATGCAATATGGTAGTTATACTGTAATTGACTATCTTACCTTTTTTAAAAAAAGGAAAAAAAAGCATATTCCAGGTTGTTATTAATTTTTCATTATAGGAAAAAAGGCCTTTATGGTGTCCAAGCTTTTGCAGAGTGATTTTTTTCATATCTAGAATATTCTTAAAATTAACAAATTTATACCAATTTTATTCTTCATTGTCTGAATATCTTTTTAATTATTATATTTTCCTTTTTCAGTCACTGAATGGTTTTGCATTGGTGGTGAGTGCAGATGGAATGATATTTTATGCGTCATCTACAATTGTGGACTATCTAGGGTTTCATCAGGTAAATATATTGACAAATTTTAGAATACTTAGTCACTGTCATTGTACTGACTTTCTTTTTGCCCCTTCTGCTAACTGGCTTTCTAAAACACAGCACTGTACGTTGCTACCTTATATACCTTATTCTTCTACTGATGATTAGACATACACCATTACTAAAATTAAGTTATTTTACTATGCCATTTCAAAATTATTTTTTTTTTGGTGATCAGACAGGTGAAGATTTGTTTCTTGCAATGCTGTTCCTTTTGTAAAGCTTCTGTTAACAGAAACCTGATCCAGTATAAATGGACGATTTAGCAAGTTTCCTTTCAATTTCAGTATAAGATGCTGTTTGTCTGTGAGTAACAAATATATTGTAAAATCACAGAATAACAGAATCATGTAGTTGGAAAGGACCTTTGGAGGTCATCTAATCCAACCTCCTGCTGAAAGCACATCCAGCTAGAGCAGGTTGATCTGGGACTCATCTAATCAAGCTTTGAGTTTCTGTCACCCCTCTGGAAGATGTGTTCCAGTGTTTACCCATGCTGACTGTAATTTTTTTTTTTTTCACTTAATTATTAAGTCCCAGTGTCCCATGTTGCAACTTGTGTCTGTTGCTTCTTATCCTCCCACTTTGCTCTTATGAGAAGAGTCCGGCTTGGTCTTCTCTTCATCTGCTCATTTGTTTGATGTAGACAGCAGTAAGTTCTTCCTGAGGTTTTCCCTTCTGAAGGCTGAATAAACCCTGTTCTTCTCTCCTGATACGTCATGTGTTCCGATCCTCTTAAGTGTCTTGGTAGCACTCTCCTGGGCTCATTTCAATTTGCTAATATCTTTCTTTTCCTGGGGCACCCAGAATTAGGAGAGAACTTTGCCTTTGTTGAACCTCCTGAGGTTCCTGTCAGACCATTTTTACAGTCCATCAAGGAGCTGTTCTGCTCTCCCCAGCTGGAACCCTCTGCAAACCTGCAGTGCACTCTATCCCATGATTTCTTAGTCAAGAACTTAAACAGGGTTTGTCCCAGCATTAATCCCTGGGGGATGCCACTAGTCATCAGTTGCCAATTAGATGTTTTTATGACTCACATTTGCATATGTACAAATGAGTAAAGAACAAAAAGAATCACCTTAGGATGTGAAAGGGAAAAGCAGATGTTGAAAAATAGGGGCCTCTGAAATACCTTTCCTCACTCAATCTGGTCTGGAAGTATCTTACAAAGCCTTAATTTTAAATAAAGTATCAATCTAAAGATAAGCATCTGCCCCCCTACACTTACTAATTAAACATTCTTTGTTGTAATTGTTTCAGACTGATGTAATGCACCAAAACATATATGATTACATTCATGTGGATGATCGCCAGGATTTCTGTAGACAACTACACTGGGCCATGAATCCTCCCCAGATGTTGTCTGGACAGCAACTACAGACAGAAACAGGTGGGATTGTCTATGTTTGTTGGAAACACAGGCACCACTGTACAGAGATAGAAGTGCACTCCACCTATGCCCATGTCTGTGCCATGTCAAGTCAGATTCTTCACTGGAAAGCTACACAGGGGCATTTATTTATGTCACTGTCTCATAGATGACATTGCTTCCTGATCCTTTGCATTTATAAGATAGTGTGTACCACTGAGGCCACAAAGTTGTTTTCTTTGTGTTTCTTTGACTAATTACACATATTCTTCGCACGCAGAATGAACCGCATCAGTCTTCATCCTACCAATCTGTTGTTGACACTGATCAGGACATGAGTATTCCTCTCATTAATGCAAAAAAAATCCCATGCAAAATGTTTATGTACAGAACCACAGTGGCAGCATCACTTTCTGCCATTTGTTTTCCCATGCAAAATTATGTAGACAGGAGTCTTCTGAAGAACAAGTAAGTTTAGCAGTGCACTTTTTCTTCTGAAGCTGTGTCTCCCTAGGATGCCAGTTGGACACCCCTGCTCGAGATTTGCTCTACATGAGGTATTAAGCTGAAATCACAACTGCAGAACATATAATCAGGTTGAAATTGTTAGCTGTTAATGATACCAGCAAAATGTATGCATTTCATCAGAAAGTGAGTAAGTAAGTGAGGAAATAACTTAGAAAGCACAGTCACCAGATGGGTGAGGAGAAACTTGCAAGGAATCCTTCAGTAACTCTTACGAAATCCTCAGAAACATTTCTTGTAAAATAGTTTCTATGTTTTACAAGAGACTTAAAGATGTAAAGGGGAACTTGGCAAGATTTTGTAGGAAGTACGCAGAAAACATGCTAAACAATATGCACTAAATACTTCAGACAGTAAAATTTACAAATATTTGGAATTTTTGTCCTAATCTATATCATGGAGAATTTCAGTTCTTGAGTTCATTTTTTTTATTATAAATACTTGTGTCTTTTGAGAAGTATTTCAAAAGCTGTGCTCTTACAGTTCAAAACTAGAAAATGCTTCATTAAAAATCAAGGAGGCAACAGCTGACCTTTAGCTAATCAGCCACTGTCCATTTTTTGGTTTTGCTTTTTCTTGCATTAGCATTTTTCCTAACTTTGTTCCTTTTCCTAATGTATTTTCTGTGGTCTCTGATCTCAAAACCAGCAACAACTGCTACCCCACTTTGCATCATTAAAAATTACAAAAATTCAGGAAATAAAGTCAAAGTTTCTGGAGAAACTCACCTGAATCCCATTGTAGAGCTTTTATTTTATTTTTGGTAGGACTTGTATCTATGCAGATGTATCTATACACGATACAATTTAATATTCACCCAACTGTAAAGTAATTTTTACGAATTTCTGTAACAGCCTCTTCAATTGGCTACAGAACATTTTCATTATTTCTCAGTGTGTTCTGATATATGTTGCCTTCACTGTTGGTCCTAGGAGAAGAATATATTCTCAGTAAATTGTTTAAAGCACAAGAGAATGACAGCATGACAACAGATTATTCTTCCTTCTTAACTCGCTGTTTCATCTGTCGAGTTCGCTGCTTGTTGGACAGCACTTCTGGATTCCTTGTAAGTATAATTTCACTTAGATGACTGTAGTCATGACATACAAGATTTTAATGACTTCATATGAGAAATCCTTCAACATAAATATTGTAGGGAGTCATGGACAGGATATATTTTTCTTTTGCTGTGCACTAACAAGAAACATCTAAAAATAATTATTAATATGCGTAAAGAAGATTGGAGGAAAAAAGGGTTGTAATATTTGAAATTGAAAAAATCTAGAAACTTTTATATTTTTTTGGACAGTATCTGTCCCCAATTTTTGCTAGGCATAGCACAAGGGTAGCAAGCCTGAATTTCAACAATTAACATTAAAGCCCAAAGTATTTGCTTTGAGGAACAGGAATAATAATGATCTGTTTCCCCCTTTCTTAAAGAGTACTTTAATAATAAACCCCAGAATTAGGAAGTCTCTCTCATGATCCTTTCAAGAAATCACTTCTTCTTTTGCTTAGTAAAGATCAGTGCTGTTATACTTAAGGGAAACTACAAAAAAATGAGAGGATCAGCATGAGACAGAGAAGTACAACTTCTCTCTCAGATGCTCATTTGCTGGGAGACTATGAGTCTTAATAGCCATGCCAGTTGGTCAGTTCTACATCCCTGTTTTAATCTTTTAGCTCTGGAAAATGCCTAAGTCAAAAGGGCAGATATTTCTCTGGTCATTTATTGGCAGATAATTTTTTCACTGAGGGGCAGCAGCTTGCTATTAGCTTGATCTCTGCCTTCTGACTATGAAGATATTTGAGGCAGGGATGGATGGTTCCTTTCAAGCTATGTACTCTGTTATCTGGCTGTCTTGAGCCTACCTTTTCCCTTGGCATCTGCCTGCACAGTCCTTGGGTTGTGCCAGTCCACATACTTCACAGAGAAAGTACAGGGCAAGAGATAAAAAACTAAGAAACCATCTCACTGGAGAGAACAGAGTATGGAAAAATAATGGTTCCAGCCTCAGTGAGGTACATAGGAAATAGCTGTTTGCAGCACTATACACTGCCTATCTTGGCGAACAGGAGGTAACACAGAACTTCTACTTTGAGTGCACAGGAGAGAGAAGAAAAGTCAACCAGCTTCAAATGCCTTGTTTTACTGTTGATAGAATCTCCACCCACCATGCCTCTGAAGTGGCATGGTTTAAATTACATGAAGATAATGAAATTCCTAGTTTTAATCCCTGATTCAAAACTGGTTTTGGTGTTAAATAATGTAGTCCATAGGTTGTATTAGCATTTTAGGTGTTTATTAAATACTTTTTTTTTTTTTCTCTACCAGACAATGCAGTTCCAAGGCAAACTAAAGTTTCTCTTTGGACAAAGGAAGAAGTCCTCATCAGGAACAGTATTGCCACCTCAGCTGTCCTTATTCTGCATAGTGGTACCACTTCTGCTCCCTTCTGTGACAGAGATGAAGATGAAAAGCCTGCTTGTGAAAGCAAAACACAAAGCTGATGATTCAACAGCAGCAAACACAAAGTATTTACTAATTAATCTTTTGGCATTTATGGGCTTCATGTTTATTAAGCATGTAAAAAGCACAAATTGTGTTAAATAACTCATAAACTCTTTCTTAGAAAAGTGAATAATTTATTTCGATTTAACCATTTAATATAAAATAAAGATAATACAGTTACTATAATATAATACAATATAATATGATACAATATAATGCAAGAAAACACAATATATTGTAGTTTATATATAATACATGTTAAGTATTTTATTAATATAGATAAAGTTTTACATTAAAAAATGAAACATTAGGATATCTTCCTAAGCTTCAGAAGTTACCAACGCAGCAAAGTCATTCTACTAGCTGTAAAAATGGAAAAGAAAAAGTATTTCTATTGGGAGTTTTCAAATTTAAGTATCTTCCGGTAACACAATTATTTGGACTTAAGTATTTTGTTAACAAACAAAGGAAAAGGAAAACTTCGGAAAGCTGAATGTGCATGTGTTCACATAGAGTGTAATGAGTTGTACATGGTGTATACATTTATCTTTCAATAGAAGTTTTATGAACACACAAGTTTACAATTGCACTAGATGGCTTGGGGGTGATAATTTGGTAGCCATCACAAAAGATTGGTACAGCCTGTGTTTGGACTCATTTCCTTCCTAACATTCAGTTTTGTTACTCTTCTATGATTGAATTTTAGTTGATGTTTGGAGCTAAGATTGTGTTTTCCCTTATTTGGTTAAATATAACCTTATTGTAATGAGGTTGACTGCTGTGAAGCAAAATGCTCGTCAGTATGACCGACAGTATCATAATTTGGCTGTTACTTATGTTATGCTTGTGTATGTGTGGATTCACTATCCAGATGTATAATGTGATTCTAGAACATACATGCTTTTGACAAGAACTAAATTGCTGGAAGGCTGGTATAATGGAATATGCAGGCTTTTGGAGTAGAGCTCAAAAGTCATTTCCACTTGCTGTTTTTTTCAGAGGCCCAGGTGAAATTAACTGCTGATCAGAATTCAGCTCCTAGAAGAGAGGTTCTTTACTTAAGTTTTGCCATCTGGCTGGACAGTGGCCAAGGGTTTGACCAGAATGAAGCAGTCATTTATCTTCAGTGTTTGCTTTCATTCAGGCCTGAAGCATGGTAGCCAAGGATGTTGGCAAATTTTTGTAGGGTTTTTTTTTTTCTGATGGTCTTAACAAAGGGAAACATTTTTAAAGCAGTGTTATAGGCACTGCACCCTTTTCAAACGCTAATAAGCATTTTCAGCTACAGATTGGAAGAAATCCATTCAAATCATTATGGTGACTATTGCAAATTGAAGTCTTACTCTTAAATGTATTGCTGGTCACTGTGATGTGTGTACCTCAAATGTATTTTGAATAGGCAGAGGAGAATATACACAGCATTTGTCTCAATTCAAGCTGAAATTTATTGTTCCAGATATAGTAAGTCATGAGTAGAATATTCCTAAACATAGCTCTTCCTCTTAATTGAATACAGAAATCCAGTCACACACTAGTTTGAGCAACTGAATGATGCAGGAAACAGATAATTACTTAGTTACTACCTACTTAAACCGCAAGTCTTTGCTAATGGTCAACAACTTAAAGATCATATCTTTTAGAGTCTGTGATTCTACTGTGTTGTCATTCACTGACAAGGAATTTTTCCACATTTTCTGTCCTCTACAGCTCCAGTTCAAAAGGCAGTTCAGGGCTGCCTGAAGCAACAGAATTATATGGAAGAAACAGTCACCATGAAGGTGCCGCTTTCACTAATGCATTACAGATTGCTGAAAACCAAATCAAAGGTGTGTCTGCTAAGTACTTCTGGATTACATACAGTTTATGGAAAAAGAGCCTTGTCTTATTTTCTCTTCCTAGGTTTTTCAGGTTTGGGTCCCAATGCTTCCTTTTTGCTTCTCTCTAACACTTCTTCTTTAAAAAACAGAAAAAAAGAAAAAAAAAATTTTTCCACCCCAAAAGATAATGCTGAATCAGTCTGCAATTTCAGAATGGGCAGAAAGTTTACAGAGAAATAAATAGTCATAGTAAAAAAGAATACTCAGTGTATGCTTTCCTGAGAGTGGCAGCACTGAATTTAATAAGATTATGTGAAAACCGTAATAATTAATAATAATATCTATCTCTCTGACAAAAACTGGATGATATGTTACAAATGCTAGTTTTCCCCAAAGATTAGAAAATAGAGGTAAATTAGAATGCATTGTCTTTAAAACTTGCAGCTTGACTCATGCTTTTCCAGTGCCTGGCAGTGGAAAAATTATGAGTCTATGATGTATTTCAGATTTTTCAATGGATAAAATTTTGATGGTGAGCCTACCTCACTGGGCAACTTCTTCTTGAGCAGAACTGTACTCATCCTTGTATCATATCTGCTGGAAATCTTTAATGTCTTTAAAACCATTCCTCTCTTATAGACCCATTTTTTCATGAATTTTCCTGTTGGTATAGTACCAAAAAATCCTTGGTTACAGTTTAAGTGCCTCATTAGGCCTTTCATATTTTAGTTTTAAAATGTAATTTGCTTCATTTTGTAACTCTCCTATGCTGATGATTCCAGGGCAGCAAAAAAACCTTTGAACATGCACCTATAGTTTAGATAAGGAAAAATATTAAATACTGCTTGTATTAAAATAGATTTTCTTTTAAATTGTATAGCAAAGAATAACGGAGAAAATGGCATTTCTCTAGTCAAAGTACAAACAAATGAAGATCACTGGGTCTGGGTTCAAGCTAACACTCAACTTCTGTATCGAACTGGTTGTTCTGAATATGTCCTTGCCCAACAGCAAATGTTAAAGTAAGTATATTTTGCAGTAATGAAAAAAAAATTCAGAAAAATGAGTGTATTCTTTATGTGTGAAAATTTTATAAGGAGTATAGGGGCCTAAGAGAAGAGCTGAATGAGAAGAATTTACTTATTATAAGGAAATAAATTTCTGTCTTGGAACACATGAAATGGCTGTTATAATACTAAACAATATGTATTTTCTGTCTTTAGGGTTTTTTTCTTCTGAAGTTGAGTGTACATGCATACTAAGACAGAAACAAAATGCTTGATTATTAATATGTTTTAACTTTCTTGCACTAAAATGCATTTTGTGGTTTTGTTTTGCACCTGAAAATCTAGAGTCCTAGTTTTTAAACATATCAACATTTGATTATGTTAAACTTTTTTTTTTCTTTATGGATGAAAGTTGAGCTCATGTTTTTAGTTGTGTATATGCAACATAATCTAAAGAAGGGTATTCATATTCATTGCATTTATTGTAGACTGATACATCTAGTTGTCTGTAGGCTCAGTCATGGACTGTAAACTAATCTCACAGATTTGCATTCAAAGAGGACCTCTCAGATGAGTTTTACCCTTTCCTCCCAAATAGGCTTTTCATCCTTCCCCCATGGGATTGTCTATTCTAGTTCCTGTGGGCCTTGTTGAGGTATCTCTTCCAGCTGGTTTGAGGGAGAAGATAAAAGAGTGGACTGAATGAGGGACTGAGAATTGTACATAGACACCATCTGGCCCAGTGTTTAAAATGTGGCTATTCACAGATTTTTTTCCTTTAGAATGCATTGCAAATGGAAGAAATAAACAAAAAATAGAGTAGATACTCCTTGCAGACAGGTATCTCCCAGGATCCACATGAATAGCAGAGAAACTCCCACCTGAGGATGGTGGAACATTTCATAAAGGATTGGACTTGATGATCTCAGAGGTCCTCTCCAACCCAGCTGATTAGACGATTCTACGATTCTATGATTCTATGATTCATATTTATTGGGATGGTACAAACATTACTTTGCCATATGAGAGAAAGAACTTCTATTAAGAAGTAAATTAAAAGGGGCTGTTTCTTGTATTCATATCTCTACTTCTAAACTGGTTTATTTAGTTACACTTTTGCCCTGTGAGTGGTTAAAATCCTTCCTTCATGCAATAGACTTTGTACTTGCTACTACTTTTTTGTTGTTGTTGTTAAAATGTATGCTGTCTTCTTGGAAACATACATTCTTTTGGAGAATTTTCACTAGATAATATTTCACTGTAAAACTCTTCATTTGGGGGTTTAACTCTTTTTGACTACTGCATTTTGTTCAGTCCTTTGCCTCCCAATTTGATCATTTTCTGAGAAGCTAGTTCTGCATCAAACTTGTACCAGATCATTTACATCTCCATACTGCCAATAAAAAAAATAACAGTATTTAGAAGAAGACTGAAAATATTTAATACCTCATAAAAAAAAAAAAAAAAAAAAAAGGAGAGAGAAAATGTTCTCCTTTCGTGTTGTACGTTTATTACAGCGGGATGTTCTCTCTTTGTAACAACAGGGACTCCCTCTACTGGAAAACCCTATACTTGCACATTGATTCGACACCCAAGGAAAAAGTTCTTTTGTGAGCTACGAAAAAGCCTTCCAAGCTCCTTACTAGCTCTTCAGGTTTTCACACTTGGTGTCTTATTGTCTTATTGAGATGTCCACTTCCTGTTTGGAGAGGGATGGGGTGGTTTCGTAGAACTGGTTGGGAATAAACACCTTACTGAATTTTAGACCTGAATCTCTAGATTTGGACCCCATGTTCTGAAAACTGGTGCATCAGGCATGGAAATGCTCAGGCAACATCCTATGCGAGATCTCTTCACTAATGTTGAGTACGTCAGCTAGAGGTCATGGAAAATTAAGTCACTGGCCATCTTAGAAAACAAAAGACAACATAAATTAAGTTAGACATGTAGAACAAACCTCCACCCAATATGAATATCTGTTACTATTCAGACATTTAATTCATGCATTTTATTTCCTCTCACCTAACTCTGCATTCTCAAAATACAAGACCTCCATGGTTCTCCCTCAAATCACTTGGATCAGAAAGTTCTTATGTGTCCAAATAGTTCCTTGTTAACAAAATACATCTCATTTAAGATACTACTTCTATTTTATCTCTAGAATTTTCTACACACAAATATTATTTAGATACACTTTAAGGAAAGAACAGAAGTGTAAAGTAATTATTGTACATCACTACAATATTTAAGGTCTTTGTGAGCTGTGTGTCTGAAATGGAAGGAAGAACGTGTGACAGAATTTAAGTGAAACAGTGCCACAGAAAGGTAGCTGTGCACACACATTGATGCCCAGATTCAGGGACATTCCTTTTTACTTTGGATCAAATGCAAAGGTAATATGGATAAGAGTGTGCAAGTCCCATATGGAGGACAAAATATTGCTTGTCACATACATTAAGCCACTCTGTTTATATCCCAGAAAATATTAATTTAGAAACTTCTGACTGACTGGATTTTTTTCTACTGTTATTGAAAGGGAAGAAGATGAACAACTGAAGATACTAAGTGGTTTTGCCAGTTTGAAAGGAAACCTGGAGGGTTTTTCCCGTAACAGTGCCATTGAAACTCTGGGCCAGTGGAAGCATCTTAACTGGACAGCAGTAAAAAATGAACAAGATAACGTAAAAGTGAAGTTTGAGCCTCATACTAACGGTGAGTGTTTCATGCAAGAGGAACCTCTCAGTTCTAACACTTCAGTTTTAGGCATTCAAAACAACGGCAGCACAAACAGCAGCTGGAATTTAAGAAACTCCAGCTCTTGTTCTATGAGCCAGCGAATGAACACGTGTTCAAACAGGAGAGCTGGATCATTCTACAACAGAGACCAGAATTTCTTAAATTTGACATCAGCTTGTCCTTCCCACTGGGGAAGTGTAGAAAACAGCCAGTCTTACTCGGGTGTCCAGCAGCGCTGTGCAGAGAACTATGCGACAGACCATCTGAAACTGCAGAGACCATTAATATCCTCAGAGTCTCTCTATGACACAGCTGTACCCTTGGAGATGCCTATCAAAATGGAATATGATTCTGACTCTGAAAACATTGCTGATAACTACCTGATGTTGCAAAACCGAGCGTGGCTGGATGAGAATGGCTCGGTGAGAAAGCAGGTGTGTGGCTACCCCAGTAGAGTGCACCTCAAAACGGAACCGGACCTCTGCGAGCCAGCCTTGCCTTGTCAGAAGCCAAGGCACTGCCTTTACACGCCACACAACTGGCAATGCATCGTAGCAAATCATCCGAACAGCCTAAACTTGAACAGATCTTGCAAGGGTTCACGTAACAAGGAGGTGGCCCCATTTTGCCCTCAGAACTCCTCCATGTGTCTGGAAAGCATGCCTGACTTTCCACACGCAGCTTGCTACGGCCATTTCTACAGCCCCAGCCCAGGGGGAGAGAAAGAGCAGAATAATGAGGTGTTCAAAATGCCGTGTGAATTTAAAAACCCCTGCTTGGTTCAAGCCATCAAGCGCGAGCCCCTGGATTCTCCACCGTTGTCCAACAGCGGACAGAACAGAGTACATGCAAGCTTCCCTGAAAATACATTAGCAGGTCCTGTGCCTCATAAAACCACTGAATGTACATTTTTGCAATAGATTTTATAACATTTGAAATATTTATAACGTTAAAAGCAAGAAGTTGTAGATTCCCTTCCAGTTGGGTTAAATGAGTTATTAAAATTAAAAGCCAGTGGAAAGATTTTGAAAGTGCGTGTGCACCTGTGTGTGTGAGAAAAAAGACACAGACACACACATCCTACCCGCCCCCCCCGCCCCCGAACCCCCTCATTGTCCATCTCTTAGTAATCTTTGGAAAGAGAAAAGAAAGACAAAACCTCAGGCACAGAAAAATAATCATTACTTGCTGCACAGGTATACCTGATAATTTGTCTTTATCATCTTTCCTCTATTTTCTACAGTGCATTACCAAGGTCTAGCAATATCTGTTTCCTGCTTTTGTCCCGTTTGTTTTTCTCAAGCTGATGTGACGCCTCTGGACAAATTTAAGATGTTTATGGTCTTCACTGTGGCCAGTTTAGCTTAAGAGTTTTTTCTTTTTAATTTTCATTTCTACTCCAATAAGAAAGATCAGCTACTCCTTCATCTCAACACTGAATTGATGGCAAGCGCTTCCCAACATGATTTCTTATATTAAAAGGACTGCATTAAAAAAACTGACTTCCATAAAATGCATTAGAAATTATGTCTCTTCAAACTGAAGTTATTACCAAGTTTCCTTGATTATATTAATGTTTTAGAATCCATATTTTTCCATTTTAAAGTAATCAGCCTTTCATGTTGCTATCTGAAAAACTGAACAATGAGATGTAATCCACTTCTTTAAATGAGTCATAAAATGTTGTTAAATGTACTTGAGAAGAAAGTATTTCTCCAACTGTTTTCCTTGCTTTTACTTGTAACATTAACAAAGGAAATGCACTTTTTTATTTGATAGTATCAACTTGACTGGTAGCAGTTTGTTAGACATCATCATCTGACATCAAAACTCAATCTAGTACTAAAATTATTTTCCAAAGCATCCTAGTTTCAATCCCAAAAGAAAATCTCAGTCTCACCGCGAGCTGTCTGGTGGATGTATACCTTTCAAAAGCACGTTGGTGCACTCTAGTGCTTTTGAAAACAGAGTGTATACTTTTCTTTGAACCCATGTAGCAATGTATTTCCACACACAAAAAAGATCTACAGCTTATATTTTGGGTTTTGTTGTTGTTGTAGTTTGACTCCTGCACTAACTTTTGTTTTAAAATTGCACTATTTCAACTTTATATCAACTTCACCTGTACAAAAACTACATCATTTAAAAAATGCTTAGTTGTATATGTGCTTTTTGAAAGAAGCCCTATATGAATGTTTTCTTTTTCAAAGTGTTATAAATAATTATAATGTCTTCATTTCTATATCTATTAGTCAATAAGGGTGTGGCCAGGAGAGTGGCATAAAATTCTCCCAAATGCTATAAATATATGGGATAAATGTAGTATTCTGGCAGTGCAATGGTTCTGCACCTGGGAGGCTGCTCTTCCCCAAGACTATCTATCTTTTCTGATAGAAATTACTGCCTGTACATTAGAGTTGGCAGATGTAAAGATATATATTCTCTGTATGTAAGCTAAGTGCTTATGAACAGTTTGATCAGAAATGCTGCACTTTGCACTGAAGTGGAACTTCCTGATGACTGTCCTGCACAAGGCAGTATTCCTAGCAGAAAGCAAGACTGGACAGTAAAGAGGGGCAAAAACATTTTACTGTAGCTTAAATTAAATCTGCCATAGTCCAGCTGACCATATCCAAGCCATGAGAATATTAGGGTTTTTTGTGTCTGAGGTAAATCAGTTCCCTGTTGGCTATGTGCTGGCTCTTATTTGAGACAGTCCTGGTATCCTTGCCTTAGTACTCCCGCCAGTGGGTGCAATGCAACATCAGAACCCATTCCAAAGCTGGACAGCAGCAGTGGAATTTACACCACTCTCCAGTACCTCACTGTTCACATCACAGCAACCCAAGCCAAACTGCAAAAGTACCTGTGGAGGAGAAAACTGGTTACTAATGAAGAGTGAGACTGCCATAAATCAGCGTTGCTGCACAACTTCTGCCTCAGTGATTCACTATCTACATAATTATGAGCAGCTGTTCTTTTAGAATCACAGAGTTACTCTCACAGACCTTTGCTTGCCATGTAGCAGTGGCAGTACTTATGTCCTGGTGCCAGACACTCTGCTGTGGCCTCACAGCTGCTGGTAGGGTTGTGCCATGAATCGGCCAATATTCCCCAGAGCAGCTCCTTATGCAGCTGCCTGGCAATAGTGAGATAATGGGGAGACACGGTAGTGTGGGAATAGATGACTGGGGGCAAGTCTGTGTGACCACTGAAAAGCTGCTCATTTAATTCCACATGTGGAATCACTGTCACACCACCCTGAATGAGGCTACCTCGGCTTGGTTTCACACTACCTTGCACCTTCTCTCATCATTTGCATTGACGAAACATGACTGCAGAACCCTATTACCTTCATCTGGACATGCTGGCAACATTTTGCATGATGGGAGTGCTTACACCAGGTGCACCTCTCTGGAGGACTCTGCCATTGAGTTACTTGTCTGTGCTTAGAAATATTCCCTGGTTTGATGACAGTGGGAGTAATATACCAGCTAGATTTCTCTCTTCAGTGCAGAAGCAATTTATACTAACAACAGACGTTCTCTAAAAGTGTCCCTGTTACAGAATAAATGCTTTTTTGTTGACATAACTCTTTCTACTCTAGGGTATTTCTGGCTTATTTCAGTAAGAATTATTTTTCTCATATGTCCAACAAACCTAGATACATTTTACACATCTTGATTGATATTATAGAGATAGATGAAGCTTCTGCATGTAAGGCAATCAAATCTGACACAAGAGATGTAATGGCCCTTTAGGAGGAAGGATGAATGTATGACTCAAAAGTGAGATGTCACATTCTGACTCCCTGCTGTATAAATGCAGTCAGGTTTGTTTCCTTATAATTCCATAAAGTCTGAACCCAAAAGAAACTCATCCTGCACATTGTATTTGTATTTAGCCCACTTAACTTGTGGCAGAGTTGTTATTCCAGGTCTCACATGCAAAATATGTGGTATCAGTGGAATTCTTCCTAGTCTAAGTTATCACACGTGCAGTGCCGCAATCTCCCAAGAACTGGGCTTATCAAGAGATCAGCAGTTTATACACTTTTTGGACAATTGCCAATCACTGCCAGTGACAAACAAAGATCAGTTCTTACTAAGTTCTTGGGAAGAACAGAGGAAATGACCACATAAAAAGAATCTCTTGCTATTTGTGTTTAAGCCACAGATGTTATTCCTTCATTGTCTCCCCATGACATCTGCCCTGGATTGAGTCTGGACAGAAGTCTCACATGGCATTGTACCCAGTTAAATTGCCACTGATTTAATCTTATAAAACCCTTTTGTATGCAGACGTTAATGATCCCCTGACACTGTCCAGTAAATACCATGGAAGACAGAGCAGTTCTTTAAAATGGTTACATTTTCTTAGTGGTTGTTGTTGCTTTGGTATTAGTTTAAAAACTAGCACTGAGAAGTAGTGTTTCAGATGTTTTCAATCACTTGTCTTTAGATTATATCCTTAATGAACTGGTGTTTGTATCCCTCGAGTGCAGCCCTACAGTCTTTTTCAGGAGCCTCCCAATGCATTTATTGTAGCAAAAATGTTCTTGTAGAAGAAATGCCTAGTCAGACGGTTGCCTAATAGGAACTTGGAGCATTCAGGCTGAAAGAAATGCCTGATAGATAATAGAACTCAAACTTCTTCAGCCATAAGTTCTCCAGAGGTTGAGACAGAATGAATTCTCTGATCTTTGGGGAGGGTATTTTTTTGATGTGGAAGGTGAGCAGTCCAAAAAGTTGTGAGAAGGTGTTTCCCCCTGAGATGTTACTTGGTCCACAGGTAGCAGAGGCTATTATCAATGCTACAGCTGCTGATCAAGGTGTTGACTTTACTGAGAATGTGGCCTGATTTCAGCAGTCGGCTGCTGAGCATCATAAAAATACTAGTCCAACGCCACTGAAAGCCACTATTTTTACTGAAAAACAACATGATTTGACATACGGGTAAATTTGTACAGAAAAAAATGTAGATTTTCCTGCAGTTACACCAGTGACTGAGACTGTGGCAGACCTCCACTGTAGATACCACAATAAGTAATTTATATTCACTTTAGAGTCTTTGGACACTTAAGTAAAGCTTTGTTTTCAAAAATCTGAGTGAGAGCAGCACTGTGCAAGCGGTAAACTTGTTTCAGTTGTCCTCAGTTTGTAGATTTAACTTGGGAAATGAAAGATTAAGGGACTGTACCTAAATTCTCTGTAGGAAAGACTTAACTTCCTCCTCCTTGATGGTAACATGCGAAGTATATCTCTATGATTTAACCACACTTTATTAGAACACAGTGATGTATTCTTAAAATTCTTAGAACTGAGTCTGCTCTGGATGGTATAGGGAAGTCTGAGATTTGAGCATTAGCAATTCAGTTAGACTTTAGGTGCTTATCCTTTGATATGGTATTGAGATTGACAGGGCATGTGCAATTCTTCTGGATATTCCTAGTGCTTAAAATACTTGAGAGGCAACAAGCCTGAGGCAAGGAATATTCTGTGGGATAAGATCAGCTTCTGCTGCTCTTTATGTTGAAGCCATATTGGAATTTAAATAGGACAGCCTCATCCACTGCAGTTTTTTTCAGAGAAGCCATTATTTTGTCTTAACAAGTTGTGACATTTTAATTGAAATACTTAAAAGACACTATTTCCTCTACCTATGAATACACAAATTGCCTTAGGTAGTGGTAAAAAATGCTAACATACTCATTTTCTTTCATTCGAGTGTCATGTAACTAAAAAACCAAACTCAGAATGACAGGGGTACAGAGCCATTGTTCTATTTTTCTTGTCTTCTCTTCCTGCTCTTTTCCTCTCTTTTTCTCTACTCTCTTAGTGTAAACATTAAAAATGGAAATACCTTTCTCATCATGCTGAGACAAAATCCCTACACCTAAACTAGATTTTAGAAAATTTCTCGTAAGAACAGTAGATTCTCTCCCTGGAGTTTCTTTTCCTCTTTTAAATCTTGCAAAGTCCTGTGTGAAATCACGTGTCACAATCAAAACAGGCATTTGTAACATGTAGTGAGCAAGAGATAGTGCTGGTGGCCATGCTCAGGATTTAGTCACAAGGTTTTTATCCATCTGAAGGAGATTCATATAGGAGGGCTGCACCCAGTAGCTATGTCCATAGCTACTACCACCCTGACAAATACCTATTTGTCATGTTTCAATGACATGTGGCATATTTTCTTGTCATTAAGAATACATTTCCATATAATGCTATCAGAAACACCTCTGAACAAAGTCATCAGCGACGGGCTGGAAAATAAACTAAACCCACAAAGTACTTTTTTTAAAAAAACCCCAAACATATGGAGATCCAAGCACTTGCTCGTGCTTAGGCAAAAACTTTCTTTGAGTGGAGGTTTGGAGGGAAAGCCAAAAAATAATTGTTAAGAGAAATTTTGGGGAGAGAAAAGATCACCATGATTGATACATATTGCCATCAAGGTGCAATTATTCTGTGATCAGAGCATTAATTCTTCACACAGGGTTTAAAACTCTGTGGTCTGAAATCGTGTCCTTATTTTTTTTTCTGTGGAACCGATTTTGTAACTGTTATAACTTTTCAGGCTAAAAATAATTTTTTTGAAAGCAAGGACTGAGACAATTCAATGCTAAGTTGCATTTCTCAGTCAGACTGAAAACATAATTCTAGGAGGCATGAAGAGCTTCTGTTCTTTTCCTGGGGTTAGTCTTCCAAACTCCGGCAAATTCAGTGTGCATTAACTCTCTTGCTGCTGGTAACTGTGAAGCTGATGCTCCAACTGTGTAGTCTGAAGTTTTTCAGGATTTGCTTGATGCAACAAAGCTCCAGAGACAGCTCCAGTTTCACATTTGTACTGGTAGAATTATGCTATTCCAGTGACTAATACAAAGATGTGACAGAAGGCAACAGAAAGAACATCAGCTGGTTAACTAGTTTTAGTAATTGTATATAACTAACTAAGAAGCTATGTTAAAAAAAAAATCAGGTGAAATTTGGTGTAGAGCTCCTAATTTTGCACCACAGGAGGGTATCAGCTCTCCCTTCTGAATCTCTCTTTTTCTTTTTCTTTTTTTTTTTAAACTTTTTGACCATATGTATCTTTCCTTTGTTCACTTAAAATACGAAAAAAAGGAAAGGCAAGCATCAACTGCTGTGTGCTAACAAAGTTTTTTTGTTTTTTTTTTTAAATTTTGCCTTTCTAAGAGCTAACTTCAAAAAGGCAAGTTATCTCAATTCTCAGTAACAGTATTCAGTTTTGTTTCTTTTATCTTATAGAAGATTCTTCCTCTATATGGTCAACAAACTTCTCTCTTCCAAAAAGGTCCTTCCTTATACCCCCTTCCCTCCTGAACTCCTTAACAAAGCCAAAGAACACTTTCTTGCTTACAGGCAGTTCCTTTTACTTCCTCTACCTTTTCCACCTTTCTGATTGTATAGGATGGTACATTTTGGTCTCCACCCTTTCGGTGTTCTGTGTCTGTAGCTTTATTTCCACTTTAGGCATACTTCAAAAGTTTTGCCAAAAGAACAGTGTTAAGCAGAAGTGCAATCCCCTATTTCTCCCTGCCCTCCTTATTAAGACAGAGGTACTCACTAATTACAGCTGTACTCCTAAAGCAGGAAAAAGGTCACTTTGCTGGTGAAACTCTCTTCAGGAGGCTGTACTGTCAATAAACTCTGAGCTACCACTAACAGTTTAGTTCTGCAAGTATATATATGCTGCTAAATCCTTTTTTCTTCAGACATGGTATGTCTTCCAAAAAATCAAGGAACCCATTTTCTCCTTTTTGTTTCTCTCATTTTTTTTCTACATGTGTATTCTTTCACTGTGCAATTGCACTTTTAATTTGTAATTTTTTTTTAATAAAGAAAGGCGTGGCAGCATTACATGATGTGTACAATGCAATGTTTTGAATTTAGATTTTGAGATTAGAACCACAAACAGTGATCAATCATTTTAATGTGATTCCATGTAAAAGACTCTGACTACTACAGAAATGCCCATGGAAAATATGAGTACCAATAACATCATCACCAAGGGGTATAATCTGCCATCAAACTTCACTAATAATACTGTAGTAGAAGTGTCATTCCTGCTTCTCCTGAAGGAACACAGTGGAGGACTAGACTAATTCTGAGCAACCTGATCTAGTGGAAGGTGCTCCTGCCCACAGCAAGGGGGTTGGAACTGGGTGATCTTTAAAATCCCTTCCAACCCAAACCATTCTATGGTTCTGCGATTAACAAACAGGTGTATGGAGTTCTACAAACAGTTTTGGCTTATCTGGCATTCCATGACCCCCCCCCAAATCTTTTCTTTTGGGAGGGTGTATTTCTGGAAAGAACACCATGACCACCCCAGCACTACTGGAAACCCTGCTAGATGAGGCAGGTGATGCCTGCTTTGGGGCACGCCGCTTTGGGAGTGCACATTGCCTACTTGGAGAGGTGAAGCATTCTGGTAGCCCAGTGGCAGGGCAGGCACAGCCTCCGCTCAGCCCCAGGGAAGCCAACCCAGGGAATCCTGTGGGATCACCTTCGGTAAGGTGTCAGCACCACCAGCTGTGCTGCTTCGTGTGTACGAGTATCATGGGTGTCACGGTGTATCACTAACATACCTATAAAATATATTTGTGGCTAAATAAAACCAGGCAGTGAGCTGTGGATCTGATGTTTTGGCATGTTGTTTGAACCTGGAGCACTTTTCTGTTGTGTTTTGTACTGTCTCCTCAGCCTGCTTTTAGAAGGAACTTTCAAGCGTACTTCTTAAATTATATTTTACATTTATTACCAGCCAGAAGCATAAAGCTGAGACATTTTAAAATAAAATATTTGCATTTAAATTAAAGCCGCTGCCATGTGTGTTTCCTATCCCTTCCCCACACCGGGCCCAGAAACCTTCCCCCGCTGGGCCCACACTCCCTCACCCTGGGACTGGTGCCGGCCCCCAACCTCAGCTGGTTCCCAATATCCCCTCTGGACTGGTTCTACCACCTGCCCACCCTGGGCCCCTTCCAGTATCTGCCCTGGATTGGTCCCAGTGCCTGCCCCCCAGACTGAACTGGGCTGAGTATCCACCTTACACTGGTGCCAGCATTCACCCAGTTCTGGTATGCACCCTGAACTGGTCCCAGTACTCATCACTCTTTGCCTGAACTGGTCCCAGTATCCAGCCTAGACTGGTCCTTGCACCAACTCTGGGCTGAAAGGGTCCCAGTATCTTCTCTTGGCCTCGACTGGTCCCAGTATTCTCCCCCAGCATCCTCCCCTTGAACTCCTCCCAGCTGCCCTCCTGAACTGGTCCCAGTATGCACGTTAAACTGCTCCCAGCACGCACTCTGTCCTAAGCTGGTCCCAATATCCATCCTAAACAGGTCCTAGCACCCACTGTGACCTAAACTGGTCCCAGTACCCACTCGGATCTAAACTGGTCCCAGCACCCAGCCTGGCTTGGCCCCACCCTCCATCGATGCCTCAGCTGGCCCCAGAACCCTCTCTCGGCCCGCTATGGCGCTGCCCCCCACCCCGGCCCGCCAGGGATCTCCAGGACAGACGGACGGACGGACGGACGGACACAGGGACGACAAACGTGCCCACGACGCCGTGCGCGCGGCGCAGCGCTGGCTCCCCATTGGCTGATGCGCGCGCGGCCGCCCGCCAATGGCCGCTCGCCATTGGCCTGGGGCGTGGCTGCGGCGGTGGCGGAAGTGACGGAGGCGGGCGCGAGCGGCCGGAGGGCGGTGCCGGCGGCGGGAGGAGCGGAGCGGTGTGGTGCTGAAATGAAATCCGACGGTAGCGCCGAAATTAGCGAATAATAACCCAGTTCGCCCGCCCGGCGCGCGTTCCCCGCCCTCTGCTTATCGCTGGCAAGGCCCCTGCGAACAAGAGTTGGATTTATTGTTGGTTTGTTAGTGCCCCCCCCCCCGCCCCCCCGCCCCGGCTGTGCAGGATGAGCGCCGTGGCTGAGGAGGTTAAGGCAGAAGACGGCAAAGCGAAATTTGAAAGAAAAGTGTTTTATTGCGAAGTGAGTGCGTTTCTTCGGCGGCTTTTGAGAGCGGGGGCTCGAGCGCGGGCGCTGCGAGGTGTGCGGGTACCGGAGAGCGCGATCTCCGACCCGACCCGACCCGACCCAGGCGTGCTGTGGGAGACCCGTGAGTGAGAGGAGCTGCGGTGGGAGGGGAGAATAGCGTGGTCGGTCCCTGGGAGAGCTGCTTGCCCCAGGGTTCGGTGAATTCAGGCTGTTCTTGAGCCGTCACGGGTGAGGTGTGATGGTTCTTCATTGCAGCCTTTCCAGTCTCTGGTCAGTGTTTCTCTTAGGCAGCTGCAGGGGCCCTTTTATCTTTAAAGTCTGCAACGTGCTAAATTTGTTAATATCCTGTTATTGTTATAGCACTGAATGTTTTCCTGGTGCGTTCAAATTCTGCAACAGTATGTCAAGAGAATAGACAATATTAGCATGCATTAGTCTTTCCTTTTTTTTTTTAAGCTAAAGATAGTACGAAATATTTGTACATCTGTAATGTTTTCCATTAATTATTGCAGTGGTGTATGTGTGTCTGTGGATCTTAAGGAAATGCAGATATCTTCCTCCAGTGTTCCTCTGATCGCTTTGATGTAACAGTGAAGGGAGTGTCAGTTATTCTAGGGCATAATTTTGCCTTTGTTTCTTTATAGTCACTACATGATCATCCTGTTTTAATGCCTTTCTAGCCTGAAGATGTTTAGAAAACTAAGAGTCCAGAAAGTGGTGGTAGGAGAGAAGGGGGGAGCTCTTAAAAGCTTCTTACCACCTCATTTATTTAAACATGTATTTAAGCATCATTTGAACAGCTTTGGATACTATTTCTGGTCATTTTAGTGGTGTGCTGCTGTCTTAAATGTCGTGCAAAGTGTACTGTTAAGCCAAAGAAGACTTTGAGAATTACACGGTAGGAACGGGTGTATTTGGAGTCCTTATTTAGCACCAACTACAGAATATCTGTAACATAACTGATGAAATGCTTTCCATTTATCTCTTTCAGGTTTGTAAAGTTTCTTGTGTAAGTTCCATAAGTCTTCAGTCCCACTATCGTGGTGCAAAGCATAGAAAGGTAAACTTTTTCCATATTAGCCGTATGTGCAAATTTAATCATAAATCTGTGACTCAGTTATTGATTTCACAGGGCTTCAAGTGCTTATCTAACTTATTGATAGATCTGTCACAGTAATTTCCTTGAAATATCCCAAGAAAAAGATGAGGTGGGACTCTTGTAACTGTGCTTTGCTCAGCATATAACTTAAAACATCAGCCATACCTAAAGGTAAATGTGTGCTAATTGGGAAAATAACATTTGAATTACACAGGGAGCCACAAATGGTGAAAGAATGTAACTACGTGGTTTTGGATACAGTTGGTAAAGGTACTGTTCTGTTTTGCAAGTCTACATAGCTCACCTGTACTGTGAACAAAACTGGAAACTGGTTTACTTATTACCTTGATAGTAACATCAGTTCTAATTTCCTGGAGGGGTTACATAGATTCAGCTAACAAGTCTGACAGTTCTGGGTTTTTTCAAGCATCTCAATAACAGCTTCCTGGTTTAAGCACAAAAGAAGTAAAGGCATTATTACATTATTAGACAACGTTCGGAGAGGATGTATTTATAGACAAGGCTTTTACAAATGTTGTTTGGCTGTTGGTTGGCTGATGATTGTCTTGTATTTAAAATTCCACCACGTTCTCAGTCTGTAAAGGTGAGACAGTTGTCTGTACTCTGATGTCATTAGGTTGTTTGTGTTGTTGTGGCACTGAAGTGCCTGCCCTGACATTTTCTTAATGACACATTTTTCTTCCTGGAACATTAAAGCCTAACTGCAATACTGTCTTTCTCAAGTGTTTGTAGGCCCTTTTTTTTGTTGTTGTAGATGAGCAACATCTCCCCACCTCTTTGCTTTCAAGTCAGATTAATAGTATTTTGCTATCTGCTTGCTGATCACTTTAGTAGTGTTGATTCTTATTTTAGTCAGTAGCTCCACTTTCTCCAAACACTTTTTTTCCCCCCAGGATTGAGTCTTCTTGTTCCCTGGTAGTATTTTCATGTACTACCAAATGTACTTGTTCCTTTTTTTTTCCTTAGCTAACTTCCATAGCAATCCAATTATTGCTATTTTTCCCTTTTAAAGTAGGAAAACTAGTGGTTATTTTCTTAGAAAATCTGCATATAGTTTTTCTTCTGTTTTACTTTTGGAAATTGGTGTGTGCTAGGCAACGCCTGTCAAACTTTCTTGTGTCGAGGAAGGCCTGCAAACTGATAGCTTACAAGAATTGGGCTGGTTGGAAAACTGGGCGAGTCTTAGATGATAAACGTTAGTCCTGATGTGTGGAGTCCTGTAAGTCATGTGGCTGCTCCAGGATTGCCTCGTCATTCTTTTCAGTGATTGCTGATTTCTTACTTTAAATTATTAAATCTGTTGTATGTTTTGGTGGAAAAAGATCAGAACTCATAGAGTTATTTCAAGTTTTTGTGTCAGTAGGTTTGAGGTAACCATAAAAGCCTTGAGCTTGCATTCCTTTTTGATACAGCGTAGATGTTAATAGCAAAGAGCTCTTAGTTTGTTCCTGGCTAGAGGAATTTCTCATCAAACTAATACCAAAGGATAACAACAACATAACAAAATTAAGAGAAGATAGTAAATCACAATACTGGCCTGGCCAACCCCCAGCCATTTTTTATAACTTTAGTCAGATTACTTTTTCCCTATCAGTTACCCATTTGTTTTTAAAATAGCATTGTTAGAGGTGCTTGCCCTTCACCAAAAAGGGTTACAAAAATACAAGAAAAAGCACTCCATCAGAAGGACATTCACTGGGAACATGTCAAGAAACAAATGTAAACGTGTGCTACGTGTGTGAAATGATTCTCATCTCATTGGCCTACATTTCCATAGCTAGTCAAAGTAAAATGTGTTATTTTGAGTAGCTGTGGTAGTAAAGCTTGGCTATCTGACACATTTGTAGTAATACTTCTGTTGACTTTGTGTACATGGCTATTCTCTGTCTTTTTGTCACCTGAGTAGTTTCATTATGCTGGACTTTGGATAGCTACATAAGTTATTTCTGCATCTTTGTTTCATCTCTGTTGATTGGCTTGTTCTCTTGAGTATCAGTACCACTGACTCCTAAGAGTTAACATTGGAATGCATAATTTCTTTAGAGGAGGTCACTTAGCAAACATATACTTCCTAGGTAAGTTGTATCAAATGCATTGCTTCCATAAAACTAGGGAGAATTGTAATAGTGACCTATGTATAAGGAAATAATTAAGTCAAATTCTTTATTCTGTTGAGAAAGTCTGATTCCAGTGTGCTGTACTCCTTGGACTCCAGAAAGATTGCTTTTGATGAGTTAGGGATTGTTAGGATGTTTTTCCTGTACTAACTCAGTCTGGCTGTTTGAACTGACAGTGCCCAAATAATTTAGCTGCTGGAGGGTAAAATGTAAATATACCTGCCTCTTCATGGTTACTTAGGCAGACTGCTGAGATTTGTTATAATTTGGATGGAAGTTTTACCCAGAACATTTTGTTACTTCCCCAACTAAAAGAGAATAAGCCTATACCTAAAACCTCATGAAATTCCTCTGTGTTGGAGGCAAATAATTTTGTGCATTAATCCGAGTCTACATTCTTACAAGAAAGTGAGTCCTGAGTTGTTTGATTTGTGTTTGCATTTGTATATTTGCAGGCTCAATGCTCTGTAACACTCTGGGTTGATGTGTGATTCATTTCAAGGGGTAGAAATAGGCTGGGTGACATCCTGCAAATAAAAGTAATTTAAAAATGTATCAAGCAAATCATTAGTGAGTGCCATGACTTTCTTCCTGCTTTGTTACTTGATAAGGTATTGTATATTTGAAGCCTTTTCCATTTACACTTTGAAGATTATGTGGATATTTTTTCCAAGCAAGTCACAGTGGTTTAATTAGTCAAGTAGTAGATGATCAGTTACCTAATTTGATAAAAATTGTTAGCACTTGCATTCTATTGTATATGGAACTGAAACACAGAAGTTCACAAATCTTTGAATGCTTAATTTACAAAATATTAGCTGATATTTTTATTCTACATAGTGTACCTCTTTAGAGTTCATTTAGTTTCTATCCCTGGGAGTTAATTCTTTGTTGTGCCAAGAGTTTGTATTCCTCACTGACTTCAGTGTTCATGACCGTGATGCTTGCCAGGTCCTTCAACTGGAGCTTGAGTAATAAGAATGCACATCTAATCTTTTTCTAATGCTGGTAGTTCATGAGGCCAAACCTGTGTAAAAAGTGCTGCTGGGCAAAACATCCCAGTACAAGGCCGTGTGTATTTTGTGCACTGAGTGCCGTGTAACCTCTGTATAGTTGCACAGTGGCGGGTTTTGTGGTTTTGTTGCTGAACAGGTATGATGGGATAGGGAGCTGCAGAAAGTGACTTAACCAAAATATCATTCATACATGTGTGTATAATTCTTGGCTCTGGAAACTGGAATGGGCTTTTATTATATAGTTTGAAAAACGGTTAAATGTTACTTCTAGCCATTATGGTAAAATATTGGTAAAACAACTAAGCTTACTAATGCTTTTCATTTAACCAAGCCTGTGAGAGCAATGGGGGATACACTGCATGAAAGGTGAGTTTATTTGGCTGTTTTGGTTTTTTTGACAGGTGAGTAAAAGTCTAGGCCTTTTGAGGGAACAGTCCCCAAATATACATGCTGTGCATATACCTGAGATATGGTGGTATGTGATATATTTTATTCTAGTTTTGTAAATATGCATTCGCTTTTTTGCTCAGTTTGCTAGAAAGGAAATCCTAGAGTGGAATGTCTTTTTTTCATGTCTTTTGAATGGCCCTTTGCAGGTCTGGCACCAGCAGAAGTGTTGCCTCGTCTGTGAACTCTATGTGGAGCACAGATGAAGATTGTTTCTGGTTTTGTCAAAGATTCAAGATTCCTTCATATCTGGAGTTAGATAGGTAGAAATGCCTACCATGTCCCAAAGGGAGAAAAGTCTGCATTCAAGACTCTGCAAGCTCATTAGAAAGAAAGAATGTTCAGATCTGTGAAGAGAGCTGTTAGTCTTTGTCTTCATCATTTCAGTGTTCTAGTTTCTTCTACCTCTTATATTTGGTTGTTGTGGATCAGAACCTGTGGTTGAAAATACCTCATGTACAGACAACTTTGCTGCCCTTTCCTATGGCATTAAAATCAACCATGCTGGAAAAGCATTTTGGTTGGGCATTTTTGTGTTGATACTTGGAATGCTAACATAGCTATGTTTCTGTTAAAGGAAAATTACCTGGCTGTTGCGTTATTTATATTTGGTCTCAAAAAGCCTGTTTTTGTGTTCTGCAGCCTATCTTTATGATCCAGAGAGACTTAAATTGTGGAAAACAAACAAACTAAGCAAAACTGGATTTGCTTGAAGAATTAAAATAAATAGAATTTCCATGTATATGCTGCTGACATCTAACAGATGTATTTCGAGAGTGTATATGTTTAAGAACAACTGAATTATGTTTATGTAATACTTAACTATGCTCATGAAACTCATCTGCTAGATGACCCGTGAACTTAAGTTGTGTGGAAAAGTACTCTATGGAGTACCTCTTGCAGATTACAGTGTGTGTGTGGGAGGTTTGAACCCTTAAAAACAGTAGTTTTTGAGTTTTGGCTTCTCAAAGTTAGACACTTTGTTAAAAGTTAGTCTAACTTTTCATAGTCTCAGCTCAAAACCAGCTGTTGCAATGCCTGACCCAGGACAGAGAATAAGTTGGGAATCTTAATTCCTGATGTAGTAGAAGGGATCACAAGTAAAATTTACTCCTTAGCTTCAGTGCTGAAACTCCATTTGCGATATTAGCAGTAACTTAAGTGCAGTCAAAGCTGATTGTCTGAAAATGGTCAGAAAGAAAATTCTTTTGAGCAGCGGCTCACAGTTGCTAATGTTTTCTGCACTTGTCTGAAAAACTTGGTATTAGCAGCTGTTTGCTGTAAAACTGCAGAATGGCAAGTAACAAAAACTTGGAGCAGCATAACTGCAAGGGAGGTTGTGTCTATATTCTAAGTTTATAAAATCCTTCTGAGCTTACACAAAACCATCCACTGTCTGTGGCGATACTGGGACTTAGGTAACTTCCTAACTGCCATGGAGGGACAGCTGTTTGCCTTCTTAAACAATTAACTGTTATGTCAGTCTTGCTTCCTATTGAATTGTCACACCCATGAGCATTATCTCTTCCATGCCACCGAATTCTGAAAATATAGCACTTAACTCTGTGGACTGCTCTGGACAGACAAATGCTTTATGGGTGGAATGATCACGCTTATTGTTTCTCTCATGTAAATGGCAAGTTTGTGTTTATTTGCCAAAAAGTTCTCAAAATGAGTCAGGATTGTTTTAGCTGTGTTCTGAAATGGAAATTTAAGTTCCTCTTTTCCTTAGGTTCTGCCAGAAAGTGATCTGTTCTGGATTCAGCTGATAAAAGCCACTTTTCCTGTTCTTCATTATATGAATGATCTTTCATGACATTTGGCTAGCCTTAAGGTTTAGCCAAATGGTGGGATTTGTGGAGAGGTTTTCTTTCTCTCGTTTTTTTTTTGGTTGGAGCTACAACTTTTGCAAGCTTAGGAGCTGCAGTCATGCAGAACTCAAGGTTTTCTTGGCATCTTTGAGATGTTGTGTTTCAATCCTTAATCATCTCTTGAAACTTAATTAAATAACAAGGCTTTCTTGAAATTAAACTTGTGTTAACTGTAAGTACACTTTTGTCAGTACTTCCAGCTTTTGCAGAAAATCATAAAGGCTCTAATTTTTCCTATATGAAAATGGAAACTTTGGCCTGTAATGTGATTGGTCTGCAAAGGCTTCTCAGGAAGTACTGGGTTTTTCCTTCAAATGGTGCAGCACATTAATTTCTTTTTCTTATTTTATTTTGGGATGACTTGCATCTTCATAATTAAAGAAAGAGAAAGTCCTGAGACCCAAGACTGTCTATTGTAAGTATAACACTTTTTTCTTTCCAGCCTCCTAGGACAGATATTGCTTGAGGATTTTAATGTTCGTTGCTGTTTTAGTAGTTTAGGTACTTGCATTTGACAGATTTATGTGTCTGTAACTGTGGTTCTGTTTATATGCTGAACATTCTTCTGAGATTTCTATCTAGTAAACTGTGGAGCAAAGAATTATTTTAGAGCACATAATTACACCTTTCCACATGTAAATGTTTGTATATCTGTGTAATGGAGGGATGTATAGTGAGTATTTTAGTTTCTCACCCTCCCAGGCTAAACCATCTCCTGCTTTTCTGTCAGCTTTTCTGTCAGCTTTACGCGCTCACTGTTAAGCTGCAGGCAGTATGCTAATAAGCTAAATCAGCAGTCTAACACAGCACCATTGCAGATGCAGCTCTGCCAGTGCTGAAATTGATTGGCTGCATCACAGGAATGTTCTGCCTCTCGTTATTGCAGTGGACTTGGAGTAGCAAAGATGTATTCAAGGTGAATTCAGTTGTTGGGGTGTCTTTTCCCCAAAAAACGTGAATCCAGACTGTTGTGTGTCAATGAAAATAAAAGTTGTGGTGAAAAGTTGAAAGTGTGAGATATAACTAGCTCACAGTGGAAATGAAAATCCTGTTGTACAGGTACTTATGATGATGTACAGGAAGCAGAGTACATAGGCAGATATGGGAGTACTGATAAAAACCAATGAGATGATTAAACCCCAAAATGGTTATACAGTCAGTCATCACAAGAAATAAGCCTTTCACTTCTACTTTATCTTCTTAGCCTGTTCTCCAAAGAAACAAGGCTTACCTTCCGGCTTTGTCATCTGTTCCCCAGTATCTTTTGAACCTCGCAGTCTTTCTGAACCGAGTTGGTCAAAGGTGCCTGAAAATACACATCTGCACAGAGGAGAGTGATGGTGTCAGTCCTGTACTGAGGGAAGTGCTGCAGGCTGAGCTGGACCCTGAAGAATCAACACACGAGAAAGATACGTAAAAGCACTGGTCAGAGGCAACCCTCTAAGGAACTGAACTTCATTTTCTGCTCTCATGGTTCTGTGTTGATAAGAGAATTAGTGCAAGACATGTCATTCAAGTGTGTGAACAATTATGAGATTTTTGCCTTCAACAGACATGACTACCACATGCAGATCTTCTCGTTTTAGAAATACTGGTAATGGAGCTCCTTGAAAGAATTTGAATAAGTTGTGAAAACTTCTAGGTCTTCTCAAAATCCAATGGATTCAAGCACTCCAAAATTGCATTTGTACCTCAGCAACAAGAACAGATCCGTGTGGCTGTGGGCAAGGGTTTTTAGTGAAAGACACCTTCTACAGATTTCTTTGAATTTCTTGTGAAAAATGATCATTAAAAGTAATACTCACTAACTGAAGAGATTCTTCCTTCAAGATCATAGAATCCTGTTTTGGAGGAGTAATGTAAAGGATGCATGGGACAGAAAGTGAGACCTGAATAAGATGACAGAAGGTGTGGCAGCAAAACTATGAAAAGAATGGTGGAATGCAGGAGCCTGTTGCAAAGACCTACATCTTAAGAAAATAGTCCAGTGTCCCATGGAGAATTTGGGTTAAGAACGTATGCATTCTACAAACACTGTATCTTTGGAAATGCCATGACTTGGGATCTTTTAACTGTGATGTATCCTACAGAACCAGAAGAGAGAAATTAAAATATCTGATTATTAAACTGAAGAATCTAGATGTGAACCTTTGGTAAACAAGTCAGCTCTAACTTCTGGAGAAGTCCCAGCATCACAGGGTACCACATGTCAGAAGGTCTGCAAGGTGTGCTTTTTCTCTGCCTCAGCAATCATTTTGAAGCAACTAGAAACTTTTACTTCTAATACAAACTGATTATTTATACCATTGATGTCTCCTTTATCCTACTCTACCAGTACTGCATTTTGCTTCACTGAAGATCAAGGTGTGGGAGGCCTATTTGCAAGCCACTGGTAGGGTTTAATTTGTCCAAAAGAGACTGCAATTTGACCTTACAAAATTTATTTGTATGTTTCAGTTGTGATGGTTTGGGTGTTTTTACAAGTAGAAAAGCTTTTCGCCTGAGTAAAGTTTTTCAGAGGTGGCAATTCAGATTTAATTTTGGGAACTGCAATGCAGAATTATACAGCCAGTTATACAGAACTTCTTGAAACTCTCCCATGGACATATTACCAATTATAGAAATAATTCTCCCTCAAGATCCAGCAGATCCAGTAAATTCATTGTGCACTGTCACTGAGATAAAAGAATAAATTCTGAATTTGTTTGGCCTTTATTTTTTCATTTAAAATAACTGATTTCTTTTTCTGGAGTTTGCAGATTTATGTAGTAGAGCATGAACAAAAATTTTACTGCATTTGTGGAATTAAGTGGTAAAGTTTTGTGAACGAATATAGAAAGTATGGATATTCTTAAATTAGGTGCAATGTGTAAAGTATAAATCTAATATTATTTCAGGATAAAAATTAATGAGGTACTCCTGTTATTGCTGCTGGATCTGCAATCTTGTTCTAATGTTTATTTTATCAAATATTCCAGTGAGAGTGAAATGTGAAAGCATGTTCAAAGAGCCAGGGACAAAAATGTATGGATTTTGTGAAAGTGAAGAATGAGTTTTCTTGGAAATCACTTGGGGCAAAACCTGACAGGTATCTGAAATGTACACTAAATGTCTAAAGAAGAACAGGTGCCTCAGAGGATGACATATTTAGAATGTTTTGCGCCAACATCTGCATTTTCTTCCTTGCTGCAGACTTAAAAAAAGTTCCTTTGTCAGTAGGGAGAACACCTCCAGTGCTGTTATCGTTTGTAAACCGAAATTTAAAGAGACAAATAATTTGGATTTTGAGTGTTTCCCAGTGGGACATGCCATGTACAGTATCCTTTCTGAGCTCATCAAAAGTTGATAATTCAGAGGTGGTGAGTGCATGTAACCTGTTTTGCTGTACAATCATGTTGTCTTTGAAGACACTGAAGTGAGGAAATACCTCTGTTTCCAGGTGTTTGTTTTTGGAGGAGTACTGCTTTCTGTAAGAAAGGCATCTGCATACCTTGTGATTTCCATACAGTAAAACTGTCAACAAGGTATTCTTGTTATAATGACAGAATTGGATGTCTGGGGCAGTTTTTGGTTGGTGTGGTTTGGTTGTTTTTATTTTTTGCCTGCTCTTCAGCAGTTTGCAGGAGAGCACCTTAACGGGAGACGGGGGAATGAAAGATGCTGAAGTTTTAAGACTTCAGTAAGAGAGTTAAATCAAAGCTCAGCTGAGTATATGAATTTTAGTCATGTGATTCCTATGTACAGTGATATAATTGGACAGATGAAATACAACTTTCAGCTCTTTTTGAGGCAGCTGGATATGTATTCAGGGATAAGGAAGGGAGGAGAGCAAACACTGCTTTTTTTCCTGGGACCTGTTGGCCAAAATAGAGAAGTTTGGAAAACTTTTTGCTTTGAGCAAGAGGCATTAAATGATGGGGAGATGCCAACATACATGTTAGGCAAATGTTTGCTGGGCAACAGCAAAATCCAGTGGTTTACTACTATGAGTCAGCTCAGGCAGAAGGCACAGTATAGTGTATGAGCCCTATTAAAGCTATTTCTGGGCTGCCTAGCTTTATTGGTGAAATTAATTTGGCACAAAGAGAAGTGGATTAATGAATTTTTTTTCACACACCCTGTGGAATTTTTCTTGCATTACAATAAGGTGCAGAGTTAGCTTGCAGTACTGCTCTTACAACAATACAAAAGAAAAGTGTAGCAAGGAATGTTGTAGGTACTTAGTTATTAGATCTGCTAATCTGCATCTGCATCTTTCAACTTAAAACCTCTATGTAGCACCATGAGTAAAGAAAGCTTCACTGTGTGATTGACATGGAGTTTAGGGGAGGAATCCAGTCTGAAGATAAGATGCAGTTATTTAACAGCACTGATGGCAAGTTCTTTCTCCAGTGAAAGTACAGACTTCCTGTGTTCTGCCCTGTGTTCAACAATTACAACCTTATCAGTATCCTGGTCAGCATTTCAGCTTTGTTATCAGAAATTTGTTTATTTTGACATGTCCCTCCATGCTCAGTGTCTGTTAAACATTGATAACCATGCATGAGGTTTTGGGATGTATAACTACTGCAATGTTTTCAAAAAACCCCCAACCTGGAAGTTCTTTTCTGACTTGAAGACTAGAAGATGAAATGTTTCAGAAGCCATAATAATAGAAGTATAAGATTGAATACTGCTTCAACACCCTTACCCACCTCTCTCTTGGGGAGTTCCCCTGTACAATGAAATCTGGCGTCTTTGTGCACTTCCCCTCTTGTATTTAAAAGGGAATCTGCAGTGCTGAGCCCAGTACTTCTTTGCTGCTGAGTAGCTGAATTGACAATGTCTGATACTGCCCCTAAGTTTCAAAACGTGGCTGTTATATTTCTGGTATTTGGAATGTGTATGTATTGCAAATACAGATACTGATGTTTTTTTTGTTCTCCACCTTTTATATGTTCAGCACTCTGTAACTGAATACTGAAAGGAGAGGGATTTTTTTGTTCATTCATGTAGGTAATGAGTAACTGGAAAATAGCCCTTACTAAATAAAATCATCAACTGGAAGGGATTTCCTGATACTGATAAGATTTCCTAACTTCCTGATTGAAGCAGGACTACTGCCAGTGCTGGATCATCCCTTGCTTGCTGAATCCTTGAACCTGTCCTCAGGCAGAGGGTCTGTAAACTGTGTTTGATCAGTCCATAGTTACTCCTCTGTCTTAAAGAGGAATTTTATCCTAACATCTGATCTTTGCCCCTGAAGCAGCTATTTCTGGCTGCTACTTGTTAATAGTTTTGTCACATCCAGACAGGGTTGGAAATCTTTGTAGGTGCTGCTCACATATTCATGATGTTATAGCTCCTCTTAGTCTCCACATTACCAAACTAAACAAGTCCAGCTCCCAAAACTGTTCTCATAAATTATTTGCCCTGGGCTGTTTGCCTTGATGGCCATTTTGCTGGACCCTCCTTCTTTCTCCACTTCCCACTTGAACTGAATAAGAGCAGTACTACCCAGCCTCGCAAGTCCCAAATAATGGAGGATAAGGTATTCTGAAGTAAGCAGCCTGTGCTGTATCTCAGTATGGGATTTGCCTTAACGTTCCCAAGGTCCTGCTTTATTGAAGCTTTGACAACGGTAGTTGCCCGTAAGTTGCTTTCGTCTGTGAATTTGCTGAGAGTGTTCTGTGCGTCCTCAACCGGGTTACTGATGTTGGTATTAATTGTTGTGGGCCCTGTGATCAGTCTTTAGGTCACTCTGCTGCTTACTGAGCACCTGGAGGCTACACTGTTGATCGTGTCCCTTTGAGCCTGGCAGTCCAGCTGATTTTCAGCTCATTGATCAGTCTGATATACTTCAGGGAAAACATTGTGTTTTGATTTTGGGGTGCTTAAGAAATATAATTTACCTTCTTAGTAATATTACAGAGCCAGGTGGCTAGTAGGCATGAGTTTAAATGTTAGCCTGGAAACCCACTGTTGCTGAACGGGAGAGTCTTTAAGATCATAATTGCTTTGTTAAACTTTTGCCAGGAGCAATGATATTTACTAAATGCCTTTTTTTTAATAAGGAAAAAAAATTCTCATGTTCCCTCCCTCCCCTAGCTGCTACCTTTGGTGATAGTAGCAGCTATACCTTGATTTTTATCTTGACCATATTTGTAAACTGTAACCATGTTAAGGCAGACTGCACTGTGAACTGCTTCTGGGGCAATTCTCTGTAAATGCAGTTTGTTCCTGGAAGTAAAACCAAAATAAAGCACTAAAAATCTTATTTCGCAGGTGCTTGTTCGTGTCATTTAGCATTTGGCCATGTTGTCAGTCTGCACATGCTGGTCCTGGAATCTGACTTTAGCTTCAGACACTAGCTGAACAACTCCGAATTGTTGTACTTGCAGAGTACCTGGAGAGCTTCTTTTGTTCTTGCTACCAGAAATTTTGAAGCGTTTAACTGAAAAAAACCGCCATAATTCATATAATGCGGGCCTCTTGCTGGACACCTGCTCCTGTTCCAACAAGGAATCAAGGGAGATATGCTTTCCCAGACCCCTCCCTTATGTTGATGTTGCAGAGGCGTTTGCAAAATGTTTACAACCATGATTTCGTTTGATTTGATTTACAGCTTTTGTACTGATCTCCTAAGTGCCTGTGTTGTGCAGAAAGAGGAAAGAAATTGATGTATACAACATGTTGTGTTTGCCATGAGTATAGAAATCTTTATTTCAATAGGAGTCACATGTGCAACTATGTAATTTAACTTAAACTTCCACTTTTTCCAGCAAATGAGTATTAGTGTGTCACCTTGTTTTAATCTTGAATGCTGCGACTTACAAAATACTGACAACATCATTAAAGCGTGGTGGTTTGTCTGTGCCTATGGATTTGAGGGGGAGTGGGGCAAGGGAAACGTTCCAAAGGGAGGAGAAGTACCTTTATAAAAATACGTCTGAAAACTCATTCTGAAGCTCTGAGTGATTAAGAATATATTCAGAGCCCTATGTAAAAGAAGGTGCATTTTGATGACTGTATTAATTGTGTCTGGGACTGTGTACAGGCTCTAAATGTTTAGACTGGAGGTTTTTTGTTGAGTACGGGTAACACAGATTGATTGTCATGCATGATACTGAATAATTAAAATAATTAAAATAAGTAACCAGTATGAAAGGCGTTTAAAAATCAAATAAGAATTTAATATTCTGGGCTTCTGTGAAATTCAGGTGTTTGGTATATTGTGTTGATGGGGGAGGGGAGTGGAAGGAGAGACTTTTTCTGAGAGCAGAGAAGTTACAAAAGAAAACCGTATCAAGACGGAATACTGAGCCCATATTAAACCTTAAAATGAATATAACTGTTCTATTCTGTAACATGTTTGGATGACCTACTAGGTACTTAATAAAAGCAAATGAGAAGTCTGACTGTCAAACTGTTATCCTAGGTCCTGCACCTCCAGTCCAAACTCCGATGAAGTATGAAGCACAGAGACCAGGTAGCTGAATATAAATGACCTAATGTCCTTGTCAGATGCAACTTTGAAATCAGTTGTTTTGTTTTAATGATGACTAAAGCAGGTGGTTGATTTTGGTCTAGAAAGAAGCGGTGCAAGTTAAATGTTACTCTTGCTTTTTCTTTGTGCACTGGTTAATTTTCTTTTCTTAGGAGTTATGAAGTTCCAAGTCTTTCACAGAAAGATTTTTGAACTTGAGACATACTTTCTGCCTTCATGATTATCTGATATCTTACTGCATTTAGCTAATTTTTGTTGGGTGTTGAAGTTTCCCATAAAAAATTTTGCATCATGTTCTCTGTACACAGATGATACAGTGGAATTTTGACAAACCAGCAGCATATAAACCAAGAACAGTATGAGTCGCTTGCTATTAAGATGATACTAAGACAGGAATATTTAGTTGTATGTTAGGAAATAATAAGAAAATGACCCTGAAGAGACCTTTAACTTTATTCTGTGTGGATCTTTCTTTATTAAGTCCAGAAGACCACATGCCTTTCTCTGTCAGCTTGGCAATAGGCAGCTCACACTGAGCTGCTGCGCAGCCACACAAATGCATGAGAAGTGCATAATGCATTAAAGTTTGTAAGAATCTTGTTTATGGAGATGAATCATATAGCACTAACTTGTTACATGTGAACTCTGTCACACTATGCTGCTGGTACATGTCACCTCAGGCAAAATAAGCGCAAAACAACATAGAAAGTTTTTAACAAGACTGAAATTTTGGAAGGAGTGGGCTGTTGCTGTGACAGGAGATGTCCCCATAAGGTTTTTTTCTAATTGCAAGAGGTTTTCCATCTGAATTAATGCTGGAACTTTGAGAAATTTTTCTTTGTTTGCAGCTCAGGAGTTTGACTTGATGGCAGCACAGGCATATTCCTAATGGAGTGAATATTTAAGAATGAATATGGAATTCCCTATCCCTGTGAGGTTTTGGGGTTTTTGTGTTCTTTAAACTGTAACCTGGCACCCTAGTTGGAAAGAATACAGTAACAGTTCGGTGCTTGTGGTATTTCTACTCGCTTGCTCTGATTTGAAGAAACAAGCAGTCTTTATGACTTTTGTGTAATTCATTGGTCAGTTATATCTAATGAGGAAGATGAGTTCTATTTCTGCACATTTTTTTCTTGGATTAGGAATACACATTGTAACACTTCATCATGTTCATTTATAATGTCTGACATTTGAATACACTTACTGCTCTCTGAGATTGTTTAGTACATGCCTTTAGCTGAACCCCACTGGTGTTATGAGTTGACCAGGAAGTGCAAAAACCAAGCTATTAAAACTCTGTGAGGAGCAAGATACAGCCCTGACTGAAACACTGCTAGTTCAGACTCAGGAACACACTACCAGTGGTTTTGTTGCTTTTGGGCTACCCAGAGCACAAGAGGCTTCACATTAGTGAAGTTTGTGTTCTTTGTTATACTTAAGGCAATATGATTCTTGGACTTCAGACTCCAAACAAACAGTCCCAGAATGTTATGTGGATATTAGGATTTTAAGGAGAGGAGGAGGCTGCTGGCTTGGCTTGCTGTTTTTTTAACTTTTTGTTCTTTTTCTTTAGACTTTTTTTTTTTTTTCATGAGAACTAACACATTTTGGGACATGCTATGAATGTGAGCTTGGTATCTTTCCTCAGTAAACTGGATGGTGTTAGAAGTTCTGTTTTGCTCATTTGGTTCTTTTCTTAAAGACATTAAATCCTCATGTGTAAAATTGTTATGGAAGACAGGGTGTTGGAGTCTTTCTGTGAGGGACTTGAGGCCTTGCTGTTTCCCGTATGTATTTCAGAGTGCGAATTTTGTCCCCATTAAAGTCTCCATTAGAAACTCCTTTAAGATCATGGACATTATGTGCAAACTGTGTAATGTCTCTTTATGTGTGTATTTTTTACCTTAGTGAAGAGAGGACTTACAAAGTACGTAACCTGTCTGAAGGATTTTATGAATGATCCCAAAAGAGAAGAACCTCTAGTTGGTATGTTTTTTGTTTTATAAATTGTGTGTCTTTGAATTTGTGACCAAATGGCTTTTTGAAACAGAAGGTGGCATTTTAGATACTGTTTCATTTTCTGGAAATATATTCAATAACTTGTAGGATAATACCTCTCATACCTTTTAAATGTTAGCTTGTTGCACTGCATATTGTGAAGGCCACCTCTTTTATACACCGTAATTGTTAATACAACTCGTTCCTGAAGGAGTATTCTAAGGAAGCAAGCTTTTCCCAGACCACAGAATTGGTCTTAACTCTGCTGCTCAAGTCCCAGAGGAGTTTGCCTAGACTAGATGGCTTTTGAATATCTCCAAGGTGAAAAACTGTCTCTCGGGGAAACCGATGCCAGTGCTCGATCATCCTCACAGTCAAGGCGTGTTTCCCGATGTTCAGACAGTATGTGCTGTTCCAGTTGTGCTGTTGCCTCTTGTCCTGTCACTGGGCACCACTGAAAAGAGCCTGGCTCCCACTTCTTTGCACCTTCCCTGCAAGTATTTATACTCACTGACAAGATCCCCTCTGAGCCTTCTCTTCTTCAGGCTAAACAGTTCCAGCTCTCTTAGCTGTTTCTCATAGGAAAAATGCTCTAGTACCTTCATCATTTTCATGGTCCTTCACATGTCCACATCTCTTGTACTGGGAAGTCCAGAACTTGACACAGCAGTCCAGGATTGGCCCTACTGTTGCTGAGCAGAGCCTGCTGCTCCTTTTTCATCTCAGGGATACCATCAGCCTTCCCTGGTTCATCTTCAACTTGGTGTCCACCAGGTCTTTGCCTACCAATCTGCTTTCCAGCTAGCCAGCCCCCAACTGGCATATACTGGTGCCTGGGCTTGTTCCTCTCTGGATGCAGGACTTGGCACTTCCCCCGTTGACCAGTCTGAGCTTCCTGAGCTCCAGCCACTCAGGGTCCCTCTGGATGGCAGCACAACCCTCTGGTGTATCAGCCATCTCTCCCAGTTGTATGTCATCAGCAGCCTTGCTGAGGATATGCAAGGGTATTTGAGGGTAACAAGACTAGACCCAATATTGACCCCAGGGTACACCACTACCTACTGGCCTCCAGCTGGACTTAGTGCCACTGGTGACGTGTCATCAGTCACGGTTCTTTATGGCTTTCTATTTGGTGGGATATACCAGTGTTCCTGTTGTGAAATATTATTCCTGTTTGTCCTTGGAAGTACCAAAAACTAATGAGATTAATTTTAAGGCTTTCTTTCTTTCTAAGTGCTATATTAGGCAACCCTTAGGAGAGGACAATCAGTGCTGCTTCTCTGGCCTTAGTGTTCCACGTATGTACTGGTGGCCTAGAGAAGTATGTTCCCTCATGAAGACCTAAGCAGCAAATTTCCTAGTATTAGCTGAAAATTTCCCTGTTTAGTGCATTGCCTTTTTGTTACTCCACCTAAAGTGTTAATATTAAAAATCATAGTAATTTATTACTATAAGCATTTTTAATAGAAATTTCTTTAGTTACAGGAATGTCTTGAGTTCATTTGGTGATAGTTTATTTTCAGAGCTAAGATTTAGAAGTAAAATACTGTAGCAGATCAGAGATGGAGTTGAATTTCTTCATAGCAGCCTGTATGTTTTGGATTTGTGACTGAAGCACTTTTGGTGACATGCCAGTGTATTTTTTCTGTTGCTGAGCAGTGCACTGTGTCGAGACTTATTACTCTGGGTCGCCACCCCTCACTACCTGGGGGCAGGCTGGGGGTGGGCAGTAGTCTGGGAGGTGTCACCTACAGGACACTTGGCCCAAACTTGAACAGAGGATGTCCTGTGCTCCATAATGTCAGCAATCTCAGTTGAGACAAAGAAGGAAAAAGGGGGGATGGAAAGGGTAGGGTGGAGCAAGGTGGCTGTTCAGAGACTGTGACTGGGTACTGTTCTGCTGGTGGGGAAGAGAGCAACGGGATTTCACGTGGGTTTTTGGGTTTTTTTTGGTTTTTTTTTTTCCCACCCCTCTTTCCTTCACTTACTAATCTGTCTTTAATCTCAACTCCTGGGTTTTGTTGATTTTGTTCTTCCTGTTTTCTCCCCACCCTGCTGAAGGGTGTGTATGTGAATGAGCAAGCAGCTATGTGGTTCTTGGCTTCTGGCTGGGGTCAAGCCATCACAAATACAAGAGCGTTGGAAATTATGACATAAGGGAACAGCAGCTGTTTTACAACTGTTTTTAAATTTGTTATGTTTAAGCTGTTCAGAGTAAAACTTTTCATCCTAGGTAATAAGCCTCAGACTTGGAGATTTATGAATACTTCTAAGGGATAGTCTCAGTAATTTATAGGAAAAATGAAGAAAAAGCCCATTTTAAGTCTTGTAAAATGTGAAAGTGTTTAGATTAAAAAACCCCCACACTTTAAAGACTTTAAAAAAAGGTTTAGATTTTTAAATTTTGAAGGACTCCATTTTTTGAAGTGATTAATGTCTTTCCTACATCTGCGTTGTGCTACTTGGACACTGTCCAAATTATGCTCGACCAAGTAGTTTAAATGCAATTTTTAAACCTAGACGTTTGTGTGGCATTTCTATTCTCATTCTCTTTTTCAGTTTCTTGAAAAAAGTATCCCAAGCAGGAAATAAGGTGCATGAAATACTTTCTTTCGGTGGGCTTGCAAATCTGCCACAGATTTTGTATTTCCTTTCAGAATAACACATTGGAAAGAGATAAATTTAACTGATGTGATCCTGAAGGAGTATCGAAGTTCTGAAAATGGAATATTTTTACATGTTCATTTTGGCTTTTAGTGAGCAACACTGAAGAGAATACATTTGTTTATAGTAATACGTAGTAAAATATTGATATTTATAACTCCTGCTTTTACAGGTTTAGAACATGTGGTTGAAATCAGATTTGAAGGAAGAAAAGAGCCACGTTATGAGTGCAAGCTGTGTGAGCTTAATACAGAGATGGCACCCATGATAGAACATCTTAGTGGATATAAACACAGAAGAGCATACATTGTGAGTTATTTTTGATGCATTTTGATCAAAATTTCTTTATGATACTCCCTCCCTTTTTTTTTCCTCTAAATAATTAGTTTAAACCCCCATGTGATAAATTGCAAATACTTGTACAGTTGACTCTTCATGGGTCAGATCAACATGAAAAACTATAATGCTGTGCACTGTTGAGGCAGTTCAATCCAGAGGTGCCTGTATCAGCTCAAAAGTTTGTTCCTGAGTGTTTGGATTGTTTTCAGGATAAGATTCCTAGAATGTTGTGGTTCTTTCTTATTCCTCAGCACATCCATAGCATTCTTGGACTTGGTACAGAGGATGTTTTCTTTTGGTAGCAAGCTTTGCGTGGTGTCCATTTTTTGTTTCGAAGCCTACTTAAGCAACTCTAAAATTTAATTAGTTGTGTTGCAGAGAAAAAACTAGCTCATAATGCTCAGATCAATGTTTACCAGCCTTTTGGAAGCTTTTTAATATTGTGATGAATTTTGATATTGACCTTTTCAAGCTGTTTTTTTCAACAGTCTAAAGAATTTCCAGATAAAATGAAGAGAAAGACAGCAGATGTAAAAGAATGCAAAATCTCATTTCTCAAACGGATAGCAGGAGAGCTAGAGAAGACTGAAGGATTAAAAATGTATCAGGTAATTGGAAGTAAATGGAAAGTATCTGTTAATGTGTCTTTTATCAATGCATTTATGTTTGATGTAGTAAATTTTAAAAGTACTGCAGACAAAACTTGTTAAATTTCTTTGTGTTTCTGGGAAGTGTAGTATTCAGTTGAACTAAGGCTTTACTTAAAGTTGCCCTAAAAAGTCTGGGGAAAAGGAACAGTAATATTGAAATTCATCTGAAAACAAAAGTTCTTTATTTTGAAGGTTTTAGATTTTTTAAATTGAAAGTGTCCAGTCTGAATTCCATGGTTCAGAAATTTCACTGCTTGATTTCAATAATTTTTAATTTTTGCAACTCAAAACGTAAGCAAATTTTCTCTCAAGTTTCATTCATATTTACAGAATTCTTTATCTGTGAAATTGTGGGCTACACTATGCTGGCATAAATAAAAGCACTTGTTCTATTCCTAAAGGCAGTTGCAGTAGATACTTGTTTGAAATTTTAATCAGAAAGTAATACGAAGCTTTTTCTATTTCTAGATTGAAGGTTACATAAGACCAAGTACCTCACGTAAGTCCACGAATTTCTTGAATATGATAGATTTGATGTAATTGATATTTGGCCTAGTTTGACTTAGTAGTTGAACTCAAGGGTTTGACTGATTTTAAAACATTTAACTTGTAACAAAATGTTTTCGGAGATTTTCTGTTTTTTGTGAATTTGATGTGAGAAAAGAAGGAAATTGCCAGACTTAAAATGTTCCTTAGCCAACCCAAAGAAATACTTCCTTGCTACCTTTTGACCCTGTTACTAATATTAGAAGGAAGGTATGACTGAAATGGGTGAAAGTTGCATAGGTCAACAGACTTTTTCAGTGTGAATCAATTTTGGATTGACCATTAGTCGCTTCTGTGGATTATACTTTTTAATGTTGGTCTGCAAAACAAGGTGGCAGAGAGTCTTTTTGAGCTCTGTTTGTGTCTCTTGTGAAGAAGAGGGGAATGTGATGCAGTAATTTAGCTCAGTAATTCACAGTTGAGGGTAAATTGACATCAGTCAAGTCAGTAGGCTTCTGTAGAAGTAGAAGACTGGATAATCAAACTGTGTATAATCACAGTTTGGTAGTAGAACGTATCAAGTTCTGGTCTGATTTAGTCTCTGAATTCTGCCTGCATTTTTTTTCCTGTCTAAAATCTACTCTTAATGCTGCTGTGGAATACAGCAGCAAACTAGAAATAAGTCCAGAGATTGGCTTGGCTATTTTGCACCAGGCTTTTCAGATTAAAATTATAGCAGATACCTGGAGAAGCCTGTCTGTATCTTCAGTGGGGAAGTGATAACTCTGTGAGTCAATACAGGATGGGAAGCGATAGACTGATCAGTCTTGCTAAAAAAGACTTGAGGGTTACAGTGAATGCCAAGCTGTATAATGAGCCCAGAGAACGCTTTCATTTCACACAAGGGAAATCTCATATTGCAATACTGCAGGATGAGCACAGGCAGAAGATTGGAGAACAGTCTTATCCCCTATTATTTGGTGCTGGTAAGATCAAGTTTTGTTCCTTCTAGTTCAAAGGGAAGCTGGAGAAATTGGAGAGGATTATGGAGTTTCTTAGGGGTGAAGAGCATGTGCCTAGGGTGAGGGTTAGAGGGAGCTGTGCTTGTTTAGAATGGGAAAGAGAAAGGGTAAGGAATATGATAACTGCTTGTAGACTGCTACAAAGATGACAAAGCCAAAGTTGTTGGTAATTGCAGACAATGTACAAGATGACCACAGATGGCAGCTTGAGAGGCTGAACTCGGGAATAACTGAGTTCAGGGAGTACAGCGCTGAATCAGGTTATCCACAGGTAGTGAACTCTTCATCCTTGCAGGTTTTCAAGACTTGGTGATACAAAACTAGAATCTTATGTTGGCAGTAGTCCTCCTTCAAGTGGAAGCTTGGACTAGACAATGGAACTGGAAGTTACTACACAATTAAATTGCCTGACCAAAGAGGTTAAAAAACACCATTCCTGAAGACTTATAAAATGCAGCTGGACTCAAGCCTAAGCATTCAGATCTAATCTTGAGGCTAGTCCTTGTCAAAGTGAGCAGAACTTCAGTCATTAGCTGGAATAAAGTGAAGTTTCCAACAACTGAGCAGTATTCCTTGTCTCCACTGATCTTTTCAAACAGGCTTCCTGGAAAGACATCACAAATTGAATAATTCAGGGAAAATTATTCTAATTGTCAGTGTCCTCATCTTACAGTTAATTGCTTTCTCTTCTTACCACTTCTGTGGTACTTTTACCTCTCAGACTGGACTAGATGACCTCCAGAGGTCCCTTCCAACTTAAACGATTCTGTGAGATTCCTGCAGAGATCCCTCCCATCCTACATTGCCATGGTTCTTAATTCATTGGGTATTTTCTTTGAAATGGTGGCAGTCCTTTTCTTTCCTGGCATTTAGAAAACTTTGGGGCAGTGCAACTCCATGTTGCAACACATCAGCATGTGTTAACCATGTTAACATGAGGTGGTTAAAACAGTAGCATAAGTCTTTTGGCCTCATATTATAGAAGCAAAGATGCCACTTGTCCTGAGAATTATTACTTGTCCTGTTGCTTATCCTGGAACACCTGTGCTGATAAATACTTAAGAAGTGATAAGTTATGCACCGTGCAGTAGCTGATTCTCTGAAGCATAGTTACTGGCTTAGCCTGCCTTGTTTTACTGAGCTTTCCCTCCCTCCTCATGTTATACACTGATAGAGATGAGATGATCAGACGTTCTAATCCCCATAACTTCTTGTTGAAGTGTATATGTTTATGCAGCTTTGAGGTTCACTGGTATATACACAGAAAAAAACCATTCACAAACCTTTTCACTGTTTGTGTGGAGTAGGCATGCCCACCTCAGTTCAATCCATACAGACTTCTTGTGTGGGATTCAGCTGCCTGAACATGAACAGGTTTGTAGGGTACCCTGCAAGTTAGGGCACAAGTCTCCCATAGATTTTTCATCAAGGATGCCTGGTAGTTCCTAAAATGGCACTATGTGTCTAGGTTTAGGCTTCTGAATCCTGCTCTTTAAAGAAACTGCAGCCACTTCAGGGCCAGTAACAGTTCTCTGTGTGTAATGCATCTGTTGCAGTAGTATGGTGGAAACCCTGTGATGTTGCTAATAATACTTTTTCATTTTCCAGCCCCATCAAAGAAGAAAGCAAGGTGAGAATACTACCCCACAGGGGAATCAAAAGAGATCTTTTTATTTACTTTACTATAACAAACATCGTGACTTATGCGGAAAATATTTTATATTGTCTTTCCAATGTACTTATTCCTCTTTTGTAGATTGTTCCTTTTTGTCTGTGAGGAAGTAGTTGCTATGGCTTTTGAAATATTGCACTCACAGAGAAATTGCAATTGAAATTTCAAGATGTTTGCAGTCTATTTGGGATGCCATAGGCTGAGTAAATTGTATAAAATCCACTTCTGTTTATGTAGGGAGACAAAAAAACCCCACCATTACTTTAGTCATCTCCTTTGAGATCCTTTGATCTGTAAAGAAGTTCATGAGTACTACTGATCTCTTTGAGAGTCAGTCAGAATAAGGACCTTTGTGGCATATTTAAAATACTGTTATTTCTTAGAGAAAGATATCCTGTATTTGTAAGTGATATAAATTTGGAAACTGAAATATTTTGGTTCTAGATGCTGTGAGTAAAACTAACTTTTTAGTAGTTTTTAGAGTGCATCTTAATATTTCAATTTCTTTCTTTTAAGGTGGGAAGATGATTATAAGCATGAGGTATGTGGAGGTAGTAATTCTGCAAGTATCTTATGTTGTAGCAGTTTCCTTATGCTTGCTATTAATTTTTCTGAAAAATGTTTACTTTTTGACTTCATTTGCTCTTTTATTATTATTATTATTGCAAAAGCAATTGATCTAATGACCATGGTTTTGTGTTCATCACAGCAGAGGGGAAGTGAATACTGTACATTCACCTTAGCTCTCATAAATCCTGTTCAGAGCCACTGAGAGTCTCAGATCTAGTGTCTGCAGGCCAGGTCTCCCAGCCTTAGCTGCAGTCTCCCCTTCTCTGTTTTGCCCCTCTTCAGATCAAAGGTATTCTATTCTGAAGGTTTGGTTGAAATTTTAAGATATGTCTGAAGGTTTACAATTATTTTTTCTAACTCAAAGGTGAAACTGAAAATGATCTCTCAAGTGATCTCAATGATCTGCCCTAACCAGCACTGGGCACAAACACTGAGAACTGCCTCGTTTTTATCATAGTGGCAGAGGTTGGTTGTGTAGGCCGCAGGCTGGTCAGGTGCTGTGCTAAATACAGCTGAGCACTTGACTTTTTTAAACGTGATTTTGGTCCTGAGTGAGGAAAGCTTGGGAAAGAGCTCCTGTAGGGGTGGCTTAGATGTGAAATGTGTTCTTCCTGGTATTGAAAGTAAAGCAGTTGTATTTGTAGTAGCTGCTACCTAACTGACAGTGAGGCTCTAAGGTTACGTGTTTAATGCTGTGACCTAAAATTACTGTCTTTTCTTTGTGTTGACTTGTTGTTAAATAAAAGATCAAAAGGTCTTAATTTGTTCAAGATGATGCAACAAATATTGTAGTGTTCAGTCTTTTAATTTTTCTCCCCTATTCTACAATTCCACAGAATGATCCTGTTCGGAAACAGAAAGCTCTGGAGTTCTTGGTATGTATGTAAAATAATGGTGATAATAGTTGTGCAGTTTCACCAATATGATGCAATGAATATTGTGAAGGAGCCTCTGATTCCTGACCAAACACAACATTAATTTCTAAATTCTATTTTAATGGACTCAGCTCTTTGAAAAGCTGGTGCAGTTGTAGCATAATGTCAACTCAGAACAACTTGGTGGATTAAATCTGGGCTCTTGAGCTGTTCTCTGGATGACTCCTTTCTTTGCTGAGGAGTCACCCTGACAAGTGGTGTCAATTTGCAGCACTGATGTTTCTCAAGTGCTGTTGGCTGCCCATATCTAATGGGGCTGGTGATAATGCTGAACAAGAGGAGCAGGTCTGGTGTTGCTGCCTGGGATGCTGTGGCTTGTGCTGCTGCTGCAGAACCAGACAGCCAAGTGAAACTGAGGCACACGAGAGCACAGCTGCTGGAGTTAGAGTGAGTGGGGAAGTTTTATCAGTTGCTGTTGGCAGTGGTACAGTAAGCCTCGGTTTGTCTTCTGGGTTCATGTTATAAAAATATCTGACCATTTGTATTCACCATTTTACTCTGTGAAAGTCATGTCCTGTACCTGCAGCAGTGGGAAAATTTCATTTGAGTTTGAATTGTGTTTATGCATGGAAATCACAAGTGGAATGTTTTGAGATGGGTGCTTCATTTAAGTGTGGTTACTTGTGACTTTGGAAAGAGAGAGTGAAAAAGCAAGTCTAAGAGATAATCAGTAAACTACTAAAAATACTTGATATATAGTTAATTGAATTTATCTACAGGAATCACGGCTGTTCCTTGTGGCAGACTGCCTGTACTCTTTTAACTTACTGTAATCACTTATAACTTTATGTACTTACAAATCAGTCTGAGGCATACTTTGTATTCAATTTTCTACACAGAAAACGTAAATTTAGGACTTGTGCCCTTCTCCATCTGCAACAAAATGTTCATGATTGACAGTAAGGGAGTGGCAGAGAAATCTGAGTTCATGTTTTACCTTTTATCAGGCCATAAGTATGTTCACAATTTTATATTTTGATATGTGTGTGTATATATTTATTATATGTTTTATATGTCAACTAATAGTATAAATTTGGTTATACAAAAATCAAAGTTTAACTTTGATCTGTGTGTATATGACCCTTTGGCATCCTAATGACCAATTTTAACCATGTTTTTCAACAGGAGACTTTTCACATCACCTCAGACTCAGAAGCAACACTTGTTGTTCGCATTACACAGGAACTCACAGAGGCTTTGAAGGCCTTTTGTGAAAAGAAAGCAGCAGTAAGTAACTTAATCTTGACCAGAGTTTTTTTTGCTATTGGGAGGAAAGGAGTTAACGCCCTGCCAAACTGTACTGTTCAGTAACAGTTCAGGCGTGGTCAAATACCCCAGTTAAATATACTTGTCATCATTTTTTTGTAGTTGGTCCCTTGCTTGATAGCTCTTCTTCTAAGATTAATCAGCCTTTAGGTGCCACCCAAATGCCATTTTTTTCTTTTGTGGGCATGTGGGTAAGTCTGTCTTTCTTGTGACCTGTAGCTCTGCTCTCAGTTGAGAGCTTTAATCTATTAAGACTAAGGTAGGCAAGATGTTCTTGACTTCCTGTTGGCCCTTACAAACCTCCATAGCTTCTTGGTATAAAAGTTGAATACCTGTAGAAAAAAAGGGTCTGAAGAAGGACCAGAATCTGTTAAAAACTGATTCATCACCTCTGGTAGCTTCTGGTTCACAAAATTCAGCATATGTTTTTAATGGAGGATGTTTCAGATGGTTTTCTCAATAATATATTCCATGTCAGCTGAGCTACAGTAACTGTCTCTGTGCAAATGCCACCATCACCACCAGTTAAATATTGTTGCTGTAGCTTAATCTCTCAGCTGAGCCTTCTATTTTGCACTTCCCAGCTAAAGACAGGATGTGCATATGTATCAGTTTTATATTTTAGCCAGGTGATGATGAGAGATATGAGGCAATACAGAAATTTGAAATGGGAGGCCTTGTCTTCCCCAGATACCTCATTCCATTCTCCAGCTGTGTACCTGTTCCAAATAATACTTTTGAAAATTGAGGTATAATGTGGTCATTGTGAACAACAGAACATCCTTCACATCCTTCATGTGGATTTTGCTTTCACCTAAAATTGTACTCTACTAACTTTCTTTGAGAAATTTACTGGGTTTTTTTTTTAAGAATGTTTAAGATTTGAGTTTAAAAACAGACATTCTGACCTTCTGCTTTACCTAGGTTAATTATGCTAATAGTCTGAGGCCACTGATGTCAATATCTCAAGATGAATTTTCAGGAAGGAGAAGCATCCCAAAACACTATAAGCCACATGGAAAATACAAAGGTAATTTAGATATTTTGTTCCTTGTTTAAGTCTACTCTTGAGACTGCACAGATTGTGGAAAAATTTACTTTAATGGCCAGCCGGAGTGCTTCTTAGCTAGGGTGCTCTGTGTCTGTGCCCTCTGAGTTAGTTCAGGATATCATTTTCTGAAGCCTTAATGACTTCAGCCTCAACTGTCTAAGCACATTTCTGTCTCACTGAGTAGTGTTACAGCAGTAAAGGTTATAGGAAATCCAAGCAGTAACCCTTCCTGACCTATTTAACGTTAGAATTTTGGGGTGAAAAGATGCCAGGCTCAGGTAAGACATAAAGGCAGGAAATGGGAAAAGAACAGAAGGACACTTCATAGAATCACTTCATAAAATCTTGTGTTTGCAGTTGATATTTTAATATTTTACTAACTTTTAGTGCCCTTTCTTTATTTATTCAGGAAGTTCTAGCTGGAATCAAGGTTTTTTGTCTCAGTATGAAGAGTACTCTGCAGATGCTTCTTTTGCTCCTGCTCAGTCATACAGTTACCAAACAGATGATGGATCATCTTCCTGTCATCTGACATCTAATGACTTTGCAATGAGGTCTGCACTCAGGGACTCTTTTGCTCTTCAGACTGGAAGTCCTGCCAGTGGTGTCAGTGAATGGCTGGGACAGTTCAGCCAATCTGCATCTGGCAGTAACTCAGCTGATGGGGCCTCTTCCTATGAGACAAGCCCAGTGAGGGAGTACTCAGCAGGATACATGTCCAGAGATGTGCAAGGAAGTGAACTCCATGATAACAGACTCTCATATGGCAGGGAAAATACAAAATGGAGGAATCAACAAGCATGTACAAAAGCATGGACTGCAAGTGATCAAGGATTATCCTATCCCAGTTCTGCAGCCTCGTATCCTTCATCTGGAAGGTACTCCACAAATGATCCATTACAAAGCTATTCCTCTTACAAGAACGATGAGTCTGTGAATACTTGTACATCTTATGTAAGTTCTGCTGTTTCAGGAAGAGGTGTCTCCAGGTGGCACCAGGACACCAGGGGGAATGAGCGGAATGAGGACTCTAGCTGGAACCAGAGCTTTAGCTGGAACCAGAGCTTTAGCTGGAACCAGGAGTATAGCTGGAACCAGGAGTCTAGTTGTCAAGGATTCGGGCATCAGAAAATATGCTACAAGAGTGACTGGACTTCACATCAGGACTCATTTTCTGGCAGTGGTTCATACAGAGATTACCAGCAGTTCAGAAACTCAGATAAAATGTTTGATGAAGACAATGTTGATCTTGCTTCCAACACTGTGAACAGACTACAAGGAAAGGATATACCTACAATGACCAGGATGCTCAAACAGTTGGCTCCACAGTATCCAGTACTTCAAAGTAAGATTGTGATTAGTTTGCATATAAAATGAGTTGCATCAACATAGTTGCTTTAACATAGGCAGGAGATTGTGTGTTGTGTGTGTTGCAGAGACAGGACGTGCTGTTCAGGGGAGTCATTTTCTTTTTGCTCAGTGTCTGTATCAGCTGAAGAAAGGTGGTATTGCCTCTCTGAGGACACTGTGCCTCTTGGCAACTAAACAGAGCAGTCAGTGGGAGGAAATTCTGATAGGATAAAAATTTCCTGAATTGAAAGGTTTGTCTTTCTAAACTGTTAGGGTCGCAATGTTACATTGCAATGTGCTTATGTTGTTAGCATATTTTTAGAAATTGATACACTACATTTCTGTTTAGACAAAGAAAGGAGAATGTCACAGCAAATGTATTCTCTGTCTTAATGTGGTGCTGTATGAGGAAGATGTAATCTATTCTAGGGAATGTTTTGGCATAAAGAAAAACATATTGTAACGCATGCAGAACCAAACCTGGATGGCATTATAATAAATAGTCCAAATGGATCAAACCCATTGGGATAACACAAATGTTATCAAAGAGCTGGTTCATTATATGACAATTTATTTTTTTCTAATTATTGTAGAAATAGTCCTTAATGTTAAGAACAGTGATATAGTATTCGAAATAAAAGATTCTCCTTTGGAAATAGATTATGAGAGGGGTTTAAAGGCAGGTGGGGATAATGTACCGTATACCTGTTATTTGGACAAATGCAAACTGTGCTTCTGGTACTAGAATTAGTTAGTTAATTAACTAGGAAGCTAGTTAAGAGGAAAACTTTCATTTTAACATTTTCTATGTTGTGTTATATGAAATATCATTAAATAGAAGTAACTTTAAATGTCTTTATCTCCCCTTTCTAGAACTAAATATTCAGACATTAGTCAATGTACTAGTAGAAACTAGAGGAAAAGATTAAGGAGCAACAACAGCTGAACTGGAAACAGATGAAGAGATTCAAGAGTCTCCATCTCTTGCCTTTCAGGAAAGAGACTGCATTTAATTCTGCATTTAACTGATTTTGGAAGGGTAAAGGGAGGTAGGGTTTAATTTTTTAACATGTAAAATATAGCTGGAACACAAACTTGCGCATAATGGATGAACACACTATTTTGTTTAGGCTTTTTGTAATGTATTTGTTACATCTTAGTATATTACAGAAAAAAATCTTCTGTTATTTTTTGAAAATATGTTAAAGTTATTCCATCAGCAAAAAGACCTTTTAAACCTTTTATCACCCTTCCCATTTTAGAAAAAAAAAAGTTTTATGTTACCTACTTGGGAAGAATATTAAAAAATACAGGTTTACTTTTTTTCACACAAATGTAAGGCAAATTCTGTTAATTTGAGGCTTTCTAATTAGGATATTTTTAGAAATTGATACACTACATTTCTGTTTAGACAAAGAAAGAATGTCACAGCAAAGGAATTCTGTCTTGATGTGATGCCATATGAGGAAAATGTAATCTATTCTAGGACTGGTACATAATATGGCCTATTACTTTCATTTCTGCATAGTATAAAGACGTGTGAAATATATGCAGATTTTATTATATTGTTCAGAATGAAATTGTTATAAATTTACTTAAAAACTCATTTGATGGATTGACCCATCCTAGAGTAAAACTTACTGATTCTTTCTACTGGCAAAAGCTTATTAAGAAATAGTAGAATCCATAAGGCAATCAGATAACAGGAAAAAATAAATAATCAAAATGTCATACTAACAGAGAAATACTTACCAGTTTATGATGTTTATCAGTGGTCTGTGTTTTTTTTTCTTTTCCCCACACTTCTGGGCCACATGCTGATGAATTCCTGGCATTGGATGTCGGCTTTATGTAATTAAAACGACCTTACACGGAGCTGAAATAAAAAAGTAAAGTGAGACAGTTTACTCCCCAGTGTCCATTTTCCTTCTCACTGCTGTGTTGTGGACTATCATTTTACTTCTCACCCATACCTGAACTGTGTCTCTGAGCATTAAACACTTGTGCTGACGCAGGATTAGTCTTCATGAGCTGACAAAATACACTTTAGATCTTGTTGTGTAAATTTTAACAAAAACTCAAAGCAATTTGTTATGGAGCATATAAACTCAATTCACTAAAATTGTCCTTCTGTAATTATTTTGCTTCTGCATTTGAAAAGGTATGCTTTCCTTTTGCATTCCTGTTCACTGTTTCCTTTACTTCCTCTCATACTCACTGATGTGTTTTGTTTGAGTGGTTTCTAATGGCATACACTTAGTAGTTGTGCCATACACTTTCATCCACTGAATTACATAATCAACCTTCCTGCTTAAAAGGGAAAAGTGTGATTTTCTACCACAGGTGTCTGCCAGAGTTTTGATTTAAAACTCTGTGGAACTGATCAGTTATTACCTACATTTAAAATTATCAGAAATTATTTACACAAATGTTACTACCACAGAAAGTGTAGTAACATTTCTATAAATAATAAAATTCCAAAACTGTAGGAAAAAAAATGTTGCTAGCAAATATTACTGTTGCAACTCTCAATCCAAGTTAAGACCTTTTCATCTGAACTTGTGGTAGAGAGCTATTTCTTCCCCATTTCTCACACCCTTTGGGCTTTTACTGCCGTTACTGTACACCCCACTAGCTCACAGCAGCCAGATGATCTCTGCCCAAATTAGATGTTCTTTCCACCTACATGTTCCTTTCGTATTTTTCATTCTGAGCAGCAGTAACTGGCCCTCCTTGTTGGTGTGCAGAGTACTTACTGCGTTTGGGAAACAGTTCTTGCAGTTTGGAATGGAATTGGAATAGTGACCAAGTTAAGAGAGCATTGATTTACTAAAGGTTTCCTGAGCTGTAAATTACTGACTACTCCCAAGAAACCCTTTTTGCCTTATCTTGCTCCCAAGTAGTTTAGAACTGGAATAGAATGATTCTCTGCCTGTTCCTGTTTCTCCAGGCTCTAGTTCTTCAAGAAACCTTCATAAAGTAGGCACTGGCAGCATGCAGAGCAGCATTGGGTGCTTGCCACCTGTCAGCATTTAACCAGCTACATCACAGGCTTTGGCACGGAGGCAAACATTTTGAGGCTGCACCTGAGCCCTTTGCATCAATTTCACATTTCCTTAGAAAGCCATTGATTAAAATCCAGACCAGAACATGCACTGGGGGGTAAACGGTCTACTTTTCAGCCATTTTCCTGGTTTGTGTTGTATCTGCTTTCATACCTTCAGACGCGTGTTATCCACTGGGACAAGAGTTGTTTCAATCCAGAGCCACCCGGGTGATTCTTTGCAGCAGTGATGCTCCTTCCCAAAGTGCTGGAGCCAGCTGTTCTGCGTGCAAGACAGTGAAGCAGAACAAGGCCAGCTGGACACAGGGACATCCTTCAGAGAAGACAACTTGGGAAGTCTGTCAGATTCCAGCTTTTTTAGTTTTGTACCTTAGACCTACTAATGCTTCTCAAAACATTTCCCAAGATTACAGTATTTCATGTGGGTGTATGATCCAAAGGGACAGATTCCTTAGTGAGAAAGGAATGGGAAAGTTCTTTTTAGCCCAAAACATTGGGGCTCCTCTGTTAATGTTTTGTTTCAGAAATGAACATATCTAGTGATCATCTCAGCCTTCTGGGGAGGAAAGTTTCAAGCAGTAACTGGTGGAAGTCTTTCTCCCTTGTCTTGAAGTAACTTTCACAGTTCATTCAAGGCCATTGGATGAGGTGATTTCTGACACTGGCTATTATTCTTGCTCTGTCTCTCCACCCAAAAACAATTCCTTGTCCTTTGAGTGGCAATGCCCTAAGTGCTTTGAGAGAATTCTTTATTTTGGTGGGTTAATGCTATGGAGACCATTGGTCTCTTCCCAGATATTTCACACTAGAAGAGTGATCAGTGTTGCTGAGCTGTCACTAAGGGTCTGATTGATTATCACTTGACAACTAGTGTCAGCTTCTCTGTACAACAGATGTTTGACAACTGCACAGTTGCCACTTTGCTGTCTTCACCCTGACACCAGACACTCCACCTTGGCTAAGACACGGAGTCACAGAATATTCCGAGTTGGAAGGGACCCACAAGGGCCAAAGATGCTTTAACCAACCGAGCTAATCTCAGGGTTGCCCAGAAATAACGAGGTTTTTTGTTAACTTCTCTTTGCTTCCTCCAAGTTTCTTCTTTCAGTTACTGCAGGAGATGGTGTGTGACACAGTCATTAATTGTTTTGCTTCAGTTTTTCCATTGTCTCATCAGCTGTAAATGGTGAGATGCAGGGTAACCTTATGAGTGTGTCTGACTGTCAGTTCAAGGCCACTTCAAATTAGTGCTTCAGCACAAAATGGAAGAGTGCTGATGTTAAATGAGATGACTAAGCAGAGGGAAGACATTCAGAGTAGTCAGAGTTCATTTTTGTGCGGACCTTATCAAGGAAGATGCAGTAATGGACAAAGGTGTGAAGAAGTTGTATTTGAAGCTTGCCTAAGGATACCCTGGAAAAAGGAGGCAGCTAAAAAATAAACTACAAGAAAAAAAGGCCATCCAAGTGGGAGAGATCCCTGAACCGTAGAAATACAGAAATAAAGCCACCACCCCCTTCAAGCTGTACAAGAGTGAAATAGACTACAAAAGTTGATCTAGTATTTTTACTTAATTTTAAATTCTGTATTAAAAATTAATACATTAAACTCTTATAAAAGTAAGGCACATGCAAAACATGTTGTGCAACTTCTGATTTCCAACTCTTTTATAAACTAACAAGCATTATTTTAATTTGGCATTTCTAAAGAGTCATTTTTCCCATGCAGGATATGTGAAATAGGTTAAGTGTGACATTGCACCAGTTAAATCTAGACTCTGTGCTTTCTGTACTACAGTAAGCAGAGATGGTCATATCGTACAATAATACAAAATAAAAACCAACTCAAGTACAGATTCTTAAGGTGATGACCAACATACAAAATTTAAGAACATGAAGTTACATCCATTATAATACATCAATAATCTTATTTCGGTACACGATGATTTGGCAACTCCAGTCTGTGTAATGCCAGTGTGCAATTCCTAGTTATCAGTGTCATACGATGCTGAAGACCATGGAAAGATACTGCTCATAGGACACCTGGATCCAGCCATCTTGATCAGTGTCGTATCGTCGGAACACATCGGTCAGCCTCTGAGCAGGAGGGAAAAAAAAATACACATTTTTGTTTGTCAGGAAGCTTCAGACTGCCATGTATTCCCCCTGCCACCTGGCTTCTACAGCTCTGTGAAACCCTTTCTGTTCATCCCCTCTGTAGCCATTTTACAGTCTTGTGTATATAAAGATAGCTCTGCCAGTAATGATACAACACCCAAATCAATCTCTGGGCACTTCTTTATAGACCAGACAGCTTTTTATAACTGGCTTTAAAGTGGGGGTAAAAACAATGCTACATTTGAGAGTCATCTGGAAACAGAATCCCAACACATACCTTGTGCACTTCTCACCTTCTGGGCAAATATGCTTTGTGTATCACTGGTATCTGAGCTGTCTCTGTGTAACCCCAGAGATGCCAGGCAGTACATACAGTGGACCAGAATAACTACCAGCAAGGTTTCAGTAATATCAGCTGAATGAAACTCCATTTCAAAGCCCTTTTTATTAGAGTTCAAGTTTATAACTAACTATAATTGCCTTATATTATAATTGAGTATCAAGGCAACTGATGTTTCAGCAGACTTACAGACATAAAGCTAAAAGGAGAAGGACAAGACACCTGAGTGCAAATAACAGGGATACTAGTTTTACAGGATACTGCTTTCCCTTCATGTCGGCATATCAAAAGGTATCTTAAGATATTCTTGCAGTGCTGGCCAGCAGAAAGAGCAGCAGACTTTTTCCTATTCTACTAAAACGCAGCTTGTCCACTCCTGCAGTTTCCCAGCTTTTCCACAAAATCTTACATACATTTCAAAAACTCAGTAAGCTTTGAGAAATCTTAAGCAATGAAGTGAGGAATCACCCAGTGACTGATTTCTAAACAAAGAAATACACCTGCAAACCTACAGTACTCTCTCTCAAAGGTTTTTGTTGGTTTGTTTGAAATGTCTTTTACTACCATTGTCCCTGAAGGTACTGCTGTGATGAAAGACTGAGTAATTCAGCTACTGGTTCAAACTCCTTTAATCAGAGCCTTAAACACAGAGATACACAAAAAAGTTGTAATTCAGATTATGAGAATTATGGGCACCATGGGACATGACACACTCCACTTTTGACACTCAAGCTTCAGAAGAAGTGTATGTATTAAACTAATGGAGATAGTGTTAAGTGTTTTCCTTTTAAAACACAGAGACTATTTTACATTTTTTTTGCTCTCCCAATTGTCTCAAATTTACTTGTGATGCAAATGGATAAGTAATGATGACCAATATATGAAGATGTTTCTAGCTTCTCATACACTTAGTTCAAATGGTTTATTATAAATAAACCTTTTGTTTATTGTTCTAGATCCACTGTGAGAACCATAAAAGCTTAAGAAAAGGTAATTTTTTTTCAATTGTCATTGAAGCACATCTCATTTCTTACCTGTAAAACAACACAGCACTGAATAAAGTCATCAAAAGCAACTTGTCCTCTTCCTTGTCTGTCAAACTTCCGAATAAGGATATCGTAGAATTGATCCGATAGTCGGTAACCTTGGAAAAGAGAAATGCTTTAAAAGGTTTCAAATACCACAGTTCTTCTATAGAAAGAACAAGGCTGTTCAGCAGGCATGTGTCACTAAATGAGAAAAGAGTGAGGAGTTAAAACTGAACTTTAACATCTGTTACAAAAGGCATGCAATAAAAACCATGCTTAATAATAATTATACCCAGAGTCACAGTAAATATATTTACTGATTAAGGTGACTAGTTGGTTGAGGGAACAGTTAGGGCTGCAACTCAAGTCTTTACAAGTGAAGTCACTGGAATGGGAGTTCTTTTGCTCTCGTAGCATAGACAGCTGGCTTTGTTTTAAAAAGTGGCAAGCTGTATCAAGTACCTTGGAAGTTCAGACATTTGCCTGAAGCACTCGTAGTGCTCTCAGCGCAGAGAGGAGGCTGGAACTAGATGTGTCAGTACATGTATGGGGTGTTTTCATTTTTTTTCCATTAAAGGGAAGAGCTTTAAAAAAGAAGATGTGCTTGTGGCATGGACATCATTAAAAGGAACCTTACAGCTAGAAGGGTAGCTGCCCTTCACCCGCCTCAGATTTAGTCACATTTGCCAGAGCAGTAAAGCCCTAACAATAAGAAGCTCATTTGATGACATAACCCAATCATAAAAACTGTAATTACAAATGAATTACCAAAACCTGTTAGTGCCTGCTTTAGTTCATTTTTGTCAATCATTCCAGAATTGTCTCTGTCATACGTTCGAAAGACGTTCTGCCAGTCTGTGATGTACTTCCAGACTCCCGTGAATTCATTGAAGTTCACACCGCCTTTGTTTTCTCTGTCAAACATACCTGAAATAAAAAATAAGGAACCCATATAAAACCTGAGTCCTACTACTCCTCAGCAAGGATTTTGCCAGTATTTTAAGAAGACAGCAAGAGCGCTTTGTGTAGAGCACTGAAGACAGAAAAGAAATTGCTAAAATAAAAGTGATGTTTTGGAAAAAATAAGAAAAAAACAAGTAGTCATCCACTGAAGGAGAAAGATAAAGGAAGGTGAAAGATGACCAGAATGAATTGCAGAAAGTTTATTTTTCTGGGGTTTTCATTTTCAGTTTGAAAATATTGAGGGCTTGATTGATCACTGGATGATCAATCAAAATGGGCAGAGAAGTGGGTTGTTCTTTTCTAAGGACACATTAAAAAGTCTTAAGTCTATTCCCTGCCAAAAGTGCTGGGATATTCACCTGCACTTACTGATGCTGTCATCTTTATACAAAAAGCATGTCACACAGCAATGGAATTCAGAGCTGAATACTTACTGAAGACAAAGCAAAAAATTTAGTCCTTGGATTTATCAACTGTCTGATAGAAAAGAGTTATTGTGCTTGAATTTTTATCCTTCTGTTCTACCACCATCATCTTCCATGTTACTGGCAATTATTTTAGGACACCTAAGAGAATTCAAACATTTTAAAGCTTGTGTTTGGTATTTCTGGAGCGAAACACAGGATTAAAATGCAAGACAGGAAAAACTACTTACAAAGATGAGCTATATAACGTCTTTTTAGAATATTTAATATGACAACTTCCTCATGCATAAATTACATTCACTATCTATTCAGTTTGTCAGTAAATTTTCTCAGGCTACTTTGACAAGTGCACATGTGTGCACAAAAAGGGCATCCCTGCATTCCTGAAAAGGGAAAATATTTGAGCTCAACTTACTACTGCTGGACACTCTGAGGAAAACAGAAACAGTGCAGCAACTGATAGCATTCTCAATCATCTGAATGATCACAAAACAGTATCTTTACTATTTCACATCACACAACTGCACTCACCAAGAATTGACCTGACTGTTGCTGGATTAAATGGAGTCCACGTGCCTGAAACAGAAAGAATTACTTAGTTCCTCAATATTAAGCAACATGTCAACAAAATGCAACAAACAAACAAACAATCAAAAAACCTCTGTTAAGAAAAACTAATTCAGAGCTAGATGACATGGAGCTGCCGTATTACAAAATAAGGCTGCTATGAAGGAATTATGTTCTTGACCATTCAGAGATGACTTCAGATCAGTGCTGTAAAAGTACTACACAGAAGCCAACATTTTTCAGGCTGCAACAGAAAAACCCTAACAAATCCTGGAAGATCTAAGAAAGAATTTTTTCATCCCAGGCTGTCAGGAAATATTGGATAGAAGTATTGGATCAAAACTGAAGTACCTCTTTTTCTACTGATGGAAGCAGAAGAGTTTTTTAAGTTTACAACTCAATCAAAGTCTCATATCTGTTCCTCAGTGAAAACCCATCTACTCATTTACTGTTTTACAGGACTACTCCAGGGCACTTAAGTTTCTGACAGAAGTAAAAAGAAGAGGTTTTTAAAATGGCATAACCACACAGTGTAATTTACAGTTACCCCACCTCCACTGCTAGATCAATTAGGCATTAGTTTAAATTAGTAGTTTCAGAACAAGAAATGTTGTTGCTTGAAAGGGCCTGAGCATAATCATTTGAAGAGGAGCTTTGTACTTTGAGTGTTTAGAGGCTAGTTGCTGTGGAACAGTTTCCACTTGGTTGAGAGCATTCCTGAGTGCCAGGAAGCATTAAGCTTTAAATTAAAGAGAAATATGGTGCCTCATCTAGAATTTCACCACCATTTCTCTAGAGCCTGTGAGGGAACCAGGAGGATGAAGCAGCAGATAATAACTGCAGTTGTGTGCAGGAACCACAAAGGATCAGTGAGACAAGGAGTAAAGGAATCAGTGAGAGGAGGGGCACTGCAGAGGTGCTGGCAGTGATGCAGTAGCTGACCACAGGTACCTAAGAGGAAGGCTGCGCTGGTACTGAGCTTTGCTGGACCAAGCTGCAGTGGTGTCAGTCTACAGGTGCGGCAATGGGGGAAAACCCTGTACTGTAGGCAGGACACATGACTATTTGCACATAAAGAGAAACGTAAAAAACGAGAAAGAGAAAAGATGGCTCTGAAAATGCTTAAGCAGTATTTTAGACAGAGAACATCACTACCTTAGAGTTGTACATCTCCTGACAAAAACAAAAGGAATTATTAATAGGGTGCCAGCATTTAACTCTGAACAGAAGAAGAGGAAAAAGCGAAAATACAGGGGAAAAAAATGAAATAAGTTAACTTATTTCATATTGAAATATTCAAGAGATTCATACAGATGCCACAGAGTGAAATCTGAGCAACTCCAGGGCTGAAGAACTGTACTGATTTCAGCCTATTCCAACAAACAGTGAAAGACTGTTCTTGTCTCCTCTCCTGACTCTGCTGTCAATTCACACAGCAGCACAGAAGGAAACAAGAAGGAAGCATAGGATTTTATTGTGCAAACAGCTATACAATGTGATGATCACTCCCTCCCATAGAAGCATACTGCTATTTGCATAAACTTGACATGTTTAAAGTGTCAAAATGTCAAAACCACACTGAGCTTCAAATTTTAATGACCACTACGCAGACTTTTTAAAATGTTTTAGAAATAAACATATAACATTCTTTTAGCCCATCTTAAATTGCAGGAGAGCTATGCACAACCATCCACTAGAGGATATGTTTTGAAAAGAATACAGTGAATTGTTAGTGATTTCGATGTACAAGATCTAGAATCTCTTGGAATGAAGGAAGCTTACAGCTCTGTAAATATTTTGTCTAACACTCGGTAGGCATTCTTCATAACTGCAAAGCACTGCAACTGCTAATCTATACTGCAAATAAGGAAAGAAAAGAGTTCAGATAGTCATCACTGCCTATTACCCTTAAATTTAATCAGATGAGAAGATATTTAAATTATATGAAATTTAAAACGGCAGGTAAACCCAGGTTCCCACAGTTCTAAACAGCACTGTAATCTAAGTGAAAATGGTGACTTAACCGATTTAACTTAGCTTTTGCTAAAGCTTTTATTCAAAATAGTATTTTAGTTATGGATCAGGTCTGGCAGGCACTATACGTTGCTTTTAATTTTTCAGATACATTATTAAATGAATATTCTAGTAAATCCAGTTCAGTTACTAGAGTGCAATTTTCTAAACAGAGCCATCCAAATTTATTTTAAGTCAGGCAATTAGTGACAAAAAGGGGCCTTTCAGCCTGTGTGCACTGCAGCTCACATCAGTTTAAATCTTTCTGAGTCAGAAAGGAAGGATAAAGGAATTAAACCTTGGGAGAAGAGGAACTTGATACGAACTCAAAGGTGCATAAACAACCTCAATATGCCATTTTTCAGATTCCTAAGTGGAAACAAACCCACAAAGTACAACCCTATCCACACTGAGTCATGAGAGGAAAGTAAAAATAGGCTACTGGAAAAAAAAAAGTTCATTTTTAATTCTGCTTCCATGAGTTATTTGACCATACCCTAGTTATTCTTTGAGCATTAATACAGGGAACTGACAGACTACCAAAAAGCTTTAGTACTAGATCTAGACCTTTCTACTCTGCACCTGTTAGGAAAAAACCTCAAATATGTCTCATTTGGGGAAAAAAAAATTCCTGCACCATACTGTATGAAAAGATTTTATGTGCAGTAAAAAGCCTGGTTGTAAACAGCTGATCTTTGTCCAGGTTTATACACTGATCCTGGTTAAAAAGCGAAGGTTCAGTAGTGATGAGTGAGGAATATATAAATAACTGGTTATGATTTCCAGGAAGCAGAGATGGAAAAAAAAAAAAAAAGGATGCCTTCATTCCCCAAAATAGAAATCAGTAACATTTACAATAGATACTGAGTTTAAAACAAATCAGGAGGATTGTCCTTTTTTTTCTTCCCCTCCCCAGTCTTTTGCTGTAGAATAGATAGTATTAATCAGTGTTAAGGACATCCCTCAGTTCAAAGAATAATGGCATCAAGTGACCAGTCTCACAAGAAATTTAACATTAAGTTTACAGTGAACTACCTCATGGCTCATTTACAGACTTACCATTGGATAATGCCTGCTGAAGTTCATTATCAGATATAATTCCACTCCTGTCTTTATCAACTCTGGGGAAAAAAAAAAAAAAAGGTGGTAAGCTTTAAATCACTGAATTTAACAGGTTCCACTCACAGAAGACTTGAACATTCTGGTTCTTACTCATCAGGTAAGATTAACCTTTTCCTGAAAAATCACTAATTGCACTTAACTTGGTCAACCATTCACAGTTACTGCAAATTTAACCCTTCATTCAGACTGAGGAGACATTCTGGAACAAAATAAAAGCTACAAAGAAAACTGCAAGATTTACTTATGAGTGAAGAGACACACAGAGAAACACACACTGACAATAAAACAGTTTGGACATACTCTGCACAAGACAGTATTTTTATTTATTTATTTATTTTTAAGAGAACTGCAGAGCACACCATGCTAGTTAAATTCACAAAATGGCTATGTTACAGTAATAAGCTGTTTGTTTCCCGAACTGGAGTGACAGGTTTGGCACCCAGATTCCCTCAGTAAGATCTTGGCATTGGAGAGAGTCATTAATGTGACCAAAGTACTGAAAGACTCAATCGGCTGCAGGGCTTTGAGACCTCTCAAAGGGGTTCAAAGAGGAAAAAGCACAGGCAGGTTCCAGCTTCCACTGAGTCTTCACACTCCTAGAGAATCTACTTCTATGCCAAAATTAATGAATTAAGTAATTTCTGACCAATAAAGCAGGATCTTGCCTTCTTTAGAATGGTATCTGAAAGTGGTGGGTACTTCATTCCATACAAAGACCTTCCCCTTGGACTGACACTTTTTATTTTCTCTCATTCCTACCACTCCAAAGCAGAATCCTGCTTGGTTGATCCCTCTTCACAGAAGCTGATTTTTTGGCCTTTAGTCTTTCTTGTCTTTTTCTAAACATTTTCATTTCATTCTATTGCTTCCTTCCCATCTCAAAAATTATGTAAGCCACATGCAACATGGAAATTGCAAGCATAAATTGCAAAGATTATAATAACAAAAATATATTCCCCTTTTTTATTCTCTAAAACATCCATTATTTTCTCAGTATTCTGAAGACTTTTTACCTTTTATGAGTTCCTACTAAGTGCTAAGCTGATATTTTAATGAAAATGCATTATGACCTACTTATCCTGCTCCTGTGCATCATCAGTCAGCACATTCATTTTATAAATAAAATTATGTAAAGTTAAAATGGGTTTTTCCTTATGGACATCGAATACCTACCCTGGATTTCACCTGTCATACAGTGATCACAATCTGGCCATGACAGGCTGATAGGACCCAGTCGTTCAGGACTGTAAGGTGCTCCTGCAAGGCTTCATAGGCCTCACTTATTGCAGGAGTCAGAAAATCTCATCTGACCATTCACTCTCTTTTCATAGAATCCTAGAGCAGTTTGAGTTGGAAAGGACCTTTAAGATCATCTAGATGCACTCCCCTGCCATGGGGTATGTCAGTGTGGCAGATGACCACACACTCTTCAGGCAGTTTTCCACCCATCAAAGGACTTTCCCATTCATTCTAAATTTACTGGATTCCTTGAAAGGCCTTCGATACTGTTGACAGTCTTTTTGGAAACTATACAAATTACATGAATTGCATCAGCTCTAGCCATCATATCCACACTCAATTCTTATTAAATATATTCCAGGATTTATACAGTAGTCTTCCAAACTGGAATACTTTCAACAAAAGCCATGCAACTCCTACATTTAAGATGGTTTCTATTCATTTTCCTGGTGCAGAAGTCAGACTGCTGGTCTGTTTCTTTCCGGACCCCTAAAAAAAAGAAAAGGCCTCATGCCTGCTCCCTCTGAGTGCTCAGATGAAGTTTTACAGAAGGCTGGGTAGGTAAGCTGCCGCATTCCTGAGTCACTCAGTAAATACTAGCCAGTTTTAGCAACTTCTGTTTGTCTACTGCTTAACCTCTTCTTGCTGTCACTAGTGTCACAGCATCTGTCTTGACTCATCTCCCATAAAAACGGATCCAACGTACGCACCTCCCCAGTTTCCTCGACATGACACAAGTGTGAAATCTCCTTTGGATTCCCAACTGCTACAATCTCGACAGTGTGTTTGTTCAACACAGGCTTGCTGGCTCCCTTGCGGGTCCCTCTGCTCCAGGTGACATCAAAAGAATATTTCACAGAATCACGGAATCAATTAGGCTGGAAAAGATCTCCGAGATCATCGAGTCCAACCTTTGACCGAACACTGCCATGCGAACTAGACCATCGCACTCCGTGCCACGTCCAGTCTTTCCCTGAACACCTCCAGGGGCGGTGACTCCGCCCAATATATCCGACAATACCGACACCCCAACGTCTAATCACCCTTTTCGGTGAAGAAATTCCTCCTGATGTCCAACCTAAACCTCCCCTGGCGCAGCTTAAGACAATGTCCTCTCGCCCTAAAACTATGAATTTGTCGGCAGCTTTAAAGTCTTCCAGTAAGCGTTTATCAGATTCCTTTTAACAAGCCTTCCTGTATTGCCGCACTGATCCTCCAGACTTAATCCTTTCTGGATCCTCTGGTCAACAATCACTCCAGTGTTTTCAAGGCTCCCTTCTCGCTCCCATCAATCCCCTTCGCACGGCCGCACTTATTCCTCCTCACCCCTTCCTCACAGCTCCCCCCGAGGCTCCCCCACACAGGGACACCCCCGCGGCGTTCGCTGCTTCCGGGGCACCTCCCAGCGCCCGCTCCTTCCCGCGGCAGCCCCGTTCCCGGCCCGGGGGGCTCACCTCTGGAAGACGTTCCACAGGAAGGCGGGGTCGGGCAGGGGGGCGCCGCCGCCGCCGTTGGGCCGGTGCTGGTAGCCCGCCGCCATCGCCCTCGCGCTTCCGCCGCGCGCCGCCCGTGACGCAGCGCGGCGCTGACGGCGCGAGCCCCGCCCCGCCCCGCCCCGCCCGGGGATCCCCGAGCGCTTCCCGCCGGGATCGATCCTGCGGCGGCTCACGAGGGGAATTCTGCGGCCTCCGGCCCCGCCCCCCTGCGGCTGGAGCCGAGTGCGATCGCGCCCGGGGAGTGGCGGCCCTTCCCCCGCCCTCTCTCCGCTGAGCCATCATGCGCTGCGAAGGTTCCCGCAAAGTCAGGAGCTGTCCCTGTGACCGAGCCCTGCGGAGTCCCCGCTCAGGGGAGCTGGCTTGTCCTGGAGGGGAAACAGCATAAATTTAATATCCAAGCCTCTGCAGGGATTAGTGCTGCAGGGGAAGAAGGGGCTATAGGGAGAAGCAAAGCCCGATGGATGATTCCCTCAGGTGAAGTGAAGATCAAAAGCACACGGGGCTAGAATTTCAAGTACAGGACTGAACTTGAGCAGAAGCCAAACTGGTATCACCTCAGAGTTTTAGCTGAATTCTTTACTGAGGGCTGAACACAATCATCCATCCTAATTCCCCTACCCGCAATATCTAGGAGCAGTGTACGGTCCCCCTGGGACCTGGAGTGCCTCCAGGGCTCCCCAAAACCTCCCAAGCACAGAGATAAAAATACGATGCTCTACTGAACCATCCTTATCCTTCGGGACATACTCCCCCTGTCAGTGAAGAAAGGCACACTCTTTGTCCAAATTGTGACCTTGCACGTGTCTCTTCTAGGGTAGTGAGGAGTCGGTCAGAGGGTTGGAATGGCAGAAGGTCTTCGGTGTTCATGGGCCAAAGAAGTTACATACACAAACTCCAGAATGTTAATTAAAACAATGTAGGCTCATGTCTTCCTTGGACTTACCTCTGACAGCTCTGTTCAGGTATAACAGTATTTCTGAATCCACAATTGTCTAGTACTATTTTATAATTAAAACTTTATAATCTGAAAATACTGTGGAAATAAAACTCAGTATCTTGTGTGTTCAGAAAACTACAAAAAAAAAGACATCTGTAAATCCATAAGGATGCAAAGAATCATAGCTGAACGCAGAAATCGTTTAACATTTTATTGAACTTGTGGTGCTTTATGTGCTGTTTTTAGTGAATCAATGAAAAAAATTGTACCTTATGTCTTTATTTATTTATTCAACCTATAATCAAATTGCACTGTAGCAATTTCTTTCAGTCCCTTAATTCAGGAAACTGTTTTCATAATTAATTTTTCTGCAATAAACTATTTTACACCAAATTAAGTACATACACAAAATATAATGTGAAAGTGAGTTGAGGACATTAACACTCAGTGCAGTGCTATATAAAGATAGTTCTAAAGGAGCCTGTTTAGGCATTATAAGTGATGTATGTTAGTATATCCAGCACTAATACAGCTCTGCAGGTTTTGGTATAAGTATCTTTATATAGCATTGCAGTGCACTGTGCAAACATACTCCACAACAAAATAGTATCTGCTGACAGCAAAAACAGCTGTAACAAATGGGTCAGTAAAAAACCCCCCATGCCGTTAAAAGCTTCGTTCCTCAAGCATAACCCTTAATCCACCTTCTTTCAGAAATCTTACTACATTTCCTCACATCCAAGTCTTTAGAAACATGCCTAGCAAGTATCAATGTATATTGAACTTCACTCGAGATAGCATTGCCAAATTTGCCCTCAAGTATTTCAAATCTGTTGATCCCAGAGCAGTAATGACACACAAGCACAGAGTTGTCAATTACTTAAGAAGTTTTGGCACAGTTAGGGTAGGAACTGTAATTTCTTTAAAAATTGGCACATAGTTTGGATTCGGTTGGCTTGGACCTTGATCCAAAGTCTCAATGATAGTCTGCTTCATATCCCTGCTGGCATCACCTCTCACTGTCAGCAAAGCTGCAATATGGTCATCCCTGCCAAAGGAAAATGGTAAAACTGGCATTAGGAAACTTTGCAAAGTAAGAGTTTGTCAGAAACAGCACTTAGTTCACAATCCTTTCACTCAGTTTCAGCATGTACTTTAATCCTTAATCAGATATCTAGTCACTCAGAACTGGCTTTTCTAGCCCAATATAAAGCACTGTTTTGTCTGCTTTTAGGACTCGAAAACCTATTTTATCCTCCTAAAACACAAAACTGAAGTATTTTAATTATTCCTCTGCTGTACCACTCAGTACTTTAAACACATGTAACTCCTAGGCCAGCTCACATACATTTTACATTGCCTTTTTTTTTCACAAGGAAGTGGTTACATTCTAAAATATGAAAAATATGAATACATTTTCACATTGTTTTAAAATTTTCCCAAGACCCAAAGAAACTACAATTGTTATCTGTCTGTCTATCTATCTATCTTTTAAATTTGAGGTCAAAGATAATTACCTGATATCTGGGTATTTACTGACTAAAGTCGAAACTTCCAGATAGAGCAGTGAAGGATCAGTCAGCTTGATAACCTCTGCAATGGCTTCAATGATGTCACAGAGTCCTTCAGTGTCCTCTCCAGAGCCCTGCAAAAGTAAAAAAAAAAACACCAAAAAACAAAACTAAAAAAGCCCCAAAATAATAGCAATGCTCCCCAAATCTACAAACTGTCCTTAAATTAATATTTTGTCCAAAAATGCTCTTGAATTTCCTGAAGAGCTGAATTTTCAGACATTAAAAACCCCAAAATATTTGTGAATTGTCACCATAATTCCCTTCTCTCTTTCCCTGTTCTTCATTCAGAGACCTACCCTAGAATATCAGTGAAGAAAGTCATGTCCTACAAACAATAGGTTATATTTATCTACATGGTGATGCATTCTAGTCTTGAACTTTGGGTAATGTACCAGCATAAACATTAGGAATAATTGATGTGAAAGCCAGATCTCTTCTGAAACATTACTTAGAAACTGGCCCTGCATTAGATTCCTTCTAATCATCTGGTCACTCAAGCAGCTTTCAATGACTAATCAACTGAACTTCAGCTATTTAATCTCTAGACTATTTTTAGTGCTCTTAGCTCCAGGTCATCTGGTTCTGCCCAATCTGGTATTGTTTGTTTCATTTGTTCCACAACATCTATCAATACCTTAACCTGAACAGATCTTATACAGAATCCCGCATCCTGAAGGCCTCTGATGCAGGAGTTGCCCCAACATCTTCCACAGCGAGCAGGGACAAACTCCGCCAGTTTTTCAGGCTTTATATCTTTCTGTGCATTCTTTTTTCATTTTGTCATATGTTGGCCCTAGGACCTTTCCTGAAGATTCCTGTTCCTTATGCACTTAGAAATCTTAGGCCTACCTGATACATTAGTTCTCAAATATTTGTCCTTTCTTTTCTATTTCTACTGCACTTTAAATGAGGTCAGCATACTTGTCTTGTTGTTCCAAATGAATACACTGCATGCTCCTTAGGTAATAAGTAACTGCACCTGTTCAATGACAGGTCACCTTTTCTTCTGGCCAGGAAAAGCAAAGCCCGATATTTTAAATATTTTTTCCTAAATGAACAACTAACTGCTTTTTTCTTTCACTTACTATTATGAATTCAGGGTACCTGAATTCAGGGTACCTGAATTCATAATAGTAAGGGCATTCAAATATTCAGCTGCAGAGAGCTGCATAAGCACAAAGCAGTAGAAACTGGTGCTCAGGAATTTTAGCAGCAAGCCTGTGTGTTCAGAAACTCTGTCTGTGCCCTCAGCTGGCATCCCTGATATTTACAAGTCACTCAACATTTTGGAGACATGGAGATCTAACCCTAGCTGTTTTCCCCAAGCAGTAAACATGTGTGGTTTATTCTAAATTACGAGATTAACAGCATTACCCAAAGCAAATACCTACAGCTGCAAGCTTCTTAAACAAAAATCTGAACTGTTCTGCTTCTTTGATCATTCTTTCTGCACCCTCTTTTCTCTCTTCTGCATTCTTGAAAGATATACGTTTCAACATGATTGCTCTGATGTATTCCACAACTACTCGCCGATGGGCCTCAAGAGTCATTGTCTGAAAGAAAAGAAAAAGGTGGTGGGTTATGCCAGTGTTACCTGCAAATGTAGCCATTACTTTTAGGCTTCGGACAATTATCTGGCTTTGAACTGTGTATTTGCACTTACTCACCGGTATACAGTTTTTGCTACTGCTATTTTATGTGGGTTTAGATATTCACAGAAATGAAAATCTGTCCTTCCCTAATGATGTGCCGATTATGAGAAACAAATCCAAGATATCTCTAATGACATGTCTGAATTATTTCTGAGGAGCACCAAAGACAGAAGAACAAACACAAAGTGATCATCCAAACATGGATAATCTTTAGAACGAACCTGTGCCTGGCCTCGCAGCCTTGCTCTTTGGATCTCTGGTCAAGGAATGACCAACCATCACAGAGACTTCTGCTGATCAACTCTGATACACTGCATAAAGCACTGCAAATCTTGCCCATGTTACCTGTGCTCTGGGTCAAGTCTGGTAAGAAACCTGGCGAGCCAGCAGCAATTACTTTCTCAGATCTTCCTTGACTTATTTGATGTCTACACTTGTCTTTTTATAGGAAATAGCTACTGGTACCTAGGTGAAGCATCTGGTACTGGTGCAAGAGTAATGCAGACGTTTGGAAATAAAGAACAAAACCAAAAACAGAAAACCTTCATATGCTTATTTCTTAACAGTAATGTAAGGAGAGTCCTTAAATCCCACAAGTTCTCAGGTGTGTTTCCTTCCCCTAATCATGGTGGCAGAGTTACTTACAAGTAAGAAAAAGTTGGCATAATAGGTAGTCACAAACTTTTTACTGTGTTTTATTAGTAGTATGTATTAAGATTCAGTTTCAATCAACATGTTCTTCAGTCAAAATTTGGAGGAAGGTTTCAGGAAAGAGAGAAAACGGAGGAAAAAAGGGAGAAAACAGCAGATCACAAAGTACTGGAAGTGACAGCCCTTATCCAGGACACAGAAAATACAATTTCAAGTTCTGCTTCCAAGAGTGTGCAGAAATACCAGAGTTTACTGGTTTTTCAGGGATGGCTTCTCTTGCACTGGTGGAATTGATGCCAATTACATGGAGGAAAATGAACTGCACGGAACAGACTGTGGGAGACTGACATGTATGCCCCATCCTGCTGGAAAGTAAGTGAGAAAAACAGCTGTACTACAACTGAGAACACTCCAGAAAAGCCAATGGTGTGATGGTGGGTCATTCACTTGACACCTGAGGAAAATGGCAAAGCAGAATGACTGTTAGATCCAGATCCCCTTTGTTCCAGAACAGTGTCCTTCCCACTGGGCTACAATCTTCTTGCAGGTGTTTTGTTCACAGGAGACAAAAGTGTATCTCATCTAGTGCTAGAACATATGGTGTCGTGTATGGGAGATTTTTTTGTGCTGGGAGACAGTGGAATAGCAGATATGATGAATGTCCAAAAATCTGTTTGTAATCTTCTTCCCCACAAGGTGGCAATAAATGCTACATGATGAAACACATGTGATTGCAGAGATTGGTACTAACACTTAGAAGCTCATGCTAAGCATGGAAAACAAAGCTGTTCCATGGATAAAGACTAATTCTGGGATAAACCTAACTTATTTTGTGCCCTTTTTCTGGACTGAAAATACGTATTATTCACTTACTTAATAACCTTTAGGCTGTGCAAATACTGAAGGTTAAGAGATCATCAGAGAAACTCTAAGCAGTTCCCTTTATCACTTTAAGAACTAAGGTACAAAAGAGTAAGTGTATGATTTGGAGACTGTCTTTTAAGCCCTTCTACTTAGTATTACCTAAGTACTGATCTTGCTAGATTCAAGCAGTTTCTTAAGTCTTGGGGAATCATTTAAGACATGCTGTCTTAACTACTCTAACCTGACTTTAATCTTTCATATTATTGTACTTGTTTCTATCAATAGAGAAATCCAGATATCCTTTGACAGATCACACGGGAAAAAAAGATAACCTAACCTAGCATGTTATGCTGTTCTAAGAGCACTTTAAACATAGATGTGCATTTGTTAAGGCACCAAATTCACTATGCTTCCATGTATACCTTAAAACTAGGAATTATTTGATATGGATTTATAAAAAAAAGGCATTACAGACCAGCAAAACTCGTTTCAGAAAAGCTAATTTTATCTGACTACAAACTTCTGAGGAGAGGTAGAAAAGTACAAGCTGGTAAGAATATCTAGTAACACACCAATACATTTTCTGGACTAAATCCTGCAACTTAGATCTGTCTTTGACAATATTTTATGGCTGTGAACAAAAAGGATGAGAAAGAAACAGTAGATTCTGACTATTGCAATATGATGATGATGAACACTTTTGCATTTTTAGTGATGAATCAATTCCAATTTTTGTACTCCAGTTCTGAATTCCATCCATAGAATCACACAGTATACCAAGTTGGAAGGAATCCACAAGGATCATTGAGTCCAACTCCTGGCCCTGCACAGGACAATCCCCAAGAGTCACACCATGTGCCTGAGAGTATCATCCAAATGCTTCTTGAACTCTGTCAGGTTTGGTGCTGTGATCTCTTTCCCGGGGATCCTGTTCCAGCACCCAACCATCCTCTGGATGAAGAACATTTTCCTAATATCCAACCTAAATCTCCCCTGACACAACTTTAGGCCATTCCCTCGGGTCCTGTCACTGGTCACCACAGGGAAGAAATCACTGCCTCTCCTCTTCCCCTCATGAGGAAGTTGTAGACTGCAAGGAGATCTCCCCTCACATTTAGTATTCAGAAATTTCAAATCAACATGATGTTCAGAGTACATTAGCGAAGTATCATAGAATATTTTGCACCTACCTTTTTATACGGCTTTTTTATTTTTGCAAAGTCATTGAAATAATCCTCTACAGTGACACAGATAGTCCCCACTGCATTAGACCCCATCAACCACTTCTTCGTCATCAGCTCATTGAGGTGCGGCTGAGAAGGTAAAGAACAATAGATCAGACTGAATTTTTGACAGTTTCATTATATCAGTGCAGTTACTAAAAAATGGGAGATATTTTTAACTGTCATACATTTCTAAACTACACTGCTCCCACATTACATTAATTCAGAATTTTATTACAAATTTACTGAGCCCCAGAGCATCTTTCTTCACCCCCACCATTTCTCTAATTTAATAGCCTCCTTACCCATACTCCCAATTTCATTTTAGTAGCAATTTTTTCCCCTGAGGAATTCTATACAAGAAGCTAGAATTCCTAAACATGGAAATCTATCAATCAGAAAGGGCTGACCTCTAGAATCAATTAAGTATCTTATTACAGGTGAACTGTATCTCTGATGACAACTTAATAACAGTAGTGGTTTTCCAAATAATTCTTCAAACTCAACAACACAAGACTAACTACAATCTGCTAGAAAATATTAACTATATACAAAGCAACTGCCTGAAGTCATCCTGTGAAACATAATTAAGCAACTTTCCAGACTCCTACATGCAAACTATACCAGGGAAGAACAATACTAAAGTTTACTGGCATTTTGCTAGCATACCACATATCTTATATGTTTAGCAATCAAAAGGCTCCACAACTACTTCCCTCCTAAATTATCTTTCCTTTAAAAATAATACTTCTGGGTTTTTTGAGGAAAAAAGTTTTAACCTCTAAATCCATGAAGACTTCATCCAGCAGGCTAGAGCATCCTTCTTTGGCAATGATGTCTAAAGTTGCATCCATGTTTGCATGACTGATTGACAATGGGTCTTCCATTTCCATTTTCAAGTATTTTCTTTTCAGACTGATTATAGATTCTCTGTGACGCAAAGAAAAAAAGCTTTTCATGATCCACTGATGCACAATTTTTGGAGTGCATACACAGAAAAAGACATAGCAGACAGTTATTTTTGCTACTGGAAACAATGTGTGCCACTTGTTCTAGAAGCCTTCATTTACTCTCCAGCACTATTTGACAGTGATCAGCCCAGACTACCTGTGTGTTAATGATTTGTAGACATGACAGTGGGCAACAGATACGGATGGATAAGGTGTTGGACTGCTGAACACTGAAACATGAGCCCTGTTCTGATTCTCCTAAAAGAAAGTCTACCTTTACTTTTCTCCAGCTCAGTTCGCCTTGAGCACACTGTTTGAAAGTGATCTGTGAGAGGTCCCATGTAAGAAAAGACGGCAGACTCCAGTCAAACTAAACGAAATGACCTTTCCAGATTCTGGAAGTTGAAGACAAGTTTTTCTTTGGCAATGAAATTCTTGGAATAACAAGTGTTTTTTCACCAGTGAGGGGCAATCACAATACCTGCCTTTTAAAATGGCAATATCTTTAAACCTGTTGCCTTTTTTCACTCAGCTAAACTATCTTAACTGAAACCCTCTTTGTATACAGAAGAAGAGAAGGTCCTTGCAACAGGGAGTATTACAAATGAAATATCTATGGCTATTTTTCTCACAATACATGCATGCAAGAACATGCAGACTTACTTAAAGGTTTGACAGTTGTTGATGACTGCAATCATGTACTGAACATAGCATTGAGGATACTGACGATTTTTCAGATGATCTTCTTTATACAACTGTGCTTCATCTTTGTACCTGTAACATATACAAGGAATGAACACAAATAAGTAATTACTTAAGTACACCCATAGGTCCAAATGCTCCATAAGGGCTTGGGTATTTTATAAATTTTATAAAGGGCTTGTTGCTCATATGATGTTTAGTTTCTCTGTTGTGGGCAGAAACCAGCCAAGGAGGTGTCTTCTGTCTTCCTTATGATAAAGAAATATAAATTTGAGATATAAAAGAAAGCGAAACCAACTCAAGAAATTACAGCCATTTACAGAGTGGAACTGAAAGTGTCAATCATCAGCACAGAAGAACTTCTGCAGTGAAACTGGGGAAGGGAAGAAGCAAGCAAGAAAAGGAAAGGGAAGAAAAGCTTGGTTGGCATGAAGAAAGACAAAGCAATAAAGAAACAAAGAAACAAAGAAAAACAAGAATTGGAATTGTAGGAACAAAGAGAGACCAAGGCAGGATAAAGCAGCTGTATTTTAAACATTATGTTACCTGGTTAGAAATGAATTCATTTGCTGAAGACATAGAAGGAGTACCTTTGTTTTCAAATCTTCATTTATCTGAGCAGCCACCTGAAGATTCTGCTCAAACATCTAAGACGAAAATAGATTAATTATAAAGAGAGGCCTTTATTGGTGTTAAACCAAAGACAGAAGTCCTACCTTGCTGGAGATGCTCTCTAGCACCAATTCCACATATGCTTTTTGTTAGGTTTTTTGGTGGTTGTTTCTTTTGCTGTTGTTGGTTTTGGGTTTGGGTTTGTTGTTTTTTTTTTTTTAACAAGCCTAAGAACTGCTGCTGACTAAACCAAAAGTCACTATTTCCATAAGAATAATTAATATATTACTGACAACCATTAATGCATTCTGCAGTTTTCTGCTGATACTGAAAACAGCTGCATCCTTTCTTCATCAAACAGTACTTAATATCTTTAATTCAGTAGTGATTTGGCTTTGCAGCGTATCTAAGTTTTTGGGTCAGCTCCTGTACTTAGTAATGAATAACATTATAACTCAAATTCTTTTGGTTTTCCCATATATGAAAGTAGTCAGTTCACATTATCAAAGTAAAGGGGCCCCTAAACTTTAGAAACACGAGCAGGCAGAAGATCTGGGTGACCTATGGGCAGCTGTGTTTGAGAGAAAGGGAACTGGAAAGGAAGGGTACAAAACCAGGCGGAGAAGCATGAGCTGCTTTTATGCTGAGATGATTCTAAGTTTCACTGCTACCTGAATCTCAACACTTCAGTCTTTGACAGCCTAACACCAGAGCCAATCAGCCACCACGCTCTTTGACATCACACTCTTTCTGAAAACGATTAGATGAAGTCAACCTTGGCCCTAATACAAATGTGAAAGAACGTACTAAAAACCCTGGTATAAGCCAGGAAAATAATTAAGTGGGAAACAAATGCAGGAAGAAGAGACTTTCGTTAAAGTTACCTAACAAAATATTTGTAAAGAAAAATTAGAAAATGAGCATAATAAGCTGACATTTTTCTGCTTGATAAAGATCACTTTCAAAACTTTCCACTACCGACAACAGGGTGGTGCAAGTTTGGGTATTTTTATATCTTTTTTTTTTTTTTTAAGAGCTTAGAAATAGCTTTATCTTTTCTGTTTTAAGGATATTTAATAATTTGGATGGGCATTAATGTTAACTGAAGTAGTGTTTAAAACAACAACAGTTTTGACTTTTAATGGAAGTTTTTATTCTAGTATTAAGGTGTTTGTGTAATTAATAACTTATAGAAACATGCATGCCTAACTACCTCAGCAACATGTCAACAAACAGCCTAACTAAATCAGCACTCTATTAACAAACACTGTTCTAATAACTTATGAACATCTCATCTGGTAGGCTTATACTACAAATTTACATCAAGAGACCTACGTAAAAGCAGTTAACTAAACACAAATATGCTGAACAGGCTGGGAAAAAGGTATTTCTAATCTACACATAAAAAGAAAAAAGTCTTTAAGCATTAATGTAAAAAAGGCAAATAAAACCACCTCCAACTAACAACTCTACAGGAAAAAACCCCTATTATATTTCAAAAGACATAGAAACAATGACATTCCAAAATGTTGGATTTCCCCCTCACATCCCTTCACTCCCCCAAATCCATGTACTTCTTCTGTGGGTTTTCTAGAATAACCAAGTTCTCTTATACCTGAAAAACAATAGCTGGGAGTGTAGTCTGATAGTACCCATCTTGATCTGCTTCTGGTTCAGTTTCTTTTATCCAGTCTTTTTTATCTGTCTCCAGTGCTTTTCGTAGCCAGCCAATGATGTTAGACTTCATTATATAAAGCAACAAAGAGAAAGAAAAGATTTTTTAATTTAATACAACAAAATAATATCTGCTACGATATCTGGAATAATAGTCAATTCCACAATGAAGAGTGGCACAATAACAGACAATGTTGCCCATTTTCATCATTCCTACAGGATATGGGTAACAGGGACAAATTAAAATTTGCACTGACAAAGGTTAGTACTGGTACACTAGTGATGTCGTTTAAAGCTTAGGCACATTTTGGAAGGCGGGTGCTCCTAACACAACGGATAAGTCAGTTTGTCAGAATAAACATGTTTACTAACTTTGAAAGCGTTTATTAAGGCTCAGGCTTTAAGTTTCAAACTGAATTTTCAACAACTGAAAAAAGTAGGGTAAAACTTAACACAGAACAAATAGCACATTTCTGCTTGTAGTTCCTTTTACACCTACGTTTTAGGAAACTGATGTTTGTTACTGCTGGGGACAAAAACCCAGGCTTAGATTGAATGGGTTGTGTTTCTTGGAACTTGAGTGCTGCAGAACACAGGGATGGATACAATAGTTGGCTCTCCTCCCATCCGACAAGCTCATTATACAGCAAACGGACATTAAGAACGGCTGTTTTTAAAACTAGATCAAGCCAGTTTTCTGCATGACACATAACAGATCTGTTCACAAGAGCAGACAGTAAAGACCAGCATACATATTTGCTAAATATGTAATTGGATTCTTCGATTTCTTTCTTGGTTGGGTTGATATTTTCTGCCTTTATTCTACTTTGTTCACATTTGCTTAAAACCCCTAGTAATATAAATGTTCTTACTTCTTTCCAATATGTAACAGGCACGTACAGTAAGGGTAAAGAAGTCCACTAGTACCATCTTCAATTATGTGAAACTGTGTAGTATCTTTATTTCCTCATAAGCATGGGAACTGCTTTGATGAGACATGATTTTCAAAGAAGAACTAGTCTTTTAAAAGCCAGCAGCCCAAGGGACTTTTTTCACCTCAAGATCAGCATTTGCAATAACTTTTTCAAGATGAGGTGACTGGAAAAAAATTAATCTGCTAGAAATCTGTTAAAATCTATTAGCATTTTATTTCTCATGAAAATTAGACATTTTTATTGATGTAAAGATCAGGGTTTAAGTTGATAGTCACAATTAAGAAATACTTTCACTTACCCAAACAGAACTAGTTATATTTGATTTATAAACACTTTTAGACAACATCAAAAGAAATAAAGTAGAAGTGAAACAAATAGGTAGTTTCAGTATTTTCTGCATTAAAAAAAAGATACTTCCAAACATCAAAAACAGCAAAAAGAAAACCACTCTGTTTAACAGAGTAGCAGCTTTATGTTCTATAAATAAATATTCTATACATCATATTTTCCAGTAAGTAGGGAAAAAACAATTCTGAAAAACCAGTATAGGTATATTTTTTCATCCTAAGTGAGGTCAAAATGAATTCAAAGGTATTTCCCGGATTGAGACAAAAGCAGCTTGAGAAAACAAACCAATGTTTTTTTGGTCCTAAAGGTAAGTAGAGAAAAAATAAACTTGCATAAAAGTCCTAATAAAGCTAATGTGAAGCAGAGCCTGGAGACAGAACAAGATTGGTTCATATTATTGTCATGAGTATCACGTCCAAGTACTTGCTGTTACTAGATATATTTTAGTAGCTGACACATCCAAAGAAGCATAAAAATTTCCCTCCTCTGCTTGGCAGAGCTCCTAAACTTAGGAGGAACAGGAATTCATTGAACAATATAAGACCAGCAAGTCCAAAGTTACAACCATCCAAACATCCAGTCAATCAGTGGATCTTTAAAGAAAAATACATTAACGAACCTGACAACCACATAATGAATGCTTTGCCAGGTAGTTGACCAATTTCTAGCAACTCTTAGGATACCCAAGAAGCAACTGCCTTTATGTTTAAGATGCACATGAAAGAGCATCCACAAAAGGAAATTATGCTCAGGCAGTTGACAGGCATGAAAAGAGAAAGGCTGCTAAAAGAATTGAACTGGCAAACATGAACCTCCTCATTACGTTCAAGAGATCACATCTGTAACAAATGTTGATGTAGTTACTATAGGAACCAAGCTGCATTCAGTGTCTTCTAAGTACAGTAATACCTAACATACTAGCACTGTGGATTTAGGCATAAGAATACTGGAATTCCTTACTTTCTAAGAAATTACTAATAAGTAATAGTCTGTAAAGCATATCTCCTTGAAATATCATGGCTTATACCTATAAAATATCTTATATCTATAAAATCATCTGATTATAACTTTATAAAGAAACCTATACACAGGATACGAAAATATATAAAAGTAATGGTGTCGGATTCACATTTGTCACATTAGTTTTCTCAGATGGAGGAACAGCACTGAGGTACTAATGCAGCTATAAACTCATCTGCAGGTGTCTTTGCACTATTATTACTCACAGTAAGCGTTGACATATACTTGCTGAGAAGCTGGTCTACCACATTTTGCGAAAGCAGAGGATCCAGAGAATTTACATCCACTTCTGGAGACAGTTCTGAATTTCCCATCATCTCTGCACTGAATTTAAAAAAAAAAAAAAAAAAAGGCCTTGCAGATTAGTAAAGAAAAATTATATAAAAAGATTATGCAGCTTTTTCTGTATGTCCACTGTAAAAGGAAATTTTCCAATACCTACATGTGTCAAAAAGTTCTTAATAGTAACTGCAACAATAAGAGTGTTTACAAGGAATGTAAATAAAACTATATAAATGAAAGAACAGAATGCAAAAGCTATAGCCCAGCATATAACAAAAACATGGTACAGACATTTAAATATTCAACCCTCCCATACATCCCTCCTGACACCTATTAGTAATTATTTAAAACAGAATTAGTGATTATTTAAAAAGAAAAAAAAGCCAACAGGTTCAATCTGTGTGCTCTGAATATGGGACTTTTTAATATGTCTTTTAAATTTCAGAGGTGATGACAGACAATTTACACATTTTGAATTTTAGAATGGGAAAGATCAGTGACAGTTTTTTTTGTTGTGCTCAGTTCCTCAAAAGAGCTTCTGTTTTGCTACTTGCATCACATCCATATAAAAATTAAAATATATTAAGAGAAAATCTACCTGTGCTTCCTGTCTTAGTAGAGAATATAGCTAATACAAGGGAGAGGCATCTTTCATGACAAATCAAAAGTGCACTGCATGTGTACTGTATAACAGCACTTGCTTGCAAAGGACAGTTCTTGACTTTATAGAATTTGAAAGAAACTAGAGCAACCTTCAAAAATATTTTGACAAGGATTATATGAAATTAATACTTTACAGTGGTATTTGGCATCTATATATAATGAGATTAAAGCACAAGACCTCTTATATTTCATGCTCAAAAAAATCAATAGCTCAAAACCACACTCTTCAAAGAGTGGTTTATTACAGTTGATGGAAATATATTCAATCATAATAACATGAATTGTTTCACATTCCATTTATAGTGTGCTTTGAAGAAGGAAACCACAAATTCTGTATTTGCAGTGGCTACTATAAAAACAAATAGCAACTTAAAAATAAATTCCTAAACAAGTGTCCAGTTTGTATGGTTCTGCAAGTTGAAATTGTTCTGCAGTGAGTCAGCATAGTGGTGCTTCCATATCATGAAAAAAATAAATCTCAAAGCACTGAAAAAGCCACTACAGCTAACCACTTAAATACCAAAACTCTTGTCTTTGAAACCATAAAAGCTCCTGCGACTGAACACTCCACACTTGTAACACCTTCCTGAGCCTGTAGGAAAAGAGACCGAACTGGGTCAATCTATTCTATTCAGAAAACGGAATTCCATTCTGTTGCTATTTACTGAAAGAATACACGGAATAGCATGACCTGCTCTAGGCTGATTTAGGGGAAATGTGAGAAGCTGTTTATGACGCTGTGCCGTGTTAGAAAATATTTCTAGCCTCATTATACATCATTATCCTTGTTCACAAGGCTACAGAGACATTAACTAGATACATAGTAACATTTCTTCTGTTCCTCAGAGCCAAGACTGTTGACACTATCTGTAGCAACGCTGGCTCTGGCTTTGCTCTCCCACTTTGCCCTGCCACTGATGGAACACAAGGATTGAGAGAGCAGAATTGTCTAACTCAGTAACAATATACTTTGCTTTCTGGGGAAGGGTAGAAGGGCAATTTTCATTCACTGTAGAGTTATTCCTCTGGCCTTTAAAAGAAGAAAAGGCCAATTAACTCAGCTTTTTATTAGTGGCTACATCTCTTATATACCCTGCATGAGTATCTAAGTATGTAATGAGGATGGTCCTCATTGTTCCCTGCAGGGAAGAAAAAGTAGGAGAACTTTGCTGTGTAGACTAAAGCCCAGAGTTCTGAACACAAAATTAATCTTAAAGCTGGTTATAAAAATTCACCAGAACAGTATTATCTCCTACCTATTTACTTTACACCAAGCATTTAACTTGCTTCATTAGCAAGATTGAACAATTGAAGACAGCAAAAGTACACACAGCACAGAATCTGGATCAGTGCCAACTATTCAAAACAGGATCACAGTCATACACCACAGAAAGGCTAGCAGTACTTTTCCTAAACAAATTAGTTGCTCTAGTAACTACACGCCAGCAAAAACTAAACAGTTGTCATTTGAGCTGTTTCTACCTAGAGGATGGAGAAAAAAAAAAAAGAAAAAAAAATCTCCACAAAACTTAAGTTATCCCAACAAATCACACAATGCAAAAGAAATGTGTCTAAGACTATCAGAGGAAATAACCTGTTAGCAGAAATCCTTATAAATTAACAAATCACCACAGAGTTTTGAGAGAAAACCTGAAGAAAGTTACTACATTCTTTCCATTTAACAGTAATGAAGCAACTGAAACAGTCCCAACCCCTGTGAAAGAGAACAATAGAAAGTTGATAACCATACAGATCTTCCTGGACTGTGGCTACAACAAACATTTTGGTTCACAGACATGAGCTCTCAGCCTCTTCTGCTCTTCCCAATTCTTCATTAATCTGGTACACAAATAGAAGGGGACTGCAGCTTCAAGCAGGTCTTTAACTGCGTTAAAACTTTAAGCAACTCAAAATTACATATCAGGAAATGTAAACAGGTTTTAAGGAGCAATTTGCCAGAAGGCAAAATGTGTAACAAATAGTAAAGATTTTGTTGTTTTGATATTATCCTTTTTTATCTTCTTGTATGTTAATAAACATGCAAATATTAACACACTGTGTTTTGCATGCTTACTCTCAGCTATTGCTAACAGAAAATATAAGAGGGCCTTACCTGTTGTATGTGTTTAAAACCCAAGTTAGAAGGCTAACAATCTCATTTGCTTCCAGATCCTCTGCAGCAAGTTCTTGCATTCGGGTGGCCAAAGCTTGATGGTACATGTTTAGCAATCTGTTGAAAATGTCATAATGTGGAGGAAAACACTGATCCAGCAGGGTCTTAGCCACGAGCAGGTCATCCAGGACGTATTTACGGATGATTTCGAGGTGCCGCACAAGCCACATTTTGTCAGACTCTCTGGTATCTGCCTGAGTGCCTTCAATTCGCGTGCTCACAGTTCTTTCCAAAATGTTGAACATTTTTTCTTTCCACTTCTTTGGTCTGCCAGGAGGTATGAACCCAGTCTGTTTTTTCCGGTCTAACATGCGCCTGTCGATTTTCTCCTCCCGATCAATTATCCTCACAACAGAAACAAGCAAGGTTGGATCTCTACGGACCGTGACAAGGGATCTTTGAACCACCATCCAAAGTTGCTTCGCCAATTCCTCAGACAGTTTCTGCATATCCCCAAAGTATGTATGGATGAGGTTCATGTCATGTGTGTTTTTGCTGTCCATGCGATACTGCTCATACATCAGGTTATCACGAGAGCACTCCAAATCCATCAGCTTTCGATGAGCTTGCAGAAGTTCCCCTCGCTCAATCAGGTCGTGGGTCTCCCTGACTATCTCTGGAACTGAAAGAAAGGCACAGAAGAAAAAAAATCACAAAGGGTATACCACTACACAATCAAAATACAAAGAATAAACACAAGATAATAAAAGCACTAGGAACAAAGCCAAAGAACAGCTGTAGGAATTATTCTTAAATAATTTAAATGAAAATATTTTGAAATATTTAAAAACTGTTAGTAAATGCTATACTTTATACATTATTTTATACATAAATGTAACTTTATACATTATTAACTACAGTGGTCCATTCTGATCAGTGGCTAAACAAAGATCACAGTGCCAACAGAGCATAATTTCCTCTTTCCCTCATGCCCCTAATAAATAAATGAATGAATCCAGGAAAGTCTACTATGAAACAAATTGCAGTACTAGCCTTCTTATACCGTACACAAAAAGCTCTTAACTTCCCTGACCAAAAGCCACTTACTCTGCTGAACCCGAGGCTGCATAAACCCAACAAATGCCAAATTTTACCTCCTCCTTGAAAGAATTTGCCTACTTAAGGAACACAGGAAAAATAAGGATAATTATCTATGCTGCTCAACTATTTAGAAGCTTTTATTTCTTTATTATTTTTCAGTATCTGAGGAATACTACAGAAGAGGAGTAGAATTCCGTGGGGAAAGAACTGAAAAATCTCAGCAGAAAAATTGTAACTGCAAAAAAGACAGTTAGTGATAAAACTGGCAGCCACCAAAAAGGTTTAATGATTATGTGTAACTGTCTTTTGAATCAGGCCGAAAACCACTTGGTTTATAAAACCTTTGATGATTTCTGAGCAAAACAAGTATACTGTTCAGCAATTCCAGTGGGAGATGCTTCATACTAAAATCTCCTCAGTACCTAAGAAGAAAAGGCTTATTGTCTCAACTGCATTCATCTGTGCAAAAGGAAACAACACAAACAAAACAACTCAGCACTGGAACATGCATAATTTTGTTGTTCTTTGTTTTTAACTGCTAGACATTGAGTGTAAACAGTACTCTTTTTCTCTAAGTTGCACACTGTATCCCAGTTTGGTACTGCAACAGTTGGATACAGGCTGAGAGAGAGTAAACTAATCAAACTGGTATGACTGGGAAACAATTTTTCTTTATAGGTACACTTTGTATCAGGAGATAAGAGGAGAAAAAAGACTATTTAAATAAAATCAAACTAGTATGATAAGTTTAGCTCCAGCTATAGGGGTGAAATACTTAAAATTATTTATAAGCAGAAAAGTCCTGGCAAGAATTCAACATGATTCAAGATGGAATATAATGCACACTAAAAAAGCTGCACCAAATGACAGAGGTAATTCCATTTTCTTTATCTTCACACTATCCCTTATATCACATTAATCATATGTAATTTTGCAAACCCTCACAGTTGTTCAGTGGTACAAAAACTAAGTGCTTTCCATGTATAATTTCCTTATGCACAGGTTGGTTTCTGTGATTGTGCTGCCTAATTCTGAAGCAACGACTGCGCACAGCTGAAACTGAACTTCAGTTTATACTTACACCTACGACATTAACAGAAAGCCTTGAGGCTCCTAACTGCTGTGTCTGAAAGACTGTAAGGGAATCTTCGACTGGAGATCTTGCCATTTCCCATTTTTATCTTTGTTTGGAAAATGTTTTTGGCACCTAAAATCATTTGGGACTATTTGTATCCAAAAGGCTTACTGTAGGTGCACAATTCAGGTGCCAACATACCAGAACTTTACAAATATTCTTTCTCAATTTGTTGCTTGCATATTTCAGCCTTTTATATTAAACATATTATTGCTAGCAAGAAAATTCTTTGTGAGTTGTGTTTGGTGATAAGACAGACTAGAAGTTCCTACAGCACAATTTAGTCTTCATCTATATTAAATGGTTACCAGCTACTTCTCTGAATGTGATTTGCAGGCAATTCTTCCTTAATTCTTCATTCCCAGTGAGGTTGAAAATTCTTGACATTACTTGAGAACCTTACAGCTGTTAGCACCATGTAAAGAGCTTCCAGAATGTGATGAATCATGTAGAGAACATTAGATTACCTGAAAATATGTTCTTGAGATTTTCTACAGCAGCTGCCAGTTGGCTGTGTTGCACTACAGCATCCTTAACATCCTTGAGGTTTTCTATAGTGTTGATGCTCTGTCTCCAGTCCTTATTGACATCTATCAAAGACTGCTGAATGTCCTTCACATCATTCAGTGCATTGTGCAGTTGGCTTAAGCCTGTTCGTACTCCATCTAACTGTGACTGTATTGCTGCCTTAAATATAAACAAAAGGAAAGAATTCTTATTAATCATTTTAAGTTCCATATTTTCAACATTTCTCAAGAATTCATTTTCATTTCAGTTGCTATCATTTTCAGAGGAAAAAAATGAAAAGGAAATGCTATAATTTACTAGAAATGTGCAACTTCGCGCATGCACAACTTTGTGTGCGTGCAAACATTCTTTTCTCAAGTTTTGAAGTTGTATATAGTTTTAAAGGACCTAGATACAATTGGTTCACCAACAAAGCTAACATAGCAGCTTAGGCAGACAGATCATCAACTTTCTAAATCTGTATTAAACCAGGATCCTGGGAAGGCAGAATGAGATTTCTTCACATTTCCTTCATAAATTAATTTCAAAGGGAAACATCAAAAGAAAGCTGATCCAGATGTTTCAATAGAGTGCTTGGCATATACAGATTCTCAAAGCATTTTAGTAAAACAATTATGAATTTTGACTTGCAACTGGAAATGTTCTGAAAAAAAATTTTAATTCTGAAATGTTCAAAAAAAAAAAAGTAAACAAATCCAAAACAAAACACCCTCCAGACTGTCATGCCTGAAGGAAAAAAACTTATCAAAAGTGATTCAGTCAAAACAAACAACCCCTA